>CM062294.1:71532659-72186773 GCA_031216915.1 Pictodentalium vernedei | reverse complement strand
GTGCCCCCATGTGGGCAATCGGGGTGAAGTGTCTTGCCCAAGGACACAATGCGGTTGCCGCAGGTGGGATTCGAACCGAGGACCTCTTGGCTTGCAGCCTGCACCTCTACCAACTGAGCCACCATGCCCTCAGCTGTACTCGTAATCTCTATTGTTATTATTGAAGGCTTTTTCCATCTATATGCCATATTTCAGGGATTAATCAGGGTAGCCACAGATGCAAAAAATCATCAAAATTCATTAATACAAATTTAGACTATTATTTCCCAATTCTGACATTGAAAAAATCCCAGCCTTTGTCTATTGGGTATATATAATACAAACCCCTCTCATATTTTCTGTGCTTCTACTTTTAGGGTGAAGTATGAAACTATGGTTTTAAAGCATGGGGATACAGTGGAACCCTGTTAATTGAATTGCCACTTTGCCAATGAAAATTATTCAATTAACAGGAGTATTCAGTTAACAGGGATTTTGTCACTTTCCTGTATTCTAGAGATAAACTTAGCATTTATTCTATCTCCATGAGCTCTGTCAAACAAGATATAATAGATTAAATGCCAAAATTGGATGTACTGAGGCCAAATAGGTCTATAACCAAAGGAAAACTGGGGAGAGTCGGTAATTTCTCGACATGTTATAAGATTTTTTATTCAATTAACAGGAGTTTACTTTATAACCTATATTCAATTAACAGGTCAAATTTGTACTGGAGGTGTATGGTAAATGGTTTTGTGTTGGGAAATTATATTCATTTAACAGGGATATTCAATTAAGAGAAATCCAATTAAATGGGTTCCACTGTACTGCACAAAGTTTTTTTGAAAATTAACAAATGTGTACAAAGCAAATGACCATACAACTTATGACACCTGATGATGTAGCAGTTGTTTCTAGTCAAGTGTCATCTGCCTTTTCAGGCAGCTGACACTTGACTAGAAACTACTACTCGTGTTATACAAGTTTTCCTGCTCACTATTATTCAAAACATCATTGAAAGAGCACTTGCCCACACAACATCAGAGTTGGGGCGCAGTGGCTCAGTAGGTAGAGCTGCAGGCTGCAAGCCAAGAGGTCCTCGTTTCGAATCCCATCTGCGGCAACCGCGTTGTGTCCTTGGGCAAGACCCTTCACTCCCATTGCCCACGTGGGGGCACGATGACGTTGTGTACTAAGGCGTACTGCACGTTGATGGTGCACCTGTCTTCAACCAATGCTAACCCTGCTTGTGTGGTGTTGGTATGTTGGAGAGCTGACAGTTGCTCGGTGGTTCTCTCTGGGTACACCAGCTTCCTCCCATGAAATTGTCGCGGTCATGATTAGCCATTGTGCAGAAATATGTGACCTTAAACACCAATAAATAAATAAATAAATAAATAAATAAATACAACATCAGAGGCAATTAGACCTGACTTCAGACTTCTCTGTGTTAAATAAATTACCAATTCTGTCTGCTATGATCCAAGTTTTTCAATGGAAAAGGCCTGGACCCTTTCCATGGAAGGATGGATAGAACCCTATATTTCTTAGAACAGCGAACCTCTATGCTCCCTGGTCCTGATTGAATTGCAGTGATTATCCATCAATAATTTGTTCCTCGATCACAGTATAATCTCAGATATCTGTGACTAGTGTTTGAGATTCAGAAACTGCATTACAGGAAAGATGACAAAATATACATACACACCTTTATCACATCACCAAATTTTACCCAGAAGTCATCTTAAAGAGTTATAAATCAATTTGATTCACAGTACCTACAAGCAACCAAACATTCCCAGGCTTGTCATTATCAGAATTGCAGGAGGGCCATAATGGTCCTCCTAAAATGAGTCCAGGAGGGCCGTTTTTGGTTCACCATTATTCATCAAAGGAGGGCGACTGGGATCGGGCCTATTCTTGAGTAGACACGAAGTTAGGGAGCTTTGCCAATCCAGTGACCAGTAATATCCCACAAATATCAAACAGTTTATCTTGGGTACCGGCAAGAAATTTGGCGACAAAAAAAAACAAAAAATAATACATACTGGTAAATATACTGGAAGAATTGTTACACAATAAAGAAATATTTTGATATGCTGTTATTACGAAAACAGAACGTTTCCAAAAAACGGGAGAGTGAAAGTGAGAAAGGAAACCTGGAATCAGCTTTTCAAAACAGAGCTCTGCACATCAAGGGAGAGTACTCAACACACGTGGGTGAATTGACGTGACACATAGCAAATAAAATTAAAACAAAGCTGTTGTGGGGTGAAGCGTCCTACGTATTTTTTTGTATTTAGCTGGATATATTAATTTAATATAAATAGCCTATCACTCAGACTTCTGATACAAATTCAGGGATAAGGCTTTCTACATAAAAGAATCCTCACATTGACAAAATGAGTGACATTTTACAGATATGAAACGTTGGTCACTTTGCTCATTTGCATACCCATTTTTAGCTCAACTTTGACGAAGTCAAATTTGAGCTATTGTCATGGCCCGTCGTCTGTCTGTCCTTCCTTCCGTCCGTCTGTCCGTCAACAATTGGCTATGGCTCGGGCTAGAGGTCGTATTTATGAACCGATCTTTACGAAACTTCTTGTGTACCTTTGTTATGACCCTGGGACGGGAACGAGTGTTTTTATGTGTGGTCCGAAATTCAAGATGGCTGCCAGTGGCCATTTTGTACCGATGATGCAAAAATCAGTTTTTTGTACAGAACTTCTGTATGAAAGTTCTGATTTGAATAAAGTTTTGTATAAATGTTTAGTACCATGGGATACATCACATATAATACGGGTTTTTTTCTCGTGCGTAAATTATGCAAATTAGACTGACTTTGATTTATTTAGTGTTACTTTCAGAGCTGTAAGTGCCAAGCTGCTATGGCTCGGGCTAGAGGCCGTATTTATGAACCAATCTTTACGAAACTTCTTGGGTACCTTTGTTATGACCCTGGGACGGGAACGAGTGTTTTTGGGTGTGGTCCGAAATTCAAAATGGCTGCCAGTGGCCATTTTGTACCGATGATGCAAAAATCAGTTTTTTGTACAGAACTTCTGTATGAAAGTTCTGATTTGAATAAAGTTTTGTATAAATGTATAGTACAATGGGATACATCACATATAATACGGGTTTTTTTCTCGTGTGTAAATTATGCAAATTAGACTAACTTTGATTTATTTAGTGTTACTTTCAGAGCTGTAAGTGCCAAGCTGCTATGGCTCGGGCTAGAGGCCGTATTTATGAACCAATCTTTACGAAACTTCTTGGGTACCTTTGTTATGACCGTGGGACGAGAATGAGTGTTTTTGGGTGCAGTCCCAAATTCCAGATGGCTGCCAGCAGCCATTTTGTACCGACGATGCCGAAATCTGTTTTTTGTACAGAACTTCCATATGAAAGCTCTGATTTGAATAATTTTTTGTTTGAATGTTTAGTACCATGGGATACATTACATATATTACAGGTTTTTTTCTTGTGCGTAAATTATGCAAATTAGGCTAACTTTGATTTATTTAGTGTTACTTTCAGCACTGTGAGTGCAAATCCCAATACGGCTCGGGCTAGAGGCCGTATTTATGAACCGATCTTCACGAAACTTCTTGGGTACCTTTGTTATCACTGTGGGACGAGAAGGAGTGTTTTGGGGTCCAGTCTGAAATTCAAGATGGCCGCTAGCAGCCATTTTGTTCAAAATTAAGTGCAATCAGATTTTTGCACAGAACTTCCAAATGAAAGATCTGATTTGAATAAATTTTTGTATGAATGTTTAGTACCATGGGATACATTACATATAATACAGAGTTTTTCTCGTGAATAAATTATGCAAATTAGGGGTCCGGGTGGGACTTAGAAAATTTTGGACCAAAATCCGGAAATTAGTATTTTTATACTGCACCAATGACCCAGACATAGCTGGTGCTAACTCTTAAAATATAGGGCCAAACACAAATTTTGCCCCCCAATCCCCCAAATTTGCATCTAAAACCAAAGAAAACATGTCCTGAATGGCCCTCCACACTCCACCTCTACTGCGCATGCGCAGTGTCAAGGACGTTCCGAAATTGGCGCCATTAATCATTCTAAGTTTGGCCCTTCATCAGTTAACATCTGACTGATCTTTGTGCTTGTAAATCTCAGTTTAAATGATGCCAGACACATAAATATTAGTGAAATGGTGATTCTAAGGAGGATAGAGAAGGAGGAGAGGAAAAATGTGTGACAGAATATTATCAGGGCTGTAACTTAAAATTTTTTAATGAAATTATGTTAAGTTACCTATTTTCGAGGCAGCAGCCATTTTGTTGTCATTCTGATTATTTAGTTACACTGATTTTTCAGTGTTTTCCTCTCTCCCTTTCCTTTAAGTCCCCCCTTGCTATTCTCCCATGCTTTTGGCATAGTTTCTGTAATTATTATTACTAAATTTTCTTGGGAGTTTTAGCTGATAACAGAATGAATTCTGTTCTTTTCCCCATGTTTAAATCTTCACCTACGGGTGGTTAGGCGTTGTGTTCTGCATCTACCATCTGATGTTCTGCAGTTTCTTCCCTGGAAGTCTCTGTTTTGCATCAGATAGTGTATTTTTGGTAACTGATTCCGGGCCTGGGTGCCTGGAGTCTTATTTTAGTGTTTTTACATTCATTGTTTTCATTTACAACAGCCCTCTGTGTGAGGGGGGGATTTCTTGAAAATAATATCTTGATGTTATTTTAATCATAACTAGATACATTATTATTGTTCGTAAGTGTTGAATAAATTGTTTAAAATATTTTTAAAATTTTTGTCCACACTTAGGCTTGGGATCCATTGGGGCTCAACGTTACTTTTCAGAAACTTGGGCTGTTCTGAAAAAATATTTTTTCAAAATATTTTGATTTCAATTATTTTTTCTATATTAATGGATCATATTATTATTATGTATTTTGATTGCTAGGGGTTGGTGCGAGTACCAGGACTTGTTTTCTTTTCACATTGAAAGGATTTTGATCAATTGTAATAAGAGGAAGTCTTCCTCTGACTTTTATAATCATTCTATATGTGGTCAGTGTACTCGCATTTACTCCTGTTCTGTATCGTATGATTTCGATGACAACATGGGAAACGTATGTCACGGTATGTTAGTGGGGAATTGGACACTCCGGTCCTTTCCCCGCAGGGTCACTCTACTTTATCAATTTCTATTTCAGACGATCAAGATTAGGGTGATGTATCTGTGATGTCTTCCAACAGTGTGCCTCCATCGTCACAATTAATGAAGGTTAGCGGAAAAGTGCTCATGTAAATACGCCAATTGCCTAAGAGGACCCTAGTAGGTTCGACGGCCTTTGACGTCTGCTAGCTCGCCCGGTGTAGCGTCCATTCATCGAATGGTTTGGCAGCCGGGTTCGTCCGTTGCGGTCTAGAAGGAGTTTTGGGGTGATGCGAGCACTATAAATCAACCAAATGCACACCCAGTGACGGCGGATTAGAGGGAGAACGGAGGAAGCCTTTTAGTCCGGTTCATAGCTCGTTCTGGTCCATCCGGACGGCGAGCGAGAGAGGCCCCTCTCTCGTACAACAGCATCTGGCCCCAGATGTTGTGGTACAAAATGTTTCGCATTCGGAGCATACGTCAGTCGCTCGGGACGCTCCGACATATAGTCAGTCCGGAGTAGACTGTCAATAAGGCTTCCTCATTCTCATGGTAGCACACACGACCGCTCTTGGCTACGTGACCTCGGATATCCAGTCAGCTTCGCCAGTCAGAGAATCATCGGCGACCAGGTCACACCATCCGGTAGCCAGGGACACGAGGCCTGCAGACTCCGGACGTTCGCATAGGAAAGTGTGCGGGAGTCAACGTACACACAGCTTCCGGCGGCAATGCATCGTAAGACCACTACTGCACAGGCCTCGGGAACGGACGTGCTTTCCTAAATAGCACAGTTTATCGCAGCATCCCAGCGTCAACTGAATCTGTATCATATTTTTTATCCGACGATGCTGGGTCGGGACGCTCCGCGGAAGCGGGTACGGACGTCCGAAAATTTCATCCGGTCCAACGGGATACCGAAAGGGATTTGGAGGATTTCGAGCTTTCCCTTTCGGAACAACATATGCTGTTGTGTATGTCATCTGACTTGATCTTCTACAGCTTCTTTCATCGGACCAGAATGCTGCGATGCCGGATAAGAAACTGATAGCGTCGGTGAACTTAGAAATTTTTGGTTCGGTTCAGGGACATCGTTCCTCAGTTCCGACATAGTCCAATAATGTCACACAAACTTTTGAATTATTGAACGACGCTATATATATTATTATTATATGCTTGCTATAACCAAGCATTTCTGGTTTCTTGTTCGCAAAGTTACGGAGATGTCTTTCAAAAGTGTGCCTCTGTCGTCATAGTTAATGAAGAGCTAGCGGCAATAAGTGCTCATGGAATATGTCTATCGCCTAAGAGGTCCCTTGTAGGATCGACGGAGTGACATTCGCTAGCTCACCCGGTGTAGCGTACATTCATCAAATGGTTCGGCTGCCGGGTTCGTCCGTTGCGGTCTAGGAAGGAGATTTGGGTGATGCGAGCACTATAATTACTTTAGTACTCACCCAGTGACGGCAGATTGAGGACAGATCGGAGGAAGCCTGTTAGTCCGGTTCCTGGCTTGTCCAGGTCCGTCCGGGCTGTGAGCGAGAGAGGTCCCTCTCTCGTCAACAACATAGGGGACCGCATGTTGTGGTTCAGATATTTTACATTCGGAGCATATGTCTGTCGGTCGGGACGCTCCATTATATTGACAGTCCGAGAGACTGCCGATAATGCTTCCTCATCCTCACAGCAGGGCACACGACCGCACATTGGCTACGTGACCTCGAGTATCTGATCAGTTTCGTCATTCAGTGATTCCACGGCGAATAGGTCACACCATCCGGTAGCCAAGGGACACGAGGCCTATACACTCCGTTCGCTCGCATATTGGTAGTATGCATGGGGTAACGATCACGGAGCTTCCAGCGGCAATGCATTGTAGGACCGCTTCTCCTCAGGCCTCATTGACGGACGTGCTATCCGAGTTAGCACAGTTGTTTCGCAGCATCCCAGCAATCGACAGTTTCTTACTCGAATCAGGAATTATCTGACGGCGCTGGGTCGGTGTGGTCCGCGGTTGCATCAGGTACGGACGACTGAACGCTTTATAGGGTCCGACAGGATGGCGAAAGGGATTCGAAAGATTTCGAGTTTTCCCTTTCGTAGCATCGGAAGCTGCCATTCATATCTTCTGGCATTATCTTCCAGTGATTGTTATTTCGGACTACATTGCTGCGATGTTGGATAAGAGACTTATAGCGTCATTGGACACGGAATTTTGGATCGGTTCAGGGACATTGTCCCTGACTTACCGACACAGTCCAATAATGTCATTACAACATGTGTTTTATTTTTCGATGCTATATATGCATATAAGCCTGCTACCAAGCATGATAGTTTAGTTTCTTGTCCGCAATGCTCATTTCTGCCGTTTTATCATTTATACGAATAATTTATTTTGGCAGAGCAGGGCATACCGAGAGTTCATATGCGTCTAGACGGCGTGGTTAAAGACTGGAAATATTCTTTTTCCACCGTCTATGTCTTTTCCAACCACAATGTTGGAAACGACAATGATGTCTAGTAGACTTAACTTAGACGCTTTATCATACGTAATCCACCTTACTGAGGTGTTATCATTACGTCTTCAAGAAAAGATTTACGGGATATTATTCTCAATGTGATTTCTTTTGAGGGCAGTAGTTTGTTCACGTATAACTCCGCCCTTCAGTGGCTGATTGGAGTTGGTTAGACGTGACGCAGCCCTAGCTACATCCACGCGCGTGGATAGTAAGGTGAAGAACTCTCTCAGAGTCGCTTCGTTCTCGGAGAAGCCTCTCTTCGACGGCAACTTTTCAGCAATCCATGAATTGCTCGATTTACACGTTCTCTTGTCTATCTAGTGTTACAAGAGATTCAGACTGGGGCAAACATTCGGTGGTTGACTCAGAGAGTGCCACTGCAGTTGCCGGATCCGAGTGTTATAGTTTTGACGGTTGCCAGTCAAACAGATTGGGATATAATATTGATCCCAACGGATTCGAAGTGCCAGGGTCTTTGGGTTCCGCAGTCTCTAAGCAAGCAATTTTCTTCCGCGGAATAATGTTTTTTAGGCTTGCTTTATGTCATTGCATGAACATTATTCAGAAACGCATGTCCAATCCTGTCTGTTAATTCGACAGTAGTGGCGTATCTCTGGAACCAGGGAGGCACTCATTCGTTTCCGTTATTCAATTTAATGGAAAGAATCCGTCTGTTGGTTATAGTACACCAAGTTCTGTTTCGGTCCGTCATATTCCGGGTCGTCTGATTGTTTTACCGGACTCCCATTCTCTTAGGGGTCGCTTGTTGCCGTCAGAATGGACTCTCAACAAACAAGTATTCAATCAGATTTGCTATCAATGGGAGCGCCCAATGATAATTTATTTACGAATCAGCTTGTTAATCAATTGCAGACGTATGTGTTGGCTTGTCCGGATCTCTGAGCTAATGTTGTTTACGCTCTATTGATCTAATAGGACGGAATGATAGGATACGCGTATCCTCCGGCGCTGTTGTTTCAGCAGGTATTGCTAAGATAAACAACCACAATACATTTCTGTTGATAGCATCTCTGTCTTCACAGAGACTGTGGGTAATTTACTCTGATGTCTACTGTGGGACTTAACGCGAAATCTTCCTCAATGAGAGGATCTTTTTTCGCTGGGTAAATCGTGTCATCTTTTTCACAACTCGCAAGGTCGCAACCTTCACGTATTCTGTTGTGTGGTCCGTATTGCATTATAAGCATTGTACTGGACGAGCTTTGGACATGATTTCTTACTATAGGAGATCCTCTTCTTCGCTATTCTATGCGGCTAAAGTGGAGGCTCTTCTGTCATTGGTGTAGGGATCACTATGTTCATATTGTTGTTCCCTCCATACTAATCATTGCAACTTTTTAGTATACTTGTTTGACAAGATCTACTGCAGCCTGTTATTATTAAGGTTATAGGTTTATGTTACCTCATACCTATGCACTCTATGATAGTTTACAATTGAGTCTTATGTCTCTTTATCTAAGTCAGTTAGTAACTTTTTGATAAATAGACTTAGAATCTTTAGATTAAATTCCTATATGGAATTTAACTTCGGTTCTTATTTAGCTAAGTAATCATTTGAGCCTCTGGAAACAGTAGTTTTCAAATTCTGACCTTTTAGACAGTAATTCTGTTGGCTTCTCTTTTACTGAAGAGTCAGTGAGTTTCATGCACTATCGATGGATGATTTTCACTTTCGTAGTTTCGGAATCACTACTTCCTTTACTATTTAGGTTGGATTTTTGCATAAGAGTTAGGCTCCTAATATCCGGAACCTATTGTTATTAAGGTCCTTCCGTCTTCGTACGGGCATAGGCCTTTTCTCTGTCCAGTTAGAGTTTATGTATTTATAAACAGATATCTGTTTATTACTACGGGCATAAGCTTCTTCTGTCTTTGATGCCTAATAGAAGGACGTTACGCTCCATTCTATTGCTAATGGATTCAGTTAACTATCGGTACTGCTTATGGTATTTTATTGACTCAGCAGTTGTGCTTAAGATTTCGGCTCATGAAGTAAGAGTTCTTCTACATCTTGGGCTTACATTAATAGTGTCGCTATTATAGATTTTTGAAGGCTGCTCATTGCGCTCAGCCATCCACATTCATGAATTTTTATCTCAGAAATATCGAGTCCATTTCTGGAGGCCTCTATTGTTAGGTCTATTATCTACTGCTCAGAATGTCTTTCACTTAACAGTTGCTACTATAGCTAGGTAGGCTGTCTGTTTCGGCAGTGACTCCGTTCTGCTGCCCTCTTCGCTCTGGGCTATTTGACCCAGGGCAAGAAAAAGGGGGGGGGGGAGGGAGGCTGTTCCCTTGGGTCACCTGTTTTACTATGAAAACAAGGGGATACCTCCTCCGGAGTTAGTAATTCTGAGCTGTTATTGGGATGGTTGTTTAGTGAGAAGTTTATGTTTTAAAAATTCATTCAAGTCTTAGTTTTTAAAGTATAGCTTTTGAATATAGCACGTGTCAACGGACATGATTATGTAATCCTCAGACACCTTTAAGGAGTATAAGAGTCTCTGTTCTCTAGACTTACTTTATTTATTGGCTTACTTTAAAAATTATTAGTATAAGGATTATATTGGATATTAATAGAGTACATGGATGTATGATGCTCAATTTTGGAAGGTGTTGTATCTTTCTAATTTATCATAAATAAGAAAGATACATGTAAGGCCTATTACTTCTTTTTCCCTAGAGGGGATGACTCTATTTTATATTATTGAGCGTATTCCATCTTGCTCTATGTCCTTGGCCCTCCAGCCTTTTTACTATTCAGCTATGTCTGGGTCATTGGTACAGTATAAAAATGTTAAAAAATTTATAGTAATTTCTATATTTTTTATACTTACCAATGACCCAGACGGGGATGGCCCTCCCTGGAGTTGGGAACTCTTGCCTCCCCGCTGAGTACATAGCGCTTACCAGGCACTGGTTATTAGAATGATTAATGGCGCCAATTTCGGAACATCCTTGACACTGCGCATGCACAGTAGAGGTGGAGTGTGGGGGGCCATTCAGGACATGTTTTCTTTGGTTTTAGATGCAAATTTGGGGGATTGGGGGGCAAAATTTGTGTTTGGCCCTATATTTTAAGAGTTAGCACCAGCTATGTCTGGGTCATTGGTAAGTATAAAAAATATAGAAATTACTATAAATTTTTTAACTTTTTGGTTTTTTATGCGTTTCGGTCAATTTTAAGACAAAAAAAAAAAAAATTTTTTTTACACTGAAAATTTGGGGTCCGGGTGGGACTTAGAAAATTTTGGACCAAAATCCGGAAATTAGTTTTTTGTGTTTTGATGCATTTTGGTCAATTTTAAGAAGAAGAAGAAAAAATTTTAGTCTGAAAATATTTTGTTTGGGACTGAAAATTTCCACACAAAAATAATAATCTACAATGATTGGTCTTAATCTGTAGTCCATTACAGTCACCTTGTAATTCTTTTATTATTGTTGACTGGGCCAAAACAAATACTAATTCCATTCATATTCATTATTCAGTTGTCTTGGTCACAGCAAGTACTAATTCCTGTCATATCCAAGTTGAGCTACAGAGTCATTGACTCTTTCATTATTGGAATGTTTCGAAATTTTGTTGGCATGTTCTGTGCATAATTCTTCACAGGCGAGGGGTGAAATTACATGCACAGGCACCTGCTCTCGGCCATTTGATGAAATATAATGCTGAGAAAAAAAAAAGAAAACAAAATCTCCACTCAATTTTAACTGGGGTTGTGTGGTGCAATGTCTCAAGCTCTGTTAATATATTGTTAACATATTGGAGTTCATAAATATTTATCACCCGCTGTATTTTGCATAAGGCGGTCGTTTATGGTCCGCAGAAATTTTAGTTTAGGCGGGCCACTGCGGCCACGGCCGATCGCCTGCCTCAAAATGACAAGCCGGCATTCCAGCAATGCAGGTACCAGATCCCAGAAGGATAAAACTTTTGGCCTGCAGCCTCTCGTTCTATCCTTCTGCACTGGCACTATCGATTAACCCTTTCACACAAGCGTGTCATTCTGTGTATGTCCACATTGTTGTGGAAAATGGGCAAATTTGTTGTTAACCCTTCACCCAACTCGAGCAATATCAAAATTTATTATTATACCCCCCCCCCCCCCTGCAAACAAGGTTTGGGGGGGGTATATAGGAATCACCCTGTCTGTCCGTCCGTCCATCCGTCTGTCCGCCTGTCTGCCTGTACATCCTTATAAGCACAACTCCTCCTAAACCGTTTGACGAATTTTCATGAAACTTTACACAATGGAAGAACTCCATATGAAGATGTGCATGAAGCAATATAATTCCGTTCTGACAGGCGTGGGGGTATCACTTTGTGAGCTTGCTCACAGTACCTCTAGTTTTAAATTTTATTTTTCAAATGTAATTTATAATATTCATATTGTTTATTTCAGTGGTGATAATGGCTTATCAGATGAAGATGTCAAGACAATCAGAGCTTCCCTGTTTGGTTTGATCAAATATTTTGTTTTCAAAGATATTACGTTTGAGGAAGTTCAGCAAATTATGTACTTCATTATAAGTGTGAAAGATGAGAATTCAGTAAGTACTCTGTTTCAGTCAAAAGCTTAGGAATCATTACAATAATACATATACAGTTAAAACTGGTAACCGGTTCTCGTCAGATCACCGAAGTTAAGCAACGTCGAGCCCGGTTAATCCTCAGATGGGTGAGCGACCAATTCGGTCTCCCGTGTTGTGTCCTTGGGCAAGGCACTTAACCCCGATTGTCCACATGGGGCATGATGATGCCGTGTATTAAGGCATACTGCACGTCAATGGTATGCACGTCTTCAACCAATCTAACCCTTCCTGTGCTGCAGTGCGGAGTTACGATGTTGGGGAGCTGGCAGCTGCTCATCGTTGATCGGTGGTTCTCTCCGGGTACTTCGGCTTCCTCCACCCGTAAAACGGTCATGATTAGCCATTGTGCATAAGTATATGACCTTAAACACCAATAAATAAATAAATAAATAAATAAATAAATACAGTTAAAACTAGAAGTCCTATCATGAAATGCACACCAATAGCACGTCGATCTGCACGTTAATCTATGTGTTAGGACCACAGTAAGGCTATTGAATTCTGTACATATGGCCTGTGTACAAAGCAATGTTTCAGCCAAAGGACCTCTGGGTAACTCGGAGGTCCATTGGCAGAAACATTGCCTGTGTTTGCTATGAGTAACCAGGAGAACCTGCCGTGCTGTGGATACCATTCGATATGGCAGTTGCGCACAATTCCTACTGGCAATTAAGCCTAGATAAGCGCACAGTTCATGACAGGACTTCTAGTTTTAACTGTATACAGGTGAAGATTAAGCACCCTGAAATCAATCGTGGAAAAATGTTTTTTAGCTGTGACTGGTAGCTTTATTTGTGGCAGTGTCATTCTCTCTGTAACCAGCAAGTTTTTAAACTCAGTAACTTTTAAAATACTTGGTGGAATGACTTCATATATGGTATGCAAATACATCTTATTGATGTATAGCGACTTGCTCAATGCAGGTGTTATTCAGAGTTTTTTCTGTCAGAGCTAGGAAGTGCGATGGCTCGGTGGTTACGGCATTGGACTTCAAATCGAAAGGTCCATGGTTTGATCCCCACCTGTGTTAGCGGCATTGTGGCCTTGGGCAAGGCCCTTAATCCCGATTGCCTATGGTGGTGGCACTGTGGTGGTGTGTACTGCATGTCAATGGTGCACTTTTCTTCAACCAGTGCTAAACCTGTTTGCATGCAGTTAGTACAGTGGGGAGTCTGGCCATTGCTTGCCACTGCTCAGTGGTCCTACTCCTACTTCCTCTGCCTGTAAAACTGTCGGACATGAGTTGACCCTGGCTGTTGAAAGTGTTCTTTAACCCCAATAATAATAATATTGTCAGAGTTATTGCCATTTATGGACTTTAAATTTGTTTCATTTTTACCACCCTTTGGAACTTGGATGCTAAAAACTCACATTTTTCTTTTTTATATTTGCACATATTGCTGCTCTGCCTGAGAATTTGCCCCTAAGCACATACCATACAACATTACCGATGTTTGGGATGTTTCATAAGAATTCATACCTTGCACTTGCAAGATTATACCCTCAGTTATAGAAAAGCAAAATAATGGCATCTGTAATATACTCATAATTTACAGTGGATGAAGCCAGGGTAACATATATGTGTGTAATACATGTGAGACTGTACAAAACTCAGGCGACAGGGACTTCATGTCATCTCTGGGTACACTTCATTAAGAAGCATCCATTGCTTCATGATAAAGCAAGATTGGACAGTGCCAAGCTTAAAGTCAAGAAGGGAGTGAAGCAATCACGGGTACATACAGATGTGTTGTCTCGTATTCAACCATGCTTTCAAGTGTGCTGCATTGTTAACGTACGAACTGTTAAATGTTAGCATGAATATGTGGATAAATCATCAGTACAGTGCCAAAACAATCCTAATGTGGCTATTTTAAACTGGAAATATCGCGTACAAAACTGCACTGGGACCCCTGGTTTCGGCTAACTTGGTATGAATTCGACGTTCAGTCAACTCGAACATTTTTTTGCAAGTTCGAGTCAAATCCATTTTCGCAAGGGCCTAGCTTCCTTCACCTGTAAAGCTCTCTGACCTGATGTGACCAAGTCTTTTTGAAAGTGTCTGTGTGCTGGCACAGTTGCCCATGTGGTGGTACAGTGGCTCTGTAGTAAAGCATAATGCACATTAGGGCTGCTACGATATGCTTCTCTAACGATACAATATGTATCGCGATTCAATCTGCCCGATACGGTATGTATCATGATACACATGATCTCTCATGCCATGCAAATACAACTATTAAATTACTTTGAACAACATGTATTCATTTCCAGTCACTTCCTTTTATTACAAATCTTTGAATACACTCTTTAAACAATATGTAATTTCTCAAAGTGATGACCATTGGCATTCATTTTTTTCAGGTTTAGACCCGTTTTCCGGTGTCTTTCCCCTCAGAATTTCAGAAAATATGTTCAAACAATTTAATCCCTTATATCTTGTTGGACAGAGCTCTCTGAGCTCTGTCAAACAAGATATAATGGATTTATCAAATAAATATTTAGCAAATTAGAGGGAATTCACCAACCTTTGGTTAACTGAATAATCCTGTCTTAATGGCCTACTTAACACTGTCAATGCTGGTATGCAAAAAAAAACAGGGTTTCACTGCACAAGCTTTCAAAATCTAAGAACTTGTTTTGCCTGTAATTATTTATATTTATTCTATCGCGATACACAGTACAACGATACATATTGAATCGTAAGCAATGTTCGGGCGTATCGCGATTAATCGTTGCAGCCCTAATGCACATCAATGGTGTACTTGCCTTCAGCCGCTGGTAGCTGCTCGTGTAGAGTAAGTAAGTTTGAAGAGTCTGACAGTTGCTCATTGCTTCTCTTATGTACTCTGATTTCCTCAACCTGTAAAACTGTCTGACATGATGTGACCCTGCCTGTTGAAAGTGTTCATTTAGTGGCACAGTTGCCTATATGATGGCACTGTGTATTAACTGGTAGAGTGCTGGAAGCCCATATTTGGGCTTTATTCTGAAGTGCAGGTACTGCAACTTAAAGGCTTCAAATTCAGTGGCTGTGCATCATATTATCTTTGAAGTGATATTACTTAGTCTGTTAAGATTTGCCTTGTTACAATTTATAGGAGAGTGCCTGTGGGCACTCTCCTATAAATTGTAACAAGGCTAAGACCTGTGAAAAAATTTTGGTGGCCAAATAAAATTTAGCACTCTACCAGTTAAGGCATAATGCACGTTGATGGTCCACTTGCCTTCAACCGTAACTGCTTATGCAGAATTAGTAAGTTGAAGAGTCTGACAGTTGCTTAGTGGCTCTCTCTGGGTATTCTGGCTTCCTCCACCCATCTGTCTGTCTGTCCATCCATCCATCCATCCATCCATCAGTCCATCCTTCTGTCCATACAAACATTTTGGATTGTAATTTCAAAGCCATCAGTTGGATTTGGATCTCCTTTGGTCTGCTGATAGACCTGCATGGGGGAACGGATATGCACAAAGAACGGGTTCTGCTCAATAATATTTTTATACTGTACCAATGACCCAGACATAGCTAATAGCTGGTGCTAACTCTTAAAATATAGGGCCAAACACAAATTTTGCCCCCCAATCCCCGAAATTTGCATCTAAAACTAAAGAAAACATGTCCTGAAAGGCCCTCCACACTTCGCCCCTACTGCGCATGCGCAGTGTCAAGGACGTTCCAAAATTGGCGCCATTAATCATTCTAAGTTTGGCCCTTCATCAGTTAACATCTGACTGATCTTTGTGCTTATAAATCTCAGTTTAAATGATGCCAGACACATAAATATTTGTGAAATGGTGATTCTAAGGAGGATAGAGAAGGAGGAGAGGAAAAGAATGTGTGACAGAATATTATCAGGGCTGTAACTTAAAATTTTTTAATGAAATTATGTTAAGTTACCTATTTTCAAGGCAGCAGCCATTTTGTTGTCATTCTGATTATTTAGTTACACTGTTTTTTAAGTGTTTTCCTCTCTCCCTGTCCTTTAAGTTCCCCCTTGCTATTCTCCCATGCTTTTGGCATAGTTTTTGTAATTATTATTACTAAATTTTCTTGGGAGTTTTAGCTGAATAACAGAATGAATTCTGTTCTTTCCCCATGTTTACGTCTTCACCTACGGGTGGTTAGGCGTTGTGTTCTGCATCTACCATCTGATGTTCTGCAGTTTCTTCCCTGGAAGTCTCTGTTTTGCATCAGATAGTGTATTTTTGGTAACTGATTTCGGGCCTGGGTGCCTGGAGTCTTATTTTAGTGTTTTTACACTCATTGTTTACATTTACAACAGCCCTCTGTGTGAGGGGGGATTTCTAAAAAATAATATCTTGATGTTATTTTAATCATAACTAGATACATTATTATTGTTCGTAAGTGTTGAATAAATTGTTTAAAATATTTTTAAAATTTTTGTCCACACTTAGGCTTGGGATCCATTGGGGCTCAACGTTACTTTTCAGAAACTTGGGCTGTTCTGAAAAAATATTTTTTCAAAATATTTTGATTTCAATTATTTTTTCTATATTCATGGATCATATTATTATTATGTATTTTGATTGCCAGGGGTTAGTGCGAGTACCAGGACTTGTTTTCTTTTCACATTGAAAGGATATTGATCAATTGTTTTAAGAGGAAGTCTTCCTCTGACTTTATTATCATTCTTTATGTGGTCAGTGTACTCGCATTAACTCCTGTTCTGTATCGTATGATTTCGATGACAATATGGGAAGCGTATGTCACGGTATGTTGTTGGGGATTTGGACACTCCGGTCCTTTCCCCGCAGGGTCACTCTACTTTATCAATTTCTATTTCAGACGATCAAGATTAGGGTGATGTATCTGTGATGTCTTCCAACAGTGTGCCTCCGTCGTCACAATTAATGAAGGGCTAGCGGAAAAGTGCTCATGTAAATACGCCAATTGCCTAAGAGGACCCTAGTAGGTTCGACGGCCTTTGACGTCCACTAGCTCGCCCGCTGTAGCGTCCATTCACCGAATGGTTTGGCAGCCGGGTTCGTCCGTTGCGGTCTAGAAGGAATTTTGGGGTGATGCGAGCACTATAAATTAACCTAATGCACACCCAGTGACGGCGGATCGGAGGGAGAACGCAGGAAGCCTTTTAGTCCGGTTCATAGCTCGTTCCGGTCCATCCGGACGGCAAGCAAGAGAGGCCCCTCTCTCGTTCAACAACATCTGGCCCCAGATGTTGTGGTACAAAATGTGTTGCAAGCGGAGCATACGTCCGTCGCTCGGGACGCTCCGTTGTATAGGCAGTCCGCTGAGACTGCTAAGGCTTCCTCTTCTCGCCAGCGCACACGACCGCACCTTGGCTGCGTGACCGCCGATATATTACCAGCTTCGCCGATCAAGGATTCTTCGGCGACCAGGTCACACCATCCGGTAGCCAGGGACACGAGGCCTGCAGACTCCGGACGTTCGCATAGGAAGTGTGCGGGAGTCAACGTACACGGAGCTTCCGGCGGCAATGCATCGTAAGACCGCTACTGCACAGGCCTCGGGAACGGACGTGCTTTCCTTAATAGCACAGTTTATCGCAGCATCCCAGCATCAACTGAATCTGTCGCATATATTTTATCCGACGATGCTGGGTCGGGACGCTCCGCGGAAGCGGGTACGGACGTCCGAAAGTTTCATCCGGTCCGACGGGATACCGAAAGGGATTCGGAGGATTTCGAGCTTTCCCTTTCGGAACAACATATGCTGTTGTGTATGTCATCTGACTTGGTCTTCTACAGCTTCTTTCGTCGGACCAGAATGCTGCGATGCCGGATAAGAAACTGATAGCGTCGGTGGACTTAGAAATTTTTGGTTCGGTTCAGGGACATCGTCCCTCAGTTCCGACATAGTCCAATAATGTCACACAAACTTTCGAATTATTGAACAACGCTATATATATTATTATTTTATGCTTGCTAACCAAGCATTTCTGGTTTCTTGTTCGAAGAGTTATGGAGATGTCTTTCAAAAGTGTGCCTCTGTCGTCATAGTTAATGAAGAGTTAGCGGCAATAAGTGCTCATGGATTATGTCTATCGCCTACGGAGTGACATTCGCTAGCTCACCTGGTGTAGCATACATTCATCGAATGGTTTCGGCTGCCGGGTTCGTCCGTTGCGGTCTAGGAAGGAGATTTGGGTGATGCGAGCACTTTAATTACTTTAGTACTCACCCAGTGATGGCAGATTGAGGACAGATCGGAGGAAGCCTGTTAGTCCGGTTCCTGGCTTCTCCAGGTCCGTCCGGGCTGTGAGCGAGAGAGGTCCCTCTCTCGCCCAACAACATAGGGGACCGCATGTTGTGGTTCAGATATTTTACAATCGGAGCATATGTCCGTTGGTCGGGACGCTCCGTTATATTGACAGTCCGAGAGACTGTCTTTAATGCTTCCTCATCCTCACAGCAGGGCACACGACCGCACATTGGCTACGTGACCTCGAGTATCCGATCAGTTTCGGCATTCAGTGATTCCACGGCGAATAGGTCGCGCCATCGGGTAGCCAAGGGACACGAGGCCTATACACTCTGTTCGCTCGCTATTGGTAGTATGCACGGGGTAACGATCACGGAGCTTCCAGCGGCAATGCATCGTAA
This sequence comes from Pictodentalium vernedei, assembly GCA_031216915.1. Lineage (NCBI taxonomy): Eukaryota > Metazoa > Mollusca > Scaphopoda > Dentaliida > Dentaliidae > Pictodentalium > Pictodentalium vernedei. The sequence continues at coordinate 72,167,912 of CM062294.1, read as the reverse complement.
GACCGCTTCTCCTCAGGCCTCAGTGACGGACGTGCTATCCGAGTTAGCACAGTTGTTTCGCAGCATCCCAGCAATTGACAGTTTCTCGGTCGAATCAGGAATTATCCGACGGCGCTGGGTCGGTGCGGTCCGCGGTTGCTTCAGGTACAGACGACCGAACGCTTTATAGGGTCCGACAGGATGGCGAAAGGGATTCGAAAGATTTCGAGTTTTCCCTTTAGTAGTATCGGAAGATGCCTTTCATATCTTCTGGCATTATCTTCCAGTGATTATTATTTCGGACTTTATTGCTGCGATCTTGGATAAGAGACTTATAGCGTCATTGGACTCGGATTTTTCGATCGGTTCAGGGACATTGTCCCTGACTTACCGACGCAGTCCAATATTGTCATTACAACATGTGTTTTATTTTTCGACGCTATATATATATATATACAAGCCTGCTACTAAGCATGATAGTTTAGTTTCTTGTCCGCGTTGCTCATTTCTGCCATTTTATCATTTATACAAATAGTTTATTTTGGCAGAGCAGGGCATACCGAGAGTTCATATGCGTCTAGACGGTGTGATTAAAGACTGCATATATTCTTTTTCGCCGTTTATGTCTTTTCCAATTTCAATGTTGGGAACGACATTATGTATAGTAGACTTAACTTAGACGCTTTATTATACGTAATCCGCCTTACTGAGGCGTTATCATTACGTCTTCAAGAAAAGATTTACGGGATATTATTCTCAATGTAATTTCTTTTGAGGGCAGTAGTTTGTTCACGTATAACTCCGCCCTTCAGTGGCTGATTGGAGTTAGTTAGACGTGACGCAGCCCTAGCTACATCCACACGCGTGGATAGTAAGGTTAAGAACTCTCTCAGAGTCGCTTCGTTCTCGGAGGAGCTTCTCTTCGACGGCAACTTTTCGGCAATCCATGAATTGCTCGATTTACACGTTCTCTTGTCTATCTAGTGTTACAAGAGATTCAGACTGGGGCAAACATTCGGTGGTTGACTCAGAGAGTGCCGCCGCAGTTGCCGGACCCGAGTGTGGCTGTTATGACGGTTGCCAGTCAAACAGATTGGGATATAATACTGATCCCTACGGATTCTAAGTGCCAGGGTCTTTGGGTTCCGCAGTCTTTTAGCAATCAGTTTTCTTCCGCGGAATAATGTTTTTTAGGCTTGCTTTATGTCATTGCATGAACATTATTCAGAAACGCATGCCCAAATTCCTGTCCTTTAATTCGACAGTAGTGGCGTATCTCCGGAACCAGGGAGGCACTCTTTCGTTTCCGTTATTCAATTTAATGGAAAGAATCCGTCTGTTGGTTATAGTACACCAAGTATCTCTATCTTCACAGAGATCATGAGTAATTTACTCTCTTGTCTACTGTGGGTCTTAACGTGAAATCTTCCTCTATGTGAGGATCTTTTTCACTGGGTAAATCGTGTCATCTTTATCACAACCAGCAAGGTCGCAACCTTCATGTATTCCGTTGTGTGGTCCGTCTTGCATTGTAAGCACTATACTGGACGAGCTTTGGACGCGATTTCTTACTATAGGAGATCCTCTTCTTCGCTATTCTATGCGGCTAAAGTGGAGGCTCTTCCGTCGTGGTGTAGGGATCATTATGTTCATATTGTTGATCCCTCCATACTACTCATTGCTATTTTTTAGTATACTTGTTTCACAAGATCTACTGCAGCCTGTTATTATTTAGGTTATAGGTTTATGTTAACTCATACCTATGCACTCTACGATAGTTTACAATTGAGTCTTTTGTCTCTTTATCTAAGTCAGTTAGTAACTTTTTGATAAATAGACTTAGAATCTTTAGATTAAATTCCTATACGGATTTTAACTTCGGTTCTTATTTAGCTAAGTAATCATTTGAGCCTCTGGAAACAGTAGTTTTCAAATTCTGACCTTTTAGACAGTAATTCTGTTGGTTTCTCTTTTACTGTAGAGTCAGTGAGTTTCATGCACTATCGATGGATGATTTTCACTTTCATAGTTTCGGAATCAATACTTCCATTACTATTTAGGTTGGATTGTTGCATAAGAGTTAGGCTCCTATTATCCGGAACCATATTATTTTAAGGTCCTTCCGTCTTCGTATGGGCATAGGCCTTTACTCTTTCCGGGTACAGTTTATGTATTTATAAACAGATATCTGTTTATTACAAAGGGCGTAAGCTTCTTCTGTCTTTGATGTCTAGTAGAAGGACGTTACGTTCCATTTTTTTGTTAATGGATCCTATTAACTATCGGTACTGCTTATGGTATATCATTGACTTAGCAGTTGTGCTTAAGATTTCGGCTCATGAAGTAAGAGTTCTTCTACTTCTTGGGCTTACATTAATAGTGTCGTTATTATAGATTTTTGAAGGCCGCTCATTGTGCTCAGCCATCCACATTCATGAATTTTATCTCAGAAATATCGAGTCCATTTCTGGAGGCCTCTATTGTTAGGTCTATTATCTCCTGCTCAGAATATCATTCACTTAACAGTTGCTACTATAGCTAGGTAGGCTGTCTGTTTCGGCAGTGTCTCCGTTCGGCTGCCCTCTTCGCTCTGGGCTATTTGACCCAGGGCAAGAAAAAAGGGGGGGGGGGAGGGTGTTCCCTTGGGTCACCTGTTTTACTATGAAAACAAGGGGATACCTCCTCCGGAGTTAGTAATTCTGAGCTGTTATTGGGATGGTTGTTTAGTGAGAAGTTTAGGTTTTTAAAATTCATTCAAGTCTTAGTTTTTAAAGTATAGCTTTTGAATATTGCATATGTCAACGGACATGATTATGCAATCCTCAGACACTTTTAGGAGTATAAGAGTCTCTATTCTCTAGACTTACTTTATTTATTGGCTTACTTTAAAAATTATTAGTATAAGGATTATATTGGATATTAATAGAGTACATGGATGTATGAAGCTCAATTTTGGAAGGTGTTGTATCTTTCTAATTTATCATAAATAAGAAAGATACATGTAAGGCCTATTACTTCTTTTTCCCTACAGGGGATGACTCTATTTTATTTTATTGAGCGTATTCCATTTTGCTGTATGTCCTTGGCCCTCCAGCCTTTTTACTATTCAGCTATGTCTGGGTCATTGGTACAGTATAAAAATGTTAAAAAATTTATAGTAATTTCTATATTTTTTATACTTACCAATGACCCAGACGGGGATGGCCCTCCCAGGAGTTGGGAACTCTTGCCTCCCCGCTGAGTACATAGCGCTTACCAGGCACTGGTTATTAGAATGATTAATGGCGCCAATTTCGGAACGTCCTTGACACTGCGCATGCGCAGTAGGGGTGAAGTGTGGAGGGCCTTTCAGGACATGTTTTCTTTAGTTTTAGATGCAAATTTTGGGGATTGGGGGGCAAAATTTGTGTTTGGCCCTATATTTTAAGAGTTAGCACCAGCTATTAGCTATGTCTGGGTCATTGGTAAGTATAAAAAATATATAAATTACTATAAATTTTTTAACTTTTTTCCGAGTTAGGGCCCTTTTTCACTGTTTTGACTTAGAAAATTTTTACAGACCTCTATATTGCTTTCACTGCATGTTGGATTTGATTTATTCTTGGTATGCTAATGGACCCATTTGCAAAAGAATATCCAAAAGTAACAGGGTTTGTCCTGTTATTTTTCTAGAATTATGGGCCTTTTTCAACTCATAACCAAATTTGGTATGTGTGTTTATTTCCATGAGTTCAATTTTTGATTTGGGTTCGCTCCGAACAATCTTTGAATGTTTCTGTATGTATATCCGCTCATTCAAACGAGATTTAATTGGTTAGACTCTTAATTGCATTATGGGAAAATTTTGCTTCTTGAAATTTTGATATTCTGACATCATTGTGCAGAGGGTTAATCTTAGTGTTGTATAATTTCAGCTAATTGATTGCTTTGATATGCTGTTATCCTTACTGGAAACCAAGCGGACAGACCAGCTATTCTTGCTGTTGTTTGAACAAGACATGGGTGAAATGTTCTATGTTTTGCTAACATACAAAGGTTACACTTCAGTGTTCTTTGAGAAGATACTGCGGGTGAGCTTTAATATTTTTAGCTTTGTAATTTGCAGTTGACTGTTCTCTTAATTATTTTGTTTTAATCAGTGTTCATGCTGTCGGGTACCAGTGCAATGTGTTAAAAAAGAAATCTTTCTTTGGCTAAAATTTTGATGCCAAAAAATTTCCTTTTACTCATGAAGGAAGCCATTGCAGCAGTTAAGAGCATAATTGATGACGAAAGAAACAAAACAAATTATTTTATCATGTATGTACTTCAATGAAATCAAGCTGCAATGAAACAATAACCGCTTTTGACGAAACACACTGTGACTCAGTGATTGTGTCAATAAGGTGTGAGAAATAGTGTTTGGACAAACTTGTCAGTGAGTTGTAATGAGGTTTGTTATCTTCCCAAAAGAATTTCGGGGGGGATATATCTGTGCCACTGTCCATCCATCTGTCTGCCTGTAGACTGAGTTAGTTTCTGCTCTTTAAATAAAATTCCACTTGGCCGACTGAAACCAAACTTGGAATGTGAGTTAGGCATGATGAGAAGAACCTTATTCATTTGTGGGTTATTGTGCGAAATGTCAAGGTCACAATGACAGTTGCTCATCGATGCTCAGTGGTTCTCTCCAGGTACTCTGGTTTCCCCCACCCGTAAAACTGTCATGGCCACGATTAGCCATTGGGCACATGTATGTGACCTTAAACACCAATACATAAATAAATAAATTGAAAACATAGCATATAGGGAATAGAAATTAACATATTCTCAATTATCACAATTCTTGTCTTATTCATAAGGCCATTAAAAAAAAATACCTTGTTTCTCAGGCATTTTTACCTAAAAAATATGATGGGGGGGGGGGGGGGGGCAGCATTTTTTTTTTTTTTTTACCTTGAATCAATTTATGTTGGTGTGTATCAGTGTTGGAGGGAAAAACGAAGCTATCCATGGTTGAATTTGACATCAAAATATCAAAAGCATTTGGGCACTCTGAGGCTATGGATTTATCACTAACATTATCAGTGTCATGAACTGTAGGGGATATTTCCTCTTTTAGTTCAAATTTTATGTATCTCCCATATGTTTGGCATAATTCAAGTACGTTAGCCCCAGGAAAAACACGTTGGAATGGTGCATCAGGTGACCTTGATACGAAACACTCGGGGTCAACATCTTTCAAGTTGGTTGGAATATCAGGTATTTTCCCAAATTCAGGCGGTTGGTTGGTCTTTATTTGTTTGTAAAAGTCAATTAATGACCAATCTGTGAAGGTAACACCACAGATACTCCATCCCATTATCAATTACCATTATCAATTTCAAGCCGCAAGTTATCGATACCGACGTAAACATTGTCAAGATTTTAATCCGGGTTACCGGTGCTCCTAAAATGATCACTTGTTAACGGTGCCACTAAAATGATCACTTGTTAACGGTGCCACTAAAATGATCACTTGTTAACGGTGCCACAAAAATTATCCTAAAATTTTGCCCGGGGAAAAAAATGTCCGGGTCGAAAAAAAACGTGACACGCAGCACCAAAAAAGGGATGCGGGCGGGGCCTGAGAAACAAGGTATTTTTTTTTAATGGCCTAATCCTTTCATAAACATTGAACATTATCCTTTTCATCAAACACTACAAAGTCAAGTTAAGCTACAGTATCATTGGCACTTTCATTGAGGATAGTACAAGGTTAAATGACATGATGAAATCATGTGATTGAAATTCATGCAATGTGATGCTAAGACATTCTGTTTTAACTCCTTCCATGCCGCTGTGGGTATTCCTGCCCAGGACAGTATTGGCGGGTATTCCTGGCGGATATTCCTGCCCAGGAAGTATTTCTCTTGCCATTGAAATATGTATAATTTGGGCATATTTAATCCAATTTGCACCCTGTAACATATTGTACTGTATTTGCACTGGTGGCACTCCCACCCCCCCAGCTGAAACCCTCTAGCCACATCCCTGAAATTTTTACACACTTAAATTGAATGGATTTTTTCACCAACAATTTCTTGAGTTAAATTTAGATGAATTTTTCATCAAATCTAGTCTTCACAGCAGCCATGACTAGATTTGATGAAAAATATTTTTAAAATACTCAGCGGGTTGAGAGTTAATAATAAACAATTCTGTTTTGTTATTACATTGTGTGGGAGCATGTTGGCTCAGTGGTTACGGTATTGAACTTCAAACCTGAAGATCCATGGTTCGATCCATCCAGGGGCAACTGTATTGTGTCCTTGGGCAAGGCACTTAATCCCGACTGTCCACATGGGGGCATGGCGGCGCTGCGTACTAATATGTACTGCATGTTGATGGTGCACTTGGCTTCAACAAAAGCACACCCTGCTTGTGCAGAGTTGATACATTGAGGAGTCTTACATTACTCGCCGCTGCTCAGTGGTTCCCTCCGCAGTATTCCAGCTTTCTCCACCCATAAAACTGTCTGACCTGATGTGACCCTGGCTGTCAAAAGTGTCATTAAACCCCAATAAATAAATAAATATGACATTGTGTCTTCTTGGAATGCTTTGTCTTCCAAATACTATCAAGATCGTACCATTATTGCAGGATATGAACATTATATAAGAGATGGGCAGCTTATCATAAATAACATTCGGTGTCGAATAAAATACCATACCTAGGGAAGCTCAAACTACCAAAATTTTGGTATTGAAATATATTCCCGACATTAAAAAATAAAAGAGTAAACAACAGAATACAAGATAGCAAATAAAAAAGTCAACATAGATGCCGAAGACAAGTTAAAGCCACCAGACAGACTCTCTAGAAATATGAGCGTGTACTCCTTCCAAGTTCCAGCATGTAATACCACCACAAGGAAGGAATCCTTCTATCCATGCGCAATTAAGGATTGGAATGCATCATCCATCACATTGATCTCGGCCAGTAGTCTAGAGTCAGTCAAAAGACTACTGAGCAAGGTGTAATACATGATGCAGGCACAATCCACGTAGTGGCAGAATAGTCATCTTGATGACGGTGGCCACAAAATGGTAGAAGTAGAAGCATGGACTGCATAGTTCAAAAGGCAGTCAACACCATTCATTTGATGTAACAAAAAAAGCTGAGATAAAATACCCAGCGGGTATTTTTCTCAGCTTTTTTGTTACATCAAATGACCGTGTTGCTTGTGTTACTTCCAACATTTTAATAAATCGGTGACTTTGTCTGCAATAAAATGGGGATCTGTAGCTGGGCACTATATCAAAATACTATATGATAGTGGTATTGGTGTGAAGGCATGTTTGTTGATGACAACTAATACAGTACCGATACTTAAGTAAATCATTCTGAAAAATACTGATCCCGAAACAGAACTTAAAATTTTAAGAGTGCCCAGGTCAAATTATATACATGGCGTACCGTATTTACTCTATGTATTGGGACACTGTATGATTTGGGACACGCATTTTTTCCAGAAAACTATATTTTTTTTATGCTCCAAAGTTTGGGACATTCAGGAGATTTGTTTCCAGTTGGCCTATCGCTAGTAGCAGACGACACTCATAAAAAAAAATTCTTGAGTAACTAAAAATTTTCATTTTTTGCTTCCAAAACATAGCTTATGATCCGTCATTGAAACGAGCGCAATGCGCTCGTTCCAATGATGGATCATAAGCTATGTTTTGGAAGCAAAAAATGAAAATATAAAAAAAAAAAAAAATTGGATGGCGATTTTCGTATATAGTGATGGAAAACGAATCACACACATCTTTATTCAGCATCAAATCAAGACCACACTCTGTTCTTTCCCCATTTTCTAAGAATTGGGACACCTGTGAAAATAATTATTTTTAGTTGTCCCAATACATAGAGTACATATGGTAAATAGTTAAAACATTTCTTATCAACCTACCTCAATTATTTACTATAGGCTTGCACTACAGTGGAAGAACCTAACTCGGATAAAATACTCTCTATTTTAATCTTTCCCAAGATTTGGGAAAGAAAAGTGGTGTAAAAACACCACGAAAAAATAAGCCCAAACTGGGTCGAGTGCCATTGGCGCACACCCAGTATGGGACGCTCTTCCATAGTACAAATCCACGACTTCCGTAAAACAGTGCGCAATGCGTCAATTCGTCATTCTTTTTTTATCCAAGGCACGAGCAGGATGTGTGTGTCTCCGCCATATGCATTATGAAACAGTGATAATTCAACTCGTGGATAATGGTTTTCCTGTGACTGGAATTATGGATCTGAAGATCGTATAATAACAGGACTGTGTTTTATATATTCTCGTTAATATTTTCAACCACATTCTCATTGTATATTATTTACTATTCCGTTTTCGCGAATGTTTTGTTTTCGACATCATACGATCCGACAATGAATTTTTTCAGTTGAATGAATTAATTTTGGAGTTAGGTGTCATTCTGGGATTGTCTGGACAGGATTTCTTCACTCTGTTGAGGGCTGAATTTCTGTTTTTTCGGTCCCTGTCGACCGTCTGTGTTCTGTCATGTACCCACCGGTTTTTTTTCTGCCACCTTCTCTCGTAGTTGAGGGTGTTCTACTACTTTCTGTTTCTGTTGAGTTCACCTTTTTCTTCTACTGCTCTCACCTGTTATTTCCAGTTCGGTTCCTTTAGGGCAATTCCTTTTGCCCTCGCCTTGGTGCATTCTCGTGGCCGTTTCTTCTGCACCCGCGGGTGGTGTGGAACGCTGTCGTTTCGGGAGCCTTCCGACTCGACCACGTCTGGTGTGAGTTTATCCCCTCCGTGGGGGATTTGCAGCTCCTCCAGCCCCCATAGGGGGGGATACTGTCGTTTCGGGTCCCCCCGACTCGGCCACGTCTGGTGTGAGTTTGACCCCCTCTGTGGGGGATGTGCAGCTCCTCCCGCTCCTGCGGGGGGTGGGGAACGCTATCGTTTCGGGATCGCCCGATTCGACCACGTCTGGTGAGAATTGCTCCCCCTCCGTGGGGGATGTGCAGCTCCTCCCACACCAGCGGGGGATGGGGAACGCTGACGTTTCGGGGCTTCCCGACTCGACCATGTCTGGTGAGAGTTATTCCCCTTCCATGGGGAATGTGCAGTTTTTTACAGTGGTGGATACTGCGGGAGCTGTTGGATTTCTGGTGAAGAGATGACTGGTTCCGGGACTATGCACCCTCTCCAGTCGACATCTGAGGCTGTCACTAGGGTTGTGACTCCTCCTTTGGATGCCGAGCTTGGTGGCTCTCTCCGCTTTTCCGCCAGTTCCAACAGCTCCCGTCGTATCTGCTGCTACTGCTGTTCCGTCTACAACGTCATTGGGCACCGTTTTTAGCCGGCCTCGGCTTATCCCTGCCAGGGTTTGCAGGGATGTCTGTAGTGTGGTTGTGGGGTATCGGCCTCAGCCTTCCCTGACTTCAACTCGGCGAAGTTGGATGGGGTTGCCGACTGAACCCCCTACTGTGTCCTCTCAGCCATTGAGCACAGTAGTTTTATACCTGCAGTGGTCTGCTGTGGTGTCTGGTTGTGTAGACGTGGGGGTATCGGCCTCAGCCTTCCCTGACTTCAACTCGGCAAAGTTGGAAGTTGCTGCCGGCCGGACCCTCTATTGTGGTCTCTGCGCCGTCGTGCACCACAGTTGTCATTGGATTTGGATGTTCTTAGTGTTTCCGTCCACTCATTCTGGCCCACGACTAGTTTTGGGGGACCAACGTCTTTTGTGCAGCCTGGACCTTCTGCCCTGCAGAGGTCCGCGGTGACTCTCATGAGTTTCTGCTATGTTGATCCTCGGGGTGTGTCACACCCCTATACACGTCTGCCTTCAGACATATCGGCTGCCGCCTGTCGTCCCACATCGGGTGTTTTGGAGGATCGTGACCCTTCGCTGGTTAAGAGGGTCAGAGGTGAAGCCACTTTGTCGGTTCGTTCCCCTGTCGAACCGGCCAGTACGGGCAGTGAGCTTAGGGAGGCCCTTTCCTTACTCATTCAGGTTCTGTCAAAGAGCCTTCCTGTTGCTTCCAGCGAGGCAGCGAGTGGTTTCCTGGCACCCCCTATGGCGCCGCCTCCCGGGATTGGAAACGGGCCACTTTCTGATCCCTCTGGTGTTCCGACACTATGGGAGGCATCGGCTGGTTTGCCCACGATGGGCTATGTGTCTTCCGACTCAGGGGAAGAGTCAGACATGCTTGATGTCGACAGCCAGCAGTCTTCGGACTTGGGGGCAGCTCTTGATTTCGTGTTTGGGTTCCTTCCGGTTCTCAAACCATCTAACCAGTCGACAGTGTCAGCCAGGCCACGATCGTCGGTCGTGCGCCAACAGCCTATGGAGCAACCCGCTTCTGGGCATCTTCGACCGTGCCCGTCAGTACAGTTGGTTGAAGCATTTTCAGCCTTGGACTCTAAGCTAAGTTCCAAGGCTATGAAGGCTCCGTTCTTCACCAGGGTTGACACCTTTTTGCCTCCGGCGCGTTATCGTTCCAACGGTTCCGCCAATCCGTCGGTCTACCAGACTTTTGACGGTTTTGGATCAGGACTCCACTTCCCTCGGGCTTTCCAAGTCCACGTCTGCCGTCATTCCGATGACGACTCTGGATCCACATTGGGCTTATCGAGAGAGATGCTTGGTATGCTTTCTCTCTCCGATCACGTCGTCTCAGCTTTAGCTGCTTATCTGCCCCCAGATAAGTTTTGACGAGGTACAGGCTCCTTTGCGTGTGCTGTCCAAGGCGTTCAATCATCTTTCTCACAGGCTTGCCTGTAACACGGCTAATCTGGAATTAGTTCGAGGGGACTCTGTGCTGGACACAGGCCGATCCCTTCCTGAGGAGCAGTGCACTACTCTTCGATCTGCTTCTTTGGCATGTCCGCAACTTTTCCATGGTTCTGTGTTGACGGTCCGGGATGACGTCCTACGTCATTCCAACGATCAGCTGCTGTTTCTTCAGCTTGATCAGCCTTCTAGGGTAGGCACGGGCCATTTCCAAGCCTAACAAGTACCCTCTGCTTCCTCTGCGAAGCAAAGGGGCTGATCCTTCTGCCTCCGCTTCTACTTCTTACTCAAGTGGTAAGGGTAAGCGTCGGTAGTCTTGAGGGAAGTCCCAGGATTCTTCATTCAGTAGAGGAGGTGTTTTCTCCTCTCGCGAGCCTCGTCGGGTTTCGAAATGAAGGTCCTCACCTCGACCCGTCCCAGGTTGGAGGAAGGATGGCAGAGTTCGCAGACCGTTGGGCCACCATCACATCCGATCCTTTGGTGTTAGATGTTGTTTGGTCCAGGCTGGGAATATCCTTCCGAAGGCACCCCACTATGTCCAGGGTGCCTCTTCCAACCGCAGTTCCTTCAGACATTTTACGTCGGGAACTTTTGTCCACGGAGATAGACAATCTCCTGACAAAGTGCGGTCTCTGCTGTTCGGTGACGGATCTCATTCCTCTAGGTCGGCTGCATGTCTGACCTCTCCAACACTTTCTGCTCAGTCGTTGGAGGCCGAATGTCGATTTTCTGGATCTGGTGCTTCAGTTTCCAGAATATCTTTATCCTCACCTTCTCCTCTGGGCGGATGTCCAGAGGCTTTCGCAGTGTATTCCGTTGGACTTACCCACGTCCGATCGCATTCTGATGGCCGATGACTGCGATCTCGGATGGGGTGCGACGTTGGATCCTCGAGGTCTTTCCATTCATGGGATGTGGGACCAGGATCATGCAGCTCTGCACATCAACCAGAAGGAGCTTCTTGCTCTTCTTCTGAGTTTCAGGCAGTGGATCCCTCACCTGTCGAATCGCCAGGTCCTTCTGTTGTCCGATCATTCGACGGTGGTTGCTTACATTCGGAACCAGGGCGGCACGCACTCTGTTCCAATGTACGAATTGGCTCGGGATCTTCTACTGCTCGCTCAGGATGTCCACGTCGGGGTGGCTGTTCGTCACATTCCCGGTCGTCTGAACGTCCTAGCCGACTCCCTGTCCCGTCAGGGCAGGGTCATTTCCACCAGGTGGATGCTCCACATGGCGGGTTCCATCGCTCTCTTGCGACTCATTGGAACCATCCGGTGGACACTTTTGTGTCCCCGTGTCCAGATGCTCTGGCTTTCGCCGTGGACGCTCTGGCCCTCCTTTGGGATGGTCTTGTCGGCTACGCCTTCCTGCCATTTCCGATTCCGCCTCAGGTTCTCGCCCAGATATGAACCTGCAGTCGTCGAATCCTTTCGATCACACCTGTCGCCTCTGTAGGTGTGGATCAATCTGCTCCGCTCTCTGTTAGCGGTGGTTCCGGCATGTCTCCGTCTACCTCCCGACTTTCTTTGCCAAAGTCGCCCGAGGAGGTTTTATGTTGACCAGACTTCATTGTGCCTTCGCACATGTCTTTTATCGGGTCCTGTCTCCTCCGTAGTGGTTTTTCGAGACACGCAGTGGAGTTGCTTTTCTTCAAGGAGGCACTCACTCCACTGGTTTTGCCTCTGTGGCTAAGTGGAAGGTTCTTCTGTCGATGGTGTGCGATCACTCTGTTGCTTCTGTTACTCCTTCGACCGCACCGCTTGCGGAGTTTCTGGTATATGTTTGTTTCTGGGGGTCTCCAGCAATGGATCCATGTCCATGCTTCGGAGTTATTTTTTCATATGTGATACCGCATTGTTTCGACATTCATTCTTGCCTCTCCAAGCTTGTTCAGCTCTTTTTCTTGAAAAGGCCTAGGACTTTGCAGTTTCCTCCAAGATGGTCACTTTCTTGGGCGCTGCTCTGCTTGGGGGTGGGGGGCATTCACGCCTTTATCCTGGATGAATATGCGTTCTCTCACATGCCAGATTTCTCCTGCATCCATTTCTTGATGGATTTGTCTTGCTATTCGTGCAGCTTCCGCTCGTCTAGCTACTGGTGATTGTTTTACCAATTGTTTTTTCTGCCACGAGGTGCGTGCATTGTCTTCCTCTTTTAATAACTCTGTCATGTTGTCGGATGACGGATGTTATTCTGGCAGCCTTCTGGAGAAATGCTACATTCTCCTTTTATCGGCGACAGTTGCAGGAGCCGACAGAGAACTTTGGGGCCCTCTTTCTTCGGCTCAGGCTGTTGTCTATCCCAGCCTTTCAGCTTTTTTCAGGGTCAGTTCCAGCTTTGTGCTGTTACTGCCCTTTCTGTCTGTGCGTCGCACTTCACCATACGCCTCATCTTTCGTTGTCTTTTCTGATGTTTGTGATGCTATGGTTTGATAGGCCTAGGGATCTCTTCCTCTGTCCACGGTCCCAGTGCTATTGAGTTATGTGTAGGTTGGTTATGTGATTCCCTCCAGCCTTTTGTCTATTCAGCCTGTAGTAAACAATTGAGGTAGGTTGATAAGAAATATAAATTTTATAGTAAATTTCCTTTCTTATTATACCTACCGAAATTGTTTACATGGAGGCCATCCCGTCTTCTTATTCGGGTAAGAATCCTTCCTCCCCGCTGATCACATAACTTCTGTGTTGTTCGGAATCAAAAGAATGACGAATTGACACATTGCGCACTGTTTTACGGAAGTCGTGGATTTGTACTATGGAAGAGCGTCCCATACTGGGTGTGCGCCAATGGCCCTCGACCCAGTTTTGGCTTATTTTTTCGTGGTGTTTTTACACCACTTTTCTTTCCCAAATCTTGGGAAAGATTAAAATAGAGAGTATTTTATCCGAGTTAGGTTCTTCCACTGTAGTGCAAGCCTGTAGTAAACAATTTCGGTAGTTATAATAAGAAAGGAAATTTACTATAAAATTTATATTTTCATTAACTGAGCAAATATAGAAAGTATAACTGTTTTTTTTTCCAGATATTATATGTGTTGAACAAAACAGAGAAAGTATATGACAAGAATAAAGCCCGTCTCAGACTTCATGACATTGGATATTCTGGTTTCATCAGTCAAATGCAAGCTTGTGAAATGACTGTTTCCATAGTGAAATTATTTGTTGAACAGATAATAACATCAGGTAAATAATATCATTATTCTTTTATATTTAACTCGTAAGGCCCTACGAATAGATCAGTTCTCAGGCTTTTTTTTTATAAAGTTGCATGTGGGCAGGCAGTTTTTTATTTTATTTTTTAATTTTGTAATTAGGGGGTGCGGTGACTCAGTAGGTAGAGGTGCAGGCTACAAGCTGAGAGGTCCTCGGTTCGAATCCCACCTCCGGCAACCACATTGTCTCCTTGTGCAAGACACTTCACCCCCATTGCCCACGTGGGAGCATGGTGGCGCTGTGTACTAAGGCGTACTGCACGTCGATGGTGCACCTGTCTTCAACCAGTGCTAACCCTGCTTGTGTGAAGTTAGTTTGTTGGGGAGCTGACAATTGCTCTCCATTGCTCGGTGGTTCTTTCTGTGTACTCCAACTTCCTCCACCTGTAAAACTGTTATGGTCATGATTAGCCATTGTGCAGAAATATGTGACCTTAAACACAATAAATATTTTTTGTAAGTTCCATGTTCTTGGTTTGTTTAAAGTGTTAGAAAGTGTTAGGCCTTATAATCTACAGAATAGCATGAGTGGTGGTGTATTTTGTTCCTTGAGTGCAAGAAGGCTTTGCAATGCTAAAGCTTTTTATTAACTTGGGTAACTTGGGTAAAGTATCAGACATAAGCCATTTCATTTTTATTTTTTGTCCCCCGCACCTCCCCACCCCCCACCCCCCTCCCCCCCACCCCCCACCAAAACGAAGTTGTCAGGAGATATGGAAATGGGGTCTGTTTGTCTGTCCATCCGTCCGTCCATCCGTCCGTCCATCCGTCCGTCGGTCCATCCGCAGACACAAATGACTACTTATGTGGCTACGAGTTAGTAAAACAGGATATTTATGGGGTTAAAGTCTGTTACGTGGCTATCCATGTAACAGAATCTCTTATTGTGGGGGGTGGGGGGGGGGTGGATAAATGTAGAGTAGGGTTAGGGCATTCTGGGGTGGAGTGGGGTGGGGGTCAGTGAAGGGGTGTTAAAGTTATGTGGCTAGGGTTAGGGGTGGGTAGGGTTAGGGTTAGGGTCTGTAAAGGGTAGGGTTAGCTGACCCCCCCAAAAATTTTCCCCAAAAAACTTGTTTTATTATGTTGGACATGTGTTTTAGCTTAGCCACCTAACATGTCCATAAAATAACCACATAAGTAGCCATTTGTAAGAACGTCTGTCTGTCCATCCATCCATCCGTCCATCCATCTGTCCATCCATCCATCAATCTGTCTCTGTCCATACATCCATCTGTCCATTCATCTGGACATCTGATAACAGGTTTTGTTCATTTTTTTTCTACAGTTATGGCCCTTTTTCCGCTTGTTTCAACATGACTGTCTTAGTTTGCGGGGGCTACCAGCGACATTGCATCTTGTTTAAGTTTGCATTGGTTTTAAAGTACCATATGGGAGGGCCAGATTTTTAGCTCACCAAAGGGAGCTTAACTTATCACTTGCCATCCGTCTTCGTTGTCCGTTGTGAACTTTACATTATCGACTTCTCCTCACAAACTACTGGACCAAAATGAACCAAATTTCGTGTGCATGTTCCTTATCATATGTCAATTCGCGTTTGTACAAATAAACTTGCCACACTGACAGGGGGCTCCAGAAGGGGCATAACTCTGATAGCATCCATAAATATTTTTATACTGTACCAATGACCCAGACATAGCTGGTGCTAACTCTTAAAATATAGGGCCAAACACAAATTTTGCCCCCCAATCCCCAAAATTTGCATCTAAAACCAAAGAAAACATGTCCTGAATGGCCCTCCACACTTCACCTCCACTACACATGCGCAGTGTCAAGGACGTTCCGAAATTGGCGCCATTAATCATTCTTAGTTTGGCCCTTCATCAGTTAACATCTGACTGATCTTTGTGCTTGTAAATCTCAGTTTAAATGATGCCAGACACATAAATATTAGTGAAATGGTGATTCTAAGGAGGATATAGAAGGAGGAGAGGAAAAATGTGTGACAGAAAATTATCAGGGCTGTAACTTAAAATATTTTTATACTGTACCAATGACCCAGACTTAGCTGGTGCTAACTCCACAAAAACCAGGGCCAAACACAAATTTTGCCCCCCAATCCCCAAAATTTGCATCCAAAACAAAAAGAAATCATGTCCTAAAGGACCTCCATAGTACGACTCTACTGCGCATGCGCAGTGACGCAGTCGTCCCGAAATTGGCGCCAAATATCATTCTCTGTTTGGCCCTTCATCAGTCAACATCTCACTGATCTTTGTGCTTGTAAATCTCAGTTTAAAGGATGCCAGACACGTAATTCTTGGAGAAAATGTGATTCTAAGGAGGATAGAAGGAGGAGAGGAAAAAAGAAGTGGCAAAAAATAATCAGGGCTGTACTTAAATTTTTTTGTTGAAATTATGTTAAGTTGCCTATTTTCGAGGCAAACGCCTCTTATTGTCATTCTTGCTAATTGTTGCACTGCTTATTCAGTGTTTCCTCTCCCCTAACCTTCTAAAGTCCCCCCTTGCAATTCTCCCATGCTTTTGGCATATTTTTGAGAAGTTTCATTTCTAAAAATTCCCTGGGAGAGTTGCTTGGTTACAAAATGTTTTCTGTTATTTTCCCCATAGTTACGTTTTCACCCATGGGTGTATAACGTTTGTGTTCTGCATCTTCCATCTGATGTTCTGCAGATTCTCCCCTGGGAGTCTCTGTTTTGCATCAGATAGAGTGTAATTGATGACTGATTCCGGGCCAGTTTTTTCAGTGCCTGGAGTCATGTTTTCTACTGTGTTTACACTGTTTGTTTTCATTGGCAACAGCCTTTTTTGAGGGGGGCTGTTTGCCTTTGTGGTAGTTTATCTCATTATAAGATACATTTATATTATCCGAAAGTGTCTCATTAATTATTTTATATAATTTTAAAATTTTTGACCACACTTTGCCATCGGATCCATCGGGGCTCAACGTTACTTTTCAGCAACTTGGGCTTCTCTGAAAAAATATTTTTTCAAAATTATTTTGTTTTGCAATTGTTTTTTCATTTATTAATGGATCATGTTATTATGTATCTTTGTGTCAGGGGTTTTTGCGAGTAACTAGGACTTATTGTTGTTCTTTCACAATGAAGGGACTTTGTTCAAATTGTAATAGGAAGAAATCTTCCTCTGACTTTCATGATTATTGCATTAATTGTAGTCAGTGTTCTCGCATTAATCCCTGTCCTGTATGTGAACATTGGGATGAGAAACATTGGAAACGTGTGTCACGATATGTTGTTTCTGGAGAAAGAGCGATGCCGGCTCTTTCTCCACAAGGTCACTCTACTCTCTCAGTTTCTATTTCAGAGGAACCAGAACAGGGTGATGTTTCCATGTTATCTTCTTCAAGTGTGCGTCCGTCGTCACAAATAAATACAGAGCTAGCGGCAAAAGTGCTCATGGAGATTAGACAAATGTCGTCCGCTAGCTCGCCCGGTGTAGCGTCCATTCACCGAATGGTTCGGCAGCCGGGTTCGTCCGATGCGGTCCAAGAGGAAATTTTGGGTGATGCGAGCACTATAAAAATAATAGATGCACACCCAGTGACGGCGGATAGTGAACGAGAACGGAGGAAGCCTTTTAGTCCGGTTCCTAGCTCGTCCAGGTCCAGCCGGGCCGCGAGCGAGAGAGGCCCCTCTCTCGTACAACAACATCTGGGACCAGATGTTGTTGTACAAAATGTGTCTTTTAGCGGAGCATACGTCCGTCGCTCGGGACGCTCCGTTGTATAAGCAGTCCGCAGAGACTGTTAAGGCTTCCTCTTCTCGTCGGCGCACACGACCGCACCTTGGCTGCGTGACCTCCGATATTTTGCCAGCTTCGCCGATGAAGGATTCTTCGGCGACCAGGTCACACCATCCGGCAGCCAGGGATTCGAGACCGATGGACTCCGGACGTTCGCATAGGAAAAGTATGCGGGAGCCATCTGATGCGGAGCTGCCCTCGGCGAAGCAGCGAAAGACCGCTCCTCCGCAGGTCTCGACGTCGGACATTCTAGTGCAGATAGCACAGCTTATCGCAGCATCCCAGCAGCCGACAGAAACGGTGTCGGATCGAGAATTATCC
Organism: Pictodentalium vernedei; assembly: GCA_031216915.1. Lineage (NCBI taxonomy): Eukaryota > Metazoa > Mollusca > Scaphopoda > Dentaliida > Dentaliidae > Pictodentalium > Pictodentalium vernedei. The sequence continues at coordinate 72,149,876 of CM062294.1, read as the reverse complement.
GACGGCGCTGGGTCGGTACGCTCCGCCGAAGCATCGGGGGCGGACGACCGGGAACATCGGGAGGTCCGACCGGATGGTGAAAGGGATACGGATGAATTGGAGCTATCCCTTTCGGAACAACACAAAGCTGCCGTGGACTTCATCCGGCACTTTCTTCCTCAAGTTGTTCCGTCGGGCCAGACTGCTGCGCTTCCGGACAGGAGAATTATAGCGTCATTGGACTCTGATTTTTTCGAGCGGTTCAGGGACATCGCTCCCGAGTTTCCGTCGCAGTCCAATAATGTTGCAAGAACATTTGAATTATTGAATGACGCTATTTTTAAACTTGCTTCCAGGACGGGGAAAGCAGGCTTCTTGTCCGCAAATACTCTCAACCTGCCTTTCATTAATGCAAGGAATAAATTCGACACGGCAGGTCAGGGTATACCGAGAGTTCCTCTGCGTATGGACGACGAGGCGGAAGACTTAGAGCTATCATTACCGTCGTCAGCTTCTATTCCAACCGCGGTGTTGGAAACAGCTATTGCGTCTAACAGAGCCAATTTAGATGCCTTATCTTACGCAGATCACCTTACTAAGGCGTTATCACTGCGTCTTCAAGGGGAAGAGTTTCAGGATATACAATCCTCCTTAAGACTTCTTTCAAGGGCAGTAGCTTATTCCACGTGTAACTCCGCCCTTTCAGTGGCAAATCTGGAGTTGGTTAGACGTGACGCAGCCCTGTCTACATCCACACTAGTGGATTCTAAGGTGAAGAACTCTCTTAGAGTCGCTTCGGTCTCAGGAGATCTTCTCTTTGACGGCAAGCTTTCCGCTATTTATGATAATATTAAAAAGAAAGCTAGTGATTCTCTGTTGTTTAGATCCGCTCCTAAAAGGTCGGATACAGCAGACACGAATAAGGCGGGCACTTCTGGGTCTTATCCGCCCAAGAGAGGTTCCTATAGAGGTTCCGGTGCGTCCTCTAGCTCTTATTCGAGAGACCGTCAGGATAGTGACTCTCGTTCGGGACGTCCTTCAGGCCGGGACAATCGGTCGGACGCCCCGAGGTCGACGAGGCGAGGTGCGGGTCGTGGAAGACGTGGTTTCTCCTACCGCAGGCCTCGCAGATCCAGGAGGTGATGGCTTAAACCTCTATCGCGTTCCGGTTGGCGGAAGGTTGTCGAGTTTTTCTCAAGAGTGGGCGTCGATTACGGACGACCCGTGGGTGAGAGGAGTGACTTCGGAAGGTCTAAAGATATCCTTCAAACGAAAGCCTCCATTAACTCGAAGTCCAAAGTGGACTCATCTTCCGTCAAACCCTCAGAAAAGAGACGCTGAAGAACGCGGTAGAGGTCGTAGAAAACCAGGAATCGCTGGGATTCTACAGCCATCTGTTTCTGGTTCCGAAACCAGACGGCTCGTTCCGTCCAGTCATAGATTTGAGCTGGATAAACAAGCTGATCGTCGCTCCGAAGTTTTATATGGAGACGATTCGATCGGTCAGAGCGAGTATTCGGGTGAACGATTATGCAACGAGCATAGATCTCAAAGATGCGTACTTTCACGTCATGGTACATCCGACATTCTGAAAGTATCTACGCTTCGCAGTCCTAGGAGTGGTGTATCAGTTCCGGGCCATGTGCTTCGGATTGAATCTAGCACCCTGGGCTTTCACTCGGGTAATGAACTCGGTAATGATCTACTTCCGAGCTCATTCGTCTGCGGTAACGTCGGCCTACCTGGACGACATTCTTCAGAGGTACGGCAACGAGTTAACGCTTCAGAACGATGTTCAGAATCTTCTTCTATTGCTCCGACGTCTCGGTTTCATAGTAAACGAGGAGAAGTCGGATCTGGTGCCGTCCAAGTCATTCACTCATCTGGGAATGAGCTTCGAGACGCACAACAATCTCGTTCGTCTGCCGTTAACCAGAGCGAAATTAGTCAGTTGTTACGCTCGCTATTGTCTGAATACAGACAAAGTCACGGCGAGAGAATTTATGAGACTGATAGGTCTGTGCGGAGCCGCCGCGGATCTCATTCCGATGGGACGGCTACGCACACGGCCTCTTCAAATTTTCCTGACTCAGAATTGGAGTGTGAAAATTCATTCGCTCGATGTAGACGTTCTCTTGTCAGATCAAGTGAAACAAGAGATTCAGACTTGGGCAAACATTCAGTGGTTAACTCAAGGAGTTCCGCTGCAGTTGCCGGATCCGAGTTTTACCATTATGACGGATGCCAGTCAAACAGGTTGGGGTGCATCATTAATCCCTACGGATTCGAGATGCCAGGGTCTTTGGGATCCGCAATTCCTGTGCAAGCACATAAACATCAAGGAAATGATGTCAATTTGGCTTGCGTTACGTCACTGGATGGACATTATTCACGATGCTCATGTCCAAATCCTATCCGACAATACGACAGTAGTGGCGTATATACGGAATCAGGGAGGCACTCATTCAGTTCCGTTGTTCAATCTAACGGAAAGAATCCTTCTGTTTGCGTTGGAACATCACGTTCTTCTTTCGGTCCGTCACATACCGGGTCGTCTGAATGTGCTAGCAGACTCCCTTTCACGAAAGGGTCGCTTGTTGCCGTCGGAGTGGACTCTCAACAAACAAGTATTCAATCAGATTTGCTACCAATGGGAACGGCCAATGATAGACTTATTTGCGACACATCTCAACAATCAGTTGCAAACGTATGTGTCCCCGTGTCCGGATCCAAGAGCATTTGCAGTAGACGCTCTGTCGATCCCTTGGGACGGAATGATAGGATATGCGTATCCTCCAGCGCCGTTAATTCAACAAGTATTGCTAAAGATAAAACAATCTCAATGCAAGATTCTGTTGGTAGCATCTCTGTCGCCACAGAGACCGTGGATAAATCTACTCAGGTGTCTGTTGTGGGACCTACCGCGGAAGCTCCCTCCACGAGAGGATCTTCTTTGGCAGGGGAAATCGCGCCAACTACATCACAACCCGCAAGGTCTCAACCTTCACGTTTTTCCGTTGTGCGGTCCTTCTTGCATGATAAGCACTTTACAGGACGAGCAGTGGACGCGATTTCTAACTGTAGGAGGACCTCCTCTTCGCTAAACTATGCGGCTAAGTGGAAGGTTTTCCGTCGTTGGTGTAGGGATCATTCTGTTGATATATTTGATCCCTCTATACCAGACATTGCTAACTTTCTAGTATACTTGTTTGACGAAATCAAACTGCAACCTGTTACTATAAAGGGTTATAGATCTATGTTATCTGATACCTATGCACATCATGATAGTTTACAAATTGGATCTAATGTCTCTTTATCGAAATTGGTTAGAAACTTTTCGATAAATAGACCCAGAACTCTTAGATTAATTCCTAAGTGGAATTTAGCTTGGGTTCTCCTTAAATTGAAGGAAAAGCCATTTGAACCTCTTGGGACAGTAGATTTCAAATTCTTATCTTATAAGACAGCTTTTCTCTTAGCTTTCTCTTCTGCCAGAAGAGTCAGTGAGCTTCATGCACTATCGGTGGATGATTCTCATTATCGTAGTGTTGGGAACACTATCACCTTCACTACTAATGTCGGTTTTTTTAGCTAAGAATCAGGCTCCTAATAAATATCCGGAACCTATTGTTATTAAGGCTCTTCCGTCTTCAGACGGGCGTAGGCCTTTACTCTGTCCTGTTAGAGCACTACGTATCTATAAACAGAGATCTCAGTTCATCAGAAAGGGACGGAAACGTTTCTTTCTGTCTTTGATGCCTAATAGAAAGGACATTTCAGTCCATTCTATTGCTAGATGGATTCAGTTAACTATCCGTACTGCGTATGAAGATTTATCTTCTTCTCAGCAGTCTGTGCTTAAGATTTCTGCTCATGAAGTAAGAGCTCTTTCTACTTCCTGGGCTTATGCTAATAGTGTTGCTATTACAGATTTAATGAAGGCTGGTTATTGGTCTCAGCCATCCACATTTACGAATTTTTATCTCAGAAATATTGAGTCCATTTCTGGAGACCTGCATTGTTTAGGTCGGTTATCTGTTGCTCAGAATGTCGTCCACTAAACAGTTGCAACTATAGTTATGCAGGCTTTCTGTTCCGGCAGTGACTCCGTCCGACTGCCCTCTTCGCTCTGGGCTATTTGACCCAGGGCAAGGGGAAGGGGGGGGCGGGTGTTCCCTTAGGTCACCTGCTTTATAGTGAAAAGCAAGGGAATGCCTCCTCCAAGACAGTATTTCTGAGTCGCTTCCGGGATGGTTTTAAAGTGTAATATTAATGTTTAATTTCATTCATGTCTTATTTTTAAAGTGTAGCTCGGTGTGAAGCATTTGTATATGTCAAGTGTCAAACGGGCTTTAATATACAATACTCGGACACTTTTAAATGATTATAAAGAGTCTCAATTCTCTGGACTACTTTATTTATTGGCTTGCTTTAAAAATAATTAGTATAAGGGTTATACTGGATGTTAATAGAGAACATGAATGTTATTGTGCTCAATTATTAAGGGTAGTGTATCTTTCTAATTTAAATATTAAATAAGAAAGATACATGTAAAGCCTAATACTCCTTTTCTCCTTAAGGGGTTACCTCTTTATTTTATAATTGAGCTTATTGGATTTTCCTCTATGTCCTAGGCCCTCCAGCCTGTTTACTATTCAGCTAAGTCTGGGTCATTGGTACAGTATAAAAATGTTAAAAAATTTATAGTAATTTATATATTTTTTATACTTACCAATGACCCAGACGGGGATGGCCCTCCCTGAGTTGGGAACTCTTGCCTCCCCGCTGAGTACATAGCGCTGACCAGGCACTGCCAGTAAGAATGATATTTGGCGCCAATTTCGGGACGACTGCGTCACTGCGCATGCGCAGTAGAGTCGTACTATGGAGGTCCTTTAGGACATGATTTCTTTTTGTTTTGGATGCAAATTTTGGGGATTGGGGGGCAAAATTTGTGTTTGGCCCTGGTTTTTGTGGAGTTAGCACCAGCTAAGTCTGGGTCATTGGTAAGTATAAAAAATATATAAATTACTATAAATTTTTTAACTTTTTAATGAAATTATGTTAAGTTACCTATTTTCGAGGCAGCAGCCATTTTGTTGTCATTCTTGTTATCATGTTACACTGATTATTCAGTGTTTTCCTCTCTCCCTTTCCTTTAAGTCCCCTCTTGCTATTCTCCCATGCTTTTGGCATATTTTCTGTAATTATTATTACTAAAATTTCTTGGGAGTTTTAGCTGAATAACAGAATGAATTCTGTTCTTTTCCCCATGTTTACGTCTTCACCTATGGGTGGTTAGGCGTTGTGTTCTGCATCTACCATCTGATGTTCTGCAGTTTCTTCCCTGGAAGTCTCTGTTTTGCATCAGATAGTGTATTATTGGTAACTGATTTCGGGCCTGGGTGCCTGGAGTCTTATTTTAGTGTTTTTACACTTATTGTTTACATTTACAACAGCCCTCTGTGTGAGGGGGGATTTCTTGAAAATAATATCTTGATGTTATTTTAATCATAACTAGATACATTATTATTGTTCGTAAGTGTTGCATAAATTGTTTAAAATATTTTAAAAATTTTTGTCCACACTTAGGCTTGGGATCCAATGGGACTCAACGTTACTTTTCAGAAACTTGGGCTGTTCTGAAAAAATATTTTTTCAAAATATTTTGATTTCAATAATTTTTTCTAGGTTAATGGATCATATTATTATGTATTTTGATTGTCAGGGGTTGGTGCGAGTACTAGGACTTTGTTTTTTTTTCACATTGAAAGGATTTTGATCAATTGTAATAAGAGGATATCTTCCTCTGACTTTTATAATCATTCTATATGTAGTCAGTGTACTCGCACTAACTCCTGTTCTGTATGTGATGATTTCGATGACAACATGGGAAGCGTATGTCACGGTATGTTAGTGGGGAATTGGACATTCCGGTCCTTTCCCCGCAGGGTCACTCTACTTTATCAATTTCTATTTCAGACGATCAAGATTAGGGTGATGTATCCGTGATGTCTTCCAACAGTGTGCCTCCGTTGTCACAATTAATGAAGGGCTAGCGGAAAAGTGCTCATGTAAATACGCCAATTGCCTAAGAGGACCCTAGTAGGTTCGACGGCCTTTGACGTCCGCTAGCTCGCCCGGTGTAGCGTCCATTCATCGAATGGTTCGGCAGCGGTCTAGAAGAAGTTTTGGGGTGATGCGAGCACTATAAATCAACCAAATGCACACCCAGTGACGGCGGATTAGAGGGAGAACGGAGGAAGCCTTTTAGTCCGGTTCCTAGCTCGTTCAGGTCCATCCGGACGGCGAGCGAGAGAGGCCCCTCTCTCGTACAACAACATCTGGCCCCAGATGTTGTGGTACAAAATGTTTCGCATTCGGAGCATACGTCCGCCGCTCGGGACGCTCCGACATATAGTCAGTCCGGAGAGACTGTCAATAAGGCTTCCTCATTCTCATTCTCATGGTAGCGCACACGACCGCTCTTGGCTACGTGACCTCGGATATCCAGTCAGCTTCGCCAGTCAGAGAATCATCGGCGACCAGGTCACACCATCCGGTAGCCAGGGACACGAGGCCTGCAGACTCCGGACGTTCTCATAAGAAAGTGTGTGGGAGTCAACGTGCATGGAGCTTCCGGCGGCAATGCATCGTAAGACCGCTACTGCACAGGCCTCGGGGACGGACGTGCTATCCCAAATAGCACAGCTTATCGCAGCATCCCAGCAATAACTGAATCTGTCGCATAATGTATTAGCCGACGATGCTGGGGCGGGACGCTCCGCGGAAGCGGGTACAGACGTCCGAAAATTTCATCCGGTCCGACGGGATACTGAAAGGGATTCGGAGGATTTCGAGCTTTCCCTTTTGGAACAACATATGCTGTTGTGTATGTCATCTGACTTGATCTTCTACAGGTTCTTTCGTCGGACCAGAATGCTGCAATGCCGGATAAGAAACTGATAGCGTCGGTGGACTTAGAAATTTCTGGTTCGGTTCAGGGACATCGTCCCTCAGTTCCGACATAGTCCAATAATGTCACACAAACTTTCGAATTATTGAACGACGCTATATATTTATTATTATATGCTTGTTATTACCAAGCATTTCTGGTTTCTTGTTCGCAAAGTTACGGAGATGTCTTTCAAAAGTGTGCCTCTGTCGTCATAGTTAATGAAGAGCTAGCGGCAATAAGTGCTCATGGAATATGTCTATCGCCTAAGAGGTCCCTTGTAGGATCGACGGAGTGACATTCGCTAGCTCACCCCGGTGTAGCGTACATTCATCGAATGGTTCGGCTGCCGGGTTCGTCCGTTGCGGTCTAGGAAGTAGATTTGGGTGATGCGAGCACTATAATAACTTTAGTACTCACCCAGTGACGGCGGTTGAGGACAGATCGGAGGAAGCCTGTTAGTCCGGTTCCTGGCTCGTCCTGGTCCGTCCGGGCTGTGAGCAAGAGAGGTCCCTCTCTCGTCCAACAACATAGGGGACCGCATGTTGTGGTTCAGATATTTTAAATTCGGAGCATATGTCCGCCGCTCGGGACGCTCCGTTATATTGACAGTCCGAGAGACTGTCGATAATGCTTCCTCATCCTCTCAGCAGTGCACACGACCGCACATTGGCTACGTGACCTCGAGTATCCGACCAGTTTCATCATTCAGTGATTCCACGGCGAACAGGTCACGCCATCCGGTAGCCAAGGGACACGAGGCCTATACACTCCGTTCGCTCGCATAATTGTAGTATGCACGGGGGTAACGATCACGGAGCTTCCAGCGGCAATGAATCGTAAGACCGCTTCTCCACAGGCCTCAGTGACGGACGTGCTATCCAAGTTAGCACAGTTTTTCGCAGCATCCCAGCAATTGACAGTTTCTCGGTCGGATCAGGAATTATCCGACGGCGCTGGGTCGGTGCGGTCCGCGGTTGCATCAGGTTCGGACGACCGAACGCTTTATAGGGTCCGACAGGATGGCGAAAGGGATTCGGACGATTTCGAGTTTTCCCTTTCGTAACATCGGAAGCTGCCATACATTTCTTGCGGCATTATCTTCCAGTGGTTGTTCCTTCGGACTACATTGCTGCGATGTTGGATAAGAGACTTCTGGCGTCATTGGACACGGAATTTTGGATCGGTTCAGGGACATTGTCCCTGACTTACTGACATAGTCCAATAATGTCATTAGAACATGTGTATTATTTATCGGCGCTATATATATATAAGCCTGCTACCAAGCATGATAGTTTAGTTTCTTGTCCGCAATGCTCAATTCTGCCTTTTATCATTTATAGGAATAATTTATTTGGGCAGAACAGGGCATACCGAGAGTTCATTTGCGTCTTGACGGCGTGGTTAAGACTGGTAATAATCTTTTTCGCCGTCTATGTCTTTTCCAACCACAATGTTGGAAACGACAATGATGTCAAATAGACTTAACTTAGACGCTTTATCATACGTAATCCACCTTACTGAGGCATTATCATTACGTCTTCAAGAGAAAGAATTCCGGGATATGATCCTCAATGTGATTTCTTTTGAGGGCAGTAGTTTGTTCACGTATAACTCCGCCCTTCAGTGGCTACTTGGAGTTGGTTAGACGTGACGCAGCCCTAGCTACATCCATGTGCGTGGATAGTAAGGTGAAGACCTCTCTCAGAGTCGCTTCGTTCTCGGAGAAGCTTCTCTTCGACGGCAACTTTTCAGCAATCCATGAATTGCTCGATTTACGCGTTCTCTTGTCTATCTAGTGTAGCATGAGATTCAGACTGGGGCAAACATTCGGTGGTTGACTCAGAGAGTGCCACTGCAGTTGCCGGATCCGAGTTTTATATTATGACGGTTACCAGTCAAACAGGTTGGGATACAATATTGATCCCAACGGATTCGAAGTGCCAGGGTCTTTGGGTTCCGCAGTCTCTAAGCAAGCACTTATCTTCCACGGAATAATGTTTTTTAGGCTTGCTTTATGTTATTGGATGAACATTATTCAGAAACGCATGTCCAAATCCTGTCCGATAATACAACAGTAGTGGCGTATCTCTGGCACCAGGGAGGCACTCATTCGTTTCCGTTATTCAATTTAATGGAAAGAATCCTTCTGTTTGTTATAGTACACCAAGTTCTGCTTCGGTCCGTTATATTCCGGGTCGTCTGATTGTATTACTGGACTCCCTTTCACTTATGGTTCGCTTGTTGCCGTCAGAATGGACTCTCAACAAACAAGTATTCAATCAGATTTGCTATCAATGGGAGCGCCCAATGATAATTTATTTACGACACAACTTGCTAATCAATTGCAGACGTATGTGTTTACATATCCTGATCTCTGAGCTTATGTTGTTAACGCTCTATTGATCTAATAGGACGGAATGATAGGCTATGCGTATCCTCCTGCGCTGTTGTTTCAGCAAGTCTTGCTAAGATAAACAACCACAATACATTTCTGTTGATAGCATCTCTGTCTTCACAGAGACCGTGGGTAAATTTACTCTGATGTCTACTGTGGGACTTAACGCGAAAACTTCCTCCATGAGAGGATCTTTTTTTCGCTGGGTAAAATCGTGTCATCTTCATCACAACCCGCAAGGTCTCAACCTTCGCGTATCCTGTTGTGTGGTCCTTAATGCTTTGTAAGCATTGTACTGGACGAGCTTTGGACGCGATTTCTTACTGTAGGAGAACCTCTTCTTTGCTATACTATGCGGCTAAAGTGGAGGCTCTTCCGTCGTTGGTGTAGGGATCACTATGTTGAGATTGTTGATCCCTCCGTACTAGTCATTGCAACTTTCTAGTATACTTGTTTGACAAGATCTACTGCAGCCTGTTACTATTAAGGTTATAGGTTTATGTTATCTCATACCTATGCACTCTATGGTAGTTTACAATTGAGTCTTATGTCTCTTTATCTAAGTCAGTTAGTAACTTTTCGATAAATAGACTTAGAATCATTAGATTAAATTTCTATACGTAATTTAACTTCGGTTCTTATTTAGCTAAGTAATCATTTGAGCCTCCGGAAACAGTAGTTTTAAAATTCTGACCTTTTAGACAGTAATTCTGTTGGCTTCTCTTTTATTGAAGAGTCAGTGAGCTTCATGCACTATCGGTGGATGATTCTCACTTTCATAGTTTCGGAATCACTACTTCCTTTACTATTTAGGTTGGATTTTTGCATAAGAGTCAGGCTCCTAATAATTATCCGGAACCTATTGTTATTAAGGTCCTTCCGTCTTCGTACGGGCATCGGCCTTTACTCTGTCCGGTTAGAGTTTACGTATTTATAAACAGATATCTGTTTATTACTACGGGCGTAAGCTTCTTCTGTCTTTGATGCCTAATAGAAGGACGTTACGCTCCATTCTATTGCTAATGGATTCAATTAACTATCGATACTGCTTATGGTATATCATTGACTTAGCAGTTGTGCTTGAGATTTCAGCTCATGAAGTAAGAGTTCTTCTACATCTTGGGCTTACATTAATAGTGTCGCTGTTATAGATTTTTGAAGGCTGCTCATTGCGCTCAGCCATCCACATTCATGAATTTTTATCTCAGAAATATCGAGTCCTTTTCTGGAGGCCTCTATTGTTAGGTCCGTTATCTACTGCTCAGAATGTCATTCACTTAACAGTTGCTACTATAGCTAGGTAGGCTGTCTGTTTCGGCAGTGACTCCGTTCTGCTGCCCTCTTCGCTCTGGGCTTTTTGACCCTGGGCAAGAAAAAGTGGGGGGGGGGGGGGGGGGGGGGGGGGGAGGGTGTTCCCTTGGGTCACCTGTTTTACTATGAAAACAAGGGGATACCTCCTCCGGAGTTAGTAATTCTGAGCTGTTATTGGGATGATTGTTTAGTGAGAAGTTTATGTTTTAAAAATTCACTCAGGTCTTAGTTTTTAAAGTATAGCTTTTGAATATAGCACGTGTCAACGGACGTTATTATACAATCCCCAGACACTTTTAAGAAGTATAAAGAGTCTCTATTCTCTAGACTTACTTTATTTATTGGCTTACTTTAAAAATTATTAGTATAAGGATTATACTAGATATTAATAGAGTACATGGGTGTATGATGCTCAATTTTGGAAGGTGTTGTATCTTTCTAATTTATTATAAATAAGAAAGATACATGTAAGGCCTAATACTTCTTTTTCCCTAGACGGGATGACTCTATTTTATATAATTGAGTGTATTCCAACTTGCTCTATGTCCTTGGCCCTCCAGCCTTTTTACTATTCAGCTATGTCTGGGTCATTGGTACAGTATAAAAATGTTAAAAAATTTATAGTAATTTATATATTTTTTATACTTACCAATGACCCAGACGGGGATAGCCCTCCCAGGAGTTGGGAACTCATACCTCCCCGCTGAGTACATAGCACTTACCAGGCACTGGTTATAAGAATGATTAATGGCACCAATTTCGGAACGTCCTTGACACTGCGCATGCGCAGTGGAGGTGAAGTGTGGAGGGCCATTCAGGACATGTTTTCTTTGGTTTTAGATGCAAATTTTGGGGATTGGGGGGCAAAATTTGTGTTTGGCCCTATATTTTAAGAGTTAGCACCAGCTATGTCTGGGTCATTGGTAAGTATAAAAAATATATAAATTACTATAAATTTTTCAACTTTTTCAAAAATTCAAAAAAATCTTCTTCTTCAGATCCTCCAGTCAGAATCTTTTCATATTTGTTATACAACATCTCTAGGGGGGGTCAGATTGAAGTTTGTTCAAATTGAGTCCCTGGGTTAAGATTTGGGCTCTCTATTGGAGCCAAAAGCTTAACTTACTGAAATATGAGGAAATTACTTTAAAAATCTTCTTCAGATCCACCAGTCAGAATGTTTTCATATTTGGTATACAAAATCTCTAGGGGGGACAGATTCAGATTTAGGTTTGTTGAAATAATAATTCATGACCCATTCTGTGTCGCATTTCGAGTGTAGAAGACAGTCACATTAGAATTGAATGAAATATTTTGAATAATAAGATGTGTGTGCTAATTTTTCCACTTTGCAACTGAATGTAGTACAATATTTTTATACTGTACCAATGACCCAGACATAGCTGGTGCTAACTCTTAAAATATAGGGCCAAACACAAATTTTGCCCCCCAATCCCCAAAATTTGCATCTAAAACCAAAGAAAACATGTCCTGAATGGCCCTCCACACTTCACCTCTACTGCGCATGCGCAGTGTCAAGAACGTTCCGAAATTGGCGCCATTAATCATTCTAAGTTTGGCCCTTCATCAGTTAACATCTGACTGATCTTTGTGCTTGTAAATCTCAGTTTAAATGATGCCAGACACATAAATATTAGTGAAATGGTGATTCTAAGGAGGATAGAGAAGGAGGAGAGGAAAAATGTGTGACAGAATATTATCAGGGCAGTAACTTAAAATTTTTTAATGAAATTATGTTAAGTTACCTATTTTCGAGGCAGCAGCCATTTTGTTGTCATTCTGATTATTTAGTTACACTGATTTTTCAGTGTTTTCCTCTCTCCCTGTCCTCTAAGTCCCCCCTTGCTATTCTCCCATGCTTTTGGCATAGTTTTTGTAATTATTATTACTAAATTCTCTTGGGAGTTTTAGCTGAATAACAGAATGAATTCTGTTCTTTTCCCCATGTTTACGTCTTCACCTACGGGTGGTTAGGCGTTGTGGTCTGCATCTACCATCTGATGTTCTGCAGTTTCTTCCCTGGAAGTCTCTGTTTTGCATCAGATAGTGTATTTTTGGTAACTGATTCCGGGCCTGGGTGCTTGGAGTCTTATTTTAGTGTTTTTACATTCATTGTTTACATTACAACAGCCCTCTGTGTGAGGGGGGGATTTCTGGAAAATAATATCTTGATGTTATTTTAATCATAACTAGATACATTATTATTGTTCGTAAGTGTTGAATAAATTGTTTAAAATATTTTTAAAATTTTTGTCCACACTTAGGCTTGGGATCCATTGGGGCTCAACGTTACTTTTCAGAAACTTGGGCTGTTCTGAAAAAATATATTTTTATACTGTACCAATGACCCAGACATAGCTGCTGGTGCTAACTCTTAAAATATAGGGCCAAACACAAATTTTGCCCCCCAATCCCCAAAATTTGCATCTAAAACTAAAGAAAACATGTCCTGAAAGGCCCTCCACACTTCGCCCCTACTGCGCATGCGCAGTGTCAAGGACGTTCCGAAATTGGCGCCATTTATCATTTCTAAGTTTGGCCCTTCATCAGTTAACATCTGACTGATCTTTGTGCTTTTAAATCTCAGTTTAAATGATGCCAGACACATAAATATTAGTGAAATGGTGATTCTAAGGAGGATAGAAAAGGAGGAGAGGAAAAGAATGTGTGACAGAATATTATCAGGGCTGTAACTTAAAATTTTTTAATGAAATTATGTTAAGTTACCTATTTTCAAGGCAGCAGCCATTTTGTTGTCATTCTGATTATTTAGTTACACTGTTTTTTCAAGTGTTTTCCTCTCTCCCTGTCCTTTAAGTTCCCCCTTGCTATTCTCCCATGCTTTTGGCATAGTTTCTGTAATTATTATTACTAAAATTTCTTGGGAGTTTTAGCTGAATAACAGAATGAATTCTGTTCTTTCCCCATGTTTACGTCTTCACCTACGGGTGGTTAGGCATTGTGTTCTGCATCTACCATCTGATGTTCTGCAGTTTCTTCCCTGGAAGTCTCTGTTTTGCATCAGATAGTGTATTTTTGGTAACTGATTTCGGGCCTGGGTGCCTGGAGTCTTATTTTAGTGTTTTTACACTCATTGTTTACATTTACAACAGCCCTCTGTGTGAGGGGGGGATTTCTAAATAATAATATCTTTATGTTATTTTAATCATAACTAGATACATTATTATTGTTCGTAAGTGTTGAATAAATTGTTTAAAATATTTTTAAAATTTTTGTCCACACTTAGGCTTGGGATCCATTGGGGCTCAACGTTACTTTTCAGAAACTTGGGCTGTTCTGAAAAAATATTTTTTCAAAATATTTTGATTTCAATTATTTTTTCTATATTAATGGATCATATTATTATTATGTATTTTGATTGCCAGGGGTTAGTGCGAGTACCAGGACTTGTTTTCTTTTTCACATTGAAAGGATATTGATCAATTGTTTTAAGAGGAAGTCTTCCTCTGACCTTATTATCATTCTATATGTGGTCAGTGTACTCGCATTAACTCCTGTTCTGTATCGTATGATTTCGATGACAATATGGGAAGCGTATGTCACGGTATGTTGTTGGGGATTTGGACACTCCGGTCCTTTCCCCGCAGGGTCACTCTACTTTATCAATTTCTATTTCAGACGATCAAGATTAGGGTGATGTATCTGTGATGTCTTCCAACAGTGTGCCTCCGTCGTCACAATTAATGAAGGGCTAGCGGAAAAGTGCTCATGTAATACGCCAATTGCCTAAGAGGACCCTAGTAGGTTCGACGGCCTTTGACGTCCGCTAGCTCGCCCGGTGTAGCGTCCATTCACCGAATGGTTCGGCAGCCGGGTTCGTCCGTTGCGGTCTAGAAGGAATTTTGGGGTGATGCGAGCACTATAAAATTACTTAATGCACACCCAGTGACGGCGGATCGGAGGGAGAACGGAGGAAGCCTTTTAGTCCGGTTCATAGCTCGTTCCGGTCCATCCGGACGGCAAGCGAGAGAGGCCCCTCTCTCGTTCAACAACATCTGGCCCCAGATGTTGTGGTACAAATGTGTCGCTAGCGGAGCATACGTCCGTCCCTCGGGACGCTCCGTTGTATAGGCAGTCCGCTGAGACTGCTAAGGCTTCCTCTTCTCGTCAGCGCACACGACCGCACCTTGGCTGCGTGACCGCCGATATATTACCAGCTTCGCCGATCAAGGATTCTTCGGCGACCAGGTCACACCATCCGGCAGCCAGGGATTCGAGACCGATGGACTCCGGACGTTCGCATAGGAAAAGTATGCGGGAGCCATCTGATGCGGAGCTGCCCTCGGCGAAGCAGCGATAGACTGCGCCTCCGCAGGTCTCGACGCCGGACATTCTTGTGCACATAGCACAGCTTATCGCAGCATCCCAGCAGCCGACAGAAACGGTGTTGGATCGAGAATTATCCGACAGCGCTGGGTCGGTAGCCGGGGACTCGAGGCCTGCAGACTCCGGACGTTCGCATAGGAAGTGTGCGGGAGTCAACGTACACGGAGCTTCCAGCGGCAATGCATCGTAAGTCCGCTACTGCACAGGCCTCGGGAACGGACGTGCTTTCCTTAATAGCACAGTTTATCGCAGCATCCCAGCATCAACTGAATCTGTCGCATATATTTTATCCGACGATGCTGGGTCGGGACGCTCCGCGGAAGCGGGTACGGACGTCCGAAAGTTTCATCCGGTCCGACGGGATACCGAAAGGGATTCGGAGGATTTCAAGCTTTCCCTTTCGGAACAACATATGCTGCGATGCCGGATAAGAAACTGATAGCGTCGGTGGACTTAGAAATTTTTGGTTCGGTTCAGGGACATCGTCCCTCAGTTCCGACATAGTCCAATAATGTCACACAAACTTTCGAATTATTGAACGACACTATATATATTATTATTTTATGCATGCTATCCAAGCATTTCTGGTTTCTTGTTCGAAGAGTTATGGAGATGTCTTTCAAAAGTGTGCCTCTGTCGTCATAGTTAATGAAGAGTTAGCGGCAATAAGTGCTCATGGAATATGTCTATCGCTTACGGAGCGACATTCGCTAGCTCACCCGGTGTAGCGTACATTCATCGAATGGTTCGGCTGCCGGGTTCGTCCGTTGCGGTCTAGGAAGGAGATTTGGGTGATGCGAGCACTTTAATTACTTTAGTACTCACCCAGTGACGGCAGATTGAGGACAGATCGGAGGAAGCCAACAACATAGGGGACCGCATGTTGTGGTTCAGATATTTTACATTCGGAGCATATGTCCGTTGCTCGAGACGCTCCGTTATATTGACAGTCCGAGAGACTGTCTTTAATGCTTCCTCATCCTCACAGCAGGGCACACGACCGCACATTGGCTACGTGACCTCGAGTATCCGATCAGTTTCGGCATTCAGTGATTCCACGGCGAATAGGTCGCGCCATCCGGTAGCCAAGGGACACGAGGCCTATACACTCCGTTCGCTCGCATATTGGAAGTATGCACGGGGTAACGATCTCGGAGCTTCCTGCGGCAATGCATCGTAAAACCGCGTCTCCTCAGGCCTCAGTGACGGACGTGCTATCCGAGTTAGCACAGTTGTTTCGCAGCATCCCAGCAATTGACAGTTTCTCGGTCGAATCAGGAATTATCCGACGGCGCTGGGTCGGTGCGGTCCGCGGTTGCATCAGCTACGGACGACCGAACGCTTTATAGGGTCCGACAGGATGGCGAAAGGGATTCGAAAGATTTCGAGTTTTCCCTTTAGTAGTATCGGAAGATGCCTTTCATATCTTCTGGCATTTCTTCCAGTGATTATTTTTCGGACTTCATTGCTGCGATCTTGGTTAAGAGACTTATAGAGTCATTGGACTCGGATTTTTCGATCGGTACAGGGACATTGTCCCTGACTTACCGACGCAGTCCAATATTGTCATTACAACATGTGTTTTATTTTTCGACGCTATATATTTATATATATATACAAGCCTGCTACTAAGCATGATAGTTTAGTTTCTTGTCCGCGTGGCTCATTTCTGCCATTTTATCATTTTTACAAATAGTTTATTTTGGCAGAGCAGGGCATACCGAGAGTTCATATGCGTCTAGACGGTGTGATTAAAGACTGCATATATTCTTTTTCGCCGTTTATGTCTTTTCCAATTTCAATGTTGGGAACGACATTATGTATAGTAGACTTAACTTAGACGCTTTATTATATGTAATCCGCCTTACTGAGGCGTTATCATTACGTCTTCAAGAAAAGATTTACGGGATATTATTCTCAATGTAATTTCTTTTGAGGGCAGTAGTTTGTTCACGTATAACTCCGCCCTTCAGTGGCTGATTGGAGTTGGTTAGACGTGACCCAGCCCTAGCTACATCCACACGCGTGGATAGTAAGGTTAAGAACTCTCTCAGAGTCGCTTCGTTCTCGGAGGAGCTTCTCTTCGACGGCAACTTTCCGGCAATCCATGAATTGCTCGATTTATACATTCTCTTGTCTATCTAGTGTTACAAGAGATTCAGACTGGGGCAAACATTCGGTGGTTGACTCAGAGAGTGCCGCCGCAGTTGCCGGACCCGAGTGTGGCTGTTATGACGGTTGCCAGTCAAACAGATTGGGATATATACTGATCCCTACGGATTCGAAGTGCCAGGGTCTTTGGGTTCCGCAGTCTTTTAGCTATCAGTTTAACTTACGCGGAATAATGTTTTTTAGGCTTGCTTTATGTCATTGCATGAACATTATTCAGAAACGCATGCCCAAATTCCTGTCCTTTAATTCGACAGTAGTGGCGTATCTCCGGAACCAGGGAGGCACTCTTTCGTTTCCGTTATTCAATTTAATGGAAAGAATCCGTCTGTTGGTTATAGTACACCAAGTTCAGTTTTGGTCCGTCATATTCTGGGTCGTCTGATTGTTTTATCGGACTCCCGTTCTCTTACGGGTCGCTTGTTGCTGTCAGAATGGACTCTCAACAAACAAATATTCAATCAGATTTGCTATCTATGGGAGCGCCCAATGATGTTTTATTTATGACACAGCTTGCTAATCAATTGCAGACGTATGTGTTGGCTTGTCCAGATCTCTGAGCTAATACTGTTAACGCTCTATTGATCTATAGGACGGAATGATAGGATACGCGTATCCTCCGGCGCTGTTGTTTTAGCAGGTATTGCTAAGATAAACAACCACAATACATTTCTGTTGATAGCATCTCTATCTTCACAGAGATCATGAGTAATTTACTCTCTTGTCTACTGTGGATCTTAACGTGAAATCTTCCTCTATGTGAGGATCTTTTTTCACTGGGTAAATCGTGTCATCTTTATCACAACCAGCAAGGTCGCAACCTTCATGTATTCTGTTGTGTGGTCCGTATTGCATTGTAAGCACTGTACTGGATGAGCTTTGGACGCGATTTCTTACTATAGGAGATCCTCTTCTTCGCTATTCTATGCGACTAAAGTGGAGGCTCTTCCGTCGTGGTGTAGGGTTCATTATGTTCATATTGTTGATCCCTCCATACTACTCATTGCTATTTTTTAGTATACTTGTTTCACAAGATCTACTGCAGCCTGTTATTATTTAGGTTATAGGTTTATGTTACCTCATACCTATGCACTCTACGATAGTTGACAATTGAGTCTTTTGTCTCTTTATCTAAGTCAGTTAGTAACTTTTTGATAAATAGACTTAGAATCTTTAGATTAAATTCCTATACGGATTTTAACTTCGGTTCTTATTTACCTAAGTAATCATTTGAGCCTCTGGAAACAGTAGTTTTCAAATTCTGACCTTTTAGACAGTAATTCTGTTGGTTTCTCTTTTACTGTAGAGTCAGTGAGTTTCATGCACTATCGATGGATGATTTTCACTTCATAGTTTCGGAATCAATACTTCCGTTACTATTTAGGTTGGATTGTTGCATAAGAGTTAGGCTCCTATTATCCGGAACCTATTATTTTAAGGTCCTTCCGTCTTCGTATGGGCATAGGCCTTTACTCTTTCCGGGTACAGTTTATGTATTTATAAACAGATATCTGTTTATTACAAGGGCGTAAGCTTCTTCTGTCTTTGATGTCTAGTAGAAGGACGTTACGCTCCATTTTATTGTTAATGGATTCTATTAACTAGCGTACTGCTTATGGTATATCATTGACTTAGCAGTTGTGCTTAAGATTTCGGCTCATGAAGTAAGAGTTAATCTACTTCTTGGGCTTACTTTAATAGTGTCGCTATTATAGATTTTTGAAGGCCGCTCATTGCGCTCAGCCATCCACATTCATGAATTTTATCTTAGAAATATCGAGTCAATTTCTTGAGGCCTCTTTTGTTAGGTCTATTATCTACTGCTCAGAATGTCATTCTCTTAACAGTTGCTACTATAGCTAGGTAGGCTGTCTGTTTCAGCAGTGTCTCCGTTCGGCTGCCCTCTTCGCTCTGGGCTATTTGACCCAGGGCAAGAAAAAGGGGGGGGGGGGGAGGGTGTTCCCTTGGGTCACCTGTTTTTACTATGAAAACAAGGGGATACCTCCTCCGGAGTTAGTAATTCTGAGCTGTTATTGGGATGGTTGTTTAGTGAGAAGTTTAAGTTTATAAAATTCATTCAAGTCTTAGTTTTTAAAGTATAGCTTTGAATATTGCATATGTCAACGGACATGATTATGCAATTCTCAGACACTTTTAGGAGTATAAGAGTCTCTATTCTCTAGACTTACTTTATTATTGGCTTACTTTAAAAATTATTAGTATAAGGATTATATTGGATATTAATAGAGTACATGGATGTATGAAGCTCAATTTTTGGAAGGTGTTGTATCTTTCTAATTTATCATAAATAAGAAAGATACATGTAAGGCCTATTACTTCTTTTCCCTACAGGGGATGACTCTATTTTATTTTATTGAGCGTATTCCATTTTGCTCTATGGCCTTGGCCCTCCAGCCTTTTTACTATTCAGCTATGTCTGGGTCATTGGTACAGTATAAAAATGTTAAAAAATTTATAGTAATTTATATATTTTTTATACTTACCAATGACCCAGACGGGGATGGCCCTCCCAGGAGTTGGGAACTCTTGCCTCCCTGCTGAGTACATAGCGCTTACCAGGCACTGGTTATTAGAATGATAAATGGCGCCAATTTCGGAACGTCCTTGACACTGCGCATGTGCAGTAGGGGCGAAGTGTGGAGGGCCTTTCAGGACATGTTTTCTTTAGTTTTAGATGCAAATTTTGGGGATTGGGGGGCAAAATTTGTGTTTGGCCCTATATTTTAAGAGTTAGCACCAGCAGCTATGTCTGGGTCATTGGTACCGTATTTCCTCTAAATATTGGGCCGGCATAAAATAATTATTTTTTTAGGTGGACCAAGATTTAGAAGAAAGAAAAAAATACAGAAATTTTGTGAGGACCACGACTGAACTGTGCTGTGAGCATCGACCAATGAATCAATGATTACGATGCCGTTATCGGCGATGGGAATGTCAAAAGCTTGATGGGGTGGGGTAGTGGTGGGGGTAGAGCAGTGGGCAGGGGGTCGGGACGTGAAAATGCCAAGAACCACCATAAAAAATTATAAAAAAAAACAGATTTTGTCTTACCTGATAATCACCAATAATTGAGCACGGCACTGTTGGCAGTTTTATTCCCGTGACCGAATTTTCCTCAGTTTGAAAAACGGTAGGCCTACATGTAAATCCGATCGATAATCCTGTCACTTTGGTGAACAGCCCACAATTAAAGTGCACTCGCCATGACATCTAACTACCAGTAGCTTAGCTCACTGAATTCAAAATAGTCCTACTGTAACTTATTTAGTGTAAACCCTTTTCACCATACTGTTATTTTAAATTATAAAATACAAATGTACAGCATCAGTTCTGTCAATCAAATTCAGAGCATGTGAGTGTGTAGTGTTTTGGTTACGCACGTGCTCCCCAGTACAATTGGTAACACTAAAAAGTGTTAACCGCTTCTGTAACAACACTGAATATCAAAAGCGGGTCGCTTTTGATTTTTCCCTACACCTTATCTTCTCAAGGGAAGAAATATTGATGAGTTTGTTATTTTAACAAAAAACACTATGGGCGGTACTAAAAAGTAATCGCTTCATAGCAATAGAACAATACATATCAAAGGACTGATTTGTGAGATGTATTTCATCAATTAATCGAAACAAAGACATCAGTCGTGGTATGCTGTGTTTTTGTAACACACAAATTATGTATAAATACCCGGTCCAGTAAGGATTCGACATTCAACTACCAGCATGGACAAGTTTATAATCAAGTACAAGACAGCAGAAGAAGCGAGACCAAAGGTGAATTTAAGCCCAGAGAAACCCAAAATAAAGAGACCGGTTGGACGACCCCCCAAAAGAAAACTAGAGAACTCGGACCAGGTAGAAGAGAGACCTGCAAAGAAGTTGGCATTCGAAAAAGAAGGAAAACCAGACACACCAACAATTAATGAAGAGAAAGACGAAGATGATCAGATATGTACAACAATACGTGGCCAGTATAAGTCATTCAACATGAAACAGAAGAAAGAGGCAGTTTCCGTTGCAAAGATGATTGGTTTTCGTCAGGCTGCAATAAAACTAAAGATCCATAAGACGTCGTTATGTCGATGGAGTAAAATCAACTTTGAAGATGAAAACGAAAAGAGAAATAAAGATGGGCATTTGTCGAGAACCGGGCGTCCAATTACATATGGAGATGAGCTAGATGAGAGGATAGCTGAATGGTTATTGGTACAACGAGATCTACAGCTGCCGGTATCAGTGGAGTCTTTATGTAATTATGCAAGAGAAATGGTGAAGTCTGTTAGCACAGAACCACACTTTAAAGCCAGCCTGGGATGGGCAGAAAAATTTATGAAGCGGCATAATCTTGCTCTCCGAGCAAAAACGTCATTGGCACAGAGACTACCAAAAGATTTGGAAGAAAAAACAAAGAATTTCCTGCAATATGTAAAGGATAAACGACGAGAAGATGAATTTGAAGATGAATTTATAATTAATATGGACGAAACGCCAGTCTATTTCGACCTGGTACCAAATAAAACAATAGACAGAGTCGGCGCCAAATTAATCAGAATGAGACATACAGGGGCAGAGAAAAGACATTTAACCCTGGCGTTAGCCGTCACCAGCAGTGGAGAGGTCCTGCCGCCCATGATAATATTTAAAGGGAAAAGAGAGTTAAAATTGAAGACTCCGACAGGCTGGGTTGTATCTGTTCAACCTAAAGGCTGGATGGATGAAGACTTGATGCAGGTGTGGCTAAGAGAAATATTAGTGAAGCACACAAAAAAGGAAAGAAGCCTCCTGGTCATGGACAGTTTCAGGGGTCATCTTACAGACGATGTCAAGAAGATAATGAGACGTAGCAACGTGGTGCCGGCGATCATTCCAGGTGGTTGTACATCCAAATTACAACCACTTGATGTCAGCATAAATAAACCAGTGAAGGGAGATCTTCGAAAAAAATGGTCAGAATTTATCCAAGAAGAAACAAAAAAGGTCATCGAAAATAAAGAAGAGAGGATAAAGGCGGCATCGAAACAACAAGTTGTCGACTGGATAAACTTTGCAGTCACCAATCTTAAAGCCAAAAAAGAGCTCATTAAGAATTCCTTCAAAGTTTGTGGCATCAACAATCACTTAAATGGGGCAGAAGATCACATGATACGGGAAGATGCTTGGATACCAGTCAACAATCCATTTGATAGTTTAGAGGAGCTAAACGAAGCATGTGAGTCATTTTATGACCCTGGTGAACTTATGTCAGTTGAAAGTGTATTGACAGACATTTTTAATGATTCATTTGAATTACCAGATGAATGTAATGGTGAATCTTTGTAATGATTGTGTGTAGTTTGTTATTTGACATGGTATCTGTAAATATGTTTTACATGCATTTTGTAATATTTCTGTTTCCTTATATCACAATTATACACTTGTAACAATTTTATAACAAATCTGTGGCGATATGTGAAATTACGTTCTGTAAAGATAAATATTATGGTACGTCAAGTGTGGGCTGCTATATTTCATTGAATAAGATTGTTTTATGACCTGTGTGGGTTACCGTACATCAAAGGGGCGATAGTTGTGCACTACTCTCATTACTGGAATTTGAAATTACTTTATGAAATTATATAAATTTGTAACGTTTCGAACCAATTGTAACGGTTCATTTTCTTTTGTGAAATTTTTATGTCAAATGTGGGACGCCATACTCAGTGTTATTCATATCGGTGTTGTCTCGTCATAACAATGTGTGTGAATTTGGGGGTTTCCAATGATTATTTGTTTATGTATGCGTATTTAAACAGACATAATAAATGTAAATAAAACTGAGTGGTTGTTCCTTTTCAATTTTAGACAAAGCTCCAATGACGCCGGACAAAGGCGGCCACTTGTGCGTTGATTTGGAAGGGGGACCTGTTCTCAAATAGATCTTTTTGCTTGTCAACCAATTCGGATCGGAAGTCTCTTTCCTTGGCATTCTGGGATTGTTGGGAAATCCCCCCTTCTCTTATGTTATTGTATTTGAAACGTATTTAAAACGTGTTTGTTAAATCTACGATTGTTGGTTTCTCAGAGTCTCAGATGGAAAATTGACTATTTGCATGCAGGAATTGGATTGATGCTAATTATAAAGAACAAGGCAAATAGTTTGTATTGATTTAATTTATTTATTTAAACGTGTAGAATAGCAAAACTCACCTGCTTATCTGTTATCTGCTTCCGTGGTGGTATTGTCCGAGGCCAGGAGGGGTGTTAATAATAAATGAAAACAACACAGTTTGTATAATTTTTTAATCTTGCTAAACCTTTAAATGCGACACTTACCTCGTTATCTGTGATTCAAATTCTGTGATTCAAATTCATTCAACATTGTGGCCCAAGATTTAGAGGGTAAAAAAAAATTATATTTTTGGCAAAAAAATGGTGGACCAACATTTAGAGTGGACCAATATTTAGAGGAAATACGGTACATGTTCTTGAAGTTGAGCAGTAATTAAATCTAATCCCAATCACCAAGAATCGTGGTGGATCGCTCATTCGGAAGCACATTCAGTTTACAATACCCCACTGGTTCATTAACAGTACTAATCCTCAATGCTCACAGTTACAGTGGAGGATTGTTGACTTCAGCAATCTGCGGCGACATTTAATCCCCTTCACTCGTCGTCGCTGCCGCAGTGATGGGCACTTTTGTGATAAAACCCCTGGCACATACTGTACTTTATGTTGATGTATCACTTGTGTTGTCAGTTTAATTGATTAATGAGCACAGCGTGAAAAAAATTAAATCCTTTCCACCAGCGACCTCGGCGGATCACGCGAACTACAAAAATAATTGTCACTGAGACTCTGAGGAAGATCTCGAGAAGTCTGCGGCAAAATTGTCGCTGAGGGGGCATTTTGGTGATAATCCTCCCTCCACGTACTGTAAGTTACAATGAAGTCCCTTCATAAATACAACTGTAGACTGTGCTAAAGTTTTTCTGGTTTGGGGACCGCGTAACCGCTATGGTTGACCAAGCACATCCAAAATGGGACGTTCTCATCTAGACATGAATGATGATGACCCCGAACCTGCACATGAAACTTAATGATAATCGGACAAGAACTACAGGGCATAGACTGTGGAAAAGAAAATGTGAACAAACTCACAAACTAACAGACTCATAGACTTCCAGATGTTTGATAGCAACAGCTTATCTTGACTTCGTCAAATTAAGCTAAAAATCATTATCAACAAAATTTTAATTAACAAAACACCGGACTGAAACACAGAATCAGTGCTACATTAATTAAATTTTTGCTGATTATTCCTATAATACGTGTTTGGAATCAACTATTGTTGCATCCGTGGAAATATTACCCATCTGTGGAAAGTAAGCAGTACATGGCAGCTGTACTGTACCACAGATGACATGTATTTAACCCTTTACCTAACATGAAAAGCAGACAATTTTTTTTCATTTTTTGTCTCAACTAGAGGTACTGTGAGCAAACTCACAAAGTGATTCCCCCCCCCCCCCCCCCATGCCTGAAAGTTAGATTATCTCCCCTTGCAAATGTCAGAACGAAATTATATTGCTTCATGCACATCTTCATATGGAGTTCTTCCATTGTGTAAATTTTCATGAAAATTCTTCATACGGTTTAGGAGTTGCACTTACAAGGATGGACAGATGGTATAAGTTAGATTATCTCCCCTTGGAAATGTCAGAACGGAATTATATTGCTTCATGCACATCTTCATATGGAGTTCTTCCACTGTGTAAAGTTTCATGAAAATTCTTCAAACGGTTTAGGAGAAGTTGCGCTTACAAGGATGGACAGACTGACAGATGGACGGACGGATGGACGGACGGATGGATGGACGGACGGAGGGACAGACGGACAGGGTGATTCCTATATACCCCCCCAAACTTTGTTTGCGGGGGGGTAAAAAAACGAGCTGGTTCCAAAGAGGGGTCATAATCTATGTTTTTGAGACAAAAAATTAAAATATGATGAAAATTAATTGGTAATTTTTTAGAATAGTGCTGGCCGGTTTTGGCTGTTACGTTGAGTAAAGGGTTGAACCCTCTATGGCAACATTCTTGGTAAAGTAGGCATGTTTTCAACCCTTGAGTAAATAATAAGACAGAACACAACAAAGGTGGAGTACAGGAGACTGGAATCAACGACACAAGGTGGAGTTTCTCCTGTATTTCATAGGCATTTAACCCTTCACCCAATGCAGAGGATATCAAAATTTATTTTAAATATAATTTTTCAAAAAATTTCAACAAAACCATATCATGTGACCCCTCATTGGAACGAGCTTGGTGAGCTCGTTCCAAAACGTGCTCGGTGAGCTCGTTCCAATGAGGGGTCACATGATATGGTTTTGTTGAAATTTTTTGAAAAATTTAATTTTTTCACCTGCTCAATTTGCATATTACACGGGCGGATGCAGGCAGTTATTTAATTATTTATTGGTATTTAAGGTCACATATTTCTGCACAATGGCTAATCATGACCACAACAGTTTTACAGGTGGAGGAAGCCGGAGTACCTGGAGAGAACCACTGAGCAACGGCGAGCAACTGTCAGCTCCCCAACATACTAACTCCACACAAGCAGGGTTAGCATTGGTTGAAGACAGGTGCACCACTGACGTGCAGTACGGCGTCACCGTGCCCCCACATGGGCAATGGGGGTGAAGTGTCTTGCCCAAGGACACAACGCAGTTGTCGCAGGTGGGATTCGAACCAAGGACCTCTCGCTTTGCAGCCTGCACCTCTACCTACTGAGCCACCATGCCCCCAATGCGGGCAATTCGTTAGGTAAAGGGTTAAGGTATGCGTGAGATACAGGAACAACTAAACAAAGATTCCCGTCCCTTGTACTCTACTCTTGTTTTGTTCTGTATTTGGGGGCGCGGTGGCTCAGTTGGTAGAGGTGCAGGCTGCAAGCCGAGAGGTCCTCAGTTCGAATCCCACCTGCGGCAACCGCGTTGTGTCCTTGGGCAAGACACTTCACCCCGATTGCCTACATGGGGGCACGATGACGCTGTGTACTGAGGCGTACTGCACGTCGATGGTGCGCATGTCTTCAACCAATCTAACCCTGCCTGTGCTGCGGTGCAGAGTTCAGAGTTACGATGTTGGAGAGCTGACAGCTGCTCGTCGTTGCTCAGTGGTTCTCTCCAGGTACTCCGGCTTCCCCCACCCGTAAAACTGTCACGGTCACGATTAGCCATTGTGCATAAGTATGTGACCTTAAACACCAATAAATAAATAAATAAATAATATGTTCTGTATTTATACTAGAATCCCCTTACTTGAAGCATGTTATCTTTGAAAAGAGTACTCATGCCCCCCAATCCCCAAAATTTGCATCCAAAACAAAAAGAAATCATGTCCTAAAGGACCTCCATACTACGCCTCTACTGCGCATGCGCAGTGACGCAGTCGTCCCGAAATTGGCGCCAATTATCATTCTTACTGGCAGTGCCTGGTCAGCGCTATGTACTCAGCGGGGAGGCAAGAGTTCCCAACTCCTGGGAGGGCCATCCCCATCTGGGTCATTGGTAAGTATAAAAAATATATAAATTACTATAAATTTTTTAACTTTTTCAAAATATTTTGATTTCAATTATTTTTTCTATATTAATGGATCATATTATTATTATGTATTTTGATTGCCAGGGGTTAGTGCAAGTACCAGGACTTGTTTTCTTTTCACATTGAAAGGATTTTGATCAATTGTAATAAGAGGAAGTCTTCCTCTGACTTTTATAATCATTCTATATGTGGTCAGTGTACTCGCATTAACTCCTGTTCTGTATCATATGATTTCGATGACAATATGGGAAGCGTATGTCACGGTATGTTAGTGGGGAATTGGACACTCCGGTCCTTTCCCCGCAGGGTCACTCTACTTTATCAATTTCTATTTCAGACGATCAAGATTAGGGTGATGTATCTGTGATGTCTTCCAACAGTGTGCCTCCGTCGTCACAATTAATGAAGGGCTAGTGGAAAAGTGCTCATGTAAATACGCCAATTGCCTAAGAGGACCCTAGTAGGTTCGACGGCCTTTGACGTCCGCTAGCTCACCTGGTGTAGCGTCCATTCATCGAATGGTTCGGCAGCCGGGTTCGTCCGTTGCATTTTGGGGTGATGCGAGCACTATAAATCAACCAAATGCACACCCAGTGATGGCGGATTAGAGGGAGAACGGAGGAAGCCTTTTAGTCCGGTTCATAGCTCGTTCTGGTCCATCCGGATGGCGAGCGAGAGAGACCCCTCTCTCGTACAACAACATCTGGCCCCAGATGTTGTGGTACAAAATGTTTCGCATTCGGAGCATACGTCCGTCGCTCGGGACGCTCCGACATATAGTCAGTCCGGAGTAGACTGTCAATAAGGCTTCCTCATTCTCATGGTAGTGCACACGACCGCTCTTGGCTACGTGACCTCGGATATCCAGTCAGCTTCGCCAGTCAGAGAATCATCGGCGACCAGGTCACACCATCCGGTAGCCAGGGACACGAGGCCTGCAGACTCCGGACATTCGCATAGGAAGTTTGCGGGAGTCAACGTACATGGAGCTTCCGGCGGCAATGCATCGTAAGACCGCTACTGCACAGGCCTCGGGAACGGACGTGCTTTCCTAAATAGCACAGTTTATCGCAGCATCCCAGCATCAACTGAATCTGTCGCATATTTTTTATCCGACGATGCTGGGTCGGGACGCTCCGCGGAAGCGGGTACGGACGTCCGAAAATTTCATCCGGTCCGACGGGATACCGAAAGGGATTTGGAGGATTTCGAGCTTTCCCTTTCGGAACAACATATGCTGTTGTGTATGTCATCTGACTTGATCTTCTACAGCTTCTTTCGTCGGACCAGACTGCTGTGATGCCGGATAAGAAACTGATAGCGTCGGTGGACTTAGAAATTTTTGGTTCGGTTCAGGGACATCGTCCCTCAGTTCCGACATAGTCCAATAATGTCACACAAACTTTCGAATTATTGAACGACGCTATATATTATTATTATATGCTTGCTATAACCAAGCATTTCTGGTTTCTTGTTCGCAAAGTTACGGAGATGTCTTTCAAAAGTGTGCCTCTGTCGTCATAGTTAATGAAGAGCTGGCGGCAATAAGTGCTCATGGAATATGTCTATCGCCTAAGAGATCCCTTGTTGGATCGACGGAGTGACATTCGCTAGCTCACCCGGTGTAGCGTGCATTCATCGAATGGTTCGGCTGCCGGGTTCGTCCGTTGCGGTCTAGGAAGGAGATTTGGGTGATGCGAGCACTTTAATTACTTTAGTACTCACCCAGTGACGGCAGATTGAGGACAGATCGGAGGAAGTCTGTTAGTTCGGTTCCTGGCTGGTCCAGGTCCGTCCGGGCTGTGAGTGAGAGAGGTCCTTCTCTCGTCCAACAACATAGGGGACCGCATGTTGTGGTTCAGATATTTTACATTCGGAGCATATGTCTGTCGGTCGGGACGCTCCATTATATTGACAGTCCGAGAGACTGTCCATAATGCTTCCTCATCCTCACAGCAGGGCACACGACCGCACATTGGCTACGTGACCTCGAGTATCCGATCAGTTTCGTCATTCAGTGATTCCACGGCGAATAGGTCACGCCATCCGGTAGCCAAGGGACACGAGGCCTATACACTCCGTTCGCTCGCATACTGGTAGTATGCACGGGGTAACGATCATGGAGCTTCCAGCGGCAATGCATTGTAGGACCGCTTCTCCTCAGGCCTCAGTGACGGACGTGCTATCCGAGTTAGCACAGTTGTTTCACAGCATCCCAGCATTCGACAGTTTCTTGGTCAAATCAGGAATTATCCGACGGCTCTGGGTCGGTGCGGTCCGCGGTTGCATCAGGTACGGACGACCGAACGCTTTATATGGTCCGACAGGATGGCGAAAGGGATTCGAAAGATTTCGAGTTTTCCCTTTCGTAGTATCGGAAGCTGCCATTCATATCTTCTGGCATTATCTTCCAGTGATTGTTATTTCGGACTACATTGCTGCGATGTTGGATAAGAGACTTATAGCGTCATTGGACACGGAATTTTGGATCGGTTCAGGGACATTGTCCCTGACTTACTGACGCGGTCCAATAATTTCAATACAACATGTGTTTTATTTTTCGACGCTATATATGCATACAAGCCTGCTACCAAGCATGATAGTTTAGTTTCTTGTCCGCGTTGCTCATTTCTGCTGTATTATCATTTATACGAATAATTTATTTTGGCAGAGCAGGGCATACCGAGAGTTCATATGCGTCTAGACGGCGTGGTTAAAGACTGGAAATATTCTTTTTCGCCGTCTATGTCTTTTCCAACCACAATGTTGGAAACGACAATGATGTCTAGTAGACTTAACTTAGACGCTTTATCATTTATCATACGTAATCCACCTTACTGAGGCGTTATCATTACGTCTTCAAGAAAAGATTTACGGGATATTATTCTCAATGTGATTTCTTTTGAGGGCAGTAGTTTGTTCACGTATAACTCCACCCTTCAGTGGCTGATTGGAGTTGGTTAGACGTGACGCAGCCCTAGCTACATCCACGCGCATGGATAGTAAGGTTAAGAACTCTCTCAGAGTCGCTTCGTTCTCGGAGAAGCTTCTCTTCGACGGCAACTTTTCAGCAATCCATGAATTGCTCGATTTACACGTTCTCTTGTCTATCTAGTGTTACAAGAGATTCAGACTGGGGCAAACATTCGGTGGTTGACTCAGAGAGTGCCACTGCAGTTGCCGGACCCGAGTGTTGTAGTTATGACGGTTGCCAGTCAAACAGATTGGGATATAATATTGATCCCAACGGATTCGAAGTGCCAGGGTCTTTGGGTTCCGCAGTCTCTAAGCAACCAATTATCTTCCGCGGAATAATGTTTTTTAGGCTTGCTTTATGTCATTGCATGAACATTATTCAGAAACGCATGTCCAAATCCTGTCCGTTAATTCGACAGTAGTGGCGTATCTCCGGAACCAGGGAGGCACTCATTCGTTTCCGTTATTCTATTTAATGGAAAGAATCCGTCTGTTGGTTATAGTACACCAAGTTCTGTTTCGGTCCGTCATATTCCGTGTCGTCTGTGTTTTACCGGACTCCCGTTCACTTAGGGGTCGCTTGTTGCCGTCAGAATGGACTCTCAACAAACAAGTATTCAATCAGATTTGCTATCTATTGGAGCGCCCAATGATGATTTATTTACGACACAGCTTGCTAATCAATTGCAGACGTATGTGTTGGCTTGTCCGGATCTCTGAGCTAATGTTGTTAACGCTCTATTGATCTAATAGGACGGAATGATAGGATACGCGTATCCTCCGGCGCTGTTGTTTCAGCAGGTGTTGCTAAGATAAACAACCACAATACATTTCTGTTGATAGCATCTCTATCTTCACAGAGACCATGGGTAATTTACTCTGTTGTCTACTGTGGGACTTAACGTGAAATCTTCCTCAATGAGAGGATCTTTTTTCGCTGGGTAAATCGTGTCATATTTTTATACTGTACCAATGACCCAGACTTAGCTGGTGCTAACTCTAACAAAACCAGGGCCAAACACAAATTTTGCCCCCCAATCCCCAAAATTTGCATCCAAAACAAAAAGAAATCATGTCCTAAAGGACCTCCATACTACGCCTCTACTGCGCATGCGCAGTGACGCAGACGTCCCGAAATTGGCGCCAATTATCATTCTCTGTTTGGCCCTTCATCAGTCAACATCTCACTGATCTTTGTGCTTGTAAATCTCAGTTTAAAGGATGCCAGACACGTAATTCTTGGAGAAAATGTGATTCTAAGGAGGATAGAAGGAGGAGAGGAAAAAGAAGTGACAAAAAATAATCAGGGCTGTACTTAAAATTTTTTGATGAAATTATGTTAAGTTGCCTATTTTCGAGGCATGGGCCTCTTGTTGTCATTCTTGCTAATTGTTGCACTGCTTATTCAGTGTTTCCTCTCCCCTAGCCTTCTAAAGTCCCCCCTTGCAATTCTCCCATGCTTTTGGCATATTTTTGAGAAATTTCATTTCTAAAATTTCCTGGGAGAGTTGCTTGGTTACAGAATGTTTTCTGTTATTTTCCCCATAGTTACGTTTTCAACCATGGGTGTATAACGTTTGTGTTCTGCATCTTCCATCTGATGTTCTACAGATTCTCCCCTGGGAGTCTCTGTTTTGCATCAGATAGAGTGTAATTGATGACTGATTCCGGGCCAGTTTTTTCAGTGCCTGGAGTCATGTTTTCTGGTGTTTTTACACTGTTTGTTTTCATTGGCAACAGCCTTTTTTGAGGGGGGCTGTTTGCCTTTGCTGTAGTTTATCTCACTATAAGATACATTTGTATTATCCGAAAGTGTCTCATTAATTATTTAATATAAATTTAAAATTTTTGACCACACTTTGCCATCGGATCCATCGGGGCTCAACGTTACTTTTCAGCAACTTGGGCTTTGCTGAAAAAATATTTTTTCAAAATTATTTTGTTTTGCAATTGTTTTTTCATTTATTAATGGATCATGTTATTATGTATCTTTGTGTCAGGGGTTTTTGCGAGTAACTAGGACTTATTGTTGTTCTTTCACAATGAAGGGACGTTGTTCAAATTGTAATAGGAAGAAATCTTCCTCTGACTTTCATGATCATTGTATTAATTGTAGTCAGTGTTCTCGCATTAATCCCTGTCCTATATGTGAACATTGGGATGAGAAACATTGGAAACGTGTGTCACGATATGTTGTTTCTGGAGAAAGAGCGATTCCGGCTCTTTCTCCGCAAGGTCACTCTACTCTCTCAGTTTCTATTTCAGAGGAACCAGAACAGGGTGATGTTTCCATGTTATCTTCTTCAAGTGTGCGTCCATCGTCACAAATGAATTCAGAGCTAGCGGCAAAAGTGCTCATGGAGATTAGACAAATGTCGTCCGCTAGCTCGCCCGGTGTAGCGTCCATTCACCGAATGGTTCGGCAGCCGGGTTCGTCCGATGCGGTCCAGGAGGAAATGTTGGGTGATGCGAGCACTATAAACATAATAGATGCACACCCAGTGACGGCGGATAGTAAGCGAGAACGGAGGAAGCCTTTGAGTCCGGTTCCTAGCTCGTCCAGGTCCAGCTGGGCCGCGAGCGAGAGAGGCCCCTCTCTCGTACAACAACATCTGGGACCAGATGTTGTGGTACAAAATGTGTCTTTAGCGGAGCATACGTCCGTCGCTCGGGACGCTCCGTTGTATAAGCAGTCCGCAGAGACTGTTAAGGCTTCCTCTTCTCGTCAGCGCACACGACCGCACCTTGGCTGCGTGACTGCCGATATATTACCAGCTTCGCCGATGAAGGATTCTTCGGCGACCAGGTCACACCATCCGCCAGCCAGGGATTCGAGACCGATGGACTCTGGACGTTCGCATAGGAAAAGTATGCGGGAGCCATCTGATGCGGAGCTGCCCTCGGCGAAGCAGTGAAAGACTGCGCCTCCGCAGGTCTCGACGCCGGACATTCTTGTGCAGATAGCACAGCTTATCGCAGCATCCCAGCAACCGACAGAAACGGTGTCGGATCGAGAATTATCCGACGGCGCTGGGTCGGTACGCTCCGCCGAAGCATCGGGGGCGGACGACCGGGAACATCATGAGGTCCGACGGATGGTGAAAGGGATACGGATGACTTGGAGCTATCCCTTTCGGAACAACATAAAGCTGCCGTGGACTTCATCCGGCACTTTCTCCCTCTAGTTGTTCCGTCAGGCCAGACTGCTGCGCTTCCGGACAAGAGAATTATAGCGTCATTGGTCTCTGAATTTTTTGAGCGGTTCAGGGACATCGCTCCCGAGTTTCCGTCGCAGTCCAATAATGTTGCAAGAACATTTGAATTATTGAACGACGCTATATTTAAACTTGCTTCCAGGACGGGGAAAGCAGGTTTCTTGTCCGCTAATACTCTCAACCTGCCTTTCATTAATGCAAGGAATAAATTCGATACGGCAGGACAGGGTATACCGAGAGTTCCTCTGCGTATGGACGACGAGGCGGAAGACTTAGAGCTATCATTACCGTCGTCAGCTTCTATTCCAACCGCGGTGTTGGAAACAGCTATTGCGTCTAACAGAGCCAATTTAGATGCCTTATCTTACGCAGATCACCTTACTAAGGCGTTATCACTGCGCCTTCAGGGGAAAGAGTTTCAGGATATACAATCCTCTTTAAGACTTCTTTCAAGGGCAGTAGCTTATTCCACATGTAACTCCGCCCTTTCAGTGGCAAATCTGGAGTTGGTTAGACGTGACGCAGCCCTAGCTACATCCACATTAGTGGATTCTAAGGTGAAGAACTCTCTTAGAGTCGCTTCGGTCTCAGGAGAACTTCTCTTTGACGGCAAGCTTTCCGCTATTTATGATAAAATTACAAAGAAAGCTAAGGATTCTCTGTTGTTCAAATCTGCTCCTAAGAAGTCGGATACAGCAGACACGAATAAGACAGGCACTTCTGGGTCTAATGCGCCCAAGAGAGGTTCCTATAGAGGTTCCGGTGCGTCCTCTTGGTCTTATTCGAGAGACCGTCAGGATAGCGACTCTCGTTCGGGACGTCCTTCAGGCCGGGACAATCGGTCGGACGCCCCGAGGTCGACGGGGCGAGGTGCAGGTCGTGGAAGACGTGGTTTCTCCTTCCGCAGGCCTCGCAGCTCCAGGAGGTGATGGCTTAAACCTCTATCGCGTCCCGGTTGGCGGAAGGTTGTCGAGCTTTTCACAAGAATGGGCGTCGATTACGGACGACCCTTGGGTGAGAGGAGTGACTTCGGAAGGTCTAAAGATATCCTTCAGACGAAAGCCTCCATTAACTCGAAGTCCAAAGTGGACTCATCTTCCGTCAAATCCGCAGAAAAGAGACGCTCTGTTATCAGAGGTGCAGTCTCTTTTAATGAAGAACGCGGTAGAGGTCGTAGAAAACCAGGAATCTCCGGGATTCTACAGCCATCTGTTTCTGGTTCCGAAACCAGACGGCTCGTTCTGTCCAGTCATAGATTTGAGCTGGATAAACAAGCTGATCGTCGCTCCGAAGTTTTATATGGAGACGATTCGATCGGTCAGAGCGAGTATTCGGGTGAACGATTATGCAACGAGCATAGATCTCAAAGATGCGTACTTTCACGTCATGGTACATCCGACATTCCGAAAGTATCTACGCTTCGCAGTCCTAGGAGTGGTGTATCAATTCCGGGCGATGTGCTTCGGATTGAATCTAGCACCCTGGTCTTTCACTCGGGTAATGAACTCGGTAATGATCTACTTCCGAGCTCATTCGTCTGCGGTAACATCGGCCTACCTGGACGACATTCTTCAGAGGTACGGCAACGAGTTAACGTTTCAGAACGATGTTCAGAATCTTCTTCTATTGCTCCGACGTCTCGGTTTTATAGTAAACGAGGAGAAGTCGGATCTGGTGCCGTCCAAGTCATTCACTCATCTGGGAATGAGCTTCGAGACGCACAACAATCTCGTTCGTCTGCCGTTAACCAGAGCGAAATTAGTCAGTTGTTACGCTCGCTATTGTCTGCACGCAGACAAAGTCACGGCGAGAGAATTTATGAGACTGATAGGTCTGTGCGGAGCCGCCGCGGATCTCATTCCGATGGGGCGGTTACGCACACGCCCTCTTCAAATTTTCCTGACTCAGAATTGGAGTGTGAAAATTCATTCGCTCGATGTAGACGTTCTCTTGTCAGATCAAGTGAAACAAGAGATTCAGACTTGGGCAAACATTCAGTGGTTAACTCAGGGAGTTCCGCTGCAGTTGCCGGATCCGAGTTTTACCGTTATGACGGATGCCAGTCAAACAGGTTGGGGTGCATCATTAATCCCAACGGATTCGAGATGCCAGGGTCTTTGGGATCCGCAATTCCTGTGCAAGCACATAAACATCAAGGAAATGATGTCAATTTGGCTTGCGTTACATCACTGGATGGACATTATTCACGATGCTCATGTCCAAATCCTATCCGCAAATACGACAGTAGTGGCGTATATACGGAATCAGGGAGGCACTCATTCAGTTCCGTTGTTCAATCTAACGGAAAGAATCCTTCTGTTTGCGTTAGAACATCACGTTCTTCTTTCGGTCCGTCACATACCGGGTCGTCTGGATGTGCTAGCAGACTCCCTTTCACGAAAGGGTCGCTTGTTGCCGTCGGAGTGGACTCTCAACAAACAAGTATTCAATCAGATTTGCTACCAATGGGAACGGCCAATGATAGACTTATTTGCGACACATCTCAACAATCAGTTGCAGACGTATGTGTCTCCGTGTCCGGATCCAAGAGCATTTGCAGTAGACGCTCTGTCGATCCCTTGGGACGGAATGATAGGATATGCGTATTCTCCAGCGCCGTTAATTCAACAAGTATTGCTAAAGATAAAACAATCTCAATGCAAGATTCTGTTGGTAGCATCTCTGTCGCCACAGAGACCGTGTATAAATCTACTCAGGTGTCTGTTGTGGGACCTACCGCGGAAGCTTCCTCCACGGGAGGATCTTCTTTCGCAGGGGAAATCGCGCCAACTCCATCACAACCCGCAAGGTCTCAACCTTCACGTTTTTCCGTTGTGCGGTCCTTCTTGCATGGCAAGCACTTTACAGGACGAGCAGTGGACGCGATTTCTAACTGTAGGAGGACCTCCTCTTCGCTAAACTATGCGGCTAAGTGGAAGGTTTTTCGTCGTTGGTGTAGGGATCATTCTGTAGATATATTCGATCCCTCTATACCAGACATTGCAAACTTTCTAGTATACTTGTTTGACGAAATCAAACTGCAGCCTGTTACTATAAAGGGTTATAGATCTATGTTATCTGATACCTATGCACATCATGATAGTTTACAAATTGGATCTAATGTCTCTTTATCGAAGTTGGTTAGAAACTTTTCGATAAATAGACCCAGAACTCTTAGATTAATTCCTAAGTGGAATTTAGCTTGGGTTCTTCTTAAATTGAAGGAAAAGCCATTTGAACCTCTTGGGACAGTAGATTTCAAATTCTTATCTTATAAGACAGCTTTTCTCTTAGCTTTCTCTTCTGCTAGAAGAGTCAGTGAGCTTCATGCACTATCGGTGGATGATTCTCATTATCGTAGTGTTGGGAATACTATCACCTTCACTACTAACGTGGGTTTTTTAGCTAAGAATCAGGCTCCTAATAAATATCCGGAACCTATTGTTATTAAGGCTCTTCCGTCTTCAGATGGGCGTAGGCCTTTACTCTGTCCTGTTAGAGCATTTCGTATCTATAAACAGAGATCTCAGTTTATCAGAAAGGGACGGAAACGTTTCTTTCTGTCTTTGATGCCTAATAGAAAGGACATTTCAGTCCATTCTATTGCTAGATGGATTCAGTTAACTATCCGTACTGCTTATGAAGATTTATCTTCTTCTCAGCAGTCTGTGCTTAAGATTTCTGCTCATGAAGTAAGAGCTCTTTCTACTTCCTGGTCTTATGCTAATAGTGTTGCTATTACAGATTTAATGAAGGCTGCTTATTGGTCTCAGCCATCCACATTTACGAATTTTTATCTCAGAAATATTGAGTCCATTTCTGGAGACCTGCATTGTTTAGTTCCGTTATCTGTTGCTCAGAATGTCGTCCACTAAACAGTTGCAACTATAGTTATGCAGGCTTTCTGTTCCGGCAGTGACTCCGTCCGGCTGCCCTCTTCGCTCTGGGCTATTTGACCCAGGGCAAGGGGAAGGGGGGGGGGGGGGGGCGGGTGTTCCCTTAGGTCACCTGCTTTATAGTGAAAAGCAAGGGAATGCCTCCTCCAAGTCAGTATTTCTGAGTCGCTTCCGGGATGGTTTTAAAGTGTAATATTAATGTTTAAATTCATTCATGTCTTATTTTTAAAGTGTAGCTCGGTGTGAAGCATTTGTATATGTCAAGTGTCAAACGGGCTTTAATATACAATACTCGGACACTTTTAAATGACTATAAAGAGTCTCAATTCTCTGGACTACTTTATTTATTGGCTTGCTTTAAAAATAATTAGTATAAGGGTTATACTGGATGTTAATAGAGAACATGAATGTTATTGTGCTCAATTATTAAGGGTAGTGTATCTTTCTAATTTAATATTAAATAAGAAAGATACATGTAAAGCCTAATACTCCTTTTCTCCTTAAGGGGTTACCTCTTTACTATATAGTTGAGCTTATTGGATTTTCCTCTATGTCCTAGGCCCTCCAGCCTGTTTACTATTCAGCTAAGTCTGGGTCATTGGTACAGTATAAAAATGTTAAAAAATTTATAGTAATTTATATATTTTTTATACTTACCAATGACCCAGACGGGGATGGCCCTCCCTGGAGTTGGGAACTCTTGCCTCCCCGCTGAGTACATAGCGCTGACCAGGCACTGCCAGTAAGAATGATAATTGGCGCCAATTTCGGGACGTCTGCGTCACTGCGCATGCGCAGTAGAGGCGTAGTATGGAGGTCCTTTAGGACATGATTTCTTTTTGTTTTGGATGCAAATTTTGGGGATTGGGGGGCAAAATTTGTGTTTGGCCCTGGTTTTGTTAGAGTTAGCACCAGCTAAGTCTGGGTCATTGGTAAGTATAAAAAATATATAAATTACTATAAATTTTTTAACTTTTATCACAACCCGCAAGGTCGCAACCTTCACGTATTCTGTTGTGTGGTCCGTATTGCATTGTACTGGACGAGCTTTGGACGCGATTTCTTACTATAGGAGATCCTCTTCTTCGCTATTCTATGCGGCTAAAGTGGAGGCTCTTCCGTCGTTGGTGTAGGGATCATTATGTTCATATTGTTGATCCCTCCATACTACTCATTGCAACTTTTTAGTATACTTGTTTGACAAGATCTACTGCAGCCTGTTATTATTAAGGTTATAGGTTTATGTTACCTCATACCTATGCACTCTATGATAGTTTACAATTGAGTCTTATGTCTCTTTATCTAAGTCAGTTAGTAACTTTTTGATAAATAGACTTAGAATCTTTAGATTAAATTCCTATATGGAATTTAACTTCGGTTCTTATTTAGCTAAGTAATCATTTGAGCCTCTGGAAACAGTAGTTTTCAAATTCTGACCTTTTAGACAGTAATTCTGTTGGCTTCTCTTTTACTGAAGAGTCGGTGAGTTTCATGCACTATCGATGGATGATTTTCACTTTCGTAGTTTCGGAATCACTACTTCCTTTACTATTTAGGTTGGATTTTTGCATAAGAGTTAGGCTCCTAATATCCGGAACCTATTGTTATTAAGGTTCTTCCGTCTTCGTACGGGCATAGGCCTTTACTCTGTCCGGTTAGAGTTTATGTATTTATAAACAGATATCTGTTTATTACTACGGGCATAAGCTTCTTCTGTCTTTGATGCCTAATAGAAGGACGTTACGCTCCATTCTATTGCTAATGGATTCAATTAACTATCGATACTGCTTATGGTATATCATTGACTTAGCAGTTGTGCTTGAGATTTCAGCTCATGAAGTAAGAGTTCTTCTACATATTGGGCTTACATTAATAGTGTCGCTATTATAGATTTTTGAAGGCTGCTCATTGCGCTCAGCCATCCACATTCATGAATTTTTATCTCAGAAATATCGAGTCCATTTCTGGAGGCCTCTATTGTTAGGTCTATTATCTACTGCTCAGAATGTCATTCACTTAACAGTTGCTACTATAGCTAGGTAGGCTGTCTGTTTCGGCAGTCACTCCGTTCTGCTGCCCTCTTCGCTCTGGGCTATTTGACCCAGGCAAGAAAAAGGGGGGGGGGGGGGGGGGGGGGGGGGAGGGTGTTCCCTTGGGTCACCTGTTTTTCTATGAAAACAAGAGGATACCTCCTCCGGAGTTAGTAATTCTGAGCTGTTATTGGGATGGTTTGTTTAGTGAGAAGTTTATGTTTTAAAAATTCCTTCAAGTCTTAGTTTTTAAAGTTTAGCTTTTGAATATAGCACGTGTCAGCGGACATGATTATGCATTCCTCAGACACTTTTAAGGAATATAAGACTCTCTATTCTCTAGACTTACTTTATTTATTGGCTTACTTTAAAAATTATTAGTATAAAGATTATATTGGATATTATTAGAGTACATGGATGTATGTTGCTCAATTTTGGAAGGTGTTGTTTCTTTCTAATTTATCATAAATAAGAAGGATACATGTAAGGCTTATTACTTCTTTTTCCCTAGAGGGGATGACTCTATTTTATATTACTGAGCGTATTCCATCTTGCTCTATGTCCTTGGCCCTCCAGCCTTTTTACTATTCAGCTATGTCTGGGTCATTGGTACAGTATAAAAATGTTAAAAAATTTATAGTAATTTCTATATTTTTTATACTTACCAATGACCCAGACGGGGATGGCCCTCCCAGGAGTTGGGAACTCTTGCCTCCCCGCTGAGTACATTGCGCTTACCAGGCACTGGTTATTAGAATGATTAATGGCGCCAATTTCGGAACGTTCTTGACACTGCGCATGCGCAGTAGAGGTGAAGTGTGGAGGGCCATTCAGGACATGTTTTCTTTGGTTTTAGATGCAAATTTTGGGGATTGGGGGGCAAAATTTGTGTTTGGCCCTATATTTTAAGAGTTAGCACCAGCTATGTCTGGGTCATTGGTAAGTATAAAAAATATAGAAATTACTATAAATTTTTTAACTTTTCAATCACAATGTTTATGCCTTGAAGTGAATTTTACCAAAATAGCATACAAGTTTTTGCATTGAAAATTTCAGGTGCAATTGCACTCTCAAGCAATCTGAGGAGGGCAACTGTTTTGCACTCCTTGATTTTCTTGATTGCCAGGCCTGAGTCAATGGCGGCATCAGTCGTACATGTCCAATTTTGTAAGAGTTTGTGTTTAGGTCATTTTCTGTGTTCTGTAACTATTTCTTTGATATTTCATGTTAGTAGCAGGGGACCTTCCTAACGGTATTCTACTCCCAAATCAGGACTTTTAGCTGACCTGACTGAAAGTCAGGGTGAGCTATTCTGATCACTTTTTCTCCGCCGTCTGTCGTCCGTCATCCATTATCTGTCGTCTGTCGTCCATCGTATGTCGTGAAGGTGGTGTTCGGGTCATTTTCTCCCAAGCCACTGGCTGCAGTTCAATGAAAATTCACATGAGTAGCAGTTATATAGGTTCATTTGGGTTTTTCTTCAAATTGGGTTTCTGCTCATATTGTGGAGGGGGTGGGGCCAAAATGCACAAAATTTTAAAAAATCTTCTTCTCATGAACCAGCCCTAGCAGAGACTTGATATCTGGTATGCAGCTTCCATTTGAGGTGTAGACTCAAGTTTGTTCAAGAGAAGTTTGACGGGCAATATTTGCCTTTGTTCTGAGAGAGGCAAGAATTTTTGCCCCGCCCAGAATTTCTATTTTCTGAACTGAGAGCCCCATTTGAACCAAATTTAATATGAGGTATTATTGGGTTATAAGTACTTGATTTATGCAAAAAAAATTTTTCCTGCAGCCCCGTGGGAACCTCAGGAGCCAAAAATGGAAAAAAACAAAAACGTCCATATCTCCAAAACTGCACGGCACTGAGAATTTTTATTTGGTGTGAGGCTTCCTTGGGACCAACAGAAAGGAATGGTAAAAAAAAATTGCCATCGGTTTTGTCATAAGGTACTTTTTCGGGACTTTGAAAAAATGCTGAGTCAGCATTTTTTAACACTGTGGGCAATGGGAAAAAATTAAAGAATCATTTGCTTCCAAACCACTGCTCCAAAAGCTTTCATATTTTACATATAACATCTTTGGAACATTGATTCACATATTTGTTGAAATCAAATCCCTTGGTCCAAATTTGGGTTCCCAAATGTTTAAATTAGTGCAGTAGGAGGAATATTCTTAAAAAATCTTCTTCTTCAGATCTACCAATAAGAATCTTTTGATATTTGGAATGCAGCATGCTTAGGGGGGGTGAGGTTCAAGTTTGTTCAAGCCAAGTCCCTGGGTTCATATTTAGGCTGAAAATTTGGGGTCTCGGTCCGGACTTGGAAATTTTGGACCCAAATCCGGAAATGAGTTTTTTTGTTTTTTTATGTGTTTCGGTCAATTTTAAGACAAAATTTTTTTTTTTTTTTTTTTTACACTGAAAATTTGGGGTCCGGGTGGGACCAAAATCCAGAAATGAGTATTTTTATACTGTACCAATGACCCAGACTTAGCTGGTGCTAACTCTAACAAAACCAGGGCCAAACACAAATTTTGCCCCCCAATCCCCAAAATTTGCATCCAAAACAAAAAGAAATCATGTCCTAAAGGACCTCCATACTACGCCTCTACTGCGCATGCGCAGTGACGCAGTCGTCCCGAAATTGGCGCCAATTAACATTCTCTGTTTGGCCCTTCATCAGTCAACATCTCACTGATCTTTGTGCTTGTAAATCTCAGTTTAAAGGATGCCAGACACGTAATTTTTGGAGAAAATGTGATTCTAAGGAGGATAGAAGGAGGAGAGGAAAAAGAAGTGACAAAAAATAATCAGGGCTGTACTTAAAAATTTTTGATGAAATTATGTTAAGTTGCCTATTTTCGAGGCATGGGCCTCTTGTTGTCATTCTTGCTAATTGTTGCACTGCTTATTCAGTGTTTCCTCTCCCCTAGCCTTCTAAAGTCCCCCCTTGCAATTCTCCCATGCTTTTGGCATATTTTTGAGAAATTTCATTTCTAAAATTTCCTGGGAGAGTTGCTTGGTTACAGAATGTTTTCTGTTATTTTCCCCATAGTTACGTTTTCACCCATGGGTGTATAACGTTTGTGTTCTGCATCTTCCATCTGATGTTCTACAGATTCTCCCCTGGGAGTCTCTGTTTTGCATCAGATAGAGTGTATTTGATGACTGATTCCCGGGCCAGTTTTTTCAGTGCCTGGAGTCATGTTTTCTAGTGTGTTTACACTGTTTGTTTTCATTGGCAACAGCCTTTTTTGAGGGGGGCTGTTTGCCTTTGTGGTAGTTTATCTCATTATAAGATACATTTATATTATCCGAAAGTGTCTCATTAATTATTTTATATAAATTTAAAATTTTTGACCACACTTTGCCATCGGATCCATCGGGGCTCAATGTTACTTTTCAGCAACTTGGGCTTCTCTGAAAAAATATTTTTTCAAAATTATTTTGTTTTGCAATTGTTTTTTCATTTATTAATGGATCATATTATGTATCTTTGTGTCAGGGGTTTTTGCGAGTAACTAGGACTTACTGTTGTTCTTTCACAATGAAGGGACGTTGTTCAAATTGTAATAGGAAGAAATCTTCCTCTGACTTTCATGATCATTGTATTAATTGTAGTCAGTGTTCTCGCATTAATCCCTGTCCTATATGTGAACATTGGGATGAGAAACATTGGAAACGTGTGTCACGATATGTTGTTAATGGAGAAAGGGCAATGCCGGCTCTTTCTCCGCAAGGTCACTCTACTCTCTCAGTTTCTATTTCAGAGGAACCACAACCGGGTGATGTTTCCATGTTATCTTCTTCAAGTGTGCGTCCGTCGTCACAAATGAATTCAGAGCTAGCGGCAAAAGTGCTCATGGAGATTAGACAAATGTCGTCCGCTAGCTCGCCCGGTGTAGCGTCCATTCACCGAATGGTTCGGCAGCCGGGTTCGTCCGATGCGGTCCAAGAGGAAATTTTGGGTGATGCGAGCACTATAAACATAATAGATGCACACCCAGTGACGGCGGATAGTAAGCGAGAACGGAGGAAGCCTTTTAGTCCGGTTCCTAGCTCGTCCAGGTCCAGCCGGGCCGCGAGCGAGAGAGGTCCCTCTCTCGTACAACAACATCTGGGACCAGATGTTGTGGTACAAAATGTGTCTTTAGCGGAGCATACGTCCGTCGCTCGGGACGCTCCGTTGTATAAGCAGTCCGCAGAGACTGTTAAGGCTTCCTCTTCTCGTCAGCGCACACGACCGCACCTTGGCTGCGTGACAGCCGATATATTACCAGCTTCGCCGATGAAGGATTCTTCGGCGACCAGGTCACACCATCCGGCAGCCAGGGATTCGAGACCGATGGACTCCGGACGTTCGCATAGGAAAAGTATGCGGGAGCCATCTGATGCGGAGCTGCCCTCGGCGAAGCAGCGAAAGACTGCGCCTCCGCAGGTCTCTACGCCGGACATTCTTGTGCAGATAGCACAGCTTATCGCAGCATCCCAGCAGCCGACAGAAACAGTGTCGGATCGAGAATTATCCGACGGCGCTGGGTCGGTACGCTCCGCCGAAGCATCGGGGGCGGACGACCGGGAACATCGTGAGGTCCGACCGGATGGTGAAAGGGATACGGATGACTTGGAGCTATCCCTTTCGGAACAACATAAAGCTGCCGTGGACTTCATCCGGCACTTTCTCCCTCAAGTTGTTCCGTCGGGCCAGACTGCTGCGTTTCCGGACAAGAGAATTATAGTGTCATTGGACTCTGAATTTTTTGAGCGGTTCAGGGACATCGCTCCCGAGTTTCCGTCGCAGTCCAATAATGTTGCTAGAACATTTGAATTATTGAACGACGCTATATTTAAACTTGCTTCCAGGACGGGGAAAGCAGGTTTCTTGTCCGCTAATACTCTCAACCTGCCTTTCATTAATGCAAGGAATAAATTCGATACGGCAGGACAGGGTATACCGAGAGTTCCTCTGCGTATGGACGACGAGGCGGAAGACTTAGAGCTATCATTACCGTCGTCAGCTTCTATTCCAACCGCGGTGTTGGAAACAGCTATTGCGTCTAACAGAGCCAATTTAGATGCCTTATCTTACGCAGATCACCTTACTAAGGCGTTATCACTGCGCCTTCAA
The DNA here is from genome assembly GCA_031216915.1 of Pictodentalium vernedei. Classification (NCBI taxonomy): domain Eukaryota; kingdom Metazoa; phylum Mollusca; class Scaphopoda; order Dentaliida; family Dentaliidae; genus Pictodentalium; species Pictodentalium vernedei. Next base: position 72,105,846 of record CM062294.1, on the reverse strand, counting down.
GGGGAAGACTTTCAGGATATACAATCCTCTTTAAGACTTCTTTCAAGGGCAGTAGCTTATTCCACGTGTAACTCCGCCCTTTCAGTGGCAAATCTGGAGTTGGTTAGACGTGACGCAGCCCTAGCTACATCCACACTAGTGGATTCTAAGGTGAAGAACTCTCTTAGAGTCGCTTCGGTCTCAGGAGAACTTCTCTTTGACGGCAAGCTTTCCGCTATTTATGATAAAATTAAAAAGAAACCTAATGATTCTCTGTTGTTCAGATCGGCTCCTAAGAAGTCGGATACAGCAGACACGAATAAGACAGGCACTTCTGGGTCTAATGTGCCCAAGAGAGGTTCCTATAGAGGTTCCGGTGCGTCCTCTTGGTCTTATTCGAGAGACCGTCAGGATAGCAACTCTCATTCGGGACGTCCTTCTGGCCGGGACAATCGGTCGGACGCCCTGAGGTCGACGAGGCGAGGTGCGGGTCGTGGAAGACGTGGTTTCTCCTACCGCAGGCCTCGCAGGTCCAGGAGGTGATGGCTTAAACCTCGATCGCGTTCCGGTTGGCGGAAGGTTGTCGAGTTTTTCACAAGAGTGGGCGTCGATTACGGACGACCCTTGGGTGAGAGGAGTGACTTCGGAAGGTCTAAAGATATCCTTCAAACGAAAGCCTCCATTAACTCGAAGTCCAAAGTGGACTCATCTTCCGTCAAATCCACAGAAAAGAGACGCTCTGTTATCAGAGGTGCAGTCTCTTTTAATGAAGAACGCGGTAGAGGTCGTAGAAAACCAGGAATCTCTGGGATTCTACAGCCATCTGTTTCTGGTTCCGAAACCAGATGGCTCGTTCCGTCCAGTCATAGATTTGAGCTGGATAAACAAGCTGATCGTCGCTCCGAAGTTTTATATGGAGACGATTCGATCGGTCAGAGCGAGTATTCGGGTGAACGATTATGCAACGAGCATAGATCTCAAAGATGCGTACTTTCACGTCATGGTACATCCGACATTCCGAAAGTATCTACGCTTTGCAGTCCTGGGAGTGGTGTATCAATTCCGGGCGATGTGCTTCGGATTGAATCTAGCACCCTGGGCTTTCACTCGGGTAATGAACTCGGTAATGATCTACTTCCGAGCTCATTCGTCTGCGGTAACGTCGGCCTACCTGGACGACATTCTTCAGAGGTACGGCAACGAGTTAACGCTTCAGAACGATGTTCAGAATCTTCTTCTATTGCTCCGACGTCTCGGTTTTATAGTAAACGAGGAGAAGTCGGATCTGGTGCCGTCCAAGTCATTCACTCATCTGGGAATGAGCTTCGAGACGCACAACAATCTCGTTCGTCTGCCGTTAACCAGAGCGAAATTAGTCAGTTGTTACGCTCGCTATTGTCTGCACGCAGACAAAGTCACGGCAAGAGAATTTATGAGACTGATAGGTCTGTGCGGAGCCGCCGCGGATCTCATTCTGATGGGGCGGCTACGCACACGTCCTCTTCAAATTTTCCTGACTCAGAATTGGAGTGTGAAAATTCATTCGCTCGATGTAGACGTTCTCTTGTCAGATCAAGTGAAACAAGAGATTCAGACTTGGGCAAACATTCAGTGGTTAACTCAAGGAGTTCCGCTGCAGTTGCCGGATCCGAGTTTTACCGTTATGACGGATGCCAGTCAAACAGGTTGGGGTGCATCATTAATCCCAACGGATTCGAGATGCCAGGGTCTTTGGGATCCGCAATTCCTGTGCAAGCACATAAACATCAAGGAAATGATGTCAATTTGACTTGCGTTACGTCACTGGATGGACATTATTCACGATGCTCATGTCCAAATCCTATCCGACAATACGACAGTAGTGTCGTATATACGGAATCAGGGAGGCACTCATTCAGTTCCGTTGTTCAATCTAACGGAAAGAATCCTTCTGTTTGCGTTAGAACATCACGTTCTTCTTTCGGTCCGTCACATACCGGGTCGTCTGAATGTGCTAGCAGACTCCCTTTCACGAAAGGGTCGCTTGTTGCCGTCGGAGTGGACTCTCAACAAACAAGTATTCAATCAGATTTGCTACCAATGGGAACGGCCAATGATAGACTTATTTGCGACACATCTCAACAATCAGTTGCAGACATATGTGTCTCCGTGTCCGGATCCAAGAGCATTTGCAGTAGACGCTCTGTCGATCCCTTGGGACGGAATGATAGGATATGCGTATCCTCCAGCGCCGTTAATTCAACAAGTATTGCTAAAGATAAAACAATCTCAATGCAAGATTCTGTTGGTAGCATCTCTGTCGCCACAGAGACCGTGGATAAATCTACTCAGGTGTCTGTTGTGGGACCTACCGCGGAAGCTTCCTCCACGAGAGGATCTTCTTTCGCAGGGGAAATCGCGCCAACTCCATCACAACCCGCAAGGTCTCAACCTTCACGTTTTTCCGTTGTGCGGCCCTTCTTGCATGGCAAGCACTTTACAGGACGAGCAGTGGACGCGATTTCTAACTGTAGGAGGACCTCCTCTTCGCTAAACTATGCGGCTAAGTGGAAGGTTTTTCGTCGTTGGTGTAGGGATCATTCTGTAGATATATTTGATCCCTCTATACCAGACATTGCAAACTTTCTAGTATACTTGTTTGACGAAATCAAACTGCAGCCTGTTACTATAAAGGGTTATAGATCTATGTTATCTGATACCTATGCACATCATGATAGTTTACAAATTGGATCTAATGTCTCTTTATCGAAGTTGGTTAGAAACTTTTCGATAAATAGACCCAGAACTCTTAGATTAATTCCTAAGTGGAATTTAGCTTGGGTTCTCCTTAAATTGAAGGAAAAGCCATTTGAACCTCTTGGGACAGTAGATTTCAAATTCTTATCTTATAAGACAGCTTTTCTCTTAGCTTTCTCTTCTGCCAGAAGAGTCAGTGAGCTTCATGCACTATCGGTGGATGATTCTCATTATCGTAGTGTTGGGAACACTATCACCTTCACTACTAATGTGGGTTTTTTAGCTAAGAATCAGGCTCCTAATAAATATCCGGAACCTATTGTTATTAAGGCTCTTCCGTCTTCAGACGGGCGTAGGCCTTTACTCTGTCCTGTTAGAGCACTACATATCTATAAACAGAGATCTCAGTTTATCAGAAAGGGACGGAAACATTTCTTTCTGTCTTTGATGCCTAATAGAAAGGACATTTCAGTCCATTCTATTGCTAGATGGATTCAGTTAACTATCCGTACTGCTTAGGAAGATTTATCTTCTTCTCAGCAGTCTGTGCTTAAGATTTCTGCTCATGAAGTAAGAGCTCTTTCTACTTCCTGGTCTTATGCTAATAGTGTTGCTATTACAGATTTAATGAAGGCTGCTTATTGGTCTCAGCCATCCACATTTACGAATTTTTATCTCAGAAATATTGAGTCCATTTCTGGAGACCTGCATTGTTTAGGTCCGTTATCTGTTGCTCAGAATGTCGTCCACTAAACAGTTGCAACCATAGTTATGCAGGCTTTCTGTTCCGGCAGTGACTCCGTCCGGCTGCCCTCTTCGCTCTGGGCTATTTGACCCAGGGCAAGGGGAAGGGGGGGGGGGGGGGCGGGTGTTCCCTTAGGTCACCTGCTTTATAGTGAAAAGCAAGGGAATGCCTCCTCCAAGTCAGTATTTCTGAGTCGCTTCCGGGATGGTTTTAAAGTGTAATATTAATGTTTAAATTCATTCATGTCTTATTTTTAAAGTGTAGCTCGGTGTGAAGCATTTGTATATGTCAAGTGTCAAATGGGCTTTAATATACAATACTCGGACACTTTTAAATGATTATAAAGAGTCTCAATTCTCTGGACTACTTTATTTATTGGCTTGCTTTAAAAATAATTAGTATAAGGGTTATACTGGATGTTAATAGAGAACATGAATGTTATTGTGCTCAATTATTAAGGGTAGTGTATCTTTCTAATTTAATATTAAATAAGAAAGATACATGTAAAGCCTAATACTCCTTTTCTCCTTAAGGGGTTACCTCTTTACTATATAGTTGAGCTTATTGGATTTTCCTCTATGTCCTAGGCCCTCCAGCCTGTTTACTATTCAGCTAAGTCTGGGTCATTGGTACAGTATAAAAATGTTAAAAAATTTATAGTAATTTATATATTTTTTATACTTACCAATGACCCAGACGGGGATGGCCCTCCCTGGAGTTGGGAACTCTTGCCTCCCCGCTGAGTACATAGCGCTGACCAGGCACTGCCAGTAAGAATGATAATTGGCGCCAATTTCGGGACGACTGCGTCACTGCGCATGCGCAGTAGAGGCGTAGTATGGAGGTCCTTTAGGACATGATTTCTTTTTGTTTTGGATGCAAATTTTGGGGATTGGGGGGCAAAATTTGTGTTTGGCCCTGGTTTTGTTAGAGTTAGCACCAGCTAAGTCTGGGTCATTGGTAAGTATAAAAAATATATAAATTACTATAAATTTTTTAACTTTTTGTTTTTATGCATTTTGGTCAATTTTAAGACAAAATTTTGAGCTCAACTTTGGCGAAGCCAAACTTGAGCTTTTGCCATGGCCAGTCGTCCGTCTGTCCGTCAACAATTCAATACGGCTCGGGCTAGAGGACGTATTTATGAACCGATCTTCTTGGGTACCTTTGTTATGACCGTGGGACGAGAACGAGGGTTTTGGGATCCGATCCGAAATTCAAGTTGGCCAGCCATTTTGTACAAAATTAGGTGCAGTCAGATTTTTGCGCAGAACTTCCATATGAAAGTGCTGATTTGAATAATTTTTTGTATGAATGTTTAGTACCATGGGATACATCACATATATTACGGGTTTTTTTCTCGTACGTAAATTATGCAAATTAGACTAACTTTGATGTATTTAGTGTTACTTTCATCACTGTAAGTGCAAATGCCAATACGACTCGGGCTAGAGGCCGTATTTATGAATCGATCTTTACGAAACTTCTTGGGTACCTTTGGTATCACCGTGGGACGAGAACGAGTGTTTTTGGGTCCAGTCCGAAATTCAAGATGGCCGATGGCAGCCATTTTGTACAAAATTAGGTGCAATCAGATTTTTGCACAAAACTTCCATATGAAAGTGCTGATTTGAATAATTTTTTGTATGAATGTTTAGTACCATGGGATACATCACATATAATAGAGGTTTTTTTCTCGTGCAGAAATTATGCAAATTAGATAACTTTGATTTTTTCAGTGCTACTTACACACAGTAAGTACACATGTCAATACAGCTCAGGCTACAGTCTGTATTTATGAACCGATCTTCACGAAACGTCTTGGGTACCTATGTTATCACCTTGGGACGAGAACGAGTGTTTCTGGGTGCAGTCCAAAATTCAAGATGGCTGCCAGTGGCCATTTTGTACCGAAAATTAGGTCTAATCAGTTTTTTGTACACAACTTCTATCCTGCTCAGGCTAGAGGCCGTATTTATGAACCGATCTTTACGAAACTTCTTGTGTACCTTTGTTATCACCGTGGGATGAGAACCGGTGTTTTTGGGTGTGGTCCGAAATTCAAGATGGCAACCAGAAGCCATTTTGTACCAAAATTAGTGTAATCAGTCTTTTGTACAGAACTTCTGTATGAAAGTTCTGATTTGAATAAATTTTTGTATGAATGTTTAGTAACATGGAATACATCACATATAGTACGGGTTTTTTTTCTCGTGCAGAAATTATGCAAATTAGATCAACTTGGATTCATTCAGTGCTACTTATACACTGTAAGTGCTCATAGCAATGCGGCTCGGGCTAGAGGCTGTATTTATCAATCGATCTTCACGAAACTTCTTGGGTTCCTTTGTTATCACCTTGGGATGAGAACGAGTGTTTCTGGGTGCGGTCCAAAATTCAAAATGGCTGCCAGTGGCCATTTTGTACCAAAATTAGGTCCAATCAGTTTTTTGTCACAACTTCCAAACAGCTCATATTTATAAACTTCTTGGGTACCTTTGTTTTCACCTTGGGACAGGAATGAGTGTGTCTTGGGGTGCCTTTGTTATCACTGTACTATGAGAACAAATATTTTGGGGTTCAGTCATACCCACTCTGGGACTCAAAGATTTCTTTTCTAGTTTAGCATCTGACTGTCACCCACGTTTACAGTACTTTACCTATACATTTGTTACAGGCTACGGTCAGTATTTATATACAGACCGTTACAATACTTTATATGTACCTTTGTTATCAGGTCATTACCTAGATGTTTGTCATTGCTGTGTCACATACTAAACATGTACATGTCTCAGGTTCCGCCCCACAGTTTCGCACTATTGCACAGGGGTGAAATTCTAAACATAGGGCATATGTTGAAACTAAGGCCATGTAAAATTGAGATATATTTTTAGTATCAGATATATGATTACATTAGGCTTTTTGTTGGACAAGAGAATTTGAAGTTTTGGTCCCAAAGTTGGATTCTGATACATAGGGGTAAATTACCAGATGAATTATGGGAAACAGTGGCTTCGAAAATGTAATATTTTTATACTGTACCAATGACCCAGACATAGCTGGTGCTAACTCTTAAAATATAGGGCCAAACACAAATTTTGCCCCCCAATCCCCAAAATTTGCATCTAAAACCAAAGAAAACATGTCCTGATTGGCCCTCCACACTTCACCTCTACTGCACATGCGCAGTGTCAAGGACGTTCCGAAATTGGCGCCATTATTCATTCTTAGTTTGGCCCTTCATCAGTTAACATCTGACTGATCTTTGTGCTTGTAAATCTCAGTTTAAATGATGCCAGACACATAAATATTAGTGAAATGGTGTTTCTAAGGAGGATATAGAAGGAGGAGAGGAAAAATGTGTGACAGAATATTATCAGGGCTGTAACTTAAAATTTTTTAATGAAATTATGTTAAGTTACCTATTTTCGAGGCAGCAGCCATTTTGCTGTCATTCTTGTTATTTAGTTTCACTGATTTTTTAGTGTTTTCCTTTCTCCCTTTCCTTTAAGTCCCCTCTTGCTATTCTCCCATGCTTTTGGCATAGTTTCTGTAATTATTATTACTAAAATTTTTTGGGAGTTTTAGCTGTATAACAGAATGAATTCTGTTCTTTTCCCCATGTTTACGTCTTCACCTATGGGTGGTTAGGCGTTGTGTTCTGCATCTACCATCTGATGTTCTGCAGTTTCTTCCCTGGAAGTCTCTGTTTTGCATCAGATAGTGTATTTTTGGTAACTGATTTCGGGCCTGGGTGCCTGGAGTCTTATTTTAGTGTTTTTACACTCATTGTTTACATTTACAACAGCCCTCTGTGTGAGGGGGGGATTTCTGGAAAATAATATCTTGATGTTAATTTAATCATCACTAGATATATTATTATTGTTCGTAAGTGTTGCATAAATTGTTTGAAATATTTTAAAAATTTTTCTCCACACTTAGGCTTGGGATCCATTGGGGCTCAACGTTACTTTTCAGAAACTTGGGCTGTTCTGAAAAAATATTTTTTCAAAATATTTTGATTTCAATTATTTTTTCTATGTTAATGGATCATATTATTATTATGTATTTTGATTGTCAGGGGTTGGTGCGAGTACCAGGACTTTGTTTTCTTTTCACATTGAAAGGATTTTGATCAATTGTAATAAGAGGAAGTCTTCCTCTGACTTTTATAATCATTCTTTTTGTAGTCAGTGTACTCGCATTAACTCCTGTTCTGTATCTGATGATTTCGATGACAACATGGGAAGCGTATGTCACGGTATGTTAGTGGGGAATTGGACATTCCGGTCCTTTCCCCGCGGGTCACTCTACTTTATCAATTTCTATTTCAGACGATCAAGATTAGGGTGATGTATCTGTGATGTCTTCCAACAGTGTGCCTCCGTCGTCACAATTAATGAAGGGCTAGCGGAAAAGTGCTCATGTAAATACGCCAATTGCCTAAGAGGACCCTAGTAGGTTCGACGGCCTTTGATGTCCGCTAGCTCGCCCGGTGTAGCATCCATTCATCGAATGGTTCGGCAGCCGGGTTCGTCCGTTGCGGTCTAGAAGGAGTTTTGGGGTGATGCGAGCACTATAAATCAACCAAATGCACACCCAGTGACGGTGGATTAGAGGGAGAACGGAGGAAGCCTTTTAGTCCGGTTCATTGCTCGTTCTGGTCCATCCGGACGGCGAGCGAGAGAGGCCCCTCTCTCGTACAACAACATCTGGCCCCAGATGTTGTGGTACAAAATGTTTCGCATTCGGAGCATACGTCCGCCGCTCGGGACGCTCCGACATATAGTCAGTCTGGAGAGACTGTCAATAAGGCTTCCTCATTCTCATGGTAGCGCACACGACCGCTCTTGGCTACGTGACCTCGGATATCCAGTCAGCTTCGCCAATCAGAGAATCATCGGCGACCAGGTCACACCATCCGGTAGCCAGGGACACGAGGCCTGCAGACTCCGGACGTTCGCATAGGAAGTGTGCGGGAGTCAACGTACATGGAGCTTCCGGCGGCAATGCATCGTAAGACCGCTACTGCACAGGCCTCTTGGACGGATGTGCTATCCTAAATAGCACAGCTTATCACAGCATCCCAGCATCAACTGAATCTGTCGCATAATGTTTTATCCGACGATGCTGGGTCGGGACGCTCCGCGGAAGCGGGTACGGACGTCCGAAAATTTCATCCGGTCCGACGGGATACCGAAAGGGATTCGGAGGATTTCGAGCTTTCCCTTTCGGAACAACATATGCTGTTGTGTATGTCATCTGACTTGATCTTCTACAGGTTCTTTCGTCGGACCAGAATGCTGCGATGCCAGATAAGAAACTGATAGCGTCGGTGGACTTAGAAATTTCTGGTTCGGTTCAGGGACATCGTCCCTCAGTTCCGACATAGTCCAATAATGTCACACAAACTTTCGAATTATTGAACGACGCTATATATTTATTATTATATGCTTGTTATTACCAAGCATTTCTGGTTTCTTGTTCGCAAAGTTACGGAGATGTCTTTCAAAAGTGTGCCTCTGTCGTCATAGTTAATGAAGAGCTAGCGGCAATAAGTGCTCATGGAATATGTCTATCGCCTAAGAGGTCCCTTGTAGGATCGACGGAGTGACATTCGCTAGCTCACCCGGTGTAGCGTACATTCAACGAATGGTTCGGCTGCCGGGTTCGTCCGTTGCGGTCTAGGAAGGAGATTTGGGTGATGCGAGCACTATAATTACTTTAGTACTCACCCAGTGACGGCAGATTGAGGACAGATCGGAGGAAGCCTGTTAGTCCGGTTCCTGGCTTGTCCAGGTCCGTCCGGGCTGTGAGCGAGAGAGGTCCCTCTCTCGTCCAACAACATAGGGGACCGCATGTTGTGGTTCAGATATTTTATATTCGGAGCATATGTCCGTCGCTCGGGACGCTCCGTTAGATTGACAGTCCGAGAGACTGTCGATAATGCTTCCTCATCCTCACAGCAGTGCACGCGACCGCACATTGGCTACGTGACCTCGAGTATCCGATCAGTTTCATCATTCAGTGATTCCACGGCGAACAGGTCACGCCATCCGGTAGCCAAGGGACACGAGGCCTATACACTCCGTTCGCTTGCATATTAGTAGTATGCACGGGGTAACGATCACGGAGCTTCCAGCGGCAATGCATCGTAGGACCGCTTCTCCACAGGCCTCAGTGACGGACGTGCTATCCGAGTTAGCACAGTTTTTTCGCAGCATCCCAGCAATCGACAGTTTCTTGGTCGAATCAGGAATTATCCGACGGCGCTGGGTCGGTGCGGTCCGCGGTTGCATCAGGTACGGACGACCGAACGCTTTATAGGGTCCGACAGGATGGCGAAAGGGATTCGAAAGATTTCGAGTTTTCCCTTTCGTAGCATCGGAAGCTGCCATACATATCTTCCGGCATTATCTTCCAGTGATTGTTATTTCGGACTACATTGCTGCGATGTTGGATAAGAGACTTATAGCGTCATTGGACTCGGAATTTTGGATCGGTTCAGGGACATTGTCCCTGACTTACCGACACAGTCCAATAATGTCATTAGAACATGTGTATTATATATCGACGCTATATATATATAAGCCTGCTACCAAGCATGATAGTTTAGTTTCTTGTCCGCAATGCTCATTTCTGCCTTTTATCATTTATACGAATAATTTATTTTGGCAGAACAGGGCATTCCAAGAGTTCATATGCGTCTAGACGGCGTGGTTAAAGACTGGAAATAATCTTTTTCGCCGTCTATGTCTTTTCCAACCACAATGTTGGAAACGACAATGATGTCTAATAGACTTAACTTAGACGCTTTATCATACGTAATCCACCTTACTGAGGCGTTATCATTACGTCTTCTAGAGAAAGAATTCCGGGATATGATCCTCAATGTGATTTCTTTTGAGGGCAGTAGTTTGTTCACGTATAACTCCGCCCTTCATTGGCTTCTTGGAGTTGGTTAGACGTGACGCAGCCCTAGCTACATCCACGCGCGTGGATAGTAAGGTGAAGAACTCTCTCAGAGTCGCTTCGTTCTCGGAGAAGCTTCTCTTCGACAGCAACTTTTCAGCAATCCATGAATTGCTCGATTTACACGTTCTCTTGTCTATCTAGTGTAGCAAGAGATTCAGACTGGGGCAAACATTCAGTGGTTGACTCAGAGAGTGCCACTACCGTTGCCGGATCCGAGTTTTATAATTTTGACGGTTGCCAGTCAAACAGGTTGGGATATAATATTGATCCCAACGGATTCGAAGTGCCAGGGTCTTTGGGTTCCGCAGTCTCTAAGCAAGTACTTATCTTCCACGGAATAATGTTTTTTTAGGCTTGCTTTATGTCATTGGATGAACATTATTCAGAAATGCATGTCCAAATCCTGTCCGTTAATCCGACAGTAGTAGCGTATCTCTGGAACCAGGGAGGCACTCATTCGTTTCTGTTATTCTATTTAATGGAAAGAATCCTTCTGTTTGTTATAGTACACCAAGTTCTGCTTCGGTCCGTCATATTCCGGGTCGTCTGATTGTATTACCGGACTCCTGTTCACTTATGGGTCGCTTGTTGCTGTCAGAATGGACTCTCAACAAACAAGTATTCAATCAGATTTGCTATCAATGGGAGCGCCCAATGATAATTTATTTACGACACAACTTGCTAATCAATTGCAGACGTATGTGTTTGCTTGTCCGGATCTCTGAGCTTATGTTGTTAACGCTCTATTGATCTAATAGGACGGAATGATAGGATATGCATATCCTCCTGCGCTGTTGTTTCAGCAAGTATTGCTAAGATAAAGAACCACAATACATTTCTGTTGATAGCATCTCTGTTTTCACAGAGACCGTGGGTAAATTTACTCTGATGTCTACTGTGGGACTTAACGCGAAATCTTCCTCCATGAGAGGATCTTTTTTCGCTGGGTAAAATCGTGTCATCTTTATCACAACCCGCAAGGTCTCAACCTTCACGTATTCCGTTGTGTGGTCCTTATTGCATTGTAAGCATTGTACTGGATGAGCTTTGGACGCGATTTCTTACTATAGGAGAACCTCTTCTTTGCTATACTATGCGTCTAAGTGGAGGCTCTTCCGTCGTTGGTGTAGGGATCACTATGTTGATATTGTTGATTCCTCCATACTAGTCATTGCAACTTTTTAGTATACTTGTTTGACAAGATCTACTGCAGCCTGTTATTATTAAGGTTATAGGTTTATGTTACCTCATACCTATGCACTCTATGATAGTTTACAATTGAGTCTTATGTCTCTTTATCTAAGTCAGTTAGTAACTTTTCGATAAATAGACTTAGAATCATTAGATTAAATTCCTATACGGAATTTAACTTCGGTTCTTATTTAGCTAAGTAATCATTTGAGCCTCTGGAAACAGTAGTTTTCAAATTCTGACCTTTTAGACAGTAATTCTGTTGGCTTCTCTTTTACTGAAGAGTCAGTGAGTTTCATGCACTATCGGTGGATGATTTTCACTTTCGTAGTTTCGGAATCACTACTTCCTTTACTATTTAGGTTGGATTTTCGCATAAGAGTCAGGCTCCTAATTAATATCCGGAACCTATTGTTATTGAGGTCCTTCCATCTTCGTACGGGCATAGACGTTTACTCTGTCCGGTTAGAGTTTATGTATTTATAAACAGATATCTGTTTATTACTACGGGCGTAAGCTTCTTCTGTCTTTGATGCCTAATAGAAGGACGTTACGCTCGATTCTATTGCTATGGATTCAATTAACTATCGATACTGCTTATGGTATATCATTCACTCAGCAGTTGTGTTTGAGATTTCGGCTCTTGAAGTAAGAGTTCTTCTACATCTTGGGCTTACATTAATAGTGTCGCTATTATAGATTTTTGAAGGCTGCTCATTGCGCTCAGCCATCCACATTCATGAATTTTTATCTCAGAAATATCGAGTCCATTTCTGGAGGCCTCTATTGTTAGGTCTATTATCTACTGCTCAGAATGTCATTCTCTTAACAGTTGCTACTATAGCTAGGTAGGCTGTCTGTTTCGGCAGTGACTCCGTTCTGCTGCCCTCTTCGCTCTGGGCTATTTGACCCAGGGCAAGAAAAAAGGGGGGGGGGAGGGTGTTCCCTTGTGTCACCTGTTTTACTATGAAAACAAGGGGATACCTCCTCCGGAGTTAGTAATTCCGAGCTGTTATTGGGATGGTTGTTTAGTGAGAAGTTTATGTTTTAAAAATTCATTCAGGTCTTAGTTTTTAAAGTATAGCTTTTGAATATAGCACGTGTCAACGGACATTATTATACAATCCTCAGACACTTTTAAGGAGAATTAAGAGTCTCTATTCTCTAGACTTACTTTATTTATTGGCTTACTTTAAAAATTATTAGTATAAGGATTATACTAGATATTAATAGAGTACATGGATGTATGATGCTCAATTTTGGAAGGTGTTGTATCTTTCTAATTTATCATAAATAAGAAAGATACATGTAAGGCCTAATACTTCTTTTTCCCTAGAGGGGATGACTCTATTTTATACAATTGAGCGTATTCCATCTTGCTCTATGTCCTTGGCCCTCCAGCCTTTTTACTATTCAGCTATGTCTGGGTCATTGGTACAGTATAAAAATGTTAAAAAATTTATAGTAATTTATATATTTTTTATACTTACCAATGACCCAGACGGGGATGGCCCTCCCAGGAGTTGGGAACTCTTACCTCCCCGCTGAGTACATAGCGCTTACCAGGCACTGGTTATAAGAATGAATAATGGCGCCAATTTCGGAACGTCTTTGACACTGCGCATGCGCAGTAGAGGTGAAGTGTGGAGGGCCATTCAGGACATGTTTTCTTTGGTTTTAGATGCAAATTTTGGGGATTGGGGGGCAAAATTTGTGTTTGGCCCTATATTTTAAGAGTTAGCACCAGCTATGTCTGGGTCATTGGTAAGTATAAAAAATATATAAATTACTATAAATTTTTTAACTTTTACAAGGGTTTGTTACCAGACAGGTAACTAAAAAATGAGACGGAAACATATAAAAATATTTTTGCATTATAGAAACAGGGGATGCTCTGTTCCAGGGGTGGGTTGGTGGGAAAATTCTGCTTTTGAGGCTGCTAGGTGGCTGAAAATGACTGGATTTGGCATTTTTTCATGCAATTTTTCAGGTTGAAGTCTGGCCTTTGACAATAAATTATTCCACCCACGTTCAGATTGTTTATTTCTACTTAGTCAGATAGTGTTATATGTTTTTTGCTGATTTGGGAAATGTAATACATGTTATGAGTTAGATAACTAAGCTACAGAATATTTGCATTTGAAGAGAGTGTATGGCTTGTCATATTTGGAAATGCCTAGAAAACTGTGGAGCGGAACCTTAACAAGTTGAGCTACAATGTCATTGACACTTTCATTTTTTTTTTTACACTGAAAATTTGGGGTCTGGGTGGGACCAAAATCCGGAAATGAGTTTTTTTATTTTTATGCATTTTGGTAATTTTTAAGACAAACATTTTTTTTTTTTACACTGAAAATTTGGGGTCCAGGTGGGACTTGGAAATTTGGAACCAAAATCCGGAAATTCGTTTTGGGTTTTTTATGCGTTTTGGTCAATTTTAAGAAGAAAAAAAATTTTAGTCTGAAAACATTTTGTTTGGGACTTAAAAATTTTCCGAACAAAAATAAAAAAAATCTGTTTTTTATGCGTTTATCTCAATTTTGGGACATAAAAGTGCAGGAACTGAAAATAGATGGAAAATTCTGTGTATTGTGTAGGCACAATCACTTCATCTAGTTGGTATATGCTTTTCTTAAGAGGGGTGTATGCAGCTTATTCAAGTCAAGTCTCTGGTTTGATATTTAGACTACCACGTCAGGTGAGTGCCCTCAGGCCCCCTGGGGCCTCTTGTTTTTTAATTGTTACAAAATCTGGGGTAAAAACTTTTTTTGAAGTTGTAAGAATTTGCCTTTATGTCATATTGTGTACATGTGATGTTGCTTCAACAAACCTGTTCGGAGTTTATTTGTCTTCTTATGATCTTCAGAGACAACTAACACCTCATTACTACAAAATTTAAGGATATTTTGATATTTTTTTCTCACAAATTTTAATGTTTTTTTCAACTTTGAATATTTCCCAGTTCAGTGTTGTAAGAGTTTGTGTTACGGTAGTTGTCTCAAAGTCATCAAGGCTTTAGTATTTAACCCTTTTACTGCCACACTCACTTTATCCATATATGGGGGACATCTATGTACGCCTGTATGAGAGGAAGTTTAATAAAATTTATGACATACTTGAAACTCTATCATCTGATTAATTGTTGGAAAGGGCTCTCTGAGCGTGATGGGGCTCTCTGAGCCCTTTTCAACAAGTAATCAGATGGTATGTTTGATCTGTGCATACCAGTATGTACAGATAATCATTAAATAGATGACTATGGTCGTTTTCGGCAGCGAAAGTGTTAACCCTTTACCCAACGTAATGGCCAAAACTGGCCAGCGCAATTTTAAAAAATCGCCAATTAATATTTTTATACTGTACCAATGACCCAGACTTAGCTGGTGCTAACTCTAACAAAACCAGGGCCAAACACAAATTTTGCCCCCCAATCCCCAAAATTTGCATCCAAAACAAAAAGAAATCATGTCCTAAAGGACCTCCATACTACGCCTCTACTGCGCATGCGTAGTGACGCAGACGTCCCGAAATTGGCGCCAATTATCATTCTCTGTTTGGCCCTTCATCAGTCAACATCTCACTGATCTTTGTGCTTGTAAATCTCAGTTTAAAGGATGCCAGACACGTAATTTTTGGAGAAAATGTGATTCTAAGGAGGATAGAAGGAGGAGAGGAAAAAGAAGTGACAAAAAATAATCAGGGCTGTACTTAAAATTTTTTGATGAAATTATGTTAAGTTGCCTATTTTCGAGGCATGGGCCTCTTGTTGTCATTCTTGCTAAATGTCGCACTGCTTATTCAGTGTTTCCTCTCCCCTAGCCTTCTAAAGTCCCCCCTTGCAATTCTCCCATGCTTTTGGCATATTTTTGAGAAATTTCATTTCTAAAATTTCCTGGGAGAGTTGCTTGGTTACAGAATGTTTTCTGTTATTTTCCCCATAGTTACGTTTTCACCCATGGGTGTATAACGTTTGTGTCTGCATCTTCCATCTGATGTTCTGCAGATTCTCTCCTGGGAGTCTCTGTTTTGCATCAGATAGAGTGTAATTTGATGACTGATTCCGGGCCAGTTTTTTCAGTGCCTGCAGTCATGTTTTCTGGTGTTTTTACACTGTTTGTTTACATTGGCAACAGCCTTTTTTGAGGGGGGCTGTTTGCCTTTGCTGTAGTTTATGTCACTATAAGATACATTTATATTATCTATAAGTGTCTCATTAATTATTTAATATAAATTTAAAATTTTTGACCACACTTTGCCATCGGATCCATCGGGGCTCAACGTTACTTTTCAGCAACTTGGGCTTCGCTGAAAAAATATTTTTTCAAAATTATTTTGATTTGCAATTGTTTTTTCATTTATTAATGGATCATGTTATTATGTATCTTTGTGTCAGGGGTTTTTGCGAGTAACTAGGACTTTTTGTTGTTCTTTCACAATGAAGGGACATTGTTCAAATTGTAATAGGAAGAAATCTTCCTCTGACTTTCATGATCATTGTATTAATTGTAGTCAGTGTTCTCGTATTAATCCCTGTCCTATATGTGAATATTGGGATGAGAAACATTGGAAACGTGTGTCACGATATGTTGTTTCTGGAGAAAGGGCTATGCCGGCTCTTTCTCCGCAAGGTCACTCTACTCTCTCAGTTTCTATTTCAGAGGAACCAGAACAGGGTGATGTTTCCATGTTATCTTCTACAAGTGTGCGTCCGTCGTCACAAATGAATTCAGAGCTAGCGGCAAAGTGCTCATGGAAATTAGACAAATGTCGTCCGCTAGCTCGCCCGGTGTAGCGTCCATTCACCGAATGGTTCGGCAGCCGGGTACGTCCGATGCGGTCCAGGAGGAAATTTTGGGTGATGCGAGCACTATAAACATAATAGATGCACACCCAGTGACGGCGGATAGTGAGCGAGAACGGAGGAAGCCTTTGAGTCCGGTTCCTAGCTCGTCCAGGTCCAGCCGGGCCGCGAGCGAGAGAGGCACCTCTCTCGTACAACAACATCTGGGACCAGATGTTGTGGTACAAAATGTGTCTTTAGCGGAGCATACGTCCGTCGCTCGGGACGCTCCATTGTATAAGCAGTCTGCGGAGACTGTTAAGGCTTCCTCTTCTCGTCAGCGCACACGACCGCACCTTGGCTGCGTGACCGCCGATATATTACCAGCTTCGCCGATCAAGGATTCTTCGGCGACCAGGTCACACCATCCGGCAGCCAGGGATTCGAGACCGATGGACTCCAGACGTTCGCATAGGAAAAGTATGCGGGAGCCATCTGATGCGGAGCTGCCCTCGGCGAAGCAGCGAAAGACTGCGCCTCCACAGGTCTCGACGCCGGACATTCTTGTGCAGATAGCACAGCTTATCGCAGCATCCCAGCAGCCGACAGAAACGGTGTCGGATCGAGAATTATCCGACGGCGCTGGGTCGGTACGCTCCGCCGAAGCATCGGGGGCGGACGACCGGGAACATCATGAGGTCCGACCGGATGGTGAAAGGGATATGGATGACTTGGAGCTATCCCTTTCGGAACAACATAAAGCTGCCGTGGACTTCATCCGGCACTTTCTCCCTCAAGTTGTTCCGTCGGGCCAGACTGCTGCGGTTCTGGACAAGAGAATTATAGCGTCATTGGACTCTGAATTTTTTGAGCGGTTCAGGGACATCGCTCCCGAGTTTCCGTCGCAGTCCAATAATGTTGCAAGAACATTTGAATTATTGAACGACGCTATATTTAAACTTGCTTCCAGGACGGGGAAAGCAGGTTTCTTGTCCGCTAATACTCTTAACCTGCCTTTCATTAATGCAAGGAATAAATTCGATGTGGCAGGACAGGGTATACCGAGAGTTCCTCTGCGTATGGACGACGAGGCGGAAGACTTAGAGCTATCATTACCGTCGTCGGCTTCTATTCCAACCGCGGTGTTGGAAACAGCTATTGCGTCTAACAGAGCCAATTTAGATGCCTTATCTTACGCAGATCACCTTACTAAGGCGTTATCACTGCGCCTTCAGGGGAAAGAGTTTCAGGATATACAATCCTCTTTAAGACTTCTTTCAAGGGCAGTAGCTTATTCCACGTGTAACTCCGCCCTTTCAGTGCCAAATCTGGAGTTGGTTAGACGTGACGCAGCCCTAGCTACATCCACACTAGTGGATACTAAGGTGAAGAACTCTCTTAGAGTCGCTTCGGTCTCAGGAGAACTTCTCTTTGACGGCAAGCTTTCTGCTATTTATGATAAAATTACAAAGAAAGCTAAGGATTCTCTGTTGTTCAAATCTGCTCCTAAGAAGTCGGATACAGCGGACACGAATAAGACAGGCACTTCTGAGTCTAATGCGCCCAAGAGAGGTTCCTATAAAGGTTCCGGTGCGTCCTCTTGGTCTTATTCGAGAGACCGTCAGGGTAGCGACTCTCGTTCGGGACGTCCTTCAGGCCGGGACAATCGGTCGGACGCCCCGAGGTCGACGGAGCGAGGTGCGGGCCGTGGAGGACGTGGTTTCTCCTACCGCAGGCCTCGCAGGTCCAGGAGGTGATGGCTTAAACCTCTATCGCGTACCGGTTGGCGGAAGGTTGTCGAGCTTTTCACAAGAATGGGCGTCGATTACGGACAACCCTTGGGTGAGAGGAGTGACTTCGGAAGGTCTAAAGATATCCTTCAAACGAAAGCCTCCATTAACTCGAAGTCCAAAGTGGACTCATCTTCCGTCAAATCCGCAGAAAAGAGACGTTCTGTTATCAGAGGTGCAGTCTCTTTTAATGAAGAACGCGGTAGAGGTCGTAGAAAACCAGGAATCTCCGGGATTCTACAGCCATATGTTTCTGGTTCCGAAACCAGACGGCTCGTTCCGTCCAGTCATAGATTTGAGCTGGATAAACAAGCTGATCGTCGCTCCGAAGTTTTATATGGAGACGATTCGATCGGTCAGAGCGAGTATTCAGGTGAACGATTATGCAACGAGCATAGATCTCAAAGATGCGTACTTTCACGTCATGGTACATCCGACATTCCGAAAGTACCTACGCTTCGCAGTCCTAGGAGTGGTGTATCAATTCCGGGCGATGTGCTTCGGATTGAATCTAGCACCCTGGGCTTTCACTCGGGTAATGAACTCGGTAATGATCTATTTCCGAGCTCATTCGTCTGCGGTAATGTCGGCCTACCTGGACGACATTCTTCAGAGGTACGGCAACGAGTTAACGCTTCAGAACGATGTTCAGAATCTTCTTCTATTGCTCCGACGTCTCGGTTTTATAGTAAACGAGGAGAAGTCGGATCTGGTGCCATCCAAGTCATTCACTCATCTGGGAATGAGCTTCGAGACGCACAACAATCTCGTTCGTCTGCCGTTAACCAGAGCGAAATTAGTCAGTTGTTACGCTCGCTATTGTCTGCACGCAGACAAAGTCACGGCGAGAGAATTTATGAGACTGATAGGTCTGTGCGGAGCCGCTGCGGATCTCATTCCGATGGGGCGGTTACGCACACGTCCTCTTCAAATTTTCTTGACTCAGAATTGGAGTGTGAAAATTCATTCGCTCGATGTAGACGTTCTCTTGTCAGATCAAGTGAAACAAGAGATTCAGACTTGGGCAAACATTCAGTGGTTAACTCAGGGAGTTCCGCTGCAGTTGCCGGATCCGAGTTTTACCATTATGACGGATGCCAGTCAAACAGGTTGGGGTGCATCATTAATCCCAACGGATTCGAGATGCCAGGGTCTTTGGGATCCGCAATTCCTGTGCACGCACATAAACATCAAGGAAATGATGTCAATTTGGCTTGCGTTACGTCACTGGATGGACATTATTCACAATGCTCATGTCCAAATCCTATCCGACAATACGACAGTAGTGGCATATATACGGAATCAGGGAGGCACTCATTCAGTTCCGTTGTTCAATCTAACGGAAAGAATCCTTCTGTTTGCGCTAGAACATCACGTTCTTCTTTCGGTCTGTCACATACCGGGTCGTCTGAATGTGTCGCTTGTTGCCGTCGGAGTGGACTCTCAACAAACAAGTATTCAATCAGATTTGCTACCAATGGGAACGGCCAATGATAGACTTATTTGCGACACATCTCAACAATCAGTTGCAGACGTATGTGTCTCCGTGTCCGGATCCAAGAGCATTTGCAGTAGACGCTCTGTCGATCCCTTGGGACGGAATGATAGGATATGCGTATCCTCCAGCGCCGTTAATTCAACAAGTATTGCTAAAGATAAAACAATCTCAATGCAAGATTCTGTTGGTAGCATCTCTGTCGCCACAGAGACCGTGGATAAATCTACTCAGGTGTCTGTTGTGGGACCTACCGCGAAAGCTTCCTCCACGGGAGGATCTTCTTTCGCAGGGGAAATCGCACCAACTCCATCACAACCCGCAAGGTCTCAACCTTCACGTTTTCCGTTGTGCGGTCCTTCTTGCATGGCAAACACTTTACAGGACGAGCAGTGGACGCGATTTCTAACTGTAGGAGGACCTCCTCTTCGCTAAACTATGCGGCTAAGTGGAAGGTTTTTCGTCGTTGGTGTAGGGATCATTCTGTAGATATATTCGATTCCTCTATACCAGACATTGCAAACTTTCTAGTATACTTGTTTGACAAAATCAAACTGCAGCCTGTTACTATAAAGGGTTATAGATCTATGTTATCTGATACCTATGCACATCATGATAGTTTACAAATTGGATCTAATGTCTCTTTATCTAAGTTGGTTAGAAACTTTTCGATAAATAGACCCAGAACTCTTAGATTAATTCCTAAGTGGAATTTAGCTTGGGTTCTTCTTAAATTGAAGGAAAAGCCATTTGAACCTCTTGGGACAGTAGATTTCAAATTCTTATCTTATAAGACAGCTTTTCTCTTAGCTTTCTCTTCTGCTAGAAGAGTCAGTGAGCTTCATGCACTATTGGTGGATGATTCTCACTATCGTAGTGTCGGGAACACTATCACCTTCACTACTAATGTGGGTTTTTTAGCTAAGAATCAGGCTCCTAATAAATATCCGGAACCTATTGTTATTAAGGCTCTTCCGTCTTCAGACGGGCGTAGGCCTTTACTCTGTCCTGTTAGAGCGTTATGTATCTATAAACAGAGATCTCAGTTTATCAGAAAGGGACGGAAACGTTTCTTTCTGTCTTTGATGCCTAATAGAAAGGACATTTCGGTCCATTCTATTGCTAGATGGATTCAATTAACTATCCGTACTGCTTATGAAGATTTATCTTCTTCTCAGCAGTCTGTCTGTGCTTAAGATTTCTGCTCATGAAGTAAGAGCTCTTTCTACTTCCTGGGCTTATGCTAATAGTGTTGCTATTACAGATTTAATGAAGGCTGCTTATTGGTCTCAGCCATCCACATTTACGAATTTTTATCTCAGAAATATTGAGTCCATTTCTGGAGACCTGCATTGTTTAGGTCCGTTATCTGTTGCTCAGAATGTCGTCCACTAAACAGTTGCAACTATAGTTATGCAGGCTTTCTGTTCCGGCAGTGACTCCGTCCGGCTGCCCTCTTCGCTCTGGGCTATTTGACCCAGGGCAAGGGGAAGGGGGGGGGGGCGGGTGTTCCCTTAGGTCACCTGCTTTATAGTGAAAAGCAAGGGAATGCCTCCTCCAAGTCAGTATTTCTGAGTCGCTTCCGGGATGGTTTTAAAGTGTAATATTATTGTTAAAATTCATTCATGTCTTATTTTTAAAGTGTAGCTCGGTGTGAAGCATTTGTATATGTCAAGTGTCAAACGGGCTTTAATATACAATACTCGGACACTTTTAAATGACTATAAAGAGTCTCAATTCTCTGGACTACTTTATTTATTGGCTTGCTTTAAAAATAATTAGTATAAGGGATATACTGGATGTTAATAGAGAACATGAATGTTATTGTGCTCAATTATTAAGGGTAGTGTTTCTTTCTAATTTAATATTAAATAAGAAAGATACATGTAAAGCCTAATACTCCTTTTCTCCTTAAGGGGTTACCTCTTTACTATATAGTTGATCTTATTGGATTTTCCTCTATGTCCTAGGCCCTCCAGCCTGTTTACTATTCAGCTAAGTCTGGGTCATTGGTACAGTATAAAAATGTTAAAAAATTTATAGTAATTTATATATTTTTTATACTTACCAATGACCCAGACGGGGATGGCCCTCCCTGGAGTTGGGAACTCTTGCCTCCCTGCTGAGTACATAGCGCTGACCAGGCACTGCCAGTAAGAATGATAATTGGCGCCAATTTCGGGACGTCTGCGTCACTGCGCATGCGCAGTAGAGGCGTAGTATGGAGGTCCTTTAGGACATGATTTCTTTTTGTTTTGGATGCAAATTTTGGGGATTGGGGGGCAAAATTTGTGTTTGGCCCTGGTTTTGTTAGAGTTAGCACCAGCTAAGTCTGGGTCATTGGTAAGTATAAAAAATATATAAATTACTATAAATTTTTTTACTTTCATTATATTTTTTTTTTCATTTTTTGTCTCAGAAATATAGGTTATGACCCCTCGTTAGAACGAGCTCGTCGAACTCATTCCATTGAGGGATCATAACCTATGTTTTTGAGACAAAAAATGGGGGCGCGGTGGCTCAGGTGGTAGAGGTGCAGGCTGCAAGCCGAGAGGTCCTCGGTTCGACTCCCACCTGCGGCAACCGCGTTGTGTCCTTGGGCAAGACGCTTCACCCCGATTGCCTACATGGGGGCACGATGACGCTGTGCACTGAGGCATACTGCACGTCGATGGTGCGCATGTCTTCAACCACTCTAACCCTGCCTGTGCTGCGGTGCAGAGTTCAGAGTTACGATGTTGGAGAGCTGACAGCTGCTCGTCGTTGCTCGGTGGTTCTCTCCGGGTACTCCGGCTTCCTCCACCCGTAAAACTGTCACGGTCACGATTAGCCATTGTGCATAAGTATGTGACCTTAAACACCAATAAATAAATAAATAATAATAAATATGAGACAAAAAATGAAGAAAAATAGTTATTCAAAAAAATTTTTTCAATTTTTCTGCTTTTCATGTTAGGTGAAGGGTTAATAGGTGAGTGTTCAGAATATACCACCACAGCGATTAAATCTTGTATTTTTGGTTTTTTATTCAATTTTAATCAACTTTTCAGTAGAGAGTGGTGGCCGAGTGGATAAGTGCGCTGGTCTCTCATGCCAGAGGTCCCAGGATCGATCCCCGGTCGGGGAAAGTTCTCAAGGTGTCCGAACACTCTCTGTCAGCATCAATTGTGGGGTTGATGCTGTCACGGCGTACCGTCCTATCGGGTGGGGACGTAAAATGGCTGTCCTCTGTGCGGAGAGAGACACACTTCGTGCAGGATAAAGATCCCTTCATAGTATTCGAGAAGAGCAAGGCCATGAAGTAGCCGCTATGAAGGTCATTCCACACACCTACGCCATTGGGCCAAGGAGAGGCGTTAATATAAGTTGCATAACTTCTTTGCCAATCCTTGTAAAACAAATAAGATTAAATAAATAACTTTTTCAGTAAAACTTTTTAGCTCCGAAAGTCAGCAGAGCTTTTCTTATACTGATTCGTCCGTCATCTGTCGTCCGTCGTCCGTCTGTCCGTCCGTCGTCAACATTTTATTTGTCCGAGCCATAATTTCTAAACTGCTGAATATTTTTCCACCAAACTTCATAACAATATGTATTATCAATAGACGGTGTGTCATCAATTATTCTGCGGTCTGTAAATCCACAGGGTCAAGGTCACAGGTCACAGGATCAAGAAAATCTTAAGATATTTTTGATATTTGTTTGTCCAAGCCATAATTTCTGAACCGCTGAATATTTTTACACCAAACTTCATAACAATATGTATTATCAATGGATGGTGTGTCATCAACCATTATAAAGTCTGTAACCCCACAGGGTCAAGGTCACAGGCCACATGAGCAAGAAAAAAATATTTTGTTTGTCCGAGCCATAATTTCTAAACTACTGAATATTTTTGGACCAAACTTTATAACGTCATGTAATGTCAATAGGCGGTGTGTAATCGATCCAAGCCATAATTTTCATGACAACTGAAAATTTTTCGGCTAAAGTTTGTAACAATATTAGTATTAGAAAACATGCCCATGCGATCAGTGGCCCTCAGCGGAGCTCTCTAGGCGTGACAGTCCTCTTGTTTTGAAGATGTAAGAGTTTGTACTTAGGTCATATTGTATGCATGTCATGTTGCTTTCACAAACTTCACTGGTGTTTATTTATCTTTTTATGACCTTTAGAGGCAAAACCTCATTGACTTTTTTTTCCACAAATTTTAATGTTTTTTTGATTTTGAAAATTTTCCAGTCAAGTGTTGTAAGAGTTTGTGTTAAGTTAGCTGTTATTTATATTTTTACAGTCAAGCTTTTGATTTTGATTTAATATCAGCATTTATATATTCTTCTTCTACCTAATTTCACAGAATAAGAGTTTTTCTTTAGATTAAGTGCTATCTAGATTTTGACAACCTGTCTTGTGATTACCATTTCAAGTTGCTATCTAGATTTTGACAACCTGTCTTGTGATTACCATTTCAAGTTACTTGGACTGTATTAAGCACAAATGTAGGTGAATGGAGGGGATTAAACATCCCTTTTGTTTTAAATTATACTGAATATCAATTACAAAATTTCAAAAAACCTACCAGTGTTTTTGTATGGTGACACATGCAAACTCCATCTTCCTGTTACTGTGTTGAGGCTCCCTGTGGGAATCCCAGGAAGTAAAGCAGTACCTGTTTACTGTATTAACCCTTTACCCAATGAATCGGTCGCATCCGCCCACGTAATATGCAAATTCAGCAGTTGAAAAACTTTTATTTTTCAAAAATTGTCAACAAAACCATATCATGTGACCCCTCGTTGGAACGAGCTTGTCAAGCTCGTTCCAATGAGGAGTCACATGATATGGTTTTGTTGAAATTTTTTGAAAAATTTAAAAAAATGATATTTAAAATAATAAATTTTGATATTATCTGCATTCGGTAAAGGGTTAAACATGCTCAATTTTACTGGTGAAGTAGGACCCAGGAACCAATGCCTGGGGTGGAAGTCCTCCTCTGGGCAACATGGGTATAAAAGATTGACTGACTTGATTTTTGTTATCCCTATTGCAGTCATGATTAGACATAGTGCAGAAATATGCGACCTTAAGTGCCAATAAGTAAATACTGTTTTGCGTCAAGACTGTTAGGTGGCACATAGAACACATTGGAACTCAAGGGAAAATTTTCAGCTATTGCTAGCGATTCAAACTATAATAGCAGTGCACAACTTGCAGAAAAGTCAAGTGAAATTTCACGTCAATTTAAAAATCGCCGTAAATGATTTCCATTTCACACATATGTGCGGAACAGATTTTCATTTCCTGCACGGTTTAGTTTTGCTGTAGATGAGGATTACATAGAACAGTTGTGTAATAAATTGATTTTAGAACTAATTCCAGAAAAATGGATCATCAGCATTTTATAAAGATTTTTTCATTGAAATAGTAACAAGGGTTCCCCCCACAAATTTGATTGGTCATAAATTGTGTTCTTTTTGTTGATAGTTGTCAAATGAATTGCAGAGTGTCCTCCTTATAATTATTTTTATAGACATGAAGGTATGTAATAAACACTGAACGACATGCATGTGTGAATGGGTTAATCGTTATGGCACTTGTGCTATTACGGAAGGATAAAACTAGAGGCCTGCGGTCTCTCGTTCTATCCTTCTGTGCTGGCACTACTGCCATATCAGTTAACCCATTCACACTTGTGTGTCGGTCTGTGTATTTATTACATGCCTGTTCTGTGAAATCTCCATTAACAGCAACACTAAACCGCTGAGGCCTCTCGTTCTATCCTTCCACGTTGGCACTCATGCCATATCAATCAACCCATTCACACTCGTGTGTGGGTCTGTGTATTTACCGAAGATTTATAGAAGCTATGAATTTACTCCATACCATTTTTTGTATATAAAAATGTATTTCAAGAGTTTACCTTGACTGGAATGGTTTAGTTTTGTTTGGTTATTGTACTTGTGTCTTACATAATGCCTAAAAACCCCTTTTATAATATACACAGGATTACATACATTTAAGTTGGGCTAGTATGCCAGTCAGACCAAAATCTTTGGAGTTTCATGATACATTAAGAGTGTCAAAACACTTACTCTGCTATTCATTGCAGCCAAAGAGTTTGAAGATCTAGGTAGTTTAGTGTAACAAAATTATTTGAATGTTTTTATTAACTTTCAGTGCATCAGTAGCCGAATATTTAAAAACTTTTATCACACCCTTTGGCCACAGATGTTTAATTATTGGTGTAAAAGTTGGTGTATTTAAGAAAGTTAACAAACTGTCTGAAATGTTCAAGGAGTTGTGAAATCTGTAGTTGGTTGTTACATTTATAGTGTGTTTTGTTTCAGACAATGCACAGACATACAACAATTTGCTATCAGTGTTGGGTTTAGTACATGAAAGTGGTATAGATGTGAAGTTAGAAACCAGCAGACAGGTATAGTTGAAGTGAAACACATATAATTCTCAGCCTTATTTCAACTGCTGAGATTTTTACAAACTTGTTTTGCAGCCTACACACATGAATTTTTATTTATACTTGAAGTTTATCCACACAAAGTAGATCTTCTGTTTCCTGGGACACATTTTTTTAATGCATGCTGGTGGGTGTTTTTTTTTAGCGGGGGTATATAGCAATTGCCTTGTCCATCCATTTGTCCATCAGTCCGTCCATCTCAAAATTCAATCATGAATAACTTGTAAAGTACTTGGTTGAGTGACTTGATATTTGGTATTCAAGTAAATCCTTTTGCTGTATACCCATAATGAAATGCAGGTGTTGTGCAAGATTTTATTTCCAGAGTCATTTCCCTTTATGGACTTAGAATTTGTCCGCCTTGAAATTAATTCATGAATAACTTGTAGAGTACTCAGTGGAATGACTTCATATTTGGTGTGCAAGTCTATCCTATTAATGTCTACTCACTGTACAAGGCATATGTTATGCAGTGTATTATTGTAGGAGTTATTGCATTTTATGGACTTTGATTTTGACCGTTCCAAAATTTAATCATGAATAACTTGTGTAATTAAGCATACCTTCATTGTGTAATCAATTGCTCCCACAATTTGTAATGCAGAGAGTTGAAACTTTAGGGTATGGTTACACATGTCTTGCAGATGCGCAACATATATAAAGTTTGCAGAAAAAAAAATTTTTTCACAGAATTATCAAATCAAATCAAGTCACTGTTGCATTTGGTAAAGAGGCAGGAGTACCTTTTTGTATCACCCTATGGTAATACTTAATAGTTCTTATGATAATTTTCCAGTGGTCTGTAATCTGTCAGAGGTCTGTCATCTGTCATCCATCAGCGTCACCCAGTAATAAATATTTTATTTCTGTAATGCTGTCCACCGTATTGCTGGCAGGGATATATGCCACCCTCGACTTTGCTCTAGTTAAGTTTGCATTGGTTATAAAAAGAGAGCATGTGACAGCCAAAATTACCATACCAGGGGGCCTCAGAAAGAGATTGTTAACTTCTTTAGGCCTAAATACAGATTATTTTGGCAGTAACTGAATGATGTTCTGGATTCCATGAGTTGTTGAGTGCAAATCAACCATATTCCATGAGTAACAGAGTGGAATGCGCTTGATTCACTTTCATCTAAAAGACAGAATACTGAACACCAGCTCAGTTATTGTCATAATAATCTTTGTACTTCACCTGACTGAAAGTCAAGATGAGCTACTGCCATCACTTGCCATCCATGATCGCACTTACACACCTGTCACATGCCTCACTCAATCACAAGGAGTGTGAAAATAGTAGTGCTCAAACGACTAGTGAATTCCAAAGTCGAGTAGTCAATACCCAAAAGTCAAGTCGACTTCGACTAGTCATTGGTGATAACTTGTCTCCTTATAACAGTGTTGGTGTTCCGGTAGAGTGCTGAAGGTCCAAATTTGGCTTCACTTGGGCATTCATATACAGCAACTTACTGGAACATTATTCTGTTAATGTGCTTCTAATTATGCTAAGAGTGAAATTATATAGTCTTATTTAATTTGCCGTGTTGCGATTTTTGGGAGAGTGCCTATAGGCACTCTCCCATAAATTGCAACAAGGCAAATTAATAACATATCCTGATAGCCCAAAATAATTCAGCACTCTACTAGTACCAGTTAAAACAAACTACTGTCACTACTATTAAATGGCAATAGATGTATACATTGATTGCCCTATATTGCTGTTCAAACTGTCTGACAGTGGCACAGAAGGGATACTATTTACCTAAAAGCTTGAACTCCTCCGACTAGTCGACTGCACAATTGAGAGTCGACTACTGGTTTGCCCAGAGTCGACATCGACTAGTCGACTAATCGTTTGAGTACTAGTCCATTGTTCGATAACATTGCATATCCGTCTTTTTTTCTTCCGAACCACCGGACCAAACCCATCCAAACCTGGTATTGTTCAATAGAAGTAGCTAAGCCTAATGGGCTGGATGCACTGCCCAAAAAACCCACAATTCTCAAAAAATCCTCTTCTCATAACCACCATTCACAATACTTTGTAATTTCATGTGCGGCTTCCTTTTTCGCTCAAGATTCAAATTTGTTCTGGAAGCAAAAAATTAAAATGTTTGATTGTTTACAAAAATTACTGTAAATGGCATCGCAACACATGTTGGGTAAAAGGTTAACATGATGCCAAAAGTTTACAAAAACTAAGAAGTTATTAAACAAAATTTTTATACGCCCGTTTGAAAAATGGGACGTATTATAGTACGGCGTTGTCCGTCCGTCTGTCCGTCCGTCTGTCCGTTTGGTTTCCGAACAATAACTTTAGTATTTGTTTTCCGATCGGCTCCAAATGTGGTATGTGGTTTAATCACAACAAAATACAGGTCAAGTTCGAATATGGGGTCGGTTCGAACATTTTTCGCCTGAATTATGGCCCCAGTTGGACTTAGAATTCGTCAAATATTTGGTTTCCAGATGATAACTTTAGTATTTGTTTTCCGATCGGCTCCAAATGTGGTATGTGGTTTAATCACAACAAAATACAGGTCAAGTTCGAATATGGGGTCGGTCCAAACATTTTTCGCCTGAATTATGGCCCCAGTTGGACTTAGAGTTCGTCAAATATTTGGTTTCCAGATGATAACTTTAGTATTTGTTTTCCGATCGGCTCCAAGTTTGGTATGTGGTTTAATCACAACAAAATACAGGTCAAGTTCGAATATGGGGGTCGGTCCGAACATTTTTCGCCTGAATTATGGCCCCTGTTGGACTTAGAATTCGTCAAATATTTGTTTTCCGGATGATAACTTTAGTATTTGTTTTCCGATCGGCTCCAAACTTGGTATGTGGTTTAATCACAACAAAATACAGGTCAAGTTCGAATATGGGGTCGGTCTGAACAATTTGTGCCTGAATTATGGCCCCTGTTGGACTTAGAATTCTTTGTCAAATATTTGGTTTCCGGATGATAACTTTAGTATTTGTTTTTCGATTGGCTTCAAACTTGTTAGTCTTTTTCTCAAATGACTGAAAAATTTAGTCATTTCACAAAATCACTGATTTCAAAGTCTGACTGTAACATATATATATATGCCCAGTATAAATTTCTCGCACTCTAAAAAAATTGCAAATGTGTTAAAATGGTACAATTTGAACAGTTCACGGGCGTATGATGCAATGCCCAGCGGTGCTCTTGTTCTAAATTAAAACTCTTCTTGCTGGTAGCCTGGTATCTTTGAAAAATAATACAGTGGAGCCCACTTAATTGGATATCTCTTAATTGTATATCCCTGATAATTGAATTTAATTTTCCAACACAAAACCATTTACCATACCTCCAGTACAAATTTGACCTGTTAATTGAATATAGGTTATAGAGTAAACTCTTGTTAATTGAATAAAAAATCTTGTAACCTGTCAAGAAATTACCCTGACTCTCCCCAGTTTCCCTTGGTTTATAGGCCTTTTGGCCTCAGTACATCTAATGCAGGTATTTAATCTATTATATCTTGTTTGTTCAAAACAAGATATAATAGAATAAATGCTAAGTTTATCTCGATTTATTTATTTATTTATTGGTGTTTAAGGTCACATATTTCTGCACAATGGCTAACCATGACCATGACAGTTTTATGGGTGGAGGAAGCCAGAGTACCCGGAGAGAACCACCGAGCAACGTCGAGCAGCTGTCAGCTCCACAACATACCTACTCCACACAAGCAGGGTCAGCATTGGTTGAAGACAGGTGCACCATCAACGTGCAGTACGCTTTAGGACACAATGTCGCCGTGCCTCCACGTGGGCAATGGGGGTAAAGTGTCTTGCCCAAGGACACAACATGGTTGCCACAGGTGGGATTCGAACCAAGGACCTCTCGGCTTGCAGCCTGCACCTCTACCAACTGAGCCACCGCGTCCCCAAGTTTATCTCTGGTATACAGGAAAGTGACACTATCCCTGTTAATTGAATATTCCTGTTAATTGAATAATTTTCATTGACAAATTGGCTATTCAATTAACAGGGTTCCACTTTACTTGTGCTACAAATCACCTTTGAAAAATAAATTAACTTGACCAGGTAACTCTTTTTCTCCCCCACACTTCCTATGCAAGATATGCGTGTCTCATGTGAGAAGGCCATGTGGGAGATAGAGGATATGGAATGAGTGTTTTTCTCATATAATATTTATGAAACGAGTCTAAGAATTTTCCTTTTTTGCGAGCCTCTGCCGAGCCCAAACGGAAAATTCGGATGAGTTTCATAAATATTATATGAGAAAAATACTCATTTCATATTCTATTTATCATATGACACACACACGCACAAATTAGCCACTTAGTATGACTTTTTAACCCATCACCTAACTTGAGTTGCAGACGGCACTTGGAAAAAACATCCTTGTATGACTAAAAATTTTCATTTTTTGCTTCCAAAACATAGGTTATGACCCCCATTGGAACGAGCTTGTTGAGCTCGTTCCAATGAGGGGTCATAACCTATGTTTTGGAAGCAAAAAGTGAAAATATAAAAAAAAAATGAATGTTGTTTTTCTTGTAGGTAAAAGATTAATACAATATAACCCACTCTAAATAGGACAGATAACGTAAATTCTCCCTACTGAAATTATACAAATGTGACCCAATTGTATTTTGTTTAGCCAATCAAATTGTCCAGTTTTGAAATTAACCAATGAAAGCTCCCAACTCTAATTATGCAAATTATGAAAATGTGGCCCAGATGTATTTTGTTCAGCCAATCAAATTGTCTAGTTTTGAAATTGCCCAACGAAATTGATGAATGGCTTTATTTATCACTGATTAATATGAAAACAAAATATCAAATGTTTTAAAGTGAACAAAACGGACGAGTCATATGATAAAGATATCTATCTCACATGACCCACGTAATCAGCTTATCAGCATATTTAATGAGCACACAGACTATTTAATCATCACACATTCTTCCGCAATGAAACAAAATGGTGTCACGTTTCTGAAGTATTAGCAGTCGAACGTTTGTCAAAGAAAATAGAAATAAAACACTGCAAAACCAAAGGACACTTGACTCTTTTATATGAATATTTGGGTGAACGCCATTATGAGTGGAGAGAGTTGCACGAAATTCACTTCGAAAAGTTATGCGATTACATTGCAGAATTCCTAATAGGCTAAATGTCCACACAGAAGGTGGCCAGGAGATTGAGCAACTGTTGCAAACAAATTCTTGAGTAAGGCCTAAAAAATTCAAAATCTGTTTCTCAGGCCCTCTGCATGGCCCTTTTGGCTGCCGCATGCTCTCTTTTTATAACCAATGTAAACTTAAAAAAAATAAAATAATAAATGGTTTATGTCTGACATTTTACCGAAGTTAAAAAATTGATAAATTTGTCCCTTGAGTGCAAGAAGGCTTTGCAATGGACAAAATACACCACCACCCATGCTATTCTGTAATTTATGAGGTATAGAACATAAACCAAGAACATGAACTTTTGATGAGAAAGAAATAATTACAGAAATAAAAAATAAAATAAAAAAACGCTCGCCCACAAGCAATTTTACAAATAATGGTCTGAGAAACAGAAGAGCTACTTTGTGAGGCCTAACAGGAAATTTTAATTTTTTGCTTCTAAAACATAGTTTATGACACCTTACTGGAATGAGATTGACATGTTCATTCAAATTTTAGGCAAAAACTAAAATGATTAAGTGTAAAAGGCAATTTTAGTGAATGCAGCTGACTGGATATGGCCATTATATTTGGCAAGGGTTTTATTGTAACTACAACCCGTGACCTCTCATTTGATTGTCCACTATCTATTGGGGTGCCCAAACTGATTTTCATTATTACCCCCTTCTAGTCAAGCCTAAGCTGTATGCTTCACTAACTGCTGAGGCATCAAATTTACAAAATGTAGTAATGTGAGAAATCATCCAAATATGTAATAGATATATCACTATTTTGTGTACTATATGGGTAAATAATTGTACAGTTGTGCAGGTGTCCGGAGATATTTTGGATGAGGCGAAGCCGAGTCCAAATATTGGAGGACACCTGCACAACTGTACAATTATTTACCCATATAGTACACAAAATAGTGATATATGTGATTTAATCCACAGCCCCTCAATGTTAACAAAAGTCAAAAAAATTATATTTTAGAAAGTTTGACACGAGTAAAACCACATTTTAAAACACTTTTTGCTTGCTCTACCTCCGAAAAACAAAATGGGCATAACCCATTGTTTGCTTGCTAGAAAGTCTATTGAAGTTATGACACGCATCAGGAGTTCAGATATTGTGAACAGATCTGTGGCTTTGAAGTGAACTCGCATCATGACGTAATTTGTTCTCCCGCTAATATAATGTCTCAGCTCAAGGGTGGAACACTTATTCAATCCCTCATCGAAAGTGCGGCAGATAAATTTAATAATCGTTCATTTTTAAAGCATTTGGAAGAATAATTCTTTTTTTTATCTGAAGAAGAGGTTCGCTTTCCCTCATGGGTGGCAGGTGGTGGTGCCTGATTGCCGTCTTAATATTTGAAAAAAGGGTGGGTTTTTTAGGTTATTTATTTATTTACTGGTGTTTAAGGTCACTTTTCTGCAGCTATGGCTAATTGTGACCGCAAAAAAGGTGTAAAGTCAAGTTTAGTCAATTGTTTACACCCATGCTGCCCATTTTAGGGGACTTCTACCCCGGGCACTGGTGACCAGGTCCTATTTTACCAGTAAAACTGAACGTGTTTACCACAACAAACAAGCACTGCTTCACTTCCGAGGTTTCCACAGGAGTCCTTTTTGGGTTACCAGGGCTGTTGGTTATTAAAAGTAACAAAAAAATTAAAAAGTACATTATAATTTGGACACGATGCAGACTCAATTCAGTAGCTCTGTCGAGAAAAGCTTGTCGATAATTCATGCTTTAGAAAGTTTTTCACACCTCCTTTACAGCATCTTTACTTTTGAATGGTTATGATTACAGTACCGTGACAATCGTACAAATATCTAGTTATTGGGACTGTTTCAAAACCTTCCCAATATCCAGATATTGGTACTGTTTTACTGAGCTGTTCTCATCAAAACCGTACTTGGTGTGATTTTATAGGGCTTGTTTTCATGACAGAGAACAAAAGAAATATTAGGTAGCTGTGGATTAATAACCCTTTAACGGTCAGAAGGTTTTTACACATTTTTGTAACACTTTGGCAGTCTGATGCCTGTAGCTTAGGAGTTGTTTCTATGCAAGACTTGGCTGCCTACATAGGCACTTAAAATGTATACGTGTAAGACCTCACAAAATAGATTTTCTGTTTTTCAGGCCATTATTTGTAAAACTGCATGCGGGTGAGCGGCTTTTAGCTCATCGCTCTCCATCCATCATCAATCTGTCCATCGTCCGTCAGCACCATGTTTTGGTCTTCTCCAAAACCACTGGACTAATTCAAGTGAAAATTTGTGTGAGTGATGGTCCCAAAAGGGCATTGCATTTTTAGCACAACTTTGGCAAAGCCAAATTTGAGCTTATGCCATGGCCCGTCGTCCGTCTGTCCGTCTGTCCATCTGTCCGCCTGTCCGTCAACAATTGGATACGGCTTGGGCTAGAGGCCGTATTTATGAACCGATCTTTACGAAACTTCTTAGGTGCCTTTGTTATGACCGTTGGACAAGAACGAGTGTTTTTTGGTGCGGTCCGAAATTCAAGATGGCTGCCAGCCGCCATTTTGTACCGACGATGCAGAAATCTGTTTTTTGTACAGAACTTCCATATGAAAGGTCCGATTTGAATAATTTTTTTTATGAATGTTTAGTACCATGGGATACATCACATATAGTACAAGTTTTTTTCTCGTGCGTAAATTATGCAAATTAGACTAACTTTGATGTTTTTTGGTGTTACTTTCAGCACTGTAAGTGCAAATGCCAATACGGCTCGGGATAGAGGCCATATTTATGAACCGATGTTTACGAAACTTCTTGGGTACCTTTGGTATCAACGTGGGACGAGAACGAGTGATTTGGGGTCTGGTCCGAAATTCAAGATGGCCGATGGCAGCCATTTTGTACAAAATTTGGTGCAATCAGATTTTTGCACAGAACTTCCATATGAAAGCGCTGATTTTAATAATTTTTTGTGTGAATGTTTAGTACCATGGGATACATCACATATAATACAGGTTTTTTTCTCGTGCAGAAATTATGCAAATTAGATGAACTTTGATTTTTTCAGTGCTACTTACACACAGTAAGTACACATGTCAATACGGCTCGGGCTAGAGTCTGTATTTATGAACCGATCTTCACGAAACGTCTTGGGTACCTTTGTTATCACCTTGGGATGAGAACGCGTGTTTCTGGGTGTGGTCCAAAATTCAAGATGGCTGCCAGTGGCCATTTTGTACCGAAATTAGGTCTAATCAGTTTTTTGTACACAACTTCTATACGGCTCAGGCTAGAGGCCGTATTTATGAACCGATCTTTACGAAACTTCTTGGGTACCTTTGTTATCACCTTGGGATGAGAACGAGTGTTTTTGGGTGTGGTCCGAAATTCAAGATGGCCACCAGCAGCCATTTTGTACCAAAATTAGTGCAATCAGTCTTTTGTACAGAACTTCTGTATGAAAGTTCTGATTTGAATAAATTTTTGTATGAATGTTTAGTAACATGGCATACATCACATATAGTACGGGTTTTTTCTCGTGCAGAAATTATGCAAATTAGATGAACTTTGATTTATTCAGTGCTACTCATACACTGTAAGTGCACATGTCAATACGGCTAGAGGCTGTATTTATGAAGCGATCTTCACAAAACTTCTTGGGTACCTTTGTTATCACCTTGGGACGAGAACGAGTGTTTCTGGGTGCGGTCCAAAATTCAAGATGGCTGATGGCAGCCATTTTGTACCGAAATTACGTCCAATTAGTTTTTTGTCACAACTTCTACACAGCTCATATTTGTGAACTGATCTTCACGAAACTTCTTGGATACCTTTGTTTTCACCTTGGGACAGGAATGAGTGTGTCTTGGGGTGCCTTTGTTATCACTGTGCTATGAAAACAAATATTTTGGGGTTCAGTCAGACCCACTCTGGGACTCAAAGATTTTTTTCTAGTTTAGCATCTGACTGTCACCCACCTTTACAATACTTTACCTATACATTTGTTACAGGCAATGGTCAGTATTTATGTACAGACCGTTACAATACTTTATATGTACCTTTGTTATCAGGTCATTACCTAGATCTTTGTCATTGCTGTGTCGCATACTATACATGTACATACTATACATGTACATGTCTTTGTCTTGACAAGTTGAGCTACAGTGTCATTGACACTTTCATTGTTCAACTCAACATGCCCAGCCCCATAGGGAAGGAGCGGGGGAAAATGCTCCAAAATATTTTTAAATCTTCTCATGAACCAGTGTGTACAATGACTTGATATTTGTTATGGAGCTTCCTTTTGAGGTGTAGAATCAAGTTTGTTCAAACGAAGTTTGTGAAGCAATATTTGGCTTTGTAATGGGAGGAGTAAGATTTTTGGCCCCGCCCAAAATTTCTATTTTCTGAACCGATGGTCCGGTTTGAACCAAATTTGGTATGTGGTATTATTGGGTCATAAGTACTTGACTCATACAAAAAAAAAACATTCCTGCATCCCTATGGGAACCCTGGGAGCTAAAAATAGAAATATTTTCAAACGCCCATATTTCCCAAACCACATGGAACAGAGAGCTGTTATTTGGTATGAAGCATCCTTAGGACCAGTAGAATTGAATGGTAAAAAAGAATATCGGTTATGTTAGGGTGTTCTGTAATGGGCATCGAAAAAATGCTGAGTCAGCATATTTGCAAAAATTTTTTAAAATCTTTTCTTCAGAACCAATCATGAGAATCTTTTGATATTCGGTATACAGCATTCATAGCGGGGTCAGATACAAGTTTGTTAAAATAAAGCCCATTGGTTCATATTTGAGCTCAATACAGGAGCCCAAATTTTTAACTTAGGGTGATATGGGGAATATTCTTTAAAAATCTTCTTCTTCAGAACCACCAGTCAGAATCTTTTAATGTCTGGTATACATCATTCGTCTGGAAGCCCAAATTTTAACTTTGTTCAATATGGGGGATAATTTTTAAAAATCTTCTTCTTCAGATCCACCAGTCAGAATGCTTTCATATTTGGTTTGCAACATCTCTAGGGGGGTCAGATTCAAGTTTGTTCAAATCAGATCCCTAGGTATATATTTGGGCTCTCTATGGAAGCCCAAATTTTTACTTAGTGCGATATGAGGAAATTTCTTTAAAATTCTTCTTCTTCAGATCCACCAGTCGGAATGCTTTCATATTTGGTATGCAACATCTCTAGGAGGTCAGATTCAAGTTTGTTCAATTCGAGTGCCTGGGTTAATATTTGGGATCCATAAGGGAACCTGAAATTTAACTTAGTACAATATGAGAGAATTTCTTCAAAACTCTTCTTCTTCATATCCACCAGTTAGAATGCTTTCATATTTGGTATACAACATCTCCAGGGGGGTCAGATACAAGTTTGTTCAAATTGGATCTGTAGGTTAATATTTGGGCTTGCTATGGTAGCCCAAATTTTAACTTAGTTCAATATTAAGAAATTTCTTTAAAATTTCTCTTCTTCAGATCCAACAGTCAGAATGCTTTCATAGTTGGTACACAACATCTCTAGGGAAGTCTGATTCAACTTTGTTCAAATCAAGAGCCTGGGTTCATGTTCTTGGTTTATGTTTTTGACCTCATAATCTACAGAATAGCATGGGTGGTGGTTGATTTTGTCTCTTGAGAGCAAGAAGGCTTTTGAATGCTAAAACATTGCAAAGCTTTCTTGTGGACAAATTTATCAATTTTTTTAACTTTGGTAAAATATCAGACATAAACCATTTAATTTTTATATTTTTATACTGTACCAATGACCCAGACATAGCTGGTGCTAACTCTTAAAATATAGGGCCAAACACAAATTTTGCCCCCCAATCCCCAAAACTTGCATCTAAAACCAAAGAAAACATGTCCTGAAAGGCCCTCCACACTTCGCCTCTACTGCGCATGCGCAGTGTCAAGGACGTTCCGAAATTGGCGCCATTAATCATTCTAAGTTTGGCCCTTCATCAGTTAACATCTGACTGATCTTTGTGCTTGTAAATCTCAGTTTAAATGATGCCAGACACATAAATATTAGTGAAATGGTGATTCTAAGGAGGATAGAGAAGGAGGAGAGGAAAAAATGTGTGACAGAATATTATCAGGGCTGTAACTTAAAATTTTTTAATGAAATTATGTTAAGTTACCTATTTTCGAGGCAGCAGCCATTTTGTTGTCATTCTGATTATTTAGTTACACTGTTTTTTAAGTGTTTTCCTCTCTCCCTGTCCTTTAAGTCCCCCCTTGCTATTCTCCCATGCTTTTGGCATAGTTTTTGTAATTATTATTACTAAATTTTCTTGGGAGTTTTAGCTGAATAACAGAATGAATTCTGTTCTTTTCCCCATATTTACGTCTTCACCTACGGGTGGTTAGGCGTTGTGTTCTGCATCTACCATCTGATGTTCTGCAGTTTCTTCCCTGGAAGTCTCTGTTTTGCATCAGATAGTGTATTTTTGGTAACTGATTTCGGGCCTGGGTGCCTGGAGTCTTATTTTAGTGTTTTTACACTCATTGTTTACATTTACAACAGCCCTCTGTGTGAGGGGGGGATTTCTGGAAAATAATATCTTGATGTTATTTTAATCATAACTAGATACATTATTATTGTTCGTAAGTGTTGAATAAATTGTTTAAAATATTTTTAAAATTTTTGTCCACACTTAGGCTTGGGATCCATTGGGGCTCAACGTTACTTTTCAGAAACTTGGGCTGTTCTGAAAAAATATTTTTTCAAAATATTTTGATTTCATTTATTTTTTCTATATTAATGGATCATATTATTATTATGTATTTTGATTGCCAGGGGTTAGTGCGAGTACCAGGACTTGTTTTCTTTTCACATTGAAAGGATATTGATCAATTGTAATAAGAGGAAGTCTTCCTCTGACTTTATAATCATTCTATATGTGGTCAGTGTACTCGCATTATCTCCTGTGCTGTATTGTATGATTTCGATGACAATATGGGAAGCGTATGTCACGGTATGTTATTGGGGAATTGGACACTCCGGTCCTTTCCCCGCAGGGTCACTCTACTTTATCAATTTCTATTTCAGACGATCAAGATTAGGGTGATGTATCTGTGATGTCTTCCAACAGTGTGCCTCCGTTGTCACAATTAATGAAGGGCTAGCGGAAAAGTGCTTATGTAAATACGCCAATTGCCTAAGAGGACCCTAGTAGGTTCGACGGCCTTTGACGTCCGCTAGCTCGCCCGGTGTAGCGTCCATTCACCGAATGGTTCGGCAGCTGGGTTCGTCCGTTGCGGTCTAGAAGGAATTTTGGGGTGATGCGAGCACTATAAATCAACCTAATGCACACCCAGTGACGGCGGATCGGAGGGAGAACGGAGGAAGCCTTTTAGTCCGGTTCATAGCTCGTTCCGGTCCATCCGGACGGCAAGCGAGAGAGGTCCCTCTCTCGTTCAACAACATCTGGCCCCAGATGTTGTGGTACAATATGTTTCGCATTCGGAGCATACGTCCGTCGCTCGGGACGCTCCGACATATAGTCAGTCCGGAGTAGACTGTCAATAAGGCTTCCTCATTCTCATAGTTGCGCACACGACCGCTCTTGGCTACATGACCACGGATATCCAGTCAGCTTCGCCAGTCAGAGATTCATCGGCGACCAGGTCACACCATCCGGTAGCCAGGGACACGAGGCCTGCAGACTCCGGACGTTCGCATAGGAAGTGTGCGGGAGTCAACGTACACGGAGCTTCCGGCGGCAATGCATCGTAAGACCGCTACTGCACAGGCCTCGGGAACGGACGTGCTTTCCTAAATAGCACAGTTTATCGCAGCATCCCAGCATCAACTGAATCTGTCGCATATTTTTTATCCGACGATGCTGGGTCGGGACTCTCCGCGGAAGCGGGTACGGACGTCCGAAAATTTCATCCGGTCCGACGGGATACCGAAAGGGATTTGGAGGATTTCGAGCTTTCCCTTTCGGAACAACATATGCTGTTGTGTTTGTCATCTGACTTGGTCTTCTACAGCTTCTTTCGTCGGACCAGAATGCTGCGATGCCGGATAAGAAACTGATAGCGTCGGTGGACTTAGAAATTTTTGGTTCGGTTCAGGGACATCGTCCCTCAGTTCCGACATAGTCCAATAATGTCACGCAAACTTTCGAATTATTGAACGACGCTATATATTATTATTATATGCTTGCTATAACCAAGCATTTCTGGTTTCTTGTTCGCAAAGTTACGGAGATGTCTTTCAAAAGTGTGCCTCTGTCGTCATAGTTAATGAAGAGCTAGCGGCAATAAGTGCTCATGGAATATGTCTATCGCCTACGGAGTGACATTCGCTAGCTCACGCGGTGTAGCGTACATTCATCGAATAGTTCGACTGCCGGGTTCGTCCGTTGCGGTTTAGGAAGGAGATTTGGGTGATGCGAGCACTTTAATTACTTTAGTACTCACCCAGTGACGGCAGATTGAGGACAGATTGGAGGAAGCCTGTTAGTGCGGTTCCTGGCTTGTCCAGGTCCGTCCGGGCTGTGAGCGAGAGAGGTCCCTCTCTCGTCCAACAACATAGGGGACCGCATGTTGTGGTTCAGATATTTTACATTCGGAGCATATGTCTGTCGGTCGGGACGCTCCGTTATATTGACAGTCCGAGAGACTGTCCTTAATGCTTCCTCATCCTCACAGCAGGGCACACGACTGCACATCGGCTACGTGACCCCGAGTATCCGATCAGTTTTGTCATTCAGTGATTCCACGGCGAATAGGTCGTGCCATCCAGTAGCCAAGGGACACGAGGCCTATACACTCCGTTCGCTCGCATATTGGTAGTATGCACGGGGTAACGATCACGGAGCTTCCAGCGGCAATGCTTTGTAGGTCTGCTTCTCCTCAGGCCTCAGTGACGGACGTGCTTTCCGAGTTAGCACAGTTGTTTCGCAGCATCCCAGCAATTGACAGTTTCTTGGTCGAATCAGGAATTATCCGACGGCGCTGGGTCGGTGCGGTCCGCGGTTGCATCAGGTACGGACGACCGAACGCTTTATAGGGTCCGACAGGATGGCGAAAGGGATTCGAAAGATTTCGAGTTTTCCCTTTAGTAGTATTGGAAGCTGCCTTTCATATCTTCTGGCATTATCTTCCAGTGATTGTTATTTCGGACTTCATTGCTGCGATCTTGGATAAGAGACTTATAGCGTCATTGGACTCGGATTTTTCGATCGGTTCAGGGACATTGTCCCTGACTTACCGACGCAGTCCAATAATGTCATTACAACATGTGTTTTATTTTTCGACGCTATATATGCATACAAGCCTGCTACCAAGCATGATAGTTTAGTTTCTTGTCCGCGTTGCTCATTTCTGCCGTTTTATCATTTATACGAATAGTTTATTTTGGCAGAGCAGGGCATACCGAGAGTTCATATGCGTCTAGACGGTGTGGTTAAAGACTGGAAATATTCTTTTTCGCCGTTTATGTCTTTTCCAACTTCAATGTTGGAAACGATATGATGTATAGTAGACTTAATTTAGACGCTTTATCATACGTAATCTGCCTTACTGAGGCGTTATCATTACGTCTTCAAGAAAAGATTTACGGGATATTATTCTCAATGTAATTTCTTTTGAGGGCAGTAGTTTGTTCACGTATAACTCCGCCCTTCAGTGGCTGATT
This sequence comes from Pictodentalium vernedei, assembly GCA_031216915.1. NCBI lineage: Eukaryota > Metazoa > Mollusca > Scaphopoda > Dentaliida > Dentaliidae > Pictodentalium > Pictodentalium vernedei. Next base: position 72,064,860 of record CM062294.1, on the reverse strand, counting down.
GGAGTTGGTTAGACGTGACGCAGCCCTAGCTACATCCACACGCGTGGATAGTAAGGTTAAGAACTCTCTCAGAGTCGCTTCGTTCTCGGAGGAGCTTCTCTTCGACGGCAACTTTTCGGCAATCCATGTATTGCTCGATTTACACGTTATCTTGTCTATCTAGTGTTACAAGAGATTCAGACTGGGGCAAACATTCGGTGGTTGACTCAGAGAGTGCCACCGCAGTTGCCGGACCCGAGTGTGGCTGTTATGACGGTTGCCAGTCAAACAGATTGGGATATAATACTGATCCCAACGGATTCGAAGTGCCAGGGTCTTTGGGTTCCGCAGTCTCTTAGCATCCAATTTTCTTCCGCGGAATAATGTTTTTTAGGCTTGCTTTATGTCATTGCATGAACATTATTTAGAAACGCATGCCCAAATCCTGTCCGTTAATTCGACAGTAGTGGCGTATCTCCGGAACCAGGGAGGCACTCTTTCGTTTCCGTTATTCAATTTAATGGAAAGAATCCGTCTGTTGGTTATAGTACACCAAGTTCTGTTTTGGTCCGTCATATTCCGGGTCGTCTGATTGTTTTACCGGACTCCCGTTCACTTACGGGTCGCTTGTTGCTGTCAGAATGGACTCTCAACAAACAAGTATTCAATCAGATTTGCTATCTATGGGAGCGCCCAATGATGATTTATTTATGACACAGCTTGCTAATCTATTGCAGACGTATGTGTTGGCTTGTCCAGATCTCTGAGCTAATGTTGTTAACGCTCTATTGATCTATAGGACGGAATGATAGGATACGCGTATCCTCCGGCGCTCAGCAGGTATTGCTAAGATAAACAACCACAATACATTTCTGTTGATAGCATCTCTATCTTCACAGAGATCATGGGTAATTTACTCTCTTGTCTACTGTGGGTCTTAACGTGAAATCTTCCTCAATGTGAGGATCTTTTTTCACTGGGTAAATCGTGTCATCTTTATCACAACCCGCAAGGTCGCAACCTTCTTGTATTCCGTTGTGTGGTCCGTATTGCATTGTAAGCACTGTACTGGACAAGCTTTGGACGCGATTTCTTACTATAGGAGATCCTCTTCTTCGCTATTCTATGCGGCTAAAGTGGAGGCTCTTCCGTCGTTGGTGTAGGGATCATTATGTTCATATTGTTGATCCCTCCATACTACTTATTGCAATTTTTTAGTATACTTGTTTCACAAGATCTACTGCAGCCTGTTATTATTAAGGTTATAGGTTTATGTTACCTCATACCTATGCACTCTAGGATAGTTTACAATTGAGTCTTATGTCTCTTTATCTAAGTCAGTTAGTAACTTTTTGATAAATAGACTTAGAATCTTTAGATTAAATTCCTATATGGATTTTAACTTCGGTTCTTATTTAGCTAAGTAATCATTTGAGCCTCTGGAAACAGTAGTTTTCAAATTCTGACCTTTTAGACAGTAATTCTGTTGGTTTCTCTTTTACTGTAGAGTCAGTGAGTTTCATGCACTATCGATGGATGATTTTCACTTTCGTAGTTTCGGAATCACTATTCCATTACTATTTAGGTTGGATTTTTGCATAAGAGTTAGGCTCCTAATATCCGGAACCTATTGTTATTAAGGTCCTTCCGTCTTCGTACGGGCAGAGGCCTTTACTCTTTCCGGGTAGAGTTTATGTATTTATAAACAGATATCTGTTTATTACTATGGGCGTAAGCTTCTTCTGTCTTTGATGCCTAGTAGAAGGACGTTACGCTCCATTCTATTGTTAATGGATTCTATTAACTATCGGTACTGCTTATGGTATATCATTGACTTAGCAGTTGTGCTTAAGATTTCGGCTCATGAAGTAAGAGTTCTTCTACATCTTGGGCTTACATTAATAGTGTCGCTATTATAGATTTTTGAAGGCTGCTCATTGCGCTCAGCCATCCACATTCATGAATTTTTATCTCAGAAATATCGAGTCCATTTCTGGAGGCCTCTATTGTTAGGTCTATTATCTACTGCTCAGAATGTCATTCACTTAACAGTTGCTACTATAGCTAGGTAGGCTGTCTGTTTCGGCAGTGTCTCCGTTCTGCTGCCCTCTTCGCTCTGGGCTATTTGACCCAGGGCAAGAAAAATGGGGGAGTGGAGGGTGTTCCCTTGGGTCACCTGTTTTACTATGAAAACAAGGGGATACCTCCTCCGGAGTTAGTAATTCTGAGCTGTTATTGGGATGGTTGTTTAGTGAGAAGTTTAGGTTTTTAAAATTCATTCAAGTCTTAGTTTTTAAAGTATAGCTTTTGATTATTGCATATGTCAACGGACATGATTATGCAATCCTCAGACACTTTTAGGAGTATAAGAGTCTCTATTCTCTAGACTTACTTTATTTATTGGCTTACTTTAAAAAATTATTAGTATAAGGATTATATTGGATATTAATAGAATACATGGATGTATGAAGCTCAATTTTGGAAGGTGTTGTATCTTTCTAATTTATCATAAATAAGAAAGATACATGTAAGGCCTATTACTTCTTTTTCCCTACAGGGGATGACTCTATTTTATATTATTGAGCGTATTCCATTTTGCTCTATGTCCTTGGCCCTCCAGCCTTTTTACTATTCAGCTATGTCTGGGTCATTGGTACAGTATAAAAATGTTAAAAAATTTATAGTAATTTCTATATTTTTTATACTTACCGATGACCCAGACGGGGATGGCCCTCCCAGGAGTTGGGAACTCTTGCCTCCCCGCTGAGTACATAGCGCTTACCAGGCACTGGTTTTTAAAATGATTAATGGCGCCAATTTCGGAACGTCCTTGACACTGCGCATGCGCAGTAGAGGCGAAGTGTGGAGGGCCTTTCAGGACATGTTTTCTTTGGTTTTAGATGCAAATTTTGGGGATTGGGGGGCAAAATTTGTGTTTGGCCCTATATTTTAAGAGTTAGCACCAGCTATGTCTGGGTCATTGGTAAGTATAAAAAATATAGAAATTACTATAAATTTTTTAACTTTTTTTAAGTTTACTTTGGTTATAAGAAGAGAGTGTTTGGCAGCCAAAAGAACCATGTGGGAGAGCCTGAGAAACAGATTTTTAATTTTTTTTAGGCCTAATTTACAAGTTGACAGATACTGTGTTGCGGAAATTGTTCTATTGCAGTTTTAAGTATCACAGTTGGAACTTGGTCTTAAACTGGTTGAGTGCAAAATTATTTTTGGTCATCAAAATTTGTTCACACATCTTTGCCTTGTTACAATTGATGGGAGAGTGCCTATAGGCACTCTCCCATCAATTGTAATAAGGCAAATCCTTACGGGCCAAATAGTTTCACTTCAAAGATAATATGAAACACATCCACTGAATATGAAGCCTTTAAGTTGCAGTACCTGCATTTCAGAATAACAGTTCAAGATTTCTTTTTTTCAGTTGTTGTCGTTGTTGGTAACTAGAACAGCAGCTGTGAAACAGTTCACAAAACATATTGGATGGCAAGAAATGGTGACCAAACTATTCATCAAAGAGCCACGTCAGTCACTCACAGTAAATAACCAATCACAACAGTCTGGTGCTACAAATCCTGCCTTTCATCTCCCACTTGAACCTGTTTATGAAAATGGATCATGTATTCCTACAATTGACGTAATAGACACTGGTTATGTACCTTCAAGAAGGGCTAGTATGCCAGTAAGACCAAAATCTTTGGAGTTACTAGATGCATCAATGGGTGTCAAAACACCCTCCACTCCGCTATTCCTGGCAGCTAAACAGTTTGAAGATCTTGGTTCTTCTGATGACGAGAAGTCTAGATCCATGAGCAGAAGTTCTAGTGCAAGTACTGAGGACCTTAGTGCAATAGCACAGCGAGTTGAAAAACAAAACAGTTTATCAAATATTGGTGATGCAAGTGATTCACTAGATGGATTTTTGTCGCCAACGAGGCGGAACTCAATAGCTCAAGGTGAACACTTTCAGAAAGCTTTGGATAATTTAGGAATTCATAAAGTGTACATAGATGATGAAACTGCTGAGGAGGTTGAAGAGTTGTGTCAGAACGTACTGATTGTGTTGTTAACATTGATGTGGAAAGGTGTTGATGGTTCAGATAAGAATACATGGAAAGTAAGTGCACAAATAAGCCCATAATTGAAAATAAGCCCATGTATCAACTTTTCAGTGTTCAGCATCAGAGTCCCCTCCTTATAAATGGTTCCGTCCATGACTTTAGAATGACAACTAGGGTTTGCTCTGGGATTCTTGATCTGGGGATTTCCCTGGATCCCATTCATTATTTCTGCGTCTCGAATCCCAGGATTTTCAGTTTGAGATCCCGGGATCGGCTACCATAGCCCCATCTCTGCCATTTCCCAAAATGTTCCCGCATCGACTTGTTATTTAATTCCATTTCAGCGTGCGAGACGATCGGCACGTTCTTCGATCAAACATGACAGTTTTGTTGTAAGCGTGGGTGATACAAACTTACGAAAGCCGATTTCATTATTAGTATTGATAGCGATTAATAGCGACACAGAGGTGACTTTCACATACCATGTCTCTCCACTTTGGCAATTCCTTCTCATGTGTGTCGAATCACAGCCTGTGAATCAAAATGTTAAATCGATTAGGGCTCTCCACTCAATAGTAGGGGAGACCGAGGACAATTGTAACATTTTTTACATTTTCAAAGATTACCATGTAATTAACAAAAAATGTTACAATTGTCCCCGGTCTCCCCTATGGCTGTGTCCGCTGCATTTCTAGCAGAACGGTAATAGATTAAAATAGAACCATTGTGAATGTGTGTGATAAGTACAGCTTTACACTAATTAGACCTTCGGTAAACACGTCAAGTAAGTGAGTATACACGCGACCAGGTGGACAAACCATGCTGTTTTGTTCTCGGAACGTGCGATAGTTCAAAACAATGCAGTTTATCCATCCACGTGTATACTCATCGAATTTTGATCTATTTTCAGATCCCGGGAATCCCGGGATTTCAGCGATAACGAGAAACAGCTACTCTCGAATCCCAGGATGTGAACTTTCGGGAGCCATGCAAATCCTAATGACAACATCGACAACAGACATGCTGATAAGTTGTAGCAATGAAAAAGAACCCTTTACCCAGTACACCTGATATCAAAATTTTTTATTATCCTCTGCCAAAGTGAAGTTTTGCAGGGGATGTAGAAATGGGTCCGTCCATTCATTAGTCCATCTGTTCATCCATCCGTTTGTCCATTCACACCTCTGTAACAACTTTCGACCTTCATATCTCAGTCAGTGGATGTTGGATTTAAATGATCTTTGGTATGCTGATAGATCACCATGGGGGAAAGGATATTCATAAGTAACAGGTTTTGTCCATTTTTTTCCCAGAGTTATGGGCCTTTTCCTGCTTTTTTCAACTTAGAAACCCTTGGCGGGGATACTGTTGGTGTTGCACCTTGTTTGAATTATATTTTTATACTGTACCAATGACCCAGACATAGCTGGTGCTAATTCTCAAAAATCTAGGGCCAAGCACAAATTTTGCCCCCCAATCCCCCAAATTTGCGTCAAAAACCGAAAATAACATGTCCTAAATGGTCCTCCATACTTTTCCTCCACTGCACATGCTCAGTGTCAAGGAGGTCTCGAAATTGGTGCCAATTATCATTCTTTGTTTGGCCCTTCATCAGTTCACATCTGACTGATATTTGTGCTTGTAAATCTCAGTTTAAATGATGCCAGACACATAAATATTAGAGAAATGGTGGATCTAAAGAGGAAACAGAAGGAGGAGAGGAAAAATTAGTGGCAGGAAATAATCAGGGCTGTAACTTAAAATTTTTTTTATGAAATTATGTTATATTCCCAAATTTCAAGGCATGGGCCTGTTGTTGTCATTCTTGCTATAAAGTTACACTGCTTGATCAGTGTTTCCTCTCTCCCTTTCCTTTAGTCCCCCCTTGCTATTCTCCCATGCTTTTGGCATATCTTCTGTAATATTATTACTAAAATTTCTTGGGAGTTTTGGCTTGGTAACAGAATGAATTCTGTTTTTTCCCCATGTTCACGTCCTCACCCATGGGTGTTTAGGCGTTGTGTTCTGCATCTACCATCTGATGTTCTGCAGTTTCTTCCCTGGAAGTCTCTGTTTTGCATCAGATAGTGTTTTAATTGGTAACTGATTTTGGGCCATGTTTATCAGTGCCTGGAGTCATGTTTCCGGTTTTTATACACTTCTTGTTTACATTGACAACGGTTTCTGTTGAGTGTGATTTCTTGTCTTTGTATTAGTTTAAACATAACAAGATACATTATTATTATACGTAAGTTTTGCATTAATTTTTATGAAATATTTTTAAAAAATTTGTCCACACTTAGGCTTTTTTGGGATCTATTGGGGCTCAACGTTACTTTCAGAAACTTGGGCTTTTCTGAAAAAATATATTTTTATACTGTACCAATGACCCAGACTTAGTTGGCTGGTGCTAACTCTAACAAAACCAGGGCCAAACACAAATTTTGCCCCCCAATCCCCAAAATTTGCATCCAAAACCAAAAGAAATCATGTCCTATAGGACCTCCATACTTCGCCCCTACTGCGCATGCACAGTGTCAAGGACGTCCCGAAATTGGCGCCAATTAGCATTCTCTGTTTGGCCCTTCATCAGTCAACATCTCACTGATCTTTGTGCTTGTAAATCTCAGTTTAAAGGATGCCAGACACGTAATTTTTGGAGAAATGGTGATTCTAAGGAGGATATAGAAGGAGGAGAGGAAAAAGGAGTGACAAAAAATAATCAGGGCTGTACTTAAATTTTTTGATGAAATTATGTTAAGTTGCCTATTTTCGAGGCATGGGCCTCTTGTTGTCATTCTTGCTAAAATGTTGCACTGCTTATTCAGTGTTTCCTCTCCCCTGGCCTTCTAAGTCCCACCTTGCAATTCTCCCATGCTTTTGGCATATTTTTGAGAAAGTTCATTTCTAAAATTCTCTTGGGAGAGTTGCTTGGTTACAGAATGTTTTCTGTTATTTTCCCCATAGTTACGTTTTCACCCATGGGTGTATAAACGTTGTGTTCTGCATCTTCCATCTGATGTTCTGCAGATTCTCCCCTGGGAGTCTCTGTCTTGCATCAGATAGAGTGTAATTTTGATGACTGATTTCGGGCCAGTTTTTTCAGTGCCTGGAGTCATGTTTTCTGGTGTTTTACACTGTTTGTTTACATTGGCAACAGCCTTTTTTGAGGGGGGCTGTTTGCCTTTGGTGTAGTTTATCTCACTATAAGATACATTTCTATTATCCGTAAGTGTCTCATTAATTATTTAATATAAATTTAAAATTTTTGACCACACTTAGCCATCGGATCCATCGGGGCTCAATGTTACTTTTCAGAAACTTGGGCTTCGCTGAAAAAATATTTTTTCAAAATTATTTTGATTTGCAATTGTTTTTTCATTATTAATGGATCATGTTATTATGTATCTTTGTGTCAGGGGTTTGTGCGAGTAACTAGGACCTGTTGTTGACTTTTCACAATGAAAGGATATTGTTCAAATTGTAATGGGAAGAAATCTTCCTCTGACTTTCATGATCATTGTATTAATTGTAGTCAGTGTTCTCGCACTAATCCCTGTTCTATATGTCAATATTGGGATGACAAACATTTGAAACGTGTGTCATGGTATGTTGTTACTGGAGAAAGGGCTATGCCGGCTCTTTCTCCGCAAGGTCACTCTACTCTCTCAGTTTCTATTTCAGAGGAACAAGAACAGGGTGATGTTTCCATGTTATCTTCTGCAAGTGCGCTTCCATCGTCACAAATGAATACAGAGCTAGCGGCAAAAGTGCTCATGGAGATTAAACAAATGTCGTCCGCTAGCTCGCCCGGTGTAGCATCCATTCACCGAATGGTTCGGCAGCCGGGTTCGTCCGATGCGGTCCAGGAGGAAATGTTGGGTGATGCGAGCACTATAAACATTCAATGTGCACACCCAGTGATGGCGGATAGTAGGCGAGATCGGAGGAAGCCTTTGAGTCCGGTTCCTAGCTCGTCCAGGTCCAGCCGGGCCGCGAGCGAGAGAGGCCCCTCTCTCGTACAACAACATCTGGGACCAGATGTTGTGGTACAAAGTGTGTCGCAAGCAGAGCATACGTCCGTCGCTCGGGACGCTCCGTTGTATAGGCAGTCCGCGGAGACTGCTCAGGCTTCTTCTTCTCGTCAGCGCACACGACCGCACCTTGGCTGCGTGACCGCCGATATCTTACCAGCTTCGCCGATCAGGGATTCTTCGGCGACCAGGTCACACCATCCGGCAGCCAGGGACTCGAGGCCGATGGACTCCGGACGTTCGCATAGAAAAAGTATGCGGGAGCCATCTGATGCGGAGCTGCCCTCGGCGAAGCAGCGAAAGACTGCGCCTCCGCAGGTCTTGATGCCGGACATACTTGTCCAGATAGCACAACTTATCGCAGCATCCCAGCAGCTGACAGAAACGGTGTCGGATCGGAAATTATCCGACGGCGCTGGGTCGGTACGCTCCGCCGAAGCATCGGGGGCGGACGACCGGGAGCATCATGAGGTCCGACCGGATGGTGAAAGGGATACGGATGATTTGGAGCTATCCCTTTCAGAACAACATAAAGCTGCCGTGGACTTCATCCGGCACTTTCTCCCTGAAGTTGTTCCGTCGGGCCAGACTGCTGCGGTTCCGGACAAGAGGATTATAGCGTCATTGGACTCTGAATTTTTTGAGCGGTTCAGGGACATCGCTCCCGAGTTTCCGTCGCAGTCCAATAATGTTGCAAGAACATTTGAATTATTGAACGACGCTATATTTAAACTTGCTTCCAAAACGGGGAAAGCAGGTTTCTTGTCCGCCAATACTCTCAACCTGCCTTTCATTAATGCAAGGAATAAATTCGACACGGCAGGACAGGGTATTCCGAGAGTTCCTCTGCGTATGGACGACGAGGCGGAAGACTTAGAGCTATCATTACCGTTGTCAGCTTCTATTCCAACCGCGGTGTTGGAAACAGCTGTTTCGTCTAACAGAGCCAATTTAGATGCCTTATCTTACGCAGATCACCTTACTAAGGCGTTATCACTGCGCCTTCAAGGGAAAGAATTTCAGGATATACAATCCTCTTTAAGACTTCTTTCAAGGGCAGTAGCTTATTCCACGTGTAACTCCGCCCTTTCAGTGGCAAACCTGGAGTTGGTTAGACGTGACGCAGCCCTAGCTACATCCACACTCGTGGATACTAAGGTGAAGAACTCTCTCAGAGTCGCTTCGGTCTCCAGAGAACTTCTCTTTGACGGCAAGCTTTCTGCTATTTATGATAAAATTACAAAGAAAGCTTCGGATTCTCTGTTGTTCAAATCTGCTTCTAAGAAGTCGGATGCGGCAGACAAGAATAAGACAGGCACTTCTGGGTCTAATGCGCCCAAGAGAGGTTCCTATAGAGGTTCCGGTGCGTCCTCTTGGTCTTATTCGAGAGACCGTCAGGGTAGCGACTCTCGTTCGGGACGTCCTTTGGGCCGGGACAACCGGTCGGACGCCCCGAGGTCGACGGGACGAGGTGCGGGTCGTGGAGGACGTGGTTTCTCCTACCGCAGGCCTCGCAGGTCCAGGAGGTGATGGCTTAAACCTCTATTGCGTACCGGTTGGCGGAAGGTTGTCGAGCTTTTCACAAGAATGGGCGTCGATTACGGACGACCCTTGGGTGAGAGGAGTGACTTCGGAAGGTCTAAAGATATCCTTCAAACGAAAGCCTCCATTAACTCGAAGTCCAATGTGGACTCAACTTCCGTCAAATCCGCAGAAAAGAGACGCTCTATTATCAGAGGTGCAGTCTCTTTTAATGAAGAACGCGGTAGAGGTCGTAGAAAACCAGGAGACTCCGGGATTCTACAGCCATCTGTTTCTGGTTCCGAAACCAGACGGCTCGTTCCGTCCAGTCATAGATTTGAGCTGGATAAACAAGCTGATCGTCGCTCCGAAGTTTTATATGGAGACGATTCGGTCGGTCAGAGCGAGTATTCGGGTGAACGATTATGCAACAAGCATAGATCTCAAAGATGCGTACTTTCACGTCATGGCACATCCGACATTCAGAAAGTATCTACGCTTCGCAGTCCTAGGAGTGGTGTATCAATTCCGGGCGATGTGCTTCGGACTGAATCTAGCACCCTGGGCTTTCACTCGGGTAATGAACTCGGTAATGATCTATTTCCGAGCTCATTCGTCTGCGGTAACGTCGGCCTACCTGGATGACATTCTTCAGAGGTACGGCAACGAGTTAACGCTTCAGAGCGATGTTCAGAATCTACTTCTATTGCTCCGACGTCTCGGTTTTATAGTAAACGAGGAGAAGTCGGATCTGGTGCCGTCCAAGTCATTCACACATCTGGGAATGAGCTTCGAGATGCACAACAATCTCGTTCGTCTGCCGTTAACCAGAGCGAAATTAGTCAGTTGTTACGCTCGCTATTGTCTGCACGCAGACAAAGTCACAGCGAGAGAATTTATGAGACTGGTAGGTCTTTGCGGAGCCGCTGCGGATCTCATTCCGATGGGGCGGTTACGCACGCGTCCTCTCCAAATTTTCTTGACTCAGAATTGGAGTGTGAAAATCCATTCGCTCGACGTAGACGTTCTCTTGTCAGATCAAGTGAAACAAGAGATTCAGACTTGGGCAAACATTCAGTGGTTAACTCAGGGAGTTCCGCTGCAGTTGCCGGATCCGAGTTTTACCATTATGACGGATTCCAGTCAAACAGGTTGGGGTGCATCATTGATCCCAACGGATTCGAGATGCCAGGGTCTTTGGGATCCGCAATTCCTGGGCAAGCACATAAACATCAAGGAAATGATGTCAATTTGGCTTGCGTTACGTCATTGGATGGACATTATTCACAATGCTCATGTCCAAATCTTATCCGACAATACGACAGTAGTGGCGTATATACGGAATCAGGGAGGCACTCATTCAGTTCCGTTGTTCAATCTAACGGAAAGAATCCTTCTGTTTGCGCTAGAACATCAGGTTCTTCTTTCGGTCCGTCACATACCGGGTCGTCTGAATGTGCTAGCAGACTCCCTTTCACGAAAGGGTCGCTTGTTGCCGTCGGAGTGGACTCTCAACAAACAAGTATTCAATCAGATTTGCTACCAATGGGAACGGCCAATGATAGACTTATTTGCGACACATCTCAACAATCAGTTGCAGACGTATGTGTCTCTGTGTCCGGATCCAAGAACATTTGCAGTAGACGCTCTGTCGATCCCTTGGGACGGAATGATAGGATATGCGTATCCTCCAGCGCCGTTAATTCAGCAAGTATTGCTAAAGATAAAACAATCTCAATGCAAGATTCTGTTGGTAGCATCTCTGTCGCCACAGAGACCATGGATAAATCTACTCAGGTGTCTGTTGTGGGACCTACCGCGAAAGCTTCCTCCACGGGAGGATCTTCTTTCGCAGGGGAAATCGCGTCAACTCCATCACAACCCGCAAGGTCTGAACCTTCACGTTTTTCCATTGTGCGGTCCTTCTTGCATGGCAAGCACTTTACAGGACGAGCAGTGGACGCGATTTCTAACTGTAGGAGGACCTCCTCTTCGCTAAACTATGCGGCTAAGTGGAAGGTTTTTCGTCGTTGGTGTAGGGATCATTCTGTAGATATTTTCGATCCCTCTATACCAGACATTGCAAACTTTCTAGTATACTTGTTTGACGAAATCAAACTGCAGCCTGTTACTATTAAGGGTTATACGTCTATGTTATCTGATACCTATGCACATCATGATAGTTTACAAATTGGATCTAATGTCTCTTTATCTAAGTTGGTTAGAAACTTCTCGATAAATAGACCCAGAACTCTTAGATTAATTCCTAAATGGAATTTAGCTTGGGTTCTTCTTAAATTGAAGGAAAAGCCATTTGAACCTCTTGGGACAGTAGATTTCAAATTCTTATCTTATAAGACAGCTTTTCTCTTAGCTTTCTCTTCTGCTAGAAGAGTCAGTGAGCTTCATGCACTGTCGGTGGATGATTCTCACTATCGTAGTGTCGGGAACACTATCACCTTCACTACTAATGTGGGTTTTTTAGCTAAGAATCAGGCTCCTAATAAATATCCGGAACCTATTGTTATTAAGGCTCTTCCGTCTCCAGACGGGCGTAGGCCTTTACTCTGTCCTGTTAGAGCGTTACGTATCTATAAACAGAGATCTCAGTTTATCAGAAAGGGATGGAAACGTTTCTTTCTGTCTTTGATGCCTAATAGAAGGGACATTTCGGTCCATTCTATTGCTAGATGGATTCAATTAACTATCCGTACTGCTTATGAGAGTTTATCTTCTTCTCAGCAGTCTGTGCTTAAGATTTCCGCTCATGAAGTAAGAGCTCTTGCTACTTCTTGGGCGTATGCTAATAGTATTGCTATTACAGATTTAATGAAGGCTGCTTATTGGTCTCAGCCATCCACATTCACGAATTTTTATCTCAGAAATATTGAGTCCATTTCTGGAGACCTGCATTGTTTAGGTCCGTTATCTGTTGCTCAGAATGTCGTCCACTAAACAGTTGCAACTATAGTTATGCAGGCTTTCTGTTCCGGCAGTGACTCCGTCCGGCTGCCCTCTTCGCTCTGGGCTATTTGACCCAGGGCAAGGGGAAGTGTGGGGGGGGGGGGGGGGGGGGGGGGCGGGTGTTCCCTTAGGTCACCTGCTTTATAGTGAAAAGCAAGAGAATGCCTCCTCCAAAGTCAGTATTTCTGAGTCGCTTTCGGGATGGTTTTAAAGTGTAATATTAATGTTAAAATTCATTCATGTCATATTTTTAAAGTGTAGCTCGGTGTGAAGCATATGTATATGTCAAGTGTCAAACAGGCTTTAATATACAATACTCGGACACTTTTAAAAGATTATAAAGAGTCTCAATTCTCTGGACTACTTTATTTATTGGCTTACTTTAAAAATAATTAGTATAAGGGTTATACTGGATGTTAATAGAGAACATGAATGTTATTGTGCTCAATTATAAAGGGTATTGTATCTTTCTAATTTAATATTAAATAAGAAAGATACATGTAAAGCCTAATACTCCTTTTCTCCTTAAGGGGTTACCTCTTTATTATATAGTTGAGCTTATTGGATTTTCCTCTATGTCCTAGGCCCTCCAGCCTTTTTACTATTCAGCTAAGTCTGGGTCATTGGTACAGTATAAAAATGTTAAAAAATTTATAGTAATTTATATATTTTTTATACTTACCAATGACCCAGACGGGGATGGCCCTCCCAGGAGTTGGGAACTCTTGCCTCCCCGCTGAGTACATAGCGCTGACCAGGCACTGCCAGTAAGAATGATAATTGGCGCCAATTTCTGGACGTCCTTGACACTGCGCATGCGCAGTAGGGGCGAAGTATGGAGGTCCTATAGGACATGATTTCTTTTGGTTTTGGATGCAAATTTTTGGGATTGGGGGGGGCAAAATTTGTGTTTGTCCCTGGTTTTGTTAGAGTTAGCACCAGCCAACTAAGTCTGGGTCATTGGTAAGTATAAAAAATATATAAATTACTATAAATTTTTTAACTTTTTTTAATAATTTTTTGATTTCATTTATTTTTTCTATATGTTAATGGATCATGTTATTATGTATCTTTGTTTTCAGGGGTTGGTGTGAGTACTAGGACTGTTTGTGTTCTTTTCACAATGAAAGGATATTGTTCAAATTGTAATAAGAGGAAATCTTCCTGTGACTTTCATAATCATTGTATTAATTGTAGTCGGTGTACTCGCACTAACTCCTGCTCAGTGTGTGTCAATTGGGATGACAAACATTGGAAACGTGTGTCACGGTATGTTGTTAGCGGGGAGAGGTACATGCCAGTCCTCTCTCCGCAGGGTCACTCTAGTTTTTCAATCTCTTTTTCAGAGGATCAAGAACAGAGTGATGTTTCCGTGATGTCTTCCAAAAGTGTGCCTTCGTCGTCACAGTTAAATGAAGAGCTAACGGCAAAAGTGCTCATGGAAATACGTCAATTGCCTAAGAGGTCCCTAGTAGGATCGACGGCATTGGCGTCCGCTAGCTCGCCTGGTGTAGCGACCATTCATCGAATGGCTCAGCAGCCGGGTTCGTCCGTTGCGGTCCAGGAAGGAGATTTGGGTGATGCGAGCACTATAATAACACAAAGTGAACACCCAGTGACGACGGATCAGAGGATGGAACGGAGGAAGCCTATTAGTCTGGTTCCTAGCTCGTCCAGGTCCATCCGGGCTGAGAGCGAGAGAGGTGCCTCTCTCGTACAACAACATCTGGGACCAGATGTTGTGGTACAAAACGTTTCGCATTCGGAGCATACGTCCGCCACTCGTAACGCTCTGTTATATAAACAGTCCGGAGAGACTGTCAATATGGCTTCCTCATCCTCATGGCAGCGCACACGACCGCACCTTGGCTACGTGACCACGGATATCCAGCCAGCTTCGCCGATCAGGGATTCCACGGCGACCAGGTCACGCCATCCGGTAGCCAGGGACACGAGGCCTGTAGACTCTGGACGTTCGCATAAAAGAAATATGCAGGAGTCAATGTCCAGGGAGCTTCCAGCGCAAAGCAACGTAAGACCGCTGCTCCACAGGCCTCAGTGACGGACGTGCTATCACAAATAGCACAACTTAATCGCAGCAGACGACAGGATCTCTGTCGGATCAGGAATTATCCGATGACGCTGGGTCGGTACGCTCTGCTGAAGCATCAGGCACGGACGACCGAGAACTTCAAATGGTCCAACGGGATGGCGAAAGGGATTCAGAGGATCTGGAGTTTTCCCTTTTGGAACAACATAAAGCTGCCGTAGATTTTATCCAGCATTATCATCCAGAGGTTGTTCCTTCGGACCAGAATGCTGCGATGCCGGATAAGAGACTGATAGCGTCACTGGACACAGAATTTTTTGATCGGATTAGGGACCCTGAGTTTCCGACACAGTCCAATAATGTCACAAGAACATTTGAACTATTGAATGACGCTATATATAAGCTTGCTACCAAAACAAGCAAATGCTCTACATCTGCCTTTCATCAATTCAAGGAATAAATTTGAAACGGCAGGACAGGTTATACCAAGAGTTCCTCTGCGTCTAGACGACCAGGCTGAAGACCTAGAATTGTCTATACCGTCATCTATGTCAATTCCAACCATGACATTGGAAATGACAATAATGTCTTATAGAGTTAACTTAGACGCTTTATCATATGCAGATCACCTTACTAAAGCGTTATCATTACGTCTTGAAGGGAAAGAATTCCAGGATATACAAACCTTCTTAAGAGTTCTTTCGAGGGCCATAGCTTATTCCACGTATAACTCCACCCTTTCAGTGGCAAACCTGGAGTTGGTTAGACGTGACACGGCCCTAGCTACATCCACGCGCGTGGATGGTAAGGTGAAAAACTCTCTCAGACTCGCTCCGGTCTCCGGAGAGCTTCTCTTCGACGGCAAGCTTTCAGCAATCTATGATCAGATAACTAAGAAAGCTTCGGATTCTCTGCTATTCAAGTCCACTTCTAAAAAGTCGGATACAGCAGAAAAGAGTAAGACAGGCACTTCTGGGACAAGTACGCCTAAGGGAAGTTCCTATAGAGGTTCCTATGTGTCCTCTAAGTCTTATTCTAGAGACCGTCAAGGCAGCGACTCACGTAGAGGACGTTACACTGGCCGAGATAACCAGTCAGACGTCCCTAGGTCGACGGGGCGAGGTGCGGGTCATGGAGGACGTACTTTCTCCTTCCGCAAGCCTCGCAGGTCCAGGAGGTGATGGTTTGAACCTCTATCGTGTTCCGGTAGGCGAAAGATTGTCGAGTTTTGTAAACAATTGGGTGTCAATTACGGACGACCCCTGGGTTCGAGGGGTAATTTCGAAAAGACTAAGAATATCCTTCAAACGAAAGCCTCCATTAACTCGAAGTCCAAAATGGACTCAGCTTCCGTCAAATCCACAGAAAAGAGACGCTCTTCTATCAGAAGTACAGTCTCTTCTGGAGAAGAACGCGGTAGAGGTCGTAGAAGACCAGGAATCACCGGGTTTCTGCAGCCATCTGTTTCTGGTTCCGAAACCAGACGGCTCGTTCCGTCCAGTCATAGATCTGAGCTGGATAAACAAGCTGATCGTCGCTCCAAAGTTCTATATGGAGACAATTCGATCAGTCCGAGCGAGTATTCGGGTGAACGACTATGCTACAAGCATAGATCTCAAGGATGCGTACTTTCACGTCATGGTACATCCGACATTCAGAAAGTATCTACGCTTCTCAGTCCTAGGAGTTGTATATCAGTTCCGAGCGATGTGCTTCGGTTTGAACCTAGCGCCCTGGCCTTTCACTCGAATAATGAACTCAGTAATGATGCATTTCCGAGCTCATTTGTCTGCGGTAAAGTCGGCCTACCTGGACGACATTCTTCAGAGGTACGGCAACGAGTTAACGCTTCAAAACGATGTGCAGAATCTGCTTTTATTACTCCAACGTCTCGGTTTTATAATAAACGAGGAGAAGTCGGATCTGGCTCTGTTCAAGTCATTCACCCACTTGGGAATGAGCTTCAAGATGCACAACAATCTCGTTCGTCTGCCGTTAACCAGAGTGAAATTAATCAGTTGGTATGCTCGCTATTGTCTTCACTCAGACAAAGTCACAGCGAGAGAATTCATGAGACTGATAGGTCTGTGCGGAGCCGCTGCGGATCTCATTCCGATGGGGCGGTTTCGCACTCGTCCTCTCCAAATTTTCTTTACTCAGAATTGGAGAGTAAAGATTCATTCGCTCGATATAGACGTTCTCTTGTCAAATCAAGTGAAACAAGAGATTCAGACTTGGGCAAACATTCAGTGGTTAACTCAGGGAGTTCCACTGCAGTTGCCGGAGCCAAGTTTTACTATTATAACGGATGCCAGTCAAACAGGTTGGGGTGCAACATTGATCCCAATGGATTCGAAGTGCCAGGGTCTTTGGGATCCGCAGTTTCTAGGCAAGCACATAAACATCAAAGAAATGATGTCAATTTGGCTTGCGCTATGTCATTGGATGAACATTATGCAGAAAGCACATGTCCAAATCCTGTTCGACAATATGACAGTAGTAGCGTATATTCGGAACCAGGGAGGCACTCATTCCATTCCGTTATTCAATTTAACGGAAAGAATCCTTCTGTTTGTACTAGAAAACCAAGTTCTACTTTTGGTCTGTCATATTCCGGGTCGTCTGAATGTATTAGCAGACTCCCTTTCACGGAAGGGTCGCTTGTTGCCGTCAGAATGGACTCTCAACAAACAGGTATTCAATCAGATTTGCTACCAATGGGAGTGGCCAATGATAGACTTATTTGCGACACAGCTCAACAATCAGTTGCAGACGTATGTGTCACCATGTCCTGATCCTCGAGCATATGCAGTTGACACTCTATCGATCTTGTGGGACGGAATGATAGGATATGCGTATCCTCCAGCACCGTTGATTCAGCAGATATTGCTAAAGATAAAACAATCTCAATGCAAAATTCTGTTGGTAGCATCTCTGTCTTTACAGAGACTGTGGATAAATCTACTCAGGTGTCTGCTGTAGGACATACCGCGGAAGCTTCCTCCACGAGAGGATCTTCTTTCGCAGGGAAATCGCGTCAACTACATCACAACCCGCAAGGTCTCAACCTTCACCTACTTCCGTTGTGCGGTCCTTCTTGCACGGCAAGCATTTTACAGGACGAGCAGTGGACGCAATTTCTAACTGTAGGAGGACCTCCTCTTCGCTGAACTATGCGGCTAAGTGGAAGGTCTTTTGTCGTTGGTGTAGGGATCATTCTGTTGATATTTTTGATCCCTCCATTCCAGACATTGCAAACTTTCTAGTATACTTGTTTGATGAGATCAAACTGCAGCCTGTTACTATTAAAGGTTGTAGGTCTATGTTATCTGATACCTATGCACACCATGATAGTTTACAAATTGGGTCTAATGTCTCTTTATCTAAATTAGTTAGAAACTTCTCGATAAATAGACCTAGAACCCTTAGATTAATTCCTAAATGGAATTTAGCTTGGGTTCTTCTTAAACTAAAAGAAAAGCCATTTGAGCCTCTTGAGACAGTGGACTTCAAATTCTTATCTTATAAGACAGCATTTCTCTTAGCTTTCTCTTCTGCTAAAAGAGTCAGTGAGCTTCGTGCACTATCTGTGGACGATTCTCACTATCGTAGTGTCGGGAACACTATTACCTTTACTACTAATGTTGGATTTTTGGTTAAGAATCAGGCTCCTAATAAATATCCGGAACCTATTGTTATTAAGGCCCTTCCGTCTTCAGACGGGCATAGGCCTTTACTCTGTCCGGTTAGAGCTTTACGTATTTATAAACGAAGATCTCAGTTTATCAGAAAGGGACGAAAACGCTTCTTTCTGTCTCTGATGCCTAATAGAAAGGACATTATGGTCCATTCTATTGCTAGATGGATTCAATTAACTATCCGTACTGCTTATGATAATCTATCTTCAACTCAGCAGTCTGTGCTTACGATTTCGGCTCATGAAGTAAGAGCTCTTTCTACATCTTGGGCTTATGCAAATAGTGTTGCTATTACAGATTTAATGAAGGCTGCATATTGGTCTCAGCCATCCACATTCACGAATTTTTATCTCAGAAATATTGAGTCCATTTCTGGAGACCTGCATTGTTTAGGTCCATTATCTGTTGCTCAGAATGTCGTCCACTAAACAGTTGCAACTATAGTTATGCAGGCTTTCTGTTCCGGCAGTGACTCTGTCCTTATGTCCTCTTCGCTCTGGGCTATTTGAATTTGACCCAGGGCAAGGGGAATGGGGGGGGTGTTCCCTTAGGTCACCTGCTTTATAGTGAAAAGCAAGGGGATACCTCCTCCGGAGTCAGTAATTCTGAGTCGGTACCGGGATGGTTTTAAAGTGTAAAGCTAATGTTTAAATTCATTCATGTCATATTTTTAAAGTGTAGCTCGGTGTGAAGCATTTGTATATGTCACGTGTCAAACGGGCGTTAATATATTCTCTGGACTTACTTTATTTATTGGCTTTCTTTGAAAATAATTAGTATAAAGGGTTATACTGGATGTTAATAGAGAACATGGATGTTATTATGCTGAATTATGAAAGGTGTTGTGTCTTTCTAATTTGTCATAAATAAGAAAGATACATGTAAAGCCTAATCCTCCTTTACTCCACGAGGGGATAACTCTTTTATATACAGTTGAGCTTATTGGATTTTCCTCTATGTCCTAGGCCCTCCAGCCTTTTTTCTATTCAGCTATGTCTGGGTCATTGGTACAGTATAAAAATGTTAAAAAATTTATAGTAATTTATATATTTTTTATACTTACCAATGACCCAGATGGGGATGGCCCTCCCAGGAGTTGGGAACTCGTACCTCCCCGCTGAGTACATAGCGCTGACCAGGCACTGCTTGTAAGAATGATAATTGGCGCCAATTTCGAGACCTCCTTGACACTGTGCATGCGCAGTGGAGGAAAAGTATGGAGGACCATTTAGGACATGTTATTTTCTGTTTTGGATGCAAATTTGGGGGATTGGGGGCAAAATTTGTGTTTGGCCCTAGATTTTTGAGAATTAGCACCAGCTATGTCTGGGTCATTGGTAAGTATAAAAAATATATAAATTACTATAAATTTTTTAACTTTCTTTTCAAATGCTTCAAAAAATTTCTCAACAAAATCATATGTGACAAGCTCGTTCCAATGAGAGGTCACATGATATGGTTTTCTTGAAATTGTTTCAAATTTCTTTTTTTTCAACCGTTCAGTTTGTAAATAATGCAGGCACATGCAGTCTATTTGTTAGGCAAAGGGTTGATGTATTGGAATTTACCAAGTCACCTAACTTTGTGTCAACTTTGCACATAAATTTGCCAAGGAGCTTGTCCTTTCGAAAATAAGTGCATTATGAGTCATCTGAAAAATCTTTTTCTCCAGAGCCACCAGTAAGAATTTTTAGATATTTAGAATACAACATCGTTACAGGGGTCATATTCAAGTTTGTTCAAATTAAATCCATCAGCTAATACTTGGTCTCACTATGGGGGCCTGCTTTTTAATTCAGTGCAATATGAAGAATAATCTTTATAAATCTTCCTCTTCAGATCCATCTGTCTGAATCTTTTGGTATTTGGTATACACATCCTTAACCCTTTACCTAACGAATCTCCCGCATCCGCCCGCGTAATATGCAAATTGAGCAGTTGAAAAAAATAAATTTTTCAAAATATTTCAACAAAACCATATCATGTGACCCCTCATTGGAACAAGCTCATTGAGCTCGTTCCAATGAGGGGGTCACATGATATGGTTTTGTTGAAATGTTTTGAAAAATTGTAAAAAA
Organism: Pictodentalium vernedei; assembly: GCA_031216915.1. NCBI lineage: Eukaryota > Metazoa > Mollusca > Scaphopoda > Dentaliida > Dentaliidae > Pictodentalium > Pictodentalium vernedei. Next base: position 72,044,460 of record CM062294.1, on the reverse strand, counting down.
TTATATTTAAAATAATAAATTTTGATATCGTCTGCGTTGGATAAAGGGTTAAGGAGGTCAGATCTAAGTTTGTTCAAACCAGATCCATGTGCTAATATTATAGCTCCCTATTGAAGCCTGAATTTTAACTTGGCCCTGTACGAGGAATAATGTTTTAAACTCTTCTTGTTAAGAATCACGAGACAGAATCTTTTGTTATATGTATACAGAATCCTTACAGGAGTCAGATTCAGGTGTGTTCAAATCAAGTCCATCGGTGAATAATTGGGCTCTCTCTGGGGGCCTGAATTTTAACCTAGAGCAATTGGAGGAATAATCTTTAAAAAACAAATCATCTTCTTCAGATCCACCAGTCAGCATCTTTTGATATATGGTATACAGCATCCTTATGGGTGGGTGGGGGGGGGGGGGGGGGGGGGGGGAGGGGGAATTGAAGTTTGTTCAAATCAAGTCCTTCTATTAATAGTTGGGCCCTCTTTGAAGCCCAAATTTTAATTTTGTGCAATACAGTGGAACCATGTTAATTGAATAGCCACTTTGCCAATGAACAGTATTCAATTAACAGGGATTGTGCCACTTTCCTATATTTTAGAGATAAACTTAGCATTTATTCTATTATTTGTTCAAATCAAGTCCTTTGATTAACATTTGGGCCCTATTGGAATACAGTGGAACCATGTTAATTGAATAGCCACTTTGCCAATGGAAAGTGTTCAATTAACAGAAGTATTCAATTAACAGGGATCGTGCCACTTTCCTGTATTCTAGAGATAAACTTAGCATTTATTCTATTATATCTTGTTTGAGCTCTGTCAAACAAGATATAATAGATTAAATGCTTGTATTGGATGCACTGAGGTCAAATAGGTCCCTAAACAAAGGAAAACTGGGGAGAGTCAGGTTAATTTCTAGAAAGGTTACAAGATTTTTTATTCAATTAACAAGAGTTTACTCTGTAACCTATATTCAATTAACAGGTCAAATTTGTCCTGGAGGTATGGTAAATGGTTTTGTATTTGGTAATTATATTCAATTAACAGGGTTATTCAGTTAAGAGATATCCAATTAAGTGGGCTCCACTGTGTGAGGAATATTCTTTAAAAACCTTCTTCTCATGAACCTCCAATCGGAAGCTTTTAATACATGGTATACACCATCCTTAGGGGCATCAGATACAAATTTGTAAAAATCAAAACCCTGTGTTAATATTTGGGCTCTTTAACTTAGTGTAATATGAGTGTAATATGAGGAATAATCTTTAGAAATCTGCTTCTTCTGATCCAATGGTCAGCATTATGATTGGGGGTGGGGGCAGGGGAGGGGGTGCTTAGTCAGTTCAAGTTTGTTCAAGTTAAGCCCCAATGTTGATATTTGGTCTACCTGTTTTTCATTACTGGATATTTGGGCATTATATGTGTGATAGCATCTCAATACTTGAAAAAATCATCTCACTGGATAACAGAGTTATGAATAGTTACATAGATGTTTACTGGCCATAGATGCTCATTAAATCCTTCTTGCCTCAGGCCCCTGGGGTCTCTTGTTTAAATCAAGTCCCTGGAATCATAGTTGGGCTTCCTACGGCGGCCAAGATTTTAACTTAACGTAATATGATGAATAATCTCTAAAAACTCCTTCTTCAAATCCACCATTCAGAATGTATTGATATTTGGTATATGACATCCTGGGGTGAAGTGGGAGGTGTCAAATTCAAGTTAAGACCTTAGGTTGATATTTGGGCTTCCTTCCTAGTTTTGTATTACTGGAAATCTGGGCATTATTTCTATGGAAGCATCCCAATACTTAAGAAAATCATCTGACATGAATAACAGAGTTTATAAAAAAATAAATGACCTCATTTCTGTATAGTGTTAACCCTTTACCTAACATGAAAAGCAGACGACACTTGCAAAAAAAATTCTTGAATAACTAATTTTTTTCATTTTTTGTCTCAAAAACATAGGTTATGACCCCTCGTTGGAACGAGCTCGATGAGCTCGTTCCAACGAGGAGTCGTAACCTATGTTTTTGAGACAAAAAATGAAAAAATAATGAAAATTAATTGCCGATTTTTTAGAATAGCGCTGGCCGGTTTTGGCCGTTACATTGGGTAAAGGGTTAACTAGCCATAGATGATAATTAATGGTCAGGTGAGCGCCTCAACCCCCCCCCCCCCCCCCCCTTGGGGCCTCTTGACTTGTATATTGTTTCAAATTTGAGGTCATGTTTAACTGCTGAAGTGCTAAATAAGTTTTGGTCATCAGACTTTATTCATGTGCCTTTGTCTTGTTACATTTTATGGGTGAGTGCCAACATGCACTTTCTCATTAATTGTAATAAGGCAAATCCTTTAAGACTAAATAATTTCACTGCAGAGAAGATAAATTGCAGCACCTGGTCTTTAGAATAAAGCCCAAATAAGGGCTTCCTACACCCTCCCAGTTAACTAGTCAGGGCCGTAGCTAGAGGCCTTTTAATGGGGGGGGGGGGGGGGTGAGACCCTTTGAAATTCTGACTGGGAATCCCGACACACGAGCGCCGTAGGATGGTAGGCGCGAAACTGCGAGCACCAAAGGCATGAATCTTTGGTAGGGGTCTGGGGTCCTCCCCTAGAAAATTTTGAAAAATTGATGTGCTCAGATGCATTTTCATGGGTTCTGGTAATAGTTATGAGGCTAATTTTCAGTTCCAAATTCAGTGATTTTTTTGTAGGGAAACATTTTTAATTCGAGTTGGATACAAATTTTCAATGCTTCTTGCTTTGCCCAAATTGTCCCCAGTGGCTCGTACGCCTCCTGTCTGACGCACAAATTTGAAACATCGCCTTTTGGAAAGTGGTAGTTTTGGGTTTCTAGAGCATTTCACAGGCACCTGACATGACAACGAGTACTTTTTTTTATTAACCCTTTGAACCCGTAAGACCGCTTTTCCGGTCCAGGATCATGACACACCGTACATTTAAAAAGCAGTGAATTTGTAGGGTAGACCAATCGATATTTTCAACGTGCAGCCCAAACTGACATGGAAGGAACCATCAGGGTTCAAAGGCTTAACATGCCGTTACAACTTATACTGAATCTGTATCAATGAAATTGATTTCCAATCGACGAAAATGGGGCACATTGTTTTACAAATTATCTCCCCTAGACTATCAGCAGCTGCTAACAAAACGTGTAATGCAAAGCGGGTATGTGCAGTTGATACCGCATCAGTCTGCAGGCCGCATGGAGTCGGGATTCTTTGACCCGATTTTCACCAGAAAGTCTCGGTAGTCGGAATATTTCCTTATTATGATCCTCCAGTTGGAAAATTAGGTTTGTTAGTGAATTATACCGTATATTCAGTAGTTTTTAAATTTGTAACTGTTGATATTTTTACCCTCTGAATTTCCAATTATTGAGGTTTTGACAAATATTGGGGGGTGAGACCCCCCTGCCCCCTGTCGCGACGTCCCTGTAACTAGTTACTTGAATCTATGATTCCAAGAATATGTTGTGTCTTGAATTTCACAGGGTGATTACTCATCTAAAAATTATTGAGTACTCAGGCTGTGATTCCCAGTAAATTTTTTGCCAGCCTTTACAAACAGGCAAGATCCTACAAGGGAATTAACCTTTCTTACAAGTTTTTGTGGATCATTGCTTCACACATTGTTAAGCCAGTTGTAGTTTTAGTCACATTAAAAGATATTTTACTTCAATCATAAGTGTACAAAGTGGGGCATTCACCCCTTGAGGACTATTTCCAGTTGCTGTAATATATACCTTATGGATTGAAAATGGCCACTAGCCCAAGAACATTAGGTTTCACTAGGGAAAAAAATCGGAGAAAGCTGATTTTTTCAGGGAATGTCGAGTACATGTCACTGAACGATTAGACAAAAGTCCCCTAAAATCCCAGTTGAGCTTTTTTTTCTACAGCCTTTTTTCGAAAACGCGTTTGAAAAAGATTTAAAAAAATCGCACGAACTTTGTAACCTCGAATTGATCCAACTGTATTTTTTGTTTACGCATATTTCGAGCTACATAATGTCTAATATACATTTACCTAGAGGAAAATGTGCATTCTGTGACAATTTCTGCGAAAAATTATTGAAAATTCACAAAAAAGTATCGGATTTACGCAAAAAATGACGATTTTCCTAACGGATTTGCCCAAAGGGTCGTAGTACAGAACGGGATGTTAGTTGGACAGACGATAAAAAATCCACCCACCATTTGAAGACTTTTATCATTGCTTACAAAATGGACATTATGGAAGACCCCCTCTGCTTCTGGCCGAGTTCCCCTTTTGGCATAAAATTCGTCAGCATGAGAACTCAACTATTTTCTGGCTTGGGACCGAACAGACACGTCTGTGTCTGGCAGCATTAGATCAATAAATAATATTTACAGAATGTACAAAAATCAATAAATAATATTTACAGAATGTACAAATCAATCAACATGGATTAAGTTACATTGACTATTATCAACGCTATATACAGAAATGACATGACCTATATACATATTATTCATCGAACTCAGAAATTTCCGACTGGACAGTGTTTCTGTGGTTGTTACAAGAATCCGAACTGCAATTACACAAACCTGAGCAAGAGAGTCCTGCCTTCTTACACCCACACCTTTTTGTACAAGCACTCTTGCAACCACAACTGATCAGATTCAGTAGGTTATCGGGGGCACATGGCTTTGTGGCTGCAGTCGGTACAAGAAGTCCATTGTTTAGCGACCACCCCCAATCCGTCGGAGGAAGCGAAGTGCCCAGCCATTGTTGGACCTGGAGATAACATCTGTAGACATGTTGTTGTGCAGCATCGCTGCTTGGTGGGAGTGAGGCTAGGTCGATGGGTTTATTCAGTTTAGATTTTGCTACATAACGCTTGTAAGTGACATATCTATATTGGTCGAGAGAGGAAACAGTTTTACTCCCGTATAAGATCAGGAGAAGTTGTTCCCCGGCAGCGGCTACTGCACTTGGTGTACTGTCATCTGCCAAAATTGTGTTGACATACTGTTGTGAGTCGCTAGTAACATCGGAGACAATTGTACTGAATACTTTCTTCTTACCAACTCGAAAGAGTGCAGAAGTAGTGTCACAACCACTTACAGAATGTGCTACAAGGAGGTTGCTTCTATGGTCACCCATTTTGGTTGCTATTTCACTAACTGAAACTAGTAAGTTTGGGGTAATGGAATACATCATGTGAATATTACATCCCGGTTGAACTCGAGAGGTAAGAATGACTAACAAGTCTGCGTCTGTTCCCACAATGACAACATTGTTGTCATCTTGAGCGATGTCAAGTGCAGTTTCGGCTATCAGTACATCAGTATCAGCCTCGGCCTGCTTGGACTGAATATTGATAGCAGATAGCTCCTGCATTAGAAGATCGATCAGTTGGGTTTTGTTCTTGGCATTTGCAAGGAAATCGGATTGGGGTGTGGTGGCTGGTAACTCGGGTGAGATATTGATATCAATGGAATACCTGTCTTTAAATCTACGGGCTTGTTCCATGCCCTTTGTCGACATTGTACAAGCCTAACCATCAAAAACAACCACGACGTTCGCCCCAAAATGTCTCACTAGATAATTGGAATATGATGTACATATGTCCTTATATGACGACTGTTTAGGCCATACAACTGCCCTCAATAAAAATCCACCATCTACAACAAACAGAGAATGTTCTGAGATTTTAGTTTGCTCGGAACCGTATGTTTTGAGGATCTTACCGAGCGTGCTTTTCTGTGTCTTCCTCATTCCAGCAGAATCAAACAATGCTGGTGGTTTTGGGGCGAGTTCATATTTGAGATACTCTTCCATCTCTGCTTGTGACTGAATAACACATGTGATGCGGTTGAACAGAATTGTGGGGTCAATCACTACCTTACTTCCACGGACTTTGATGCTATTTGCCATCGATGCGAAAGACTTCACAGTGTCAACACGTCGTAGTTTGATGCTGTTGAACGTTTTGCTTACAACATTCGATACGCAACATTCACCAATTTTGCGAACTTGGTCACAGTTCACAGTTTCATCGGCCACAAGCCCGGTCGCTATAGAGACTAATTGTAGTGGATCTCTATTCTGAAAGGGGGAATGCACTCTGAGCCAGTTCAATAATTTGGTGATATCATTGGCATCAGTCAATTGTGAACTTTGACGGAGATCCCGATGTTGTTCGGCATGACCAGTGTGAACATGAACAAAATTTTCGAGAGCATTACATATCGGAAGGCAAAGAGGTAGTCCATGTACCCATTTCGCAACAGTGCTATCGGTTATTCCCCTGCCATGTGTGAGACCACCAGGGAGCTTGAACATTCTCATTAAACACTGCTCTATGGTCTGATCAGAATATATCCCGTCCCAAAATTTATCTGAGCGCCTTATGGTAAAGTAACCTTTCTCAGTGAACAACTTCAAATCATCCTGTTGCATTATTTCTGTTAGCTCATTCATCTGCTGCAAATAGAGATGAGAACTTTTTGCGTATGCAAAATGACCACCTGCGTGAAATACTGGAATCATATTGCGAACACAATATGTTTGGAGTTCCCAGTCGCCTGTGCGCTCTGCTCTCAAGAACAACTGGAGAAGACCTATTTGCTCGTAGTATTGTACCCAAAGCTTTCCTGTGCGTCCTACGGACGCATTCTGGAGCAGTTCGTGTAATTTTGACAGTAGATGGTTGACACTTTCTTGATTGACAGCGTCAGCTGTTGTACAGTCACCTCTGGCAAGTCCACAGAATATTTCATTGACTTCTGTGCAGTCTATGTTATCTAGTGTTCGGCTTTCTTCAAACACAAGTTTTGTAATGGCAATTTGTGTTAGCAAATGGGCACGAACTGCTCTTGAATATGCATGACCACTGATCAAATGATGGATTGACCCACCAGCATAAACAGTCCCCCAAAGTTCATCCAAGCCGCTACCAGCCATGATCGAACCAATTGCCCCTAAATATGACATAATCACATCAAGGGCATGCACACATTACATGCCAATGCATCTTGAGTGTAGGCGAACACCACATTATGTGATTTAATCGAACATGGAAATTGAAACAATGATGCTATAATACGGTATTTGAATGAGAAAAGTCGATGCCGTTTGAATTTGAGTTTAGGGGGTATGGTTAATATTTCACACGTTTCACCAGTTCATTATGGAATAAATGACTATTGTTATATATCATTATAAAGCCACTGCTTTTCTGCAATTTTTGATATATAATTTAACTCCCAAAGTAGTCGTAGATTTGATTTAATGGACGTTGTGTACCATTGTGTGTATGAAAACAATAAATTTTTTTTCGTAATTTTGTACATTTTCGTGAATATTTCACCATTGAGTGTGAGGATTGATACAAAGTTGGCATTTTCTGTTGGGGATATGTATTCTCAATATAATTCAGCACGATATTTATGATTCTCACCCTACTAAGGCGAATAAGAATGAGAAATATGGAGCTGGGTCGAATTTTTTTTAAAATTTTTTTTTTCATCAAAAAAACGCTATAACTAAAAAAGCTCAACTCGGATTCGCGGGGACTTTTCACACTTTATCCGCAATGTGTGTCCCGGAAACATATAAAAAAATCAGCTTTCTCCGATTTTTTTCCTTACTTTCTCATTTTTATGTCTAATGTGCCTGGACTACACTTTTGCATTCCTAAATGTTAAACTTATAAAAGAAATGTTTCTTTGTAACCAATCAAATACTGTTGGACATCACAGATTGTTGAATGTGGGATACATTTTGTGTTAATTCATTTTGGAATTGCAATAGTAGCAATATTTATTACTTTCCGAAGTGTGATTTACTGGGATTTTCGGGTTTGATTATAAACGATAACTTCACAAGTGAATTATGCAATCAACAATTAGGTCATGTATCCGTGCGCGCAAACGAAGATGCTTTACTGTAGGTGTAATGGGGACTTCATTGTTTTTTGTTTTTTAAACCCCTTTTCCTAACATGAAAAGCAGATGACACTTGCAAAAAATATTCTTGAATAACTATTATTTTCATTTTTTGTCTCAAAAACATTGGTTATGACCTCTCATTGGAACAAGCTCGCTCCATTGAGGGGTCATAACCTATGTTTTAGAGACAAAAAATGAAAAAATAGTGAAAATTAATTGGCAATTTTTGAGAACAGCGCTGGCCGGTTTTGGCCGTTATGTTAGGTAAAGGGTTAAAAAATATAATTATCTTTAATAATGAAAAGCAATAAACAGAGTAATCGCTGGACTGGACTGGTTACGTGAAATAATTCATTCGAGGGCGAGGGACTATATTGTAAAACACACAACGTCCCTCACCTCTCATGAATTATTTCACGTAACCAGTCCAGTCAAGCGATTACTCCCTATATAAACAACTATTTTCAATCTGTTGCTGAAATATTAAGTATGAAATTTAAACTACCTCACTGAACCAGGAGTAAGCCCATAATAAAAATAAGCCCACCAACCAACTTTTCAAGAGTTCAGTTCTTACTTGGGAATATTCCGCGGATTTCCAACGGTTTGTTATCAAAAAAGTCACTTTTGAGATACGCAGAAAAATGTTTAAAAAATTTAAGGGGTGGCTCTGGTCAGTTGCAAATAAGAATAGCATCAGAACTGTATTGGCCTGGCGTTATATTGTACAGCACTAACTCCATTTTAGCATCACATTAAGAACACTGCTCACATTTTAAAAGCCGACATAAAACACTCAAGTTCATTGGTTGTCTGCGGCAATACATGTAAAAATAGGATAATTACAACCAATCAAATAGTGTTTAATATGATTTCCCGCAAAGAAGGAAACATGGTTCTTTTGTGAATGAAAATAGGTGAGATTCGGTCGATTTCTTTATAATAATGGCAAAAATAATTGAAAGAGATAGTGCAGATCAGATCAAAGAAATGACAAAGGTGTAAAAACAGATTTAAATGGGATTGATTGGAGAAAATAGTTGAACTTTCGATTGATGGACGTTCAGTGATGACACAACTGGAAGAATATATCAGGAAGGTCGAGACACAGAGTCATGTTCTTTGACTTTGTGTATTGTGTACAGTTGTGTATGGAATTTCTGAACTATGCTTAAGTGAAGAGAGATACACTTAACTCTTAGAAGCTGGGAGTCGAGTTTTCTTGCCTATGATGTAATACGGCAGGACAGGGTTTCCGCTAGGGAAGAGGGAATGAGGCCATTAACTTAGCGTGGCGACCGATGATCGTCGGTACAACGGGCCAACCATGGTTTGGCACGTGGTAGGAAAATTTTGAATTCAGGAATCCCAAAACCTCCATTTCCTTGCATCTGAGAGGATATTTTGCATCTTTTCACGGAGATATATCTGTCCGATTTTACACATTGACAGCCAGTAATTTCCGATGAATAAAATGTAAATAAGAGAAAATGGTTGCCCAACCGAAAAATAATTTGTAGTATACGTGACTTTCTATTTGCCCAGGGCATTTTGTCCCAATGAAACTGTCAAGCCTTGGCATTTTCATTGGGAATAAACATCCCGTGCAAATAGAAAGTGTGAGTTGGAAGGGAAGATTCGCCCATAATTTAAAAATTCAATTTTAAATTAGGGGTGAAACAACGCTTGTGAGATATTTTAGCAGACACAAGCACTGCGCAAAAATCTCATTGCACGTGCATGATACAAATTTTGACGTTCGCGGCCACTGTGAAAATGAATACTAAAGAAGACTTGGGTTCGGTAAATCTCAACTTTAGAAAAACATTGCGGGTAAAATAGCTAGGATCTTACCAATTTTTCCCAACAAACACACAGAATTTAAATCTGTGCAGATTTTCTGAACTCCTGATTCTCGCGGTCAAGTCGAAAAAAGAGAGAGGCTGGTCTTTTTCTGTGTTCTCTGATTCCAATTGGTTAATCCTGGTCACATGAGGCCTCAGAGTGGTGGAATTCGTCTTCACAGCTGGAACAGGTTAAGGAGAGTTCTAGAACTCTTTCCTGGTTCACAAACTGTCTCCGATGACGTCATGCGAGTGGGATTATATAGCAATTCTACAACAATACTTGATATTACTATTGTTTGATGTCTTTGATGTTGAAAAACCACTCTAAAATCAATTACTCTTCAGGTGCTGCGAAAGAATGCTGAAACGGACATGCGTTTTGTTTTCAATGAAATATGTGTACGGAAATCAGCAAAAGAAGTTTAGAAATAGCAATTCTACTAGCTAGGAACTAAATGTATTCTCGGGGTACGGGCAGATCATGTCGAATTTAAAAAATTCTATTATGTCGGGAAGGTGACCTGGTGGGGGAATGTGGCCGTTTGATGGACGCTTTGCCGGTATAGCGGAAACCCTGCAGGTAATCTGGCTGTGACGATTTGACTATCTTTGGACTGAGGGAGAATTAAACACTGAGCAGGTGCTTCTAGTCAAGTGTTGTCTGCCTGAATAGGCAGACAACACTTGACTAAAAGCACCTGCTTTACTGTAATTTTTTCGCGGTATGTCAAGTTCAATAAATTCATTCTGATTCCCCGGCTTCTAAGAGTTAATATAACTATTGCACCTATGTCTCAGTGATTCTGTTAACTATATCCCTCTCGTCATTTGCTCGGTCAAGCTACTTGAATTAATCCTTACAGGCTACTAGTATACAGTCATAGATGTGAATTTTGATATTATATCTTAACTAAGATACCCGAGATATTTCATCAAAAATACCTTTGTATTTTAACTCTCAGAAGCCAGAAAATGCAATCTAAGAGGGTTTAATTTTAAAACATTTCCCAGGAGGGGACACCCTGTCCCCCTCCCACATGCTCCTCGATGCTCGCCTTTGGCAAGCATGGATGCCTTTGGTGTCCATTTCAGCCTTCAGTATCCACTTGAGAGTTTTTTGTAATGCTGTGTTTCCATGGCTGGTTAAATTTCAGAGTCCCCTCCTTTAGAGCTGTAGATTTTTAAATTTCTTGTTCGGTTTCGGTTTTGGTTTTTCAGGTGGAGTAAAACCTCGGTTCGGTTCGGTTTTCAGTTTGTTCATGAGGCCAAATAAAATTCAATAAAACTCATTCTTATGTCCTGAATGGCAGTGAAATTGAGTGAAACTCAATGAATTCCGAAATAAGCTATAATACATGAAGAATCAGGAAGGCCAATATAATAATTACCTGAATATACAGAACTTATATTGTGCTTGGCCATTTTCCAGGTCTGACACCTACACGCAACTTGAGGAAAGCTGCAAACACAACTAAACTGAAATGTCAGAAATTCACAGAATGTAGCCTTCCCAGATTCCCAGAGTAGTGAGAGTACCCAGACACTGCCAGTGTCTGGGTACTCTCACTACTCTGGGATGGCTACATTCTGTGAATTTCTGCAGCAAGAGAGTATTTAATAAAAAACGAAAAACCTTAGATTACGGGATGTCGGCGGTTTCGGTTTTTAAAAAAAACTAAAAACCTTGGTTCGGTTTCGGTTAACCTACAGCTCTACCCTCCTTGTATATAAGCCCAGTCCCTGACTTTGGAATGATATCGTCGACAAAGGCCATGCTGGTAAGTTGTTACAACAAAAAAGAACCTGTCACCCAGTACTCAGGATATCACAACGTGTTATTTCAGTTATTTTGTCAAAAAAAAATTTCCACAAAATCATATCATGTATTCCCTTGTCGGAACGAGCTCAATGAGCTCGTTCCAATGAAGGTCACATGATATGGTTTTGTGGACATTGTTTTAAAAACTATTTTCAACTGTTTAGTTTATAAATTACTTGGGAAAATGTGGCTGATTCGGTCGATAAGGGTTAATACATCTTTGTTATAGGATTGACCAAGTCATCTAACTTAGTGTCAACTTTGTATTCAGATCCTCCTGCAGGCTTATCCTATCAAAAATAGGCCTACCCATATACTTTTGCCCTAATTACTTCAGACACCCCTTGGGCTTATTCCTGAGTCAGTATGGTAACCTTACTGTTTGTTGTAGGAGAGAAATATGGTATATTTTTATACTGTACCAATGACCCAGACTTAGCTGGTGCTAACTCTAAAATATTAAGGGCCAAACGCAAATTTTACCCCCCAATCCCCAAAATTTGCATCTAAAACCGAAAATTACATGTCCTATATGGTTCTCCATACTTTTACCCCACTGCACATGAGCAGTGTCAAATAGGTCTAGGAATTGCCGCCAAAAGTCATTCTTTGTTTGGCCCTCAATTCAGTTACAGCTGACTGATATTTGTGCTTGTAAATCTCAGTTTAAATGATGCCAGACGCATAATTATGAGAGAAATGGTGGATATATGGTGGAAATAGAAGGTGGAGAGGAAAAAACAGTGGAAACAAATGTTCAGGGCTGTAACTTATAATTATTTTACGAAATTATTCATGTTACCTATTTTCGAGGCATGACCTTGTTGTGGTCATTCTTGCTATGAATGTTCCATTGTTTAATCAGTGTTTCCTCTCTCCCTTTCCTTTATTCCCCCTAGCTATTCTCCCATGCTTTTGGCTTATTTTTTGTAATGTTTATTACTAAAATTTCTTGGGAGTTTTGGCTGGTAACAGAATTATTTTCTGTTTTTTCCCCATCTTTACGTCCTCACCCCAGGGGTGTTTAGGCGTTTTGGTCTGCATCTACCATCTGATGTTCTACAGTTTCTTCTCTGGAAGCCTCTGTTTTGCATCAGATAGTGTTTAAATTGGTAACTGATTTCGGGCTATGTTTGTTTCAGTGCCTGGAGTCTTTTTTCCGGTTTGTTGACACTTTTGCTTATGTTGACAACTGTTACTTCTGACAGTGATTACTTGTCTTCTGCTTAATTTAGTTCATAGCAAGATACATTAATATTGTCCGTAAGTGTTACATTAATTTCTCAAAATCATTAAAAAATTTTGTCCACACTTAGGCTTTTTTGGGATCCTTTGGGCTCAAGGTTCCCATTGGGAACTTGGGCTCTTCTGAAAATTTTTTCAAAATTTTTTTTTTTTTTTTGAAAATTATTTTCTTTTGAAATGTTGTAATGAATTATAATATATATGTATATTTATTTCAAGGGTTAGTGTGAGTAATATAACGGTGTATATTTTTCCGGTTGGAAAAAATATTCTTCATTCGTAATGCAAGGATATCTTCCTCTAATTCACAAGTTCATTGTGTTTCTTATAGTCATTGTAGTCACATTAATTCTTGCTCTGTGTGTGTTGATTGATATGACATCGTTGGAGACGTGTGTCACGGTATTTTATTAGCGGTGAGGGGTCCATTACGGTTTTCTCTCCTTAGGGTCACTATATACTATCAGTTTCTTTTTCAGAATTCAGAGTGATGTTTCTGTGATGTCTTCAATAAGTGTGTCTCCGTCGTTGCAATAGTAGGGCTAGCGGGAAGTGCTCAAGGTATTACGACAATTGCTGGCAGTTAACTAGCTCTATCGAAGGCATTGTCGCCCGCTAGTCTGCCTGGTGTCGCGTCCATTCACCAGGAAAGAATGGTACAGCACCCGGGTTAGTCCAGTGCGGTCCAGGGAAGCAGATTGGGTGATGCAAGCACTATAAAACTTCAGATCTGCACACCCAGCAACGACGGATCCGAGGATAGTATGGACGAAGCCTGTCCGTCCGGTAGCTAGCTCGTCCAGGACCCCCGGACCGCGAGCGAGAGAGACCCCCTCTCTCTTGCATCAACATCTGTGCCGCGATGTTGTTGTATGTTGTTCACTTAGTCGAAGCCTACGTCCACTCCTCCTGCTCGGGACACTCCGTCGCATGACAGTCCGACGCGGCTGCTATATTGGCTTCCTCATCCTCGACCGCACCTTGGCTATGTGACCACAGATTTCCAGGGGACGTTCGCATATTATATAAATGCAGGCCTGAACGTCCCTGGTGCTCCTGCTTCGCCGATCAAGGAATACACGTCGACCAGGTCACTCCATCTGTTAGCCAAGGATACGAGACCTTTCCAGTCGGGATGTTCGCATATTATATAAATGCATGAATAAACGTCCCGGGAGCTTCCAGCAGATATTTCTCGTAGGACCGCAGCTCCACAGGTCTCATAGGGTAACATGAACTAGGTATTGTTACCTTGAAGTCTTTCTAAGTGTGCTTCCGTTGTCACAGTCAAATGAAGAGCTAGCGGTAAAGTGCTCATACAGATACGTCAGTTGCCTAAGAGGTCCCAAGTAGGATCGACGGTGTTGGCGTCCGTTAGCTCGCCCGGTGTCGCGACCATTCACCGAATGGCTCAGCACCCGTGTTCGTCCATTGCGGTCCAGGAAGGAGATTTGGGTGATGCAAGCACTATAAAATACAATGTGCACACCCAGTGACGACGGATACGAGGATGGTACAGAGGAAGCCTATTAGTCCGGTTCCTAGCTCATCCAGGTCCATTGGGCTGCGAGCGAGAGAGGTTCCTCTCTTGTATTACAACATCTGGGCTCAGATGTTGTGGTACTAAACGTTCCTCACTTGGAGCATACATCCACCATTCGGGACGCTCCGTTATATAGACAGTCCGGAGAGACTGCTCTTTCGGCTTCCTCATCCTCACGGCAGCACTCGCGACTGCACCTTGGCTACGTGACCTGTGATATTCAACCAACATCGCCGACCATATTAGATGTATGCAAGAGTGAACGTCCAAGGAGCTTCCAGCGGCTAAATCCTATAAGACCGCAGCTCCACAGGCCTCTGTTACGGACATACTATCGCAGATAGCACAATTATCGCAGTATCCCAGCAACCAACAGTAACTCTGTCGGATCAGGAATTATCCGAGGAAGTTGGGTTGGTACGTTCCACTGCAGGACCAAGAATTATAAGTGGTCCGACAGGATGGCGAAAGGGATACGGATGAGTTGTATTTTCCCTTTTCGGAACAACATAATTGCCGTAGAGTGCATCCGGCATTGTCATCTGACGTTGTTCCTCCGGACCAAAATGCTGTGGTGCCGGATAAGAGACTGATAGCGCCACCGGACACAGAATTCTTAATCGGTTTAGGGTCATCATCCCTCAGTTTCCGACATAGGCAGATATGTCTCACGGACATTTGATCTGTTGAATGACGCTATATTATTTAACTTGCTACCTAAATGGGCAGGTCAGTTTCTTATCGGCAATATGTTCTACATCTGCCTTTCATCAATTCAACGAATATTTTGAAACGGCAGGACAGAGCATTCTGAGAGTTCTCTGCATCTAGACGACCAGGTCAGGACCTAGTATTGTTTTTTACTGTCGTCTATGTCAATTCCAACCACGATGTTGGAAATAACAATATCATCTAGCAGGGTCAGCTTAGACGCATCATTGTATGCAGATCACCTTACCAGCACGTTATCATTACGTCGCAAGGAAAAAGAATTCTAGGATGCACAATCTCCTTAAGAGTTCTTTCAAGGGCCTCACGTAAAACTCCGTCCTTTAGTGGCAATATGGAGTTGGTTAGACATGACGTGGTCCTGGCTATATCCACACGTGTAGATAGTAAGGTGAAAAACTCTCTCAGAGTCGCTCCGTTCTTTGGAGAGTTTTCTTCAACGGCAAGCTTTCCGCAGTCTATGATCAGTTAACTAAGAAAGCTTTAGACTCTCTGCTGTTAAAATTCGCTTCCATATAGTCGGATTCAGCAGAGAAGAGTAGGACAGGCACTTCTGGGACGAATACGTCCAAGGGAAGTTCCTATAGAGGTTCCTATGCATCCTCTAGGTCTTATTCTAGAGACCGTCAGGGTAGCGATTCATATAGGGGCCATAATTACGGTCAGACGTCCCTAGGTCGACGGGGCGAGGTGTGGACCGTGGAGGACATGGCTTCTTCCGCAAGCCTCGCAGGATCAGGAGGTAATGGTTTTAACCTCTATCGTGTTCTAGTGAGTGGAAGACAGTCGAGTTTCTCAATTATTTGGGAATAGATTACAAATGTCCCTTGGATTCAAGGGGTGATTTCGAAAGGACTAAATTGTTTTTCAAATGAAATCCTCTGTCAACACAGAGTCCAAGATGGACTCAATTTCCGCCAAGTCAGTAGGATAGAGGCTCGCTTCCACCAGAAGTCTAGTCTCTTCTGGAATGATCGCGAGGGAGATCGTAGAAATCCAGCAATTTCCAGGTTTCTACACCCATCCTTTTCTGGTTCCAAAAACCAGACGGCTCATTCCGTTCACCCATTATTCGGAACTGGATAAACAAGCTGATCGTGGCTCCAAGTTTATATATATGGAGTCCAACAGATCGGTCAGAGCGAGTATTCGGGTCTACGATTATGCTACATGCATAGATCTCAAGATGCGTACTTTCACGCCATGGTACATCAGGTGTCAGAAAGTATCTTCGCTGCCTTATCGTAGGAGTCGTATATCAGTTCCGAGCAATATACTTCAGTCTGAATCTAGCCCCCTGGGCCTTCACTCGAATAACGGACTTGGTAATGACTCATTTCCAAACTTATTCGTCTGCGATAACGTCGACCTACCTGGACAACATTCATACAGGTACGGCAATGAGTTAACGCTTCAGAACTATGTGCAGAATCTGCTTCTATTGCTCCGACGTCTCGGGTTTCTTAAGTAAACGAGGAGAAGTCGGATCTGATCTAGTATTATCCAAGTCTTTCACCCACCGGGGGATGAGCTTCGTAACGCACAACTTTTTCGTTCGTCTGCCGTCACCCAGAACGAAATTATTCAGTTGTGCTCACTATTGTCTTCGCTCAGACAAGTCTCAGCGAGAGATCTTATGAGACTGATATGTTTAGGCAGGACTGCCACGATTTTATTCCGATGGGGCGGTTACGCATTTGTCCTCTCCAAATTTCTTTAATTCAGTATTGGAGGGTGAAGATTCTTTCGCTCAATACGGACATCGTCTTGTCTAATCAAGTGAATAAGAGATTCAGACTTGGACAAGTTTTCTGGGCTTAACTCAGGAAGTTCCACTGCAACTGCCGGATCCGAGTTTTACAGTCTTGACAGATGCCAGTAAACAAGTTGGGCCGTTTTCATTGAGCCCAACGGATTGAAGTGCCAGGGTCTTTTGATTCCCTAGTTCCCTATCAAGCACTCAAACATCAAGTAATATGTCATTTTGGCTTGCGCTACGTTATTGGATAACGTAATTCAGAATGTTCATATGCTAATTCTGTCTGACAATTCGACGGTATTAGCGTATTTTCGGAATTATAGAGGCACTCATTCCATCCTGTTATTCATGTTAACGGAATGAATCTTTTGGTTGCTACTAGAACATCAAGTTCTCCTATCAGTCAGTCATATTCTCGGTCGTCCGAACGTATCAGCAGACTCCCTTCATGGAGGGGCCGTTTGTTGCTGCCAGAATCGGCTTTCAACAAACGAGTTTTCAATCAGATTGCTACCATGGCGAGCGGCCAATGATCGACTTATTCGCGACGCATCTCAACAATTAGTTGCAGACGTATGTGTCATTATGTTTCGATCTTCGAGCGTTTGCAATAAATGCTCTATCGATATTGTTAGACGGAATAATAAGATATGCGTATCTTACAGCGTTGTTGATTCAACAGATTTTGCTCTAGTGTAATTATTTCAATACAAATTCTGTTGGTAGCTTCTCCAGCTCCACAAGACTGTGGACTATTTACTCAGGCGTATGTTGTGGGAGATGCTGTGGAAGCTTCCTCCACATTTCGGTCCATTCTGTGGTCAGATGGATTCAATCTACAGTCAGTTCTGCTTCTTATTATTTCTTTATTCAGCAGTCTGTGTTTTAGTTTAAGCTCATGGGCTTAAGCTATTAATATGGTTATTACAGATTTAATGAGGGCTGCATATTAGTGTTAGCCCTTCATTTTCACGATTTTGTATCTGAGAATATTGAGTCCTTTTCTGCAGATCTACATTGTTTAGGTCTGCTATTTTTTACTCTGAGGGTCATCTACTAAATAGTGGCAACTATGTGTGTATAGGCTTTCGGTTCCGGCAGTGACTCTGTCCTGTTGTCCTCTTTGCTCTGGAGTATTTGATCTAGGGCAAGGGAAAGGGGGAGGGGGGGGGGCGGATGTTCTCTTAGGTCACCTGCTTTATAGTGTAAAGCAAGGGAATACCTCCCTTGGACTTAGTAATTCCGTGTCGGTTCCGAGATGATTTTAGGGTTAAGCCTATGTTTACTCATCTGTGTAATATTTTTTAAGTGTTGATTGGTGTGAAGCATTCGTATATATCACATGATTAATTGAGCGTTAATATACAATCCTCGAACACTTTTAAATTTTTAAATGAGTATATAGAGTCTCATTTCTCTAGACTCCCGCATTTGTTGGCTTTCCTTAAAAAATATTAGTATAAAGGGTTATACTAGATGTTTATAGAGATCATTGATATTGTGTTCAATTACAGAATAGTATTGTGTCTTTCTTTTTTGTTACAAATAAGAAAGATACATGTAAGAATATCTCTCCTTTTCTCCTTAAGGGGATAGGTCTGTTATAGGTAATTGAGTCTGTTGGATTTTCCTTACGTCCTATGCCCTCCAACCTTTTCACTTTTCAGCTAAGACTGGGTCATTGGTACAGTATAAAAATGTTAACAAATTTATAGTAATTTACCCGGTATGTATTTTTTATACTTACCAATGACCCAGACGGGGATGGCCCTCCCATGAGTTGGGAACTCATACCTCCCCGCTGATCATATAACATTTACCAGGCACTGGTTGTAAGAATGAGGATTTGGTGCCAATTTCGGTACTTCCTTGACACTGCGCATATGCAGTGGACAAAAGTATGGAGGACCATATAGGACATTGAATTTTTTGATTTGGATGCAAATTTTGGGGATTGGGGGGGGGCAGAATTTGTGTTTGGCCCTGAATAATTTAAGAGTTAGCACCGCTGAGTACATAACGCTTACCAGGCACTGGTTGTAAGTGGGGTAAAAGTATGTAGGACCATATAAGACCATATAGGACATGTAATTTTCGGTTTTAGATGCAAATTTTGGGGATTGGGGGGTAAAATTTGCGTTTGGCCCTTAATATTTTAGACTTAGCACCAGCTAAGTCTGGGTCATTGGTAAGTATAAAAAATATATACATTACTATAAATTTTTTAACTTTCCTGGCTTGATAGAACTATGGTGCTATATGAGCTTGTTAAACCAAGTCAGTATGGTAACCTTCCTGTTTGTTGTAGGAGAGAAATATGGTATTTTCCTGGCTTGATAGAACTATGGAGCTATATGAGCTTGTTAAACCAAGAAATGAACTCACAAGGAAGTTATATGAAATGATGTTACACTGCTGTTGCTCAGATATTCGAGACTCAGGTAAATGAGTTCTTAGTGCCATTTATTACTACTTTTTTATAACTAATGCAATCTTCAAAAAATAAAAATTATAATCTGATATTTCACCCAAGTTAATAAAATTGATGAACTTGAGTGCAATAAGTCACCACCCATGCTATTCTGTAGTTTACAAGGCCTAATATTCCAGCCCTGGACACAATTTCTCTTGCTGCTCAAATAAGTGTAATTTGGGCACATTTATTGAAATTTAGCTCATGGAGCTCTGTCAAACAAGTTATAATAGAATAAATGCTACATTTATCTCTAGAATACAGGAAAGTGACACAATCCCTATTAATTGAATACTCCTGTTAATTGAATAATTTTCAGTGGCAAAGTGGCTGTTCAATTAACAGGACTCCACTGTACACATGATTTAGTCTTCATGTTGTCAGGAAATGACATAAGAGCCTGGTAATAAAATTGTTGTTTTTTTTAAATGAAATTATTTTCAGTTACCAAACTGATTTATGCTTTTTTGAAATTGGGTCATTTCTCCAAATTTTTAGTTAAAAAATCACCATCCACATCAGCATCCACATTTGGGGTTCATCTGTCAAATCATGCAGGATTATCATCATATCTGAACAGATGAACGCAGCATCCTTGAAAGCAAACAATTATGGGCCAGCTACAGGCGTTTTCTAATAAAGACATCTTTAATGAACATGTGATTTTCTAAACTGTGTGATCTCCTCTTTTTCTTGTGTCATCAGCAACACTTGCATCTAAACCTGTCCGGAATGCAAATGACATTGAAACAGAGCCAATTTGCTTCTTAACTGGTTGGGTACAAGCAGCCACTGTCAGGAGTGCAGTGGCTCAGTTGTTTCAGCATTGGACTTCAAACCGAAAGATCCATGGTTCAATCCCCATCAGGGTTAATTAAATGCATTGTGTCCTTGGGCAAGGCACTTAATCCTGATTGCCCATGGGGGGGGGGGGGGGGGGGGGGGCATGATGGCACAAGGTGCTAAGGCATACTGCATGTCAATGGTGCTCTTGTTTTCAAACAATACTAGCCCTGCTTGTGTGAAGTTAGTATGTTGGGGAGTCTTGACAGTTGCTTGCCACTATTCGGTAGTCCTCTCTGGGTACACCGGCTTCCTTCACCCTTACAAGGTGAACCTGGCTGTTGAAAGTGTCATTAAACCCCTTTAACCCTTTGAACCCTAGCGGTCATTTTTCCGGCCTGGAACAGTATACGTCATAACGTCATTACATAGGATGGCTGTTCACTAAATGTGTGGGGTAGACCAATCAATATTTTCAACTTGCAGCCCCAAGGCTACACGTTGAAAATATTGATTGGTCTACCCAAATAATGAATATGGACTCTTCTCATTGCTGCCATTGAACTGGCATGGAAGATACCACTGGAGTTCAAAGGGAAAAGAAAAAAGAAGCCACTATCATGGCTGTATTGAAAAGTGTTGAAAGCCACTCTCATGGCTTTACATGCACCTTGATTTGTTTTCCCAGCAGTAGAACAAAGAACGTTCATATGACATTGTTTTGTTAAAATATATTGGAGAGTGTAAACAGGCACTCTTCAATAAATTGTAACGAATAAATTATCAGGAAAATATTGCAAAACTTAGGCTCCCCTTGCAGTAACAATAGAATCTGTCAAAAAAATATGCATATTACAAATCTCCTCTGCAAAATTCAGAACTCGACCTGTTAAAAACTTGTTTGTTTTAATTTTTTAGCTCAGGTTATTGCTGCACACACTGAGAATGCTATAGAATTGATTAGAAATGTTAAATATTTCCTGACTGATGAACCGACGAAGCAGCCTGATAGATATAATGAGAGAGTAAGTTAAATAGACGCTCTTTATCTGATTCAGTTTTGCAAGCTCATATGTAATCTCTGTTCTGAATAAACCAGTTATCAACCCTTTATCTAACAAATTGGGTGCATCCACCCATGTAGTTTACAAAATTAGCTGTTGGAAATCAATTATTTTTCAAAAAAATTCAGCAAAACCATATCATGTGACCCCTCATTGGAATGAGCTCGTTCCAATGATGGGTCACATGATGGGGTTTTGTTGAAATTTTTTTTTAATTTTAAAAATTAATCTTTAATATAATAAATTTTGATAATTTCTTTGTTTGGTAAAGGGTTAATTGAAAATAAAATATGTTTTCATTTTTGGATTTCACTTTTAAATAATTTCCACAATCCAGTATAAGTATTTCCATTAGTTCTTTAACCCTTTACCCACGCAGTCGATTTCAAAATTTATTATTTTAAATATCATTTTTAAAATTTTTTCCAAAAATTTCAACAAAACCATATCATGTGACCCCTCTTTGGAACGAGCTCAACAAGCTCGTTCCAAAGAGGGGGTCACATGATATGGTTTTGTTGAAATTTTTCGAAAAATAATATTTTTTCAGCTGCTGAATTTGCATATTACGCAGGCGGATGTGGGCGATTCGTTGGGTAAAGGGTTAAATCCTGCACTCCATGTAACATCTAACCAACTAATCCTGTGCATTTTTACAGCCATTGTCAGTGTATATTTTTATGTAGTGTGTGATGATATAGCAGCCTATTAACTAATCCTGTGCATTGTCTTTGGTTAGTGTATGTTAGCTCACCAACTAACTCGGTGCAATACATAGAGAGTAATTGCTTGACTGGATTGGTTACGTGAAATAATTCATGAGAGGTGAGGGATGTTGTACAAAGCAGTGGATGCAATTTCTAACTGTAGGAGGACCTCCTTTTCGCTAAATTATGCTGCTAAGTGGAAGGTTTTCTCTCGATGGTGTAGGAATCATTCAATTGATTTCTATGATCCCTCCATTCCAGACATTGCTAATTTTTCGGTCTACTTGTTTGACGAGATCAAACTGCAGCCAATAACTATTAAGGGTTATAGGTCTATGCTATCAGATACTTATGCTCATCATTATAGCTTGCAAATTTGATCTAATGTCTCTTTATCAAAGTTAATTAAAAACTTTTCGATAAATAGACCTAGAACCCTTAGGTTAATTCCTAAGTGGAATTTAGCTTGGGTTTTTCTGAAGCTAAAAGAAGCGCCATTTGAGCCCCTTGACACGGTAGACTTCAAATACTTATCTTAAAAGACAGCTTTTCCCTTAGTCTTCTCTTCTGCTAGAAGAGTTAGTGAGCTTCATGCTCTATCTGTTGATGATTCTCACTATCGTAGTGTCGGTAATACTATTACTTTGACTACTAATGTGGGATTTTGGGCTAAGAATCAGGCTCCTAATAAGTACCCTGAGCCTATTGTTATTAAGGCTCTTCCGTCCTCAGACGGTCATAGGCCTTTGCTGTGTCCAGTTAGAGCTATGCGTATTTACAAACGTAGATCTGAGTTTATCAGAAAGGGACGAAAACGTTTCTGTCTCTGCTTCCAAATAGAAGTGACATCACGGTCCATTCTATTTCTAGGTGGATTCAGTTGACTATTCGTACTGCTTATGAAAGATTATCTTCTACTCAGCAGTCCGTGCTTAAGATTTCAGCACACGAAGTTAGAGCGCTGTCTACATCTTGGGCTTATGCTAATAGTATTGCTATTACCGATTTGATGAAGGCTGCATACTGGTCTCAGCCTTCTACATTCACAAATTTTTACCTTAGAAATATTGAGTCTATTTCTGGCGACCTTAGATGTTTGGGTCCATTATCTGTTGCTCAGAATGTCGTCCACTAAACAGTTGCAACTAGAGTTATGCAGGCTTTCTGTTCCAGCAGTGACTGTCCTGCTGCCCTCTTCGTTCTGGGGTGATTGTCCCAGAGCAAGGGGAAGGGGGGGGGGGAGGATGGTGTTCCCTTATATCACCTGCTTTATAGTGAAAAGCAAGGGAATACCTCCTCTGGAGTCAGTAATTCCGAGTCAGTGCTGGAATGGTTTTAAAGTGTACAGCTAATGTCTCTCTCATTTATGTAATATTTTTAAAGTGTAGCTCGGTGTGAAGCATTTGTGTATGTCACGTGTCATACGAGCGTTAATATTCAATCCTCGGACACTTTTAAATGAGTATAAAGAGTCTCATTCTCTGGACTATCTTTATTTATTGGCTTTCCTTTAAGAAATTAGTATAATGGGTTATACTGGATGTTAATAGAGATCATTGATGTTATTGTGCTCAATTACGGATTGGTAATATGTCTTTCTTATTTTGTGTAAACAAGAAAGATATATGTAAATCCTGTTTCTCCTTTTCTCCTTGAGAGGATAATTCTATATATGTAATTGAGCCTATTGGATTTTCCTTTATGTCCTAGGCCCTCCAGCCTTTTTTCTATTCAGCTAAGTCTGGGTCATTGGTACAGTATAAAAATATGAAAAAAATTATAATAATTTATACTCGCCCAAAAAAGAAAGTGTGAAAAGGCATGTTTTGCACTTGGAGAGTCTGAAAATCCATGCAGCAGTGTGAATCCTTGGGTATTTAAACATGAGTATAAAGAGTCTCATTCTCTGGACTATCTTTATTTATTGGCTTTCCTTTAAGAAATTAGTATAATGGGTTATACTGGATGTTAATAGAGATCATTGATGTTATTGTGCTCAATTACGGATTGGTAATATGTCTTTCTTATTTTGTGTAAACAAGAAAGATATATGTAAATCCTGTTTCTCCTTTTCTCCTTGAGAGGATAATTCTATATATGTAATTGAGCCTATTGGATTTTCCTTTATGTCCTAGGCCCTCCAGCCTTTTTTCTATTCAGCTAAGTCTGGGTCATTGGTACAGTATAAAAATATGAAAAAAATTATAATAATTTATACTCGCCCAAAAAAGAAAGTGTGAAAAGGCATGTTTTGCACTTGGAGAGTCTGAAAATCCATGCAGCAGTGTGAATCCTTGGGTATTTAAACATGAGTATAAAGAGTCTCATTCTCTGGACTATCTTTATTTATTGGCTTTCCTTTAAGAAATTAGTATAATGGGTTATACTGGATATTAATAGAGATCATTGATGTTATTGTGCTCAATTACGGATTGGTAATATGTCTTTCTTATTTTGTGTAAACAAGAAAGATATATGTAAATCCTGTTTCTCCTTTTCTCCTTGAGAGGATAATTGCTAAGTCTGGGTCATTGGTACAGTATAAAAATATGAAAAAATTTATAATAATTTATACTCGCCCAAAAAAGAAAGTGTGAAAAGGCATGTTTTGCACTTGGAGAGTCTGAAAATCCATGCAGCAGTGTGAATCCTTGGGTATTTAAACACTAAAGTAAGGCCTTCCTATTGTTCACATTCAAACTTGCGCTGCTGTTAAAACGACTCCACATTAGCATGCCACGATTGACAATGAATCAACGTCTCCTTGCCCTGGGTATGATTAGAGCTGGCAGAACACACAGAGAGGTTGCCCAGCATTTGAACTGCCACCGTAACACTGTAGACAGGCTAGTCCATCGACATGCACAACATGATGACGTTCGAAACCGACCCCGCTCCGGGAGACACGGAGTTACCACCCCTGCACAAGATCGGTATATCCGTGTCATCCATCTCCGGAACCGGCAACAAATGGCAACGATGACAGCCAGGAACATCCCTAACCTGAGACGGATACATCCTCAAACAGTAATCAACCGGCTGAGAGAATACGGCTTACGTCCTCGAAGACCTGCAATTCGTCCGATTTTGACGTTACGTCATTGTCGAGCTCGACTGCAGTGGTGTAGACAACATCTCAGGCATCCCTCACACTGGTGGCGACGTGTTTTATTCACAGATGAATGTCGTTTCCATTTTTCATCATCAGATGGCCGCCAGAGAGTGTACAGACATTGAAACAAACGCTACGCAGATCCATGTGTCGTGGAGCGAAACTGTTATGGGGGAGGGTCTCTCATGGTGTGGGGTGGCATCACTGCCTGTAACAGAACTCAGCTGGTCATTATTGATGGCAATCTCAATGCAGCCAGATATCGTGATGAAGTGCTTACACCTGTTGTTGTCCCATTTCTGCAACGTCACGGCCCCGGCGTCACTCTACAGCAGGACAACGCCCGACCCCATGCAGCTCGTGTTGTTCAACAGTATCTGCAGCAACAACAAGTGGATGTTCTTCCCTGGCCCGCAAATTCGCCCGATATCTCACCCATTGAGCACGGATGGGACGAAATGAAACATCAGCTACGCCGGCTTCTCCATGCACCGTCAACACTTGTGGAACTCCAAAGACAGCTTATCAGAATATGGAACAACATCCCACAACACTTCCATGCTAACTTGTTCGCTTTCATGAGGCGTAGATGCACAGCAGTAGTCGATGCAGATGGAGGTCATACCAGATATTGAGTGTGTGACTTTTGTGTTTGACCCTTAGTGTCTTTGACTCTCCATGGCACCAAGAATATTTGTCGTAGCGTAATGAAATTTCTCGTGTTGATCACAAATTGATTCATCTGTGATTGAATAAAATTTTCATGAATGAAAATGATATATATCTTTTTTTAGTGTTATTTTTTAGCATGCACACTTTCTTTTTTGGGAGAGTATATATATTTTTTATACTTACCAATGACCCAGACGTTGATGGCCCTCCCATGAGTTGGGAACTCATACCTCCCCGCTGATCATATAACATTTACCAGGCACTGGTTGTAAGAATGAGGATTTGGTGCCAATTTCGGTACTTACTTGACACTGCGCATATGCAGTGGACAAAAGTTTGGAGGACCATATAGGACATTGAATTTTTTGATTTGGATGCGAATTTTGGGGATTGGGGGGCAAAATTTGTGTTTGTCCCTGAATAATTTAAGAGTTAGCACCGGCTAAGTCTGGGTCTTTGGTAAGTATAAAAAATATATAAATTACTATAAATTTTTTCATTTTTAGTGAATTCCAAAAATGAAAACATTCTCTATATTTAATTAATATCTTATTAATAGTGAAAATATGTATACATGTATTAGCTTCAGCGTATAATTTATTTACTTTTAATTAATTGACTAAACTTAATTGTGGATAGTCCTAAAAAAGTTAAAAATCTGTTTCTCAGGCCATCCTGCATGGTCCTTTTGGTTGCCGCATTTTGTTTTTTATAAACAATGTAAACTTAAAACAATAAATATTAAATGCTTTGTCCTAAAAAAGTTAAAAATCTGTTTCTCAGGCCCTCCCACATGGCCCTTTGGCTTTGTTGCACTCAAGGGATGAAATACACCAATTTTGTAGATTATGATGCCTAAAACAGAAAACAAACCAAGAACATGAACTTTTGATGTCAAAGAAATAATTACAAATATAAAAAATAAAATAAAAAACACTTGCAATTTTACAAAATATGGCCTGAGAAACAGAAGATTTACTTCATATAGCCTTAGCTACAGTGTATAATTGTGTGTATAATTATAGTGTATAATCAGTGTATAATTTATTTACTTTTAATTAATTGACTAAACTTAATTGTGATTATCTGAATTATGTTGCCTACCAATACTACTAGTGGGCTGTATCTAAACATGAAGGAAAAGGAATGAATTTATCTGAAACTGGAAATTATTTCCAGAGTGTAGACTGACAGGCCTTTAGATTGCTCTAATTTGGGCACAACGGCAATATAGATTCACCATATTTGGCATGGTAGGAGAGAAAAGTGCTAGTATTTCCCCTTCTCAGCCTCAGTTTTCTAATACTTTCTGGTTCTTCCTGCCAGAGAATCATAGCTTAAAATTTGATGAAACACCCATCCCCGCCCCCCCCCCCCCCCCCTTCCTGCATGGTCCTTTTTGCTGCTGCATGCTCTCTTTTTTAGAGCCTGTGCAAACTTACAAAAAATTAAAATTAAATGGTTCACGTCTGATATTTTACCCAAGTTAATAAAATTGATAAATTTGTTTCTTGAGTGCAACAAGGCTTTGCAATGCTTAAGCATTGCAAAGCCTTCTTGAACTTAAGGGACGAAATACACCACCACCAATGCTATTCTGTAGATTATGAGGCCTAGAACATAACACAAACCAAGAACATGAACTTTTGATGGTAAAAAATAATTATAAAAATAAAAAATAAAATAAAAAACCACCCGCCCACATGTAATTTTACAAAAAATGGTCTGAAAAACTGAAAAGCTACTTTGTGGGGCCTTAAAGATTTGTTTAAATCAAGTCCTGTTTGAGAAATGTTTCTTGCGTTCATTCAAAGAAAATGAATGGTATTTTTTTATATGCAGTCAGATGGAATATTTCAGTTGGTCAGAAATGCGAACTGTACTAAACATAGGTGATGGACTATTTAAGGGCTAGACTGGTTCCAGGCCATAACAGAGTCAGATTACTTACGGAATTTGACTGCTGGCTTGAGAGATTAATTAAAAACAAAAGCCATGATGCATGCTTTTTATTTGAAAACAGCTGGAAAATATAACTTGAAATAATACTTTCCATCCTTTTATTTCAACAGCTACTAGAAGATGTAATGGCATTGTTGGATATACTTGGTGTATGGGAAACAGGCCAGATGTGGACTGAAATGGTTCACATGGGGTTGAACATTTTGCTGTCCTTTGCTACACACACAAATTTAGAGGTAAGATTCCCATGTGACTGTCTATTTCTCAAAACTGTTTTGATCACCAGTCATTTTAATTTTTGAAGGGTGCATACTTTTGTTCATTATATGGTGATAGATACATATATTAACTCTTAGAAGCCGAGAGTCGCGTTTTCTTGCCTGTGATGTAATACGCCAGGTAATCTGGCTGTGGCAGTTCGGCTATCTTTGGGCTGGGGGAGAATTAAACACTGAGCAGGTGCTTCTAGTCAAGTGTCGTCTGCCTGAATAGGCAGACGACACTTGACTAGAACCACCTGCTTTACTGTAAGTTTTTCACGGTATGTCATATTCAATGAATTCATTCTGATTCCCCGGCTTCTAAGACTTAAAAGATACACATTAGTTGCTGTTTTAGACCTACAAAAAGTATGTTGTTTCTCTGGGTTTCTCAGGCAATTTTTCCTCACTTTAATGATGAAATGGGGGGGGGGGGGGGGTCTGTTTTTTTTAATTTTAATCTATAAAACGTTCCTGATTTAAGTTGGAATTAGATAGAAATGTAATTTCTCACACTATTATGTTGGGAAAAGCAATGTTTTTGGCAGTGAAAATGTCTCATATAGTTAAAAATTTAACCAATTATATCTTGTTTGATAAAACTCAGTGAGCTCTGCCAAACAAGATATACATCATGTTATTGCATCACTTAATTCTATATATTGCATTGCATCTCTCTTCAAATTTCCTGTGTGCCATAGAATCAAGGAATGACGCTGGCTTTATTTACAATGACATAGCAGGGGTTCTAACCCATGCCGAGAGAGTTTCCATTGGCACCAACCACTTAGCAAAACTATACTAAACTACACACACCAGCCAGCCATTGCAAGGCCCTAAAAGAGTTAACTAGCATTCGGTAGTTAGGTGAATGGTTAAATTGACTTGATTCTTTTCACACAAATCCTAGCAGAAATGCAGCCCGAATCTATATGGATTCTTGCTGGTTTGTTGCAAGAATCTTTGCATGAATCGAAATATAAGCCCTGCAGTTCTGTTTCAAACAAGATTGTATTGGTTAAATTCCAGGTTGCTTTATTGGAAACATTTACTGCTTGAAATTTTTGTGTTTAACTGTCAGTATACAGGGTGTTCAAAATGTAGGTGTCATGTTCAAAATGTAGACACTCAGATTCTTAGCAGTAGTTTATATTAAGCTAGAGTCAGATGATATGCTGCCTGTCTGCATTCTCCAATATTTATTTCTCTGTTAGGGTTTAATGACACTTTTGACAGCCAGGGTCACCACATGTTGGACAGTTTTACATGTGGAGGAAGCTGGAGTACCCAGAAAGAATCACTGTGCAGCGGCGAGCAGCTGTCTGACTCCCCAAAATACTAACTCCACACAAGCAAAGTTAGCATTGGCTGAAGACAAGTGCACCATCAACGTGCAGTGCACCTTAGTACACAGTGCCACTGTGCCCCTCATGATGCACTCTCCAATAAATTGTAACAGAACAGATATTGTTAAAACTATATTTATACCATGATTACCTATTCTACTATATATAAAAAGCCTATGACATAAATTTTAGCTCTGCACACCAGCCACCATTTTGTACCGACAATGCAGAAATCTGTTTTTTGTACAGAACTTCCATATGAAAGCTCTGATTTGAATAATTTTTTGTATGAATGTTTAGTACCATGGTATATACATCACATATAATACGGGTTTTTTTCTCGTGCGTAAATTATGCAAATTAGACTAACTTTGATGTTTTTTGGTGTTACTTTCAGCACTGTAAGTGCAAATGCGAATACGGCTCGGGCTAGAGGCCATATTTATGAACCGATCTTTACGAAACTCCTTGGGTACCTTTGTTATCACCGTGGGACGAGAACGAGTGTTTTTGGGTTCGGTCCAAAATTCAAGATGGCCGATGGCAGCCATTTTGTACAAAATTAGGTGCAATCAGATTTTTGCACAGAACTTCCATATGAAAGCGCTGATTTGAATAATTTTTTGTGTGAATGTTTAGTACCATGGGATACATCACATATAATACGGGTTTTTTTCTCGTGCAGAAATTATGCAAATTAGATGAACTTTGATTTTTTCAGTGCTGCTTACACACAGTAAGTACACGTGTCAATACGGCTCGGGCTAGAGTCTGTATTTCTGAACCGATCTTCACGAAACGTCTTGGGTACCTTTGTTATCACCTTGGGACGAGAACGAGTGTTTCTGGGTGCGGTCCAAAATTTAAGATGGCTGCCAGTGGCCATTTTGTACCGAAATTAGGTCTAATCAGTTTTTTGTACACAACTTCTATACGGCTCAGGCTAGAGACCATATTTATGAACCGATCTTTACGAAACTTCTTGGGTACCTTTGTTATCACCGTGGGATGAGAACGAGTGTTTTTGGGTGTGGTCCGAAATTCAAGATGGCCACCAGCAGCCATTTTGTACCAAAATTAGTGCAATCAGTCTTTTGTACAGAACTTCTGTATGAAAGTTCTGATTTGAATAAATTTTTGTATGAATGTTTAGTAACATGGAATACATCACATATAGTACGGGTTTTTGTCTCGTGCAGAAATTATGCAAATTAGATAAACTTTGATTTATTCACTGCTACTTATACACTGTAAGTGCACATGTCAATACAGCTCGGGCTAGAGGCTGTATTTATGAACCGATCTTCACAAAACTTCTTGGGTACCTTTGTTATCACCTTGGAACGAGAACGAGTGTTTCTGGGTGCGGTCCAAAATTCAAGGTGGCTGCCAGTGGCCATTTTGTACCGAAATTAGGTCCAATCAGTTTTTTGTCCCAACTTCTACACAGCTCATATTTGTGAACTGATCTTCACAAAACTTCTTGGGTACCTTTTTTTCACCTTGGGACAGGAATGAGTGTGTTTTGGGGTGCCTTTGTTATCACTGTGCTATGAGAACAAATATTTTGGGGTTCAGTCAGACCCACTCTGGGACTCAAAGATTGTTTTCTAGTTTAGCATCTGACTGTCACCCACCTTTACAATACTTTACCTATACATTTGTTACAGGCAACGGTCAGTATTTATGTACAGACCTTTACAATACTTTATATGTACCTTTGTTATCAGGTCATTACCTAGATGTTTGTTATTGCTGTGTCACATACTATACATGTACATGTCTTTGTCTTGACAAGTTGAGCTACAGTGTCATTGACACTTTAATTAAATGAGTTTAACCCATAAGACACCAAAAATGAACAAACATGCACTGTCTCATGTTAATAAAGCATCCATAACTCAAAATTGTATGTTATTAAAATAAAAAAAAAAGGCCCCATTTCTTTTTCCATTTCGTTTTGGAGATAACATTGACAGCAGAAGTACCACCCACCGATGCTCATGTAACCAAAAACAGATTCGCACGGATGTACGTCTGCTGCTCAGTAGAATGGAGAAAAAATAATAGCGACTCTTAATAATCTGACAATCACAGTATAAATAAAATATACCCAAAGTAGCTTGGTGTACCAAATGTTCACTCGTTGTGAACATTTGGTACACCAAGCTACTATGAATATATTCTATATTTACTGCCAAAGATAAGATATCCCTATTCCAGGAAAAATTCAAGTAAGGAACGATCAGCAGATCTTTGTTATTGTCTTGAAACTGTTTATGTGCTGTGTATGAAGGTGTTTTCAAGTCGTAGAATTTACCAAAGCAGTGGGCCTTTAACTCTTTGGAGCTGAGTATTTTCAAAATATTTTATTTTATCAAATCCAGTCGTGGCTGCTTTGGAGCAGCCATGACAAGATTTGAGAAAAAATGCATGTAAATTTAACTCTAGAAACCTTTGGTTCAAAAGTCCTGTCAATTTCCGAGTAGGGATAGGGTGGAATTTACTTAAAAGTGTTGAAATTATACTTATTTCAGTGGTAAGCGGTAGCTATCCTGGGCAGAAATATCTGCCTGTAACATGCAAACAGTTACCAAATAAATATCAGAATTTCAATCTGAAATGTATTTGTTTAAATTCCTAGAAATCTCTCCGTTACTTGAAATTTTCACATTAACATCAAAAGTCCTTCATTTTTAAGAGATTCACTTTCAACCACTTGGTAAAATCCGTATGGAAAATCTGTATATTGTTTTTGTGAAAGTTTCTTAGTAACTTTGATTATGGGGAAAACTGGCTCTTTGAAATACTGGGTTTTTTTTATATTGATGTGCAGAGGGTTGAAGAAAAAGAGCTAATTTCATACAGTACACTGTGGTCCTTGAAAGCCTTCAAAGTCCTTGAATTGAAAAAAATAATATTTTCAGGCCCTAAAAAGGTTAAAAATCTGTTTCTTAGGCCCTCTCGCTTTGTACTTTTGGCTGCCGCATGCTCTCTTTTTAAAACTTAAAAAAATAAAAATTAAATGGTTTATGTCTGATATTTTGCCCAAGTTAATAAAATTGATAAATTTGTCCCTTGACTGTAAGAAGGCTTTGCAATGCTTTAGCATTGCAAAGCCTTCTTCCACTTAAGGGACAAAATACACTACCACCCATGATATTTTGTAGATTATGAGGTCTAAAACATAAAACAAACTGAGATCATGAACTTTTGATGTCAAAGAAATAATTACAAAAATAAATAAAATAAAAAGATGCCCGCACACATGCAATTTTACAAAAAATGGCCTGAGAAACAGAAGATCTATTTTGTGGGTCCCAGCCATTAAAATCAAAAACAGAGTATTTGCTGCAAACCAGGATTTTTACCAGTCATGTAAAATATTTGATAGAACACTGAAACAGATTAATTTGGGAAAAGTCCTTGATTTTTTAAGGATGCTTGAAAACTTAATATTTTTATACTGTACCAATGACCCAGACTTAGCTGGTGCTAACTCCACAAAAACCAGGGCCAAACACAAATTTTGCCCCCCAATCCCCAAAATTTGCATCCAAAACAAAAAGAAATCATGTCCTAAAGGACCTCCATAGTACGACTCTACTGCGCATGCGCAGTGACGCAGTCGTCCCGAAATTGGCGCCAAATATCATTCTCTGTTTGGCCCTTCATCAGTCAACATCTCACTGATCTTTGTGCTTGTAAATCTCAGTTTAAAGGATGCCAGACACGTAATTCTTGGAGAAAATGTGATTCTAAGGAGGATAGAAGGAGGAGAGGAAAAAAGAAGTGGCAAAAAATAATCAGGGCTGTACTTAAAATTTTTTGTTAAAATTATGTTAAGTTGCCTATTTTCGAGGCAAACGCCTCTTGTTGTCATTCTTGCTAATTGTTGCACTGCTTATTCAGTGTTTCCTCTCCCCTAACCTTCTAAAGTCCCCCCTTGCAATTCTCCCATGCTTTTGGCATATTTTTGAGAAGTTTCATTTCTAAAAATTCCCTGGGAGAGTTGCTTGGTTACAGAATGTTTTCTGTTATTTTCCCCATAGTTACGTTTTCACCCATGGGTGTATAACGTTTGTGTTCTGCATCTTCCATCTGATGTTCTGCAGATTCTCCCCTGGGAGTCTCTGTTTTGCATCAGATAGAGTGTAATTGAGGACTGATTCCGGGCCAGTTTTTTCAGTGCCTGGAGTCATGTTTTCTTCTGTGTTTACACTGTTTGTTTTCATTGGCAACAGCCTTTTTTGAGGGGGGCTGTTTGCCTTTGAGGTAGTTTATCTCATTATAAGATACATTTATATTATCCGAAAGTGTCTCATTAATTATTTTATATAATTTTAAAATTTTTGACCACACTTTGCCATCGGATCCATCGGGGCTCAACGTTACTTTTCAGCAACTTGGGCTTCTCTGAAAAAATATTTTTTCAAAATTATTTTGTTTTGCAATTGTTTTTTCATTTATTAATGGATCATGTTATTATGTATCTTTGTGTCAGGGGTTTTTGCGAGTAACTAGGACTTATTGTTGTTCTTTCACAATGAAGGGAACTTGTTCAAATTGTAATAGGAAGAAATCTTCCTCTGACTTTCATGATTATTGCATAAATTGTAGTCAGTGTTCTCGCATTAATCCCTGTCCTGTATGTGAACATTGGGATGAGAAACATTGGAAACGTGTGTCACGATATGTTGTTTCTGGAGAAAGAGCGATGCCGGCTCTTTCTCCACAAGGTCACTCTACTCTCTCAGTTTCTATTTCAGAGGAACCAGAACAGGGTGATGTTTCCATGTTATCTTCTTCAAGTGTGCGTCCGTCGTCACAATTAAATACAGAGCTAGCGGCAAAAGTGCTCATGGAGATTAGACAAATGTCGTCCGCTAGCTCGCCCGGTGTAGCGTCCATTCACCGAATGGTTCGGCAGCCGGGTTCGTCCGATGCGGTCCAAGAGGAAATTTTGGGTGATGCGAGCACTATAAAAATAATAGATGCACACCCAGTGACGGCGGATAGTGAACGAGAACGGAGGAAGCCTTTTAGTCCGGTTCCTAGCTCGTCCAGGTCCAGCCGGGCCGCGAGCGAGAGAGGCCCCTCTCTCGTACAACAACATCTGGGACCAGATGTTGTGGTACAAAATGTGTCTTTAGCGGAGCATACGTCCGTCGCTCGGGACGCTCCGTTGTATAAGCAGTCCGCAGAGACTGTTAAGGCTTCCTCTTCTCGCCGGCGCACACGACCGCACCTTGGCTGCGTGACCTCCGATATCTTGCCAGCTTCGCCGATGAAGGATTATTCGGCGACCAGGTCACACCATCCGGCAGCCAGGGATTCGAGACCGATGGACTCCGGACGTTCGCATAGGAAAAGTATGCGGGAGCCATCTGATGCGGAGCTGCCCTCGGCAAAGCAGCGAAAGACCGCTCCTCCGCAGGTCTCGACGTCGGACATTCTAGTGCAGATAGCACAGCTTATCGCAGCATCCCAGCAGCCGACAGAGACGGTGTCGGATCGAGAATTATCCGACGGCGCTGGGTCGGTACGCTCCGCCGAAGCATCGGGGGCGGACGACCGGGAACATCGGGAGGTCCGACCGGATGGTGAAAGGGATACGGATGAATTGGAGCTATCCCTTTCGGAACAACACAAAGCTGCCGTAGACTTCATCCGGCACTTTCTTCCTCAAGTTGTTCCGTCGGGCCAGACTGCTGCGCTTCCGGACAGGAGAATTATAGCGTCATTGGACTCTGATTTTTTCGAGCGGTTCAGGGACATCGCTCCCGAGTTTCCGTCGCAGTCCAATAATGTTGCAAGAACATTTGAATTATTGAACGACGCTATTTTTAAACTTGCTTCCAGGACAGGGAAAGCAGGCTTCTTGTCCGCAAATACTCTCAACCTGCCTTTCATTAATGCAAGGAATAAATTCGACACGGCAGGTCAGGGTATACCGAGAGTTCCTCTGCGTATGGACGACGAGGCGGAAGACTTAGAGCTATCATTACCGTCGTCAGCTTCTATTCCAACCGCAGTGTTGGAAACAGCTATTGCGTCTAACAGAGCCAATTTAGATGCCTTATCTTACGCAGATCACCTTACGAAGGCGTTATCACTGCGTCTTCAAGGGGAAGAGTTTCAGGATATACAATCCTCCTTAAGACTTCTTTCAAGGGCAGTAGCTTATTCCACGTGTAACTCCGCCCTTTCAGTGGCAAATCTGGAGTTGGTTAGACGTGACGCAGCCCTGTCTACATCCACACTAGTGGATTCTAAGGTGAAGAACTCTCTTAGAGTCGCTTCGGTCTCAGGAGATCTTCTCTTTGACGGCAAGCTTTCCGCTATTTATGATAATATTAAAAAGAAAGCTAGTGATTCTCTGTTGTTTAGATCCGCTCCTAAAAGGTCGGATTCAGCAGACACGAATAAGGCAGGCACTTCTGGGTCTTATCCGCCCAAGAGAGGTTCCTATAGAGGTTCCGGTGCGTCCTCTAGCTCTTATTCGAGAGACCGTCAGGATAGCGACTCTCGTTCGGGACGTCCTTCAGGCCGGGACAATCGGTCGGACGCCCCGAGGTCGACGAGGCGAGGTGCGGGTCGTGGAAGACGTGGTTTCTCCTACCGCAGGCCTCGCAGATCCAGGAGGTGATGGCTCAAACCTCTATCGCGTTCCGGTTGGCGGAAGGTTGTCGAGTTTTTCTCAAGAGTGGGCGTCGATTACGGACGATCCGTGGGTGAGAGGAGTGACTTCGGAAGGTCTAAAGATATCCTTCAAACGAAAGCCTCCATTAACTCGAAGTCCAAAGTGGACTCATCTTCCGTCAAACCCTCAGAAAAGAGACGCTCTGCTATCAGAGGTGCAGTCTCTTTTAATGAAGAACGCGGTAGAGGTCGTAGAAAACCAGGAATCGCTGGGATTCTACAGCCATCTGTTTCTGGTTCCGAAACCAGACGGCTCGTTCCGTCCAGTCATAGATTTGAGCTGGATAAACAAGCTGATCATCGCTCCGAAGTTTTATATGGAGACGATTCGATCGGTCAGAGCGAGTATTCGGGTGAACGATTATGCAACGAGCATAGATCTCAAAGATGCGTACTTTCACGTCATGGTACATCCGACATTCCGAAAGTATCTACGCTTCGCAGTCCTAGGAGTGGTGTATCAGTTCCGGGCCATGTGCTTCGGATTGAATCTAGCACCCTGGGCTTTCACTCGGGTAATGAACTCGGTAATGATCTACTTCCGAGCTCATTCGTCTGCGGTAACGTCGGCCTACCTGGACGACATTCTTCAGAGGTACGGCAACGAGTTAACGCTTCAGAACGATGTTCAGAATCTTCTTCTATTGCTCCGACGTCTCGGTTTCATAGTAAACGAGGAGAAGTCGGATCTGGTGCCGTCCAAGTCATTCACTCATCTGGGAATGAGCTTCGAGACGCACAACAATCTCGTTCGTCTGCCGTTAACCAGAGCGAAATTAGTCAGTTGTTACGCTCGCTATTGTCTAAATACAGACAAAGTCACAGCGAGAGAATTTATGAGACTGATAGGTCTGTGCGGAGCCGCTGCGGATCTCATTCCGATGGGACGGCTACGCACACGGCCTCTTCAAATTTTCTTGACTCAGAATTGGAGTGTGAAAATTCATTCGCTCGATGTAGACGTTCTCTTGTCAGATCAAGTGAAACAAGAGATTCAGACTTGGGCAAACATTCAGTGGTTAACTCAAGGAGTTCCGCTGCAGTTGCCGGATCCGAGTTTTACCATTATGACGGATGCCAGTCAAACAGGTTGGGGTGCATCATTAATCCCAACGGATTCGAGATGCCAGGGTCTTTGGGATCCGCAATTCCTGTGCAAGCACATAAACATCAAGGAAATGATGTCAATTTGGCTTGCGTTACGTCACTGGATGGACATTATTCACGATGCTCATGTCCAAATCCTATCCGACAATACGACAGTAGTGGCGTATATACGGAATCAGGGAGGCACTCATTCAGTTCCGTTGTTCAATCTAACGGAAAGAATCCTTCTGTTTGCGTTGGAACATCACGTTCTTCTTTCGGTCCGTCACATACCGGGTCGTCTGAATGTGCTAGCAGACTCCCTTTCTCGAAAGGGTCACTTGTTGCCGTCGGAGTGGACTCTCAACAAACAAGTATTCAATCAGATTTGCTACCAATGGGAACGGCCAATGATAGACTTATTTGCGACACATCTCAACAATCAGTTGCAGACGTATGTGTCCCCGTGTCCGGATCCAAGAGCATTTGCTGTAGACGCTCTATCGATCCCTTGGGACGGAATGATAGGATATGCGTATCCTCCAGCGCCGTTAATTCAACAAGTATTGCTAAAGATAAAACAATCTCAATGCAAGATTCTGTTGGTAGCATCTCTGTCGCCACAGAGACCGTGGATAAATCTACTCAGGTGTCTGTTGTGGGACCTACCGCGGAAGCTCCCTCCACGAGAGGATCTTCTTTGGCAGGGGAAATCGTGCCAACTGCATCACAACCCGCAAGGTCTCAACCTTCACGTTTTTCCGTTGTGCGGTCCTTCTTGCATGGCAAGCACTTTACAGGACGAGCAGTGGACGCGATTTCTAACTGTAGGAGGACCTCCTCTTCGCTAAACTATGCGGCTAAGTGGAAGGTTTTCCGTCGTTGGTGTAGGGATCATTCTGTTGATATATTTGATCCCTCTATACCAGACATTGCTAACTTTCTAGTATACTTGTTTGACGAAATCAAACTGCAACCGGTTACTATAAAGGGTTATAGATCTATGTTATCTGATACCTATGCACATCATGATAGTTTACAAATTGGATCTAATGTCTCTTTATCGAAATTGGTTAGAAACTTTTCGATAAATAGACCCAGAAC
Source organism: Pictodentalium vernedei (assembly GCA_031216915.1). Lineage (NCBI taxonomy): Eukaryota > Metazoa > Mollusca > Scaphopoda > Dentaliida > Dentaliidae > Pictodentalium > Pictodentalium vernedei. The sequence goes on along the minus strand of CM062294.1, from coordinate 72,006,310 downwards.
TCTTAGATTAATTCCTAAGTGGAATTTAGCTTGGGTTCTCCTTAAATTGAAGGAAAAGCCATTTGAACCTCTTGGGACAGTAGATTTCAAATTCTTATCTTATAAGACAGCTTTTCTCTTAGCTTTCTCTTCTGCCAGAAGAGTCAGTGAGCTTCATGCACTATCGGTGGATGATTCTCATTATCGTAGTGTTGGGAACACTATCACCTTCACTACTAACGTCGGTTTTTTAGCTAAGAATCAGGCTCCTAATAAATATCCGGAACCTATTGTTATTAAGGCTCTTCCGTCTTCAGACGGGCGTAGGCCTTTACTCTGTCCTGTTAGAGCACTACGTATCTATAAACAGAGATCTCAGTTCATCAGAAAGGGACGAAAACGTTTCTTTCTGTCTTTGATGCCTAATAGAAAGGACATTTCAGTCCATTCTATTGCTAGATGGATTCAGTTAACTATCCGTACTGCGTATGAAGATTTATCTTCTTCTCAGCAGTCTGTGCTTTAGATTTCTGCTCATGAAGTAAGAGCTCTTTCTACTTCCTGGGCTTATGCTAATAGTGTTGCTATTACAGATTTAATGAAGGCTGCTTATTGGTCTCAGCCTTCCACATTTACTAATTTTTATCTCAGAAATATTGAGTCCATTTCTGGAGACCTGCATTGTTTAGGTCCGTTATCTGTTGCTCAGAATGTCGTCCACTAAACAGTTGCAACTATAGTTATGCAGGCTTTCTGTTCCGGCAGTGACTCCGTCCGGCTGCCCTCTTCGCTCTGGGCTATTTGACCCAGGGCAAGGGGAAGGGGGGGGGGGGGGCGGGTGTTCCCTTAGGTCACCTGCTTTATAGTGAAAAGCAAGGGAATGCCTCCTCCAAGACAGTATTTCTGAGTCGCTTCCGGGATGGTTTTAAAGTGTAATATTAATGTTTAATTTCATTCATGTCTTATTTTTAAAGTGTAGCTCGGTGTGAAGCATTTGTATATGTCAAGTGTCAAACGGGCTTTAATATACAATACTCGGACACTTTTAAATGATTATAAAGAGTCTCAATTCTCTGGACTACTTTATTTATTGGCTTGTTTTAAAAATAATTAGTATAAAGGTTATACTGGATGTTAATAGAGAACATGAATGTTATTGTGCTCAATTATTAAGGGTAGTGTATCTTTCTAATTTAAATATTAAATAAGAAAGATACATGTAAAGCCTAATACTCCTTTTCTCCTTAAGGGGTTACCTCTTTATTTTATAATTGAGCTTATTGGATTTTCCTCTATGTCCTAGGCCCTCCAGCCTGTTTACTATTCAGCTAAGTCTGGGTCATTGGTACAGTATAAAAATGTTAAAAAATTTATAGTAATTTATATATTTTTTATACTTACCAATGACCCAGACGGGGATGGCCCTCCCTGAGTTGGGAACTCTTGCCTCCCCGCTGAGTACATAGCGCTGACCAGGCACTGCCAGTAAGAATGATATTTGGCGCCAATTTCGGGACGACTGCGTCACTGCGCATGCGCAGTAGAGTCGTACTATGGAGGTCCTTTAGGACATGATTTCTTTTTGTTTTGGATGCAAATTTTGGGGATTGGGGGGCAAAATTTGTGTTTGGCCCTGGTTTTTGTGGAGTTAGCACCAGCTAAGTCTGGGTCATTGGTAAGTATAAAAAATATATAAATTACTATAAATTTTTTAACTTTCATTGCCTAGTAATGACTGTTGTGCAACAAAAATTAAATCATTAAGGCATTCTTAAAAACCAAGGACTTTCAAGGCTAATGTGAAAATTTCAAGTACTTTCAGTGCCTTGAAAACATTTATTTTTACTGATAACTATAAATCTTATCATAGGTTTACTCACAGCTATTTGAAAATTGCAAGGAATAATAAAAAAAAATGTCTAACAAGTCCTTGAGAATAGACTGAAAAGGTCCTTGGAAGTCCTGGAATTATCCTTATCCTTGAGGCAATGAGTCCTGTTTCAGTTTTATGACAACTATATTTTGTTTTCCTTTCAGTTGTGTGCAGTTGCTACAGCTAAGCTGCATTCCCTTATTCAGACAAAATTGATCAGCAGTTCAGCTGAAGCTTCATATCTCATCGGAAATCTGCATATTGTTCTTGTAAAAGCTGTTGAAGGTAATAATATTTGCTGATTGTAAAAAATGAGTTGAATGTTCTGAATTTGCTTTCTTGGTTAACCCTTTGAACACAAGAGGCTGCTTTTTCAACCAATGAATATGGTACTTCATATTTATAATTTGAATAACCCTTCCCCTAACATGAAAAGCAGACGACACTTGCCAACAAAAGTCTTAAATAACTAATTTTTTTAATTTTCTTTCGCAAAAACATAGGTTATGACCCCTCATTGGAACGAGCTCGATGAGCTCATTCCAAAGAGGGTCATAAACTATGTTTTTGAGAAAAAAAATGAAAAAAAATAATGAAAATTAATTTAAGATTTTTTTGAATAGCTCTGGCCGGCTTTGGCCATTACATTGGGTAAAGGGTTAAGTAGGATGCGTTCTGTATGAATGTGTGAGGTAGGCCAATTTTCAGTGTCCCGCCACAAGGCAGCATGTTGAAAATATCAATTGGCCTACTCCCAAATAATGAATATGGACTCTTCCAATTGCAGCCAATGAACTGACAATGGACGATACCACCAAGGTTCAAAGGGTTAAGTAAGAACCCACACTTTTTTCAGTTCTAGATTTCTGCAACTTTGTCAGACTAAGCACATCTGCTATCCCAGAAAACAAGATTGCTGGTAGATGGTTTTCGATAGACATTGCAATAATTGTTTATAAACAAGGGCATTGAAAAAAATCTTGTTTCTCAGGCATGTCCCCCTCATCATTAAACTTCTGAAGTGAGGAAGTGAGGTGTAAATGTTTTGCTTTGTTTTTTCTTCTTTAACAATACATGTACCAGCCCGAATCTGTGCCAGTGGCTAGAAACAAGAAATGTTTCTCCTCTCACCAATGATATATTCAGAATAGACCTAAAAAGTTAAAAATCTGTTCCTCATGCCCTCCTGCATGGTCCTTTTGGCTGCTGCATACTCTTTTTATATAACCAATGCAAACGTAAAAAAAATAAAAATTAAATGGTTTGTATATTTTACCCAAATTAATAAAATTGATAAATTTGTCCCTTGAGTGCAACAAGCCTTTGCAGTGCTGTAGCATTGCAAAGCCTTCTTGCACTCAAGGGACAAAATACACCACCAACCATGCTATTCTGTAGATTATGAGGCCTAAAACATAAAACAAACCAAGAACATGAACTTTTGATGGCAAAGAAATAATTACAAAAATGAAAAATAAATTAAAAAACGCCCGCCCATATGCAATTTTATAAACAGTGGCCTGAGAAACAGAAGACCTCCTTTGTGGGGTGAAACCTGTTTTATTGAAACCAGCCAACATCTCCATACAATGAAAAATCAATTCTTTGGTGTGTGTAATATATATGATGGAAACTGGGCCACATAGAAACAACTATTAAGTGACTAATGATCCCCAGGTGAGTCAATATTTCACATTTCTGTCTGAGACATCACAAAGTGTTTTAAAAAATTAAAAGAAAAAAGACCCTTCCTCCTCCTCATCAAAAAAATGCTGTTAAAAGTGCTTAACAATGCCTAAATATCTAGAACTTATTTCTAATAGGCTAACTCCAAAGTTTGATGTTTTTAATTTTACCACACCTTCCTTATGTACCCTTTTTGGAACAAGTAATTACCCCCCTCCAAGTTGTGGGAGGGGGATATAGGAATGGGTTCTGTCTGTTTTTAGCATCTATTATCTCCCTCCAAGTGATGAGAGAGGGGTATAGGAATATTTCTTCAAGAGTTACAGCCCTTCTTGGAATTTATTGACATCACACTGCCATTTCCTGTCATCACATTTCAAAGGAAACTGTTTAAGAATTTTTTCCAATTTTAACATATAGCTTTTTAGTAATAAAATCATGAAGGGTATTGTGAACCAGTTGTGTCAAAGTATTTCTTCTTGAGTAATTCCTCTTGTTAGAGTTCTTGTAGACACATTACCATTTATTGTCCTCACATTTCAAAAACATCTATTCATGCTTTTTGTTTCTGATTTAATATATAGTTTTTATGCCTCTGAAAACAACTTTTGGGGACATATAGTGTTTGTCATTTCAAAAAAAACATTTTGTGTGTGACACATTGTCTCCCCAGAAGCAGCATCTATACCAAGTTTCAACAAAATCCAGTGATGCACCTCCAAGATATGGAGCAGACACGAAAATCTTCCTGACGGAGACAGATGAAAGGACAGATGGACGGATGGACAGATGGAAATGACAAACACAAAATGTCCCCAAAAGTTGTTTTCAGTACACATAATGCCGGCATCCGGGGTGGCCATCCGTCGTTTGTCCATCCTTTGTCTGTCCGTCTGTCTTCCCATCCGGCATCCGTATCCATTTCTTTGGCATTCGATAACTTGAAAATTATTGCTTGGATTGTCGAGTTACTTTATTTTTGTGTTCATGTTACTGATGTGCCGAGTTGTATAGTTTTTGATGTAAATCTGATAATTTGATCCTGAGATATTAACCCTTTATCCTTCAAATTGAAAATTCCTCCAATCCCTTTGGCGAGATAACTCAAAAAATATCAATCCGATTGTCACGTTACTTCATATATGGGTTCAGGTTACTGATGTTCCGAGCTGTATAGTTTTGGGTGTAAATCTGATAATTTGATCCTGTGATATTAACCCTTTATCCTTCAAATTGAGAACTCCTCCAATCCATTTCTTCGGCATGCGATACCTCAATAAATATTAATCCGATTATCAGGTTACTTTATATATGTATTCAGGTTACTGGTGTGCTGTGTTGTATAGTTTTTTATGTAAATCTAATCATTTGATCTGGAGATATTAACCCTTTATCCATCAAATTAGGCACTCCTCCAATCCATTTCTATATGTACCCATACCATGTATGGTGTACATAATGTCGACATCCAGGGTGGTCCTCCGTCATACAGCTTTCTACTAGTTGCGCATATGGGTAAACATCTGACGATTTCATCGGCCTATTTTTTAGAATCAGTGCCAGTGGCTGGATCATCCATAAAAAGAGAAACAAATTTTTCTCCTCACCAATGATTTATTCAGAATAGGCCTGAAAAAAGTTAAAAATCTGTATTTTTATACTGTACCAATGACCCAGACATAGCTGGTGCTAACTCTTAAAATATAGGGCCAAACACAAATTTTGCCCCCCAATCCCCAAAATTTGCCTCTAAAACCGAAGAATACATGTCCTGAATGGCCCTCCACATTTCACCTCTACTGCGCATGCGCAGTGTCAAGGACGTTCCGAAATTGGCGCCATTAATCATTCTTAGTTTGGCCCTTCATCAGTTAACATCTGACTGATCTTTGTGCTTGTAAATCTCAGTTTAAATGATGCCAGACACATAAATATTAGAGAAATGGTGATTCTAAGGAGGATATAGAAGGAGGAGAGGAAAAAGGAGTGACAGAAAATTATCAGGGCTGTAACTTAAAATTTTTTAATGAAATTATGTTAAGTTACCTATTTTCAAGGCAACAGCCATGTTGTTGTCATTCTTGTTATCAAGTTACACTGCTTGTTCAGTGTTTTCCTCTCTCCCTTTCCTTTAAGTCCCCTCTTGCTATTCTCCCATGCTTTTGGCATATTTTCTGTAATTTTATTACTAAAATTTCTTGGGAGTTTTAGCTGAATAACAGAATGAATGCTGTTCTTTTCCCCATGTTTACGTCTTCACCTATGGGTGGTTAGGCGTAGTGTTCTGCATCTACCATCTGATGTTCTGCAGTTTCTTCCCTGGAATTATCTGTTTTGCATCAGATAGTGTATTATTGGTAACTGATTTCGGGCCTGGCCTGGAGTCTTATTCTAGTGTTTTTACACTTATTGTTTACATTTACAACAGCCCTCTGTGTGAGGGGGGATTTCTTGAAAATAATATCTTGATGTTAATTTAATCATAACTAGATACATTATTATTGTTCGTAAGTGTTGCATAAATTGTTTAAAATATTTTTAAAATTTTTGTCCACACTTAGGCTTGGGATCCATTGGGGCTCAACATTACTTTTCAGAAACTTGGGCTGTTCTGAAAAAATATTTTTTCAAAATTTTTTGATTTCAATTATTTTTTCTATGTTAATGGATCATATTATTATGTATTTTGATTGTCAGGGGTTGGTGCGAGTACTAGGACTTTGTTTTCTTTTTTGGTCAATTGTAATAAGAGGAAATCTTCCTCTGACTTTTATAATCATTGTATATGTAGTCAGTGTACTCGCACTAACTCCTGTTCTGTATGTGATAATTTTGATGACAACATGGGAAGCGTGTGTCACGGTATGTTAGTGGGGAATTGGACATTCCGGTCCTTTCCCCGCAGGGTCACTCTACTTTATCAATTTCTATTTCAGACGATCAAGATTAGGGTGATGTATCCGTGATGTCTTCCAAAAGTGTGCCTCCGTCATCACAATTAATGAAGAGCTAGCGGAAAAGTGCTTATGTAAATACGCCAATTGCCTAAGAGGACCCTAGTAGGTTCGACGGCCTTTGACGTCCGCTAGCTCGCCCGGTGTAGCGTCCATTCATCGAATGGTTCGGCAGCCGGGTTCGTCCGTTGCGGTCTAGAAGGAGTTTTGGGGTGATGCGAGCACTATAAATCAACCAAATGCACACCCAGTGACGGCGGATTAGAGGGAGAACGGAGGAAGCCTTTTAGTCCAGTTCCTAGCTCATCCAGGTCCATCCGGACGGCGAGCGAGAGAGGCCCCTCTCTCGTACAACAACATCTGGCCCCAGATGTTGTGGTACAAATGTTTCGCATTCGGAGCATACGTCCGCCGCTCGGGACGCTCCGACATATAGTCAGTCTGGAGAGACTGTCAATAAGGCTTCCTCATTCTCATGGTAGCGCACACGACCGCTCTTGGCTACGTGACCTCGGATATCCAGTCAGCTTCGCCAATCAGAGAATCATCGGCGACCAGGTCACACCATCCGGTAGCCAGGGACACGAGGCCTGCAGACTCCGGATGTTCGCATGAGAAAGTGTGCGGGAGTCTACGTACACGGAGCTTCCGGCGGCAATGCATCGTAAGACCGCTACTGCACAGGCCTCGGTGACGGATGTGCTATTCCAAATAGCACAGCCTATCGCAGCATCCCAGCAACGACAGAATCTGTCGCATCATGTATTATCCGACGATGCTGGGTCGGGACGCTCCACGGAAGCAGCTACGGACGTCCAAAAATTTCATCCGGTCCGACGGGATGCCAAAAGGGATTCGGAGCTTTCCCTTTCGGAACAACATATGCTGTTGTGTATGTCATCTGACTTTATCTTCTACAGGTTCTTTCGTCGGACCAGAATGCTGCGATGCCGGATAAGAAACTGATAGCGTCGGTGGACTTAGAAATTTTTGGTTCGGTTCAGGGACATCGTCCCTCAGTTCCGACATAGTCCAATAATGTCACACAAACTTTCGAATTATTGAACGACGCTATATATATATTATTATATGCTTGCTATTACCAAGCATTTCTGGTTTCTTGTTCGCAAAGTTACGGAGATGTCTTTCAAAGTGTGCCTCTGTCGTCATAGTTAATGAAGAGTTAGCGGCAATAAGTGCTCATGGAATATGTCTATCGCCTAAGAGGTCCCTTGTAGGATCGATGGAGTGACATTCGCTAGCTCACCCGGTGTAGCGTCCATTCATCGAATGGTTCGGCAGCCGGGTTCGTCTGTTGCGGTCTAGGAAGGAGATTTGGGTGATGCGAGCACTATAATAACTTTAGTACTCACCCAGTGACGACGGATTGAGGACAGATCGGAGGAAGCCTGCTAGTCCGGTTCCTGGCTCGTCCAGGTCCATCCGGGCTGTGAGCGAGAGAGGTCCCTCTCTCGTACAACAACGTAGGGGACCGCATGTTGTGGTTCAGATATTTCGCATTCGGAGCATATGTCCGCCGCTCGGGACGCTCCGTTATATTGACAGTCCGAGAGACTGTCGATAATGCTTCCTCATCCTCACAGCAGCGCACACGACCGCACATTGGCTACGTGACCTCAAGTATTCGACCAGTTTCGTCATTCAGTGATTCCACGGCGAACAGGTCACGCCATCCGGTAGCCAAGGGACACGAGGCCTATACACTCCGTTCGCTCGCATAATAGAAGTATGCACAGGGTAACGATCACGGAGCTTCCAGCGGCAATGCATCGTAAGACCGCTTCTCCGCAGGCCTCAGTGACGGACGTGCTATCCAAGTTAGCACAGTTTATCGCAGCATCCCAGCAATCGACAGTTTCTCGGTCGGATCAGGAATTATCCGACGGCGCTGGGTCGGTGTGCTCCGCTGTTGCATCAGGTTCAGATGACCGAACGCTTTATAGGGTCCGACAGGATGGCGAAAGGGATTCGGACGATTTCGAGTTTTCCCTTTCGGAACAACGGAAGCTGCCATACATTTCTTCCAGCATTATCTTCCAGAGGTTGTTCCTTCGGACTACATTGCTGCGATGTTGGATAAGAGACTTATAGCGTCATTGGACACGGAATTTTGGATCGGTTCAGGGACATTGTCCCTGACTTACCGACACAGTCCAATAATGTCATTAGAACATTTGTATTATTTATCGACGCTATATATATATAAGCCTGCTACCAAGCATGATAGTTTAGTTTCTTGTCCGCAATGCTCAATTCTGCCTTTTATCATTTCTAGGAATAATTTATTTTGGCAGAACAGGGCATACCGAGAGTTCATATGCGTCTAGACGGCGGGGTTAAAGACTGGAAATTATCTTTTTCGCCGTCTATGTCTTTTCCAACCACAATGTTGGAAACGACAATGATGTCTAATAGACTTAACTTAGATGCTTTATCATACGTAGTCCACCTTACTGAGGCATTATCATTACGTCTTCAAGAGAAAGAATTCCGGGATATGATTTTCAATGTGATTTCTTTCAAGGGCAGTAGTTTTTCCACGTATAACTCCGCCCTTCAGTGGCAACCTGGAGTTGGTTAGACCTGACGCAGCCCTAGCTACATCCACGCGCGTGGATAGTAAGGTGAAGAACTCTCTCAGAGTCGCTTTGGTCTCGGAGAAGCTTCTCTTCGACGGCAACTTTTCAGCAATCCATGAATTGCTCGATATACACGTTCTCTTGTCTATCAAGTGTAGCAAGAGATTCAGACTGGGGCAAACATTCGGTGGTTGACTCAGAGAGTGCCACTGCAGTTGCCGGATCCGAGTTTTATAATTATGACGGTTACAAGTCAAACAGGTTGGGGTACAATATTGACCCCAATGGATTCGAAGTGCCAGGGTCTTTGGGTTCCGCAGTCTCTAGGCAAGCACTTATCTTCCTCGGAATAATGTTTTTTAGGCTTGCTTTATGTCATTGGATGAACATTATTCAGAAACGCATCTCCAAATCCTGTCCAATAATACGACAGTAGTTGCGTATCTCAGGAACCAGGGAGGCACTCATTCGATTCTGTTATTCAATTTAACGGAAAGAATCCTTCTGTTTGTTATAGTACACCAACTTCTGCTTTGGTCCGTCATATTCCGGGTCGTCTGATTGTATTACCGGACTCCCTTTCACGTATGAGTCGCTTGTTGCCGTCAGAATGGACTCTCAACAAACAAGTATTCAATCAGATTTGCTATCAATGGGAGCGCCCAATGATAATTTATTTACGACACAACTTGCTAATCAATTGCAGACGTATGTGTTTGCATGTCCGGATCTCTGAGCTTATGTTGTTAACGCTCTATTGATCTAATAGGACAGAATGATAGGATATGCGTATCCTCCGGCGCTGTTGTTTCAGCAAGTATTGCTAAGATAAACAACCACAATACATTTCTGTTGATAGCATCTCTGTCTTCACAGAGACCGTGGGTAAATTTACTCAGATGTCTACTGTGGGACTTAACGCGAAAACTTCCTCCATGAGAGGATCTTCTTTCGCTGGGGAAAATCGTGTCATCTTCATCACAACCCGCAAGGTCTCAACCTTCACGTATTCCGTTGTGTGGTCCTTATTGCATTGTAAGCATTGTACTGGACGAGCTTTGGACGCGATTTCTTACTGTAGGAGAACCTCTTCTTCGCTATACTATGCGGCTAAAGTGGAGGCTCTTCCGTCGTTGGTGTAGGGATCACTATGTTGATATTGTTGATCCCTCCATACTAGTCATTGCAACTTTCTAGTTTACTTGTTTGACAAGATCTACTGCAGCCTGTTACTATTAAGGTTATAGGTCTATGTTATCTCATACCTATGCACTCTATGATAGTTTACAATTGAGTCTTATGTCTCTTTATCTAAGTCAGTTAGTAACTTTTCGATAAATAGACTTAGAATCATTAGATTAAATTTCTATATGGAATTTAACTTCGGTTCTTATTTAGCTAAGTAATCATTTGAGCCTCTGGAAACAGTAGTTTTCAAATTCTGACCTTTTAGACAGTAATTCTGTTGGCTTCTCTTTTACTGAAGAGTCAGTGAGCTTCATGCACTATTGGTGGATGATTCTCACTTTCGTAGTTTCGGAATCACTACTTCCTTTACTATTTAGGTTGGATTTTTGGTTAAGAGTCAGGCTCCTAATAAATATCCGGAACCTATTGTTATTAAGGTCCTTCCGTCTTCGTACGGGCATAGGCCTTTACTCTGTCCGGTTAGAGTTTACGTATTTATAAACAGATATCTGTTTATTACTACGGACGTAAGCTTCTTCTGTCTTTGATGCCTAATAGAAGGACGTTACGCTCCATTCTATTGCTAATGGATTCAATTAACTATCGGTACTGCTTATGGTATATCATTGACTCAGCAGTTGTGTTTGAGATTTCGGCTCATGAACTAAGAGTTCTTTCTACATCTTGGGCTTACTTTAATAGTGTCGCTATTATAGATTTTTGAAGGCTGCTCATTGCGCTCAGCCATCCACATTCATGAATTTTTATCTCAGAAATATCGAGTCCATTTCTGGAGGCCTCTATTGTTAGGTCTATTATCTACTGCTCAGAATGTCATTCACTTAACAGTTGCTATTATAGCTAGGTAGGCTGTCTGTTTCGGCAGTGACTCCGTTCTGCTGCCCTCTTCGCTCTGGGCTATTTGACCCAGGGCAAGAAAAAGGGGGGGGGGGGGGGAGGGTGTTCCCTTGGGTCACCTGTTTTACTATGAAAACAAGGGGATACCTCCTCCGGAGTTAGTAATTCTGAGCTGTTACTGGGATGGCTTTTTAGTGAAAAGTTTATGTTTTAAAAATTCATTCAGGTCTTAGTTTTTAAAGTATAGCTTTTGAATATAGCACGTGTCAAACGGACGTTATTATACAATCCTCAGACACTTTTAAGGAGTATAAAGAGTCTCTATTCTCTATACTCACTTTATTTATTGGCTTACTTTAAAAATTATTAGTATAAGGATTATACTAGATATTAATAGAGTACATGGATGTATGATGCTCAATTTTGGAAGATGTTGTATCTTTCTAATTTATCATAAATAAGAAAGATACATGTAAGGCCTAATACTTCTTTTTCCCTAGAGGGGATGTCTCTATTTTATATAATTGAGCGTATTCCAACTTGCTCTATGTCCTAGGCCCTCCAGCCTTTTTACTATTCAGCTATGTCTGGGTCATTGGTACAGTATAAAAATATTAAAAAATTTATAGTAATTTATATATTTTTTATACTTACCAATGACCCAGACGGGGATGGCCCTCCCAGGAGTTGGGAACTCATACCTCCCCGCTGAGTACATAGCGCTTACCAGGCACTGGTTATAAGAATGATTAATGGCGCCAATTTCGGAACGTCCTTGACACTGCGCATGCGCAGTAGAGGTGAAGTGTGGAGGGCCATTCAGGACATGTTTTCTTTGGTTTTAGAGGCAAATTTTGGGGATTGGGGGGCAAAATTTGTGTTTGGCCCTATATTTTAAGAGTTAGCACCAGCTATGTCTGGGTCATTGGTAAGTATAAAAAATATATAAATTACTATAAATTTTTTAACTTCTCAGTCCCTCACACATGGTCCTTTTGGCTGCCGCATGCTCTCTTTTTTTTTATAACTAATGCAGACTTGAAAAAATAAAAATTAAATGGTTTATGTCTGATATTTTACCCAAGTTAATAAAATTGATCAATTTGTCCCTTGAATGCAACAAGGCTTTGCAGTGCTTTAACTTCAACTGTGCATTCAAACTTGTAAATCTACAAATACATTCTAATTTTTATACCCCCCTTCCCCCTTGGGGGAGAGGGGGGGGCTATACTGGAATCAGTTTGTCCCTCCCTTTGTGGACACAGTTTAGTCCTTAGCTTATCGGTCATTTATGAGACAGTATTTTGTACATTCCGACTACTGATGAATCGGAATCAATGAGGGGAAAACAAATTGAATTGCTTAAATCTATTATTAGCTCACCTACTTCTATTGAAGTGGTGAGCTATTGTCATGACCTCGGGTGTCAGCGTTGGCGTCCTGCGTGTCCAATATTGTAAGATTTAATGTTAAGGTTAATTTCTCAAAGATCATTGGGCTCAGGCCTTTGATATTGCATATGTAGGTTGTAGGGGACTATCAGAACAGTATTTAACCCTGATACTATGACTTTTTTCCAAATTTCACCTAAAATTTTCTGCCAAAACTTGTAAGAATTTGCATTTAGGTGTTGTAAGAATTTGCGTTAAAGTCAGCTTTTGTGCAGATTGTGCTGCTTTAACTTCTCATTACTGTTGATTTTCATATTTCAATAACAACTGTAGGTATTAACCCTACTGTATGCAGAAATTTAACGGAAATTTTCTTTTTTTTCAGTCAAAATTTTCATGTTTTTCTCGGACTTAGTAAATTTTAAGTTGTAAAACTTTGTAAACTTTGTGTTTAGGTGAGTTGTGTTTTAATATTCTACACTTGGGTTACTGAACTCCATTGCAGTAATATTTAACCCTCATTACATGCATATTTGAGGAATTTGAGGCTGATTTTCTGCCAAAACTTGCTGTAAGAATTAGCGTTTAGGTGTTGTAAGAATTTGCGTTAAAGTCAGCTTTTGTGCAGATTGTGGTGCCTTCACCTCTCATTACTGTTTATTTTCTCATTTCAATAACTACTTTAGGTATTAACCCTACTGTATGCAGAAATTTAACTGATTTCTTCTCTTTTTTCAGTCACAATGTTCACGTTTTTCTCTGACTTACTCAATTTTAAGTTCTAAAAGTTTGTGTTAAGGTGAGTTCTGTTTCTATGTGTCTTTCCAGGCAATTGATATTGTACACATGGGTTACTGAACTACACTGCAGTAAGGTTGTGCCCTCATTACATGCATATTTGAGGAATTTGAGGGGGATTTTTGGGACTTATATTCACTTTAAAAAAAATTTTTTTAAACTTTTTTTTTTATTTAATACTTTCTCATACTTGTTACTAGTAACATTAAGGCTTATTTTAGTTGTTGATGTGATGTATTTTTGTTGGGACTTATAGTCACTTTCTCGGATGACTGATTTTCCGCAACTCCTCTTTAACCAATGAATGTACTTCAATTACAATTTCAGTGATTCTTCATTACATAATGCCATTTTGTACCTCCTATTTTATTTTTTTTTGATCTGATGTATTTTTATTTTGTAAAAAATAAATTATGAAAGCCTTTCCTAATTCTTATTTATGATTTAATATCTGGCCTCACGATTCATATTCTTAATCATAAACATTTCTAAAAGAAAAAAATGCTTTTATATCCAATGATTCTATGTTGAATTGATATATAATAAATGCAGAAATATAGACTTTCCAAAGCCATCACATAAACCACATTAATCATTTGATGCCTAGTTAATGATTTATATTAACTAAATATTAGGCATGTTACATAGGAACGACATTAGCAAGCGTGAATGTAGGTGAGCGTTGGGATGTAACATCCCTCTTGTTAATCACAAATTTTCTGCAATGTCGCATTCAGTTTCAACATGATTTGAAAAGTAAACAATAATGCGGCACAATAAATGTGTAAAGCCTCTATAGTGGCATTCAGCACTTTTCAGTGGAGTCCTGATAGTAGCTTCTAGCACTCAACCAGTTAAAAAAAAAATTTGTTTCTCAGTCACCTCCCCCATCAGCAAAAATCTGCCTCATCACTCTTTATTTTACTTGACATCTCTTCTATGAGACTTTTTTGCACTTGTAGAACTAAATATTTAACCCTTTACCTAATGAATCGCCCGCATCCGCCCACGTAATTTGCAAATTGAGCCGTTGGAAAAAATAAATATTTTTATACTGTACCAATGACCCAGACTTAGCTGGTGCTAACTCTAACAAAACCAGGGCCAAACACAAATTTTGCCCCCCAATCCCCAAAATTTGCATCCAAAACAAAAAGAAATCATGTCCTAAAGGACCTCCATACTACGCCCCCACTGCGCATGTGCAGTGTCACGGACGTCCCGAAATTGGCGCCAATTATCATTCTCTGTTTGGCCCTTCATCAGTCAACATCTCACTGATCTTTGTGCTTGTAAATCTCAGTCTAAAGAATGCCAGACACGTAATGTTTGGAGAAATGGTGATTCTAAGGAGGATGTAGAAGGAGGAGAGGAAAAAGAAGTGACAAAAAATAATCAGGGCTGTACTTAAAATTTTTTGATGAAATTATGTTAAGTTGCCTATTTTCGAGGCATGGGCCTCGTGTTGTCATTCTTGCTAAATGTTGCACTGCTTATTCAGTGTTTCCTCTCCCCTAGCCTTCTAAAGTCCCCCCTTGCAATTCTCCCATGCTTTTGGCATATTTTTGAGAAAGTTCATTTCTAAAATTTTCCTGGGAGAGTTGCTTGGATACAGAATGTTTTCTGTTATTTTCCCCATAGTTACGTTTTCACCCATGGGTGTATAAACGTTGTGTTCTGCATCTTCCATCTGATGTTCTGCAGATTCTCCCCTGGGAGTCTCTGTCTTGCATCAGATAGAGTGTAATTTTGATGACTGATTCCGGGCCAGTTTTGTCAGTGCCTGGAGTCATGTTTTCTGGTGTTTTACACTGTTTGTTTACATTGGCAACAGCCTTTTTTGAGGGGGGGCTGTTTGCCTTTGGTGTAGTTTTTCTCACTATAAGATACATTTATATTATCTGTAAGTGTCTCATTAATTATTTAATATAAATTTAAAATTTTTGACCACACTTTGCCATCGGATCCATCGGGGCTCAATGTTACTTTTCAGCAACTTGGGCTTCGCTGAAAAAATATTTTTTCAAAATTATTTTGATTTGCAATTGTTTTTTCATTTATTAATGGATCATGTTATTATGTATCTTTGTGTCAGGGGTTTGTGCGAGTAACTAGGACTTGTTGACTTTTCACAATGAAAGGATATTGTTCAAATTGTAATGGGAAGAAATCTTCCTCTGACTTTCATGATCATTGTATTAATTGTAGTCAGTGTTCTCGCACTAATCCCTGTCCTATATGTCAACATTGGGATGATAAACATTGGAAACGTGTGTCACGGTATGTTGTTTCTGGAGAAAGGGCTATGCCGGCTCTTTCTCCGCAAGGTCACTCTACTCTCTCAGTTTCTATTTCAGAGGAACAAGAACAGGGTGATGTTTCCATGTTATCTTCTACAAGTGTGCGTCCGTCGTCACAAATGAATTCAGAGCTAGCGGCAAAAGTGCTCATGGAGATTAGACAAATGTCGTCCGCTAGCTCGCCCGGTGTAGCGTCCATTCACCGAATGGTTCGGCAGCCGGGTTCGTCCGATGCGGTCCAGGAGGAAATTTTGGGTGATGCGAGCACTATAAACATACTAGGTGCACACCCAGTGACAGCGGATAGTAAGCGAGAACGGAGGAAGCCTTTGAGTCCGGTTCCTAGCTCGTCCAGGTCCAGCCGGGCCGCGAGCGAGAGAGGCCCCTCTCTCATACAACAACATCTGGGACCAGATGTTGTGGTACAAAATGTGTCGCAAGCGGAGCATACGTCCGTCGCTCGGGACGCTCCGTTGTATAGGCAGTCCGCGGAGACTGCTAAGGCTTCTTCTTCTCGTCAGCGCACACGACCGCACCTTGGCTGCGTGACCGCCGATATTTTACCAGCTTCGCCGATCAAGGATTCTTCGGCGACCAGGTCACACCATCCGGCAGCCAGGGATTCGAGACCGATGGACTCCGGACGTTCGCATAGAAAAAGTATGCGGGAGCCATCTGATGCGGAGCTGCCCTCGGCGAAGCAGCGAAAGACTGCGCCTCTGCAGGTCTCGACGCCGGACATTCTTGTGCAGATAGCACAGCTTATCGCAGCATCCCAGCAGCCGACAGATACGGTGTCGGATGGAGAATTATCCGACGGCGCTGGGTCGGTACGCTCTGCCGAAGCATCGGGGACGGACGACCGGGAACATCATGAGGTCCGACCGGATGGTGAAAGGGATACGGATGATTTGGAGCTATCCCTTTCGGAACAACATAAAGCTGCCGTGGACTTCATCCGGCACTTTCTCCCTCAAGTTGTTCCGTCGGGCCAGACTGCTGCGGTTCCGGACAAGAGGATTATAGCGTCATTGGACTCTGAATTTTTTGAGCGGTTCAGGGACATCGCTCCTGAGTTTCCGTCGCAGTCCAATAATGTTGCAAGAACATTTGAATTATTGAACGACGCTATATTTAAACTTGCTTCCAAGACGGGGAAAGCAGGTTTCTTGTCCGCTAATACTCTCAACCTGGCTTTCATTAATGCAAGGAATAAATTCGACACGGCAGGACAGGTATCCCGAGAGTTCCTCTGCGTATGGACGACGAGGCGGAAGACTTAGAGCTATCATTACCGTCGTCGGCTTCTATTCCAACCGCGGTGTTGGAAACAGCTATTGCGTCTAACAGAGCCAATTTAGATGCCTTATCTTATGCAGATCACCTTACTAAGGCGTTATCACTGCGCCTTCAAGGGAAAGAGTTTCAGGATATACAATCCTCTTTAAGACTTCTTTCAAGGGCAGTAGCTTATTCCACGTGTTACTCTGCCCTTTCAGTGGCAAACCTGGAGTTGGTTAGACGTGACGCAGCCCTAGCTACATCCACACTCGTGGATTCTAAGGTGAAGAACTCTCTTAGAGTCGGTTCGGTCTCCGGAGAACTTCTCTTTGACGGCAAGCTTTCTGCTATTTATGATAAAATTACAAAGAAAGCTTCGGATTCTCTGTTGTTCAAATCTGCTTCTAAGAAGTTGGATACAGCAGACAAGAATAAGACAGGCACTTCTGGGTCTAATGCGCCCAAGAGAGGTTCATATAGAGGTTCTGGTGCATCCTCTTGGTCTTATTCGAGAGACCGTCAGGGTAGCGACTCTCGTTCGGGACGTCCTTCGGGCCGGGACAACCGGTCGGACACCCCGAGGTCGACGGGGCGAGGTGCGGGTCGTGGAGGACGTGGTTTCTCCTACCGCAGGCCTCGCAGGTCCAGGAGGTGATGGCTTCAACCTCTATCGCGTACCGGTTGGCGGAAGGTTGTCGAGCTTTTCACAAGAATGGGCGTCGATTACGGACGACCCTTGGGTGAGAGGAGTGACTTCGGAAGGTCTAAAGATATCCTTCAAACGAAAGCCTCCATTAACTCGAAGTCCAAAGTGGACTCAACTTCCGTCAAATCCGCAGAAAAGAGACACTCTGTTATCAGAGGTGCAGTCTCTTTTTATGAAGAACGCGGTAGAGGTCGTAGAAAACCAGGAAACTCCGGGATTCCGAAACCAGACGGCTCGTTCCGTCCAGTCATAGATTTGAGCTGGATAAACAAGCTGATCGTCGCTCCAAAATTTTATATGGAGACGATTCGGTCGGTCAGAGCGAGTATTCGGGTGAACGATTATGCAACAAGCTTAGATCTCAAAGACGCGTACTTTCACGTCATGGTACATCCGACATTCCGAAAGTATCTACGCTTCGCAGTCCTAGGAGTGGTGTATCAATTCCGGGCGATGTGCTTTGGATTGAATCTAGCACCCTGGGCTTTCACTCGGGTAATGAACTCGGTAATGATCTATTTCCGAGCTCATTCGTCTGCGGTAACGTCGGCCTACCTGGACGACATTCTTCAGAGGTACGGCAACGAGTTAACGCTTCAGAACGATGTTCAGAATCTACTTCTATTGCTCCGTCGTCTCGGTTTTATAGTAAACGAGGAGAAGTCGGATCTGGTGCCGTCCAAGTCATTCACTCATCTGGGAATGAGCTTCGAGACGCACAACAATCTCGTTCGTCTGCCGTTAACCAGAGCGAAATTGGTCAGTTGTTGCGCTCGCTATTGTCTGCACGCAAACAAAGTCACAGCGAGAGAATTTATGAGACTGATAGGTCTGTGCGGAGCCGCTGCGGATCTTATTCCGATGGGGCGGTTACGCACACGTCCTCTCCAAATTTTCTTGACTCAGAATTGGAGTGTGAAAATTCATTCGCTCGACGTAGACATTCTCTTGTCAGATCAAGTGAAACAAGAGATTCAGACTTGGGCAAACATTCAGTGGTTAACTCGGAGTTCCGCTGCAGTTGCCGGATCCGAGTTTTACCATTATGACGGATGCCTGTCAAACAGGTTGGGGTGCATCATTAATCCCAACGGATTCGAGATGCCAACGTCTTTGGGATCCGCAATTCCTGTGCAAGCACATAAACATCAAGGAAATGATGTCAATTTGGCTTGCGTTACGTCATTGGATGGACATTATTCACAATGCTCATGTCCATATCCTATCCGACAATACGACAGTAGTGGCGTATATACGGAATCAGGGAGGCACTCATTCAGTTCCGTTGTTCAATCTAACGGAAAGAATCCTTCTGTTTGCGCTAGAACATCACGTTCTTCTTTCGGTCCGTCACATACCGGGTCATCTGAATGTGCTAGCAGACTCCCTTTCACGAAAGGGTCGCTTGTTGCCGTCGGAATGGACTCTCAGCAAACAAGTATTCTATCAGATTTGCTACCAATGGGAACGGCCAATGATAGACTTATTTGCGACACATCTCAACAATCAGTTGCAGACGTATGTGTCTCCGTGTCGAGATCCAAGAGCATTTGCAGTAGACGCTCTGTCGATCCCTTGGGACGGAATGATAGGATATGCGTATCCTCCAGCGCCGTTAATTCAACAAGTATTGCTAAGATAAAACAATCTCAATGCAAGATTCTGTTGGTAGCATCTCTGTCGCCACAGAGACCGTGGATAAATCTACTCAGGTGTCTGTTGTGGGACCTACCGCGAAAGCTTCCTCCACGGGAGGATCTTCTTTCGCAGGGGAAATCGCGCCAACTCCATCACAACCCGCAAGGTCTCAACCTTCACGTTTTTCCGTTGTGCGGTCCTTCTTGAATGACAAGCACTTTACAGGACGAGCAGTGGACGCGATTTCTAACTGTAGGAGGACCTCCTCTTCGCTAAACTATGCGGCTAAGTGGAAGGTTTTTCGTCGTTGGTGTAGGGATCATTCTGTAGATATATTCGATCCCTCTATACCAGACATTGCAAACTTTCTAGTATACTTGTTTGACGAAATCAAACTGCAGCCTGTTACTATTAAGGGTTATAGGTCTATGTTATCTGATACCTATGCACATCATGATTACAAATTGGATCTAATGTCTCTTTATCTAAGTTGGTTAGAAACTTCTCGATAAATAGACCCAGAACTCTTAGATTAATTCCTAAATGGAATTTAGCTTGGGTTCTTCTTAAATTGAAGGAAAAGCCATTTGAACCTCTTGGGACAGTAGATTTCAAATTCTTATCTTATAAGACAGCTTTTCTCTTAGCTTTCTCTTCTGCTAGAAGAGTCAGTGAGCTTCATGCACTGTCGGTGGATGATTCTCACTATCGTAGTGTCGGGAACACTATCACCTTCACTACTAATGTGGGTTTTTTAGCTAAGAATCAGGCTCCTAATAAATATCCAGAACCTATTGTCATTAAGGCTCTTCCGTCTTCAGACGGGCGTAGGCCTTTACTCTGTCCTGTTAGAGCGTTACGTATCTATAAACAGAGATCTCAGTTTATCAGAAAGGGACGGAAACGTTTCTTTCTGTCTTTGATGCCTAATAGAAAGGACATTTCGGTCCATTCTATTGCTAGATGGATTCAATTAACTATCCGTACTGCTTATGAGAGTTTATCTTCTTCTCAGCAGTCTGTGCTTAAGATTTCCGCTCATGAAGTAAGAGCTCTTGCTACTTCTTGGGCTTATGCTAATAGTGTTGCTATTACAGATTTAATGAAGGCTGCTTATTGGTCTCAGCCATCCACATTCACGAATTTTTATCTCAGAAATATTGAGTCCATTTCTGGAGACCTGCATTGTTTAGGTCCGTTATCTGTTGCTCAGAATGTCGTCCACTAAACAGTTGCAACTATAGTTATGCAGGCTTTCTGTTCCGGCAGTGACTCTGTCCGGCTGCCCTCTTTGCTCTGGGCTATTTGACCCAGGGCAAGGGGAAGGGGGGGGGGGGGGGCGGGTGTTCCCTTAGATGACCTGCTTTATAGTGAAAAGCAAGGGAATGCCTCCTCCAAGTCAGTATTTCTGAGTCGCTTCCGGGATGGTTTTAAAGTGTAATATTAATGTTAAAATTCATTCATGTCTTATTTTTAAAGTGTAGCTCGGTGTGATGCATTTGTATATGTCAAGTGTCAAACGGGCTTTAATATACAATACTCGGACACTTTTAAATGACTATAAAGAGTCTCAATTCTCTGGACTACTTTATTTGTTGGCTTACTTTAAAAATAATTAGTATAAGGGATATACTGGATGTTAATAGAGAACATGAATATTATTGTGCTCAATTATTAAGGGTATTGTATCTTTCTAATTTAATATTAAATAAGAAAGATACATGTAAAGCCTAATACTCCTTTTCTCCTTAAGGGGTTACCTCTTTATTATATAGTTGAGCTTATTGGATTTTCCTCTATGTCCTAGGCCCTCCAGCCTGTTTACTATTCAGCTAAGTCTGGGTCATTGGTACAGTATAAAAATGTTAAAAAATTTATAGTAATTTATATATTTTTTATACTTACCAATGACCCAGACGGGGATGGCCCTCCCAGGAGTTGGGAACTCTTGCCTCCCCGCTGAGTACATAGCGCTGACCAGGCACTGCCAGTAAGAATGATAATTGGCGCCAATTTCGGGACGTCCGTGACACTGCGCATGCGCAGTGGGGGCGTAGTATGGAGGTCCTTTAGGACATGATTTCTTTTTGTTTTGGATGCAAATTTTGTGGATTGGGGGGCAAAATTTGTGTTTGGCCCTGGTTTTGTTAGAGTTAGCACCAGCTAAGTCTGGGTCATTGGTAAGTATAAAAAATATATAAATTACTATAAATTTTTTAACTTTTGAAATATTTCAACAAAACCATATAATGTGACCCCTTATTGGAACGTGCTCATCCAGCTCGTTCCAATGAGGGGTCACATGATATGGTTTTGTTGAAAGTTTTTTGAAAAATTTAAAAAAATAGTAATTAAAATAATAAATTTTGATATTCTCTATGTTGGGTAAAGGGTTAACTAACTATATATTGTTTGACAAAGTTCTCTGAGCTCTGGCAAATAAGATGAAGTAGGATAAATTGCCACCACAGTTAGGGTTGTCATGATTATTTGATTAATTGACTAACAATCGACTATAGTGGTTGTCAACTGTTTTAGCTTAACTTGACAAAGTCAAGATAAGCTATTGCCATCACGCATGCGGCAGTCTGTGAGTCTGTCAGTTTGTGAGTCTGTTCACATTTTCTTTAGCACAGGCTACACTCATAGTTCTTGTCAGATCATATGAAGGTTCGAGGTCATGTCTAGATGAGAATGTCACCTTTTGGTCGTGATTGGTCAACCATGACGGCTACGCTGGCCCAAAACCTGAAAACCTTTAGCACAGTCTACAGGTCATATTTATAAAGGGATTTCATTGTAACTTGGTAGGATGACTCGTTTTGGAATGGTTTTACTGTAACTTGGTAACTTTTGTTGACATACATTAACTGTGAGGGCCACATTAACCCAGGCCTTAATTCTTTAGTACAGTCTACACCTCAAATTATTCTTATAGAAAACAAAGCATGTTGGGAACAGAAATTAACATATTCTCAATTATCACAATTCTTGTCTTATTTCATAATCCTTTCATAAACATTGGACATTATCCATTTCATCAAACACTACACACAGTTAAGTTAAGCTATAGTGTCATTGTTTTGTATAATCAGCACTCTGTTAATTAGTACTAAAGTATATTGTTCAAACGGTGTACCATTTGAATAATTGGTGGTTTAGTAAGTTATTGCAGAGTGCAAGATAAAGAGAATCACTGGACTTGTACACTTGAATGACCTCATTGGAACAATCCGAACCACAAACGTGAGAAAATTGTCACAGCACTCACACTGGTCAGTTCACTTGTTGTACTAACTTGTAACTTGAGTACATTGAAGGATACTGTCATGTTTTCGA
Source organism: Pictodentalium vernedei (assembly GCA_031216915.1). Taxonomy (NCBI): domain Eukaryota; kingdom Metazoa; phylum Mollusca; class Scaphopoda; order Dentaliida; family Dentaliidae; genus Pictodentalium; species Pictodentalium vernedei. Next base: position 71,983,719 of record CM062294.1, on the reverse strand, counting down.
AGAATTTGGAATGTTGATTTCTGATACCCAGCCAGGAGTTGAACCATCAGTAATCCGGCCAATCCCAATCATGAGTTCAACTCCCAAACGACTGGACCCACATTTCTGAAAATTAGTTATATTTAGAAATGAAATATTTCCACCAGTGTTCTTCTGTTTAAATTCTTATGGTCAGAGCTATCTTAACATTCCCATTTTTTCTCAACACAGAAGTGTACACATTCGTTCGTGGTCAGTTTTAAATTTGTAAGTATACGAGAGATTGTTTGTTGAATGTGTGCAAAATGACTATTAACCATTTACCCAATGCAGATAATATCAAAATTTATCTACTTTATACGTAAAAACAGTAACGTTTTATCTTTTATCGTTATCGAAAACTTGCCGTCAATAAAAAATCTTTTATCGTTACTGCAGTAAGAATAAAAGTCACGTGATATCGCAAGAATACAACGTTCACGCCCATCTCATTTGCATGACGTACTATTTCATTCAACACTTTGAATAACTAATTATCGCTGCCGCGGATCGAAACAAATAAAACGGGGCGTATTTATCGAAATGTATTGAATAAAAAAGAAGGCCATTAATTAAACTTACTGAATTGTAAAAATAAAATTTGACGGAAAAGAGTAAAAATTAGTAACTTACACTTTTTCAAATGAGATTATTTCACCCTTCGAGACTTTAATTATCCTGACGTTCAAACGTCACTGGGAATTCAGTATTTTTATACTGTACCAATGACCCAGACATAGCTGGTGCTAACTCTTAAAATATAGGGCCAAACACAAATTTTGCCCCCCAATCCCCAAAATTTGCATTTAAAACTAAAGAAAACATGTCCTGAAAGGCCCTCCACACTTCGCCCCTACTGCGCATGCGCAGTGTCAAGGACGTTCCGAAATTGGCGCCATTTATCATTCTAAGTTTGGCCCTTCATCAGTTAACATCTGACTGATCTTTGTGCTTTTAAATCTCAGTTTAAATGATGCCAGACACATAAATATTAGTGAAATGGTGATTCTAAGGAGGATAGAGAAGGAGGAGAGGAAAAGAATGTGTGACAGAATATTATCAGGGCTGTAACTTAAAATTTTTTAATGAAATTATGTTAAGTTACCTATTTTCAAGGCAGCAGCCATTTTGTTGTCATTCTGATTATTTAGTTACACTGTTTTTACAAGTGTTTTCCTCTCTCCCTGTCCTTTAAGTTCCCCCTTGCTATTCTCCCATGCTTTTGGCATAGTTTCTGTAATTATTATTACTAAAATTTCTTGGGAGTTTTAGCTGAATAACAGAATGAATTCTGTTCTTTCCCCATGTTTACGTCTTCACCTACGGGTGGTTAGGCGTTGTGTTCTGCATCTACCATCTGATGTTCTGCAGTTTCTTCCCTGGAAGTCTCTGTTTTGCATCAGATAGTGTATTTTTGGTAACTGATTTCGGGCCTGGGTGCCTGGAGTCTTATTTTAGTGTTTTTACACTCATTGTTTACATTTACAACAGCCCTCTGTGTGAGGGGGGATTTCTAAAAAATAATATCTTTATGTTATTTTAATCATAACTAGATACATTATTATTGTTCGTAAGTGTTGAATAAATTGTTTAAAATATTTTTAAAATTTTTGTCCACACTTAGGCTTGGGATCCATTGGGGCTCAACGTTACTTTTCAGAAACTTGGGCTGTTCTGAAAAAATATTTTTTCAAAATATTTTGATTTTAATTATTTTTTCTATATTAATGGATCATATTATTATTATGTATTTTGATTGCCAGGGGTTAGTGCGAGTACCAGGACTTGTTTTCTTTTCACATTGAAAGGATATTGATCAATTGTTTTAAGAGGAAGTCTTCCTCTGACTTTATTATCATTCTATATGTGGTCAGTGTACTCGCATTAACTCCTGTTCTGTATCGTATGATTTCGATGACAATATGGGAAGCGTATGTCACGGTATGTTGTTGGGGATTTGGACACTCCGGTCCTTTCCCCGCAGGGTCACTCTACTTTATCAATTTCTATTTCAGACGATCAAGATTAGGGTGATGTATCTGTGATGTCTTCCAACAGTGTGCCTCCGTCGTCACTATTAATGAAGGGCTAGCGGAAAAGTGCTCATGTTATACGCCAATTGCCTAAGAGGACCCTAGTAGGTTCGACGGCCTTTGACGTCCGCTAGCTCGCCCGGTGTAGCGTCCATTCACCGAATGGTTCGGCAGCCGGGTTCGTCCGTTGCGGTCTAGAAGGAATTTTGGGGTGATGCGAGCACTATAAAATTAACTTAATGCACACCCAGTGACGGCGGATCGGAGGGAGAACGGAGGAAGCCTTTTAGTCCGGTTCAAAGCTCGTTCCGGTCCATCCGGACGGCAAGCGAGAGAGGCCCCTCTCTCGTTCAACAACATCTGGCCCCAGATGTTGTGGTACAAAATGTGTCGCTAGCGGAGCATACGTCCGTCGCTCGGGACGCTCCGTTGTATAGGCAGTCCGCTGAGACTGCTAAGGCTTCCTCTTCTCGTCAGCGCACACGACCGCACCTTGGCTGCGTGACCGCCGATATATTACCAGCTTCGCCGATCAAGGATTCTTCGGCGACCAGGTCACACCATCCGGCAGCCAGGGATTCGAGACCGATGGACTCCGGACGTTCGCATAGGAAAAGTATGCGGGAGCCATCTGATGCGGAGCTGCCCTCGGCGAAGCAGCGATAGACTGCGCCTCCGCAGGTCTCGACGCCGGACATTCTTGTGCACATAGCACAGCTTATCGCAGCATCCCAGCAGCCGACAGAACGGTGTCGGATCGAGAATTATCCGACAGCGCTGGGTCGGTAGCCGGGGACTCGAGGCCTGCAGACTCCGGACGTTCGCATAGGAAGTGTGCGGGAGTCAACGTACACGGAGCTTCCGGCGGCAATGCATCGTAAGTCCGCTACTGCACAGGCCTCGGGAACGGACGTGCTTTCCTTAATAGCACAGTTTATCGCAGCATCCCAGCATCAACTGAATCTGTCGCATATATTTTATCCGACGATGCTGGGTCGGGACGCTCCGCGGAAGCGGGTACGGACGTCCGAAAGTTTCATCCGGTCCGACGGGATACCGAAAGGGATTCGGAGGATTTCAAGCTTTCCCTTTCGGAACAACATATGCTGCGATGCCGGATAAGAAACTGATAGCGTCGGTGGACTTAGAAATTTTTGGTTCGGTTCAGGGACATCGTCCCTCAGTTCCGACATAGTCCAATAATGTCACACAAACTTTCGAATTATTGAACGACGCTATATATATTATTATTTTATGCTTGCTATCCAAGCATTTCTGGTTTCTTGTTCGAAGAGTTATGGAGATGTCTTTCAGAAGTGTGCCTCTGTCGTCATAGTTAATGAAGAGTTAGCGGCAATAAGTGCTCATGGAATATGTCTATCGCTTACGGAGTGACATTCGCTAGCTCACCCGGTGTAGCGTACATTCATCGAATGGTTCGGCTGCCGGGTTCGTCCGTTGCGGTCTAGGAAGGAGATTTGGGTGATGCGAGCACTTTAATTACTTTAGTACTCACCCAGTGACGGCAGATTGAGGACAGATCGGAGGAAGCCAACAACATAGGGGACCGCATGTTGTGGTTCAGATATTTTACATTCGGAGCATATGTCCGTTGCTCGGGACGCTCCGTTATATTGACAGTCCGAGAGACTGTCTTTAATGCTTCCTCATCCTCACAGCAGGGCACACGACCGCACATTGGCTACGTGACCTCGAGTATCCGATCAGTTTCGGCATTCAGTGATTCCACGGCGAATAGGTCGCGCCATCCGGTAGCCAAGGGACACGAGGCCTATACACTCCGGTCGCTCGCATATTGGAAGTATGCACGGGGTAACGATCACGGAGCTTCCAGCGGCAATGCATCGTAAGACTGCTTCTCCTCAGGCCTCAGTGACGGACGTGCTATCCGAGTTAGCACAGTTGTTTCGCAGCATCCCAGCAATTGACAGTTTCTCGGTCGAATCAGGAATTATCCGACGGCGCTGGGTCGGTGCGGTCCGCGGTTGCATCAGCTACGGACGACCGAACGCTTTATAGGGTCCGACAGGATGGCGAAAGGGATTCGAAAGATTTCGAGTTTTCCCTTTAGTAGTATCGGAAGATGCCTTTCATATCTTCTGGCATTTCTTCCAGTGATTATTTTTCGGACTTCATTGCTGCGATCTTGGATAAGAGACTTATAGCGTCATTGGACTCGGGTTTTTTCGATCGGTACAGGGACATTGTCCCTGACTTACCGACGCAGTCCAATATTGTCATTACAACATGTGTTTTATTTTTCGACGCTATATATTTATATATATATACAAGCCTGCTACTAAGCATGATAGTTTAGTTTCTTGTCCGCGTTGCTCATTTCTGCCATTTTATCATTTTTACAAATAGTTTATTTTGGCAGAGCAGGGCATACCGAGAGTTCATATGCGTCTAGACGGTGTGATTAAAGACTGCATATATTCTTTTTCGCCGTTTATGTCTTTTCCAATTTCAATGTTGGGAACGACATTATGTATAGTAGACTTAACTTAGACGCTTTATTATACGTAATCCGCCTTACTGAGACGTTATCATTACGTCTTCAAGAAAAGATTTACGGGATATTATTCTCAATGTAATTTCTTTTGAGGGCAGTAGTTTGTTCACGTATAACTCCGCCCTTCAGTGGCTGATTGGAGTTGGTTAGACGTGACGCAGCCCTAGCTACATCCACACGCGTGGATAGTAAGGTTAAGAACTCTCTCAGAGTCGCTTCGTTCTCGGAGGAGCTTCTCTTCGACGGCAACTTTCCGGCAATCCATGAATTGCTCGATTTATACATTCTCTTGTCTATCTAGTGTTACAAGAGATTCAGACTGGGGCAAACATTCGGTGGTTGACTCAGAGAGTGCCGCCGCAGTTGCCGGACCCGAGTGTGGCTGTTATGACGGTTGCCAGTCAAACAGATTGGGATATATACTGATCCCTACGGATTCGAAGTGCCAGGGTCTTTGGGTTCCGCAGTCTTTTAGCTATCAGTTTAACTTCCGCGGAATAATGTTTTTTAGGCTTGCTTTATGTCATTGCATGAACATTATTCAGAAACGCATGCCAAATTCCTGTCCTTTAATTCGACAGTAGTGGCGTATCTCCGGAACCAGGGAGGCACTCTTTCGTTTCCGTTATTCAATTTAATGGAAAGAATCCGTCTGTTGGTTATAGTACACCAAGTTCAGTTTTGGTCCGTCATATTCCGGGTCGTCTGATTGTTTTATCGGACTCCCGTTCTCTTACGGGTCGCTTGTTGCTGTCAGAATGGACTCTCAACTAACAAGTATTCAATCAGATTTGCTATCTATGGGAGCGCCCAATGATGATTTATTTATGACACAGCTTGCTAATCAATTGCAGACGTATGTGTTGGCTTGTCCAGATCTCTGAGCTAATAGTGTTAACGCTCTATTGATCTATAGGACGAAATGATAGGATACGCGTATCCTCCGGCGCTGTTGTTTCAGCAGGTTTTGCTAAGATAAACAACCACAATACATTTCTGTTGATAGCATCTCTATCTTCACAGAGATCATGAGTAATTTACTCTCTTGTCTACTGTGGGTCTTAACGTGAAATCTTCCTCTATGTGAGGATCTTTTTTCACTGGGTAAATCGTGTCATCTTTATCACAACCAGCAAGGTCGCAACCTTCATGTATTCCGTTGTGTGGTCCGTATTGCATTGTAAGCACTGTACTGGACGAGCTTTGGACGCGATTTCTTACTATAGGAGATCCTCTTCTTCGCTATTCTATGCGACTAAAGTGGAGGCTCTTCCGTCGTGGTGTAGGGATCATTATGTTCATATTGTTGATCCTTCCATACTACTCATTGCTTTTTTTTTTAGTATACTTGTTTCACAAGATCTACTGCAGCCTGTTATTATTTAGGTTATAGGTTTATGTTACCTCATACCTATGCACTCTACGATAGTTTACAATTGAGTCTTTTGTCTCTTTATCTAAGTCAGTTAGTAACTTTTTGATAAATAGACTTAGAATCTTTAGATTAAATTCCTATACGGATTTTAACTTCGGTTCTTATTTAGCTAAGTAATCATTTGAGCCTCTGGAAACAGTAGTTTTCAAATTCTGACCTTTTAGACAGTAATTCTGTTGGTTTCTCTTTTACTGTAGAGTCAGTGAGTTTCATGCACTATCGATGGATGATTTTCACTTTCATAGTTTCGGAATCAATACTTCCGTTACTATTTAGGTTGGATTGTTGCATAAGAGTTAGGCTCCTATTATCCGGAACCTATTATTTTAAGGTCCTTCCGTCTTCGTATGGGCATAGGCCTTTACTCTTTCCGGGTACAGTTTATGTATTTATAAACAGATATCTGTTTATTACAAGGGCGTAAGCTTCTTCTGTCTTTGATGTCTAGTAGAAGGACGTTACGCTCCATTTTATTGTTAATGGATTCTATTAACTATCGGTACTGCTTATGGTATATCATTGACTTAGCAGTTGTGCTTAAGATTTCGGCTCATGAAGTAAGAGTTCTTCTACTTCTTGGGCTTACTTTAATAGTGTCGCTATTATAGATTTTTGAAGGCCGCTCATTGCGCTCAGCCATCCACATTCATGAATTTTATCTTAGAAATATCAAGTCAATTTCTTGAGGCCTCTTTTGTTAGGTCTATTATCTACTGCTCAGAATGTCATTCTCTTAACAGTTGCTACTATAGCTAGGTAGGCTGTCTGTTTCGGCAGTGTCTCCGTTCGGCTGCCCTCTTCGCTCTGGGCTATTTGACCCAGGGCAAGAAAAATGGGGGGGGAGGGTGTTCCCTTGGGTCACCTGTTTTACTATGAAAACAAGGGGATAGATACCTCCTCCGGAGTTAGTAATTCTGAGCTGTTATTGGGATGGTTGTTTAGTGAGAAGTTTAAGTTTATAAAATTCATTCAAGTCTTAGTTTTTAAAGTATAGCTTTTGAATATTGCATATGTCAACGGACATGATTATGCAATTCTCAGACACTTTTAGGAGTATAAGAGTCTCTATTCTCTAGACTTACTTTATTATTGGCTTACTTTAAAAATTATTAGTATAAGGATTATATTGGATATTAATAGAGTACATGGATGTATGAAGCTCAATTTTGGAAGGTGTTGTATCTTTCTAATTTATCATAAATAAGAAAGATACATGTAAGGCCTATTACTTCTTTTCCCTACAGGGGATGACTCTATTTTATTTTATTGAGCGTATTCCATTTTGCTCTATGTCCTTGGCCCTCCAGCCTTTTTACTATTCAGCTATGTCTGGGTCATTGGTACAGTATAAAAATGTTAAAAAATTTATAGTAATTTATATATTTTTTATACTTACCAATGACCCAGACGGGGATGGCCCTCCCAGGAGTTGGGAACTCTTGCCTCCCCGCTGAGTACATAGCGCTTACCAGGCACTGGTTATTAGAATGATAAATGGCGCCAATTTCGGAACGTCCTTGACACTGCGCATGCGCAGTAGGGGCGAAGTGTGGAGGGCCTTTCAGGACATGTTTTCTTTAGTTTTAGATGCAAATTTTGGGGATTGGGGGGCAAAATTTGTGTTTGGCCCTATATTTTAAGAGTTAGCACCAGCTATGTCTGGGTCATTGGTAAGTATAAAAAATATATAAATTACTATAAATTTTTTAACTTCTTCAACATTTTTCAAAATGTGACGTCAAACGTCGGAAAGTACAAATAACCAGATATTTTTCACATTAGTGATTATCTGGTTGGAGGCTAGATTATTTTTAGTGGTCTGCATTTGTTAATCAAAACTTGTTTTATTACGGGAGTGGGGGAGGTGGGGGTGTAGATAAAAGGGTTATATACACATGGTGTTTGTAAAAAATCTTTTATCGCGACTCGAGCGTTTTCGGGGGCTACATAGCTACTCGTCGCTGCGCGACTCGTAGCTATATATGCCCCCGAAAACGCTCTCGTCGCGATAAAAGATTTTTTACAAACACCATGTGTATATAACCCATATTTATTATTTTAAATATCATTTTTAGCTCAACTTTGACATAGTCAAATTTGAGGTAATGTCATGGCCCGTTGTCCATCTGTCCATCTGTCAACAATTCAATAGAGCTTGGACTAGAGGCCTTATTTATGAACCGATCTTTACGAAACTTCTTGGGTACCTTTGCTATCACCATGGGTTGAGAATGAGTGTTTTTGGGTGCAGTCCAAAATTCAAGATGGCCAATGGCAGCCATTTTGTACCGAAAGTAGTGCAATCAGTTTTTTGTACAGAACTTCTGTATGAAAGTTCTGATTTGAATAAATTTTTTGTATGAATGTTTAGTAACATGGAATACATCACATATTTCTTGTCATGCAGAAATTAGATGAATTTTGATTTTTTTCAGTGCTACTTATACACAGTAAGTACACATGTCAATACGACACGGGCATGGGGCTGTATTTATGAACCAATCTTCATGAAACTTCTTGGGTACCTTTGTTATCACCTTGGGACGAGAACGAGTGTTTTTGGGAGCAGTCTGAAATTCAAGATGGCTGCCGGCGGCCATTTTGTACCGAAATTAGATACAATCAGTTTTTTGTTCAGAACTTCTATATCATGTGTCCCCTCATTTGAATAAATTTTTGTATGAATGTTTAGTTACAAGGAATACATCGTTCTATATGAAGGTTCTGATTTGAATAATTTTTTGAATGAATGTTTAGTAACATGGAATACATCACATATAATGCGGGTTTTCTTCATGTGCAGAAATTATGCAAATTAGATGAACATTGATTTATTCAGTGCCACTTATACACAGTTAGTGCACATGTCAATATGGCTCGGGCTAGAGGCTGTATTTATGAACTGATCTTCACGAAACTTCTTGGGTACCTTTGTTATCACCTTGGGACGAGAACGAGTGTTTCTGGGTGTGGTCCAAAATTCAAGATGTCCGACGGTAGCCATTTTATACCGAAATTAGGTGCAATCAGTTTTTCAGCTGCGACGAGCAGCTCTATATGGCAATGTCGGTCGGTCTGTCTGTTGGTCTGTCACCAACGAGTTTAAAAACACCATAACTCCTAAAATACTTGATGGAATGACACCATACTTGGTATGCAGGTGTATCGTCATGATGTCTACTCCCTATCAATAGTGCATGTCATTCGGATAATTTCTGTCACCTTTATGGACTTGTCACCAACAAGTTTTTTTGTTACCCAACAAATTTTTTTTTGTCACCAACGAGTTTAAAAAACACCATAACTCCTAAAATACTTGATGGAATGACACCATACTTGGTATGCAAGTGTATCTTCATGCTGACCACACCCTCTCAATAGTGCATGTCATTCAGGTAATTTCTGTCACATTTATGGACTTGTCACCAAGTTTTTTTGTCACGAGTTTTTTTTGTCACCAATGAGTTTAAAAAACACCATAAGCAATAAAATAATTGATGGAATGACACAATGCTTGGTATGCAAGTGTATCTTCATGATGTCTACACCCTCCTCTCAATAGTGCATGTCATTCAGATAATTTCTGTCTCATTTATGGACTTGTCACCTACAAGTTTTTTTGAGACCAACAAGTTTTTTTGCCACCAACAAGTTTTAAAACATCATTGACATTGCACGAATCATCTCAGCTTCGGCACTGTGACAGTGCGCTCTAGTTGTACAGAACATCTATATGAAGGTTCTGATTTGAATAAATTTTTGTATGAATGTTTAATTACAAGGAATACATCAGATATAATACAGGATTTTTTCTCATGCAAAAAATTATCCAAATTAGATGAACTTTGATTTATTCAGTTCTTCTCATACACAGTCAGTACACATGTCAGTATGACTAGGGCTAAAGGCTGTATTTATGAACTGATCTTTACGAAACTTTGTGGGTACCTTTGTTATCACCTTGGGACAAGAATGAGTGTCTTTGGGTGCGGCCCAAAATTTCAAGATGGCCACCGGCAGCCAGTTAGACACACTTTGATTTATTCAGTGCTCCTTTTCACAGTAAGTGCACATTTCAATACGGCTCTGGCTAGATGCATCTAACTGTCACCCACCTTTACAATACTTTACCTGTACATTTGTTACAGGCTGCGGTCAGTATTTATGCACAGCCCTTTACAAGATTTTACATGTTCCTTTGTTATCAGGTTATTACCTAGATGTGTGTCATTGCTGTGTCATATACTATGCATGTACATGTCTTACACAAGTTGAGCTTCAGTGTCATTGAAACTTTCATTTAAATTTTTTCCCAAAATTTGAACAAAACCATATCATGTGACCCCTCATTGAAACAAGCTCAGCAAGCTCTTTCCAAAGAGGGGTCACATGATATGGTTTTGTTGAAATTGTTTTTTGAATAATATTTTTTCAGCTACTGAATTTGCATATTACGTGGATGTGGCTGATTCATTGGGTAAAGGGTTAATTGACTAACCGTTGATTAGTGGTGACAATTTGTCGACTATGAAAATTGTAACTATAGTAATGGAAATCTTTAATGCTGAAAACATTGTTTTTTCCACAGTATAGTATAAGATAAGGAGTTGGTTTGTGAAATTCCAACCCCCCCCCCAAAAAAAAACAAAACAACCCTGCTTCCCTCATCATAAAATTGACAGAAAATTGCCTAGGAAAAAAGAAATTTTTGTTATTATGATTTATTTTGCAGAAAACACAGATAACTATTCATTTCTCATACCTGTCTTGAAAGCATTGATTGAGAAGTCTCGTGATTTGCTTAACTTGAGTGTTCATCTACCAACCATCCCACCTACATCACTTAGTCCAACATTCTTTGATGACTTCAGGAATTACATACATACAGAAGAATGGAGATCATTTGTTGACCATTATGTAAGTACAGTGAAGAGCTGATTTAGAATATTTTTTATTATATGCTAGCCCATGAATTATCGCATTTTATCTAAAAGATATTTCTCGATATCCATTGACTGGATGGATATCGAGAAATATCCCGCAGTAGCTTCCTAAATGATGTCATGCTACAGCACATGGCGTCGCCTTGAAGGAATGATCAACAGATCTTTGTTATTGTCTTGAAACTGTTTACAGACAGGATATCGAGAAATATTCCTCAGTAGCTTTGTAAATGATGTCACGCTTCAGCGCATGACGTCGCCTTGAAGGAACGATCAGCAGATCTTTGTTATTGTCTTGAAACTGTTTACAGTCGAATTGGGCTGAATATTGTTCAGTAAAATGTCATGTAGCATATGATAAAAAGAAAATCTATTCTATTTTAGTGAATATCGAGTGGACCTGAAATAATTCACGATATTCACTAAAACAGTGTAGATATCCTCTATATCTTTTTTTTAGTTTGGGAGGTCGACTTTTCTCCCACGCTTCTATGATGCACCTTATTTGTAATGGAGGTACATCATTTTATTTTTCATACACCTAAAATTTCAGCGACAGATCACGTATCCAATAATTTTTACCTCACATCCATGAACCAGTAGACCCAGGGCATTGCATAAAAATGTCAGATGTATTTTCTACTGTCCAGGTAGGACTGAGGTGAGTTGTGTTCGCATCCACAACTTCTTGACCATACCTAATTGGGCTAAAAAATCAGACTGACACTGGTAACAATTTTGTTCTCTCACACAGCTTCAGTTCTGAGGTTCACTTTTCAGTTTTCACCCTGTGATGCAATGGAAATATTCCATTTTTTACTATGCGCCTGAAATTTCATCAATAAGACAAGTGTCCAATAATTTCTACTCCACATCCATGAGCACATCTAGGCCTCGGGCATGGCATAGCAATTATTAGATACATGTTCTACTGTCCAGGTAAAACAGCTGAGACATCTAAATAAAATCATTTATAAAATTGTATGTGGAAATCTCTCTTCAGTAAACTGGGGGCAGTGTTCTGTTCTCATACATCAACTTGACAATACCTAACTGGGCTAAAAGGGTGCGTGGTGGCTCAGTGGTAGACTGTTGGACTTCTGTGCTAGAGGTCCCGAGTTCAATCCCCGTCCGGGACGACCCGCGTTGTGTCCTTGGGCAAGGCACTTTATGCTGGTTGCCTACATGAGGGCACGATGACGCTGTGCACTACGGCGTACTGCAGGTCGATGGTGCACATGTCTTCAATCGCTGTGAGCAGAGCTTGAACAGAGCTTGAATGTTGAGGAGCTGACAGTTGCTTGCCGATGCTCGGTGCTTCTCTCCAGGTACTCCGGCTTCCTCCACCAGTAAAACTGTCACGATTAGCCCTTGTGCATAAATATGCGACCTTAAACACCAATAAATAAATAAATAAATAAATAATTGGGCTAAAAAGCCAGGCAGACCTGGAATGTGCCTAAAATCAGTAGTCCTGAATTCCCTTGTAACAATTTTGCAGTTTTATATGCACTATTTTGACTTGTATTATTTTGACAGAAATGAAGCACTATTTTTCCTGTGAGAGAGTTAAATATTTTTTCTTTTCTTTAGCTTTTTAAAAAAATTTTCAGCTTAACTTGACAAAGTCAAGATAAGCTATTGCCATCTCGTGTTCGGAAGTCTGTTAGTCTGTTCACATTTTCTTTAGCACAGGCTACACCCCATAGTTTTTGTCCAATCATGAAATTTCATATGCAGGTTCGAGGCCATGTCTAGATGAGAACGCTCCCTTTTGGTCATGATCAGTCAACCATGAGATGAGAACATCATATTTTGACCATAATCGATCAACTGTGATGGCCGCGCAAGCACATGACCTAGATTTGTTTAGCACAGTCTGCAGTTCATATTTATGAAGCGATTTCATTGTAACTTGAAAGGATAACTCAGTAAAATGTCTAGATGGGAATGTCTTATTTTGGTCAGGTTCAGCCAACCGTGATGGCCGCAGGGGCACATTACCTAGATTCCTTTAGCACAGTCAAATTTATGAAGGGATTTCATTGTAAATTGGTAGGATAACTTGGTACAATGTCTTGATGAGAACGTCGTATTTTGGGCATAATCGGTCAACTGTGATGGCCGCACAGGCACGTGACGTAGATTTGTTTAGCACAGTCTACAGTTCATATTTATGAAGCACTTTCATTGTACCTTGGAAGGATAACGCGTTATGATGTCTAGATGAGACTGTCCTATTTTGGCCATGATGGTTCAGCTGTTTCCTCCGTCTGGTCTAGTGACCTAGATTCCTTTAGCACTGCCTAAAGGTTGTTATTATGAAAGGATTTCTACACCCCATAGTTCTTGTCCAATCATCATGAAATTTCATATGCAGATTCGAGGTCATGTCTGTATGAGAACATCCCCTTTTTCTCGTGATCAGTCAACCATGATGGTTGCACAGGCCCGAAACACAAAAACTTTTAGCACAGTCTACATGTTGTATTTATGAAGGGATGTCATTGTAACTTGGTAGGATGACTCTGTATAATGTCTAGATGAGAACGCCCTATTTTGGTTGGGTTCAATCAACCATGGCAGCCACAGGGGCACGTTACTGAGATTCCTTTAGCACAGTCTACCAGTTGCATTTATTAAAGGATTTCATTGTAAATTGGTAGGATGACTCGGTATAATTTCTATATGAGAACGTCCTATTTTGGCTGTGATCAGTCAATCGTGATGGCTGCACAGGCACATTACCTAAGACTTTTTTGCACAGTCTACAGCTCATATTTATGAAGCAATTCCATTGTAACTTGGAAGGATAACTTAGTATGATATCCAGGTGAGACTGTCCTATTTTGGTCACTATCGTTTAGCTGTTGCCGCCGCCTGGTCCTGTGACCTAGATTTCTTTAGCACTGTTTACAGGTTATGTTTATGAAGGGATTTCATTGTAACTTGGTAGGATAACTCGGTCTGATATCTAGATGATACTATCCTATTTTAGTCACAATCAATCAGCTGTGACCGCCGGACCGGCACGTGACCTACATTCCTTTAGCAAAGTCTAAGAGTCATATTTATAAAGGGATTTCATTGTAACTTGGTAGGATGACTCATTTTGGAACTCTGGCTACATTAACGGTGAGGACCACATCAACACAGACCTCACTTCTTTAGTGCAGTCTGCACCTCAAATTATTTTTAGTGAAAAGAGCATGAAGGGAACAGAAATTAACATATTCTCAATTATTACAATTCTTGTCTTATTTCATAATCCTTTGATAAACATTGAACATTATCCTTTTCATCAAACACTACACACAGGCAAGTTAAGCTACAGTGTCGTTGACACTTTCCTTAACCCTTTACCTAACGAATCGTCCGCATCCACCCGCATAATTTGCAAATTAAGCAGTTAAAAAAATTATATATTTTTATACTGTACCCATGACCCAGACATAGCTGGTGCTAATTCTCAAAAATCTAGGGCCAAACACAAATTTTGCCCCCCAATCCCCAAAATTTGCATCTAAAACCGAAAAAATCATGTCCTAAATGGTCCTCCATACTTTTCCTCCACAGCGTATGCGCAGTGTCAAGGAGGTCTCGAAATTGGCGCCAATTATCATTCTTTGTTTGGCCCTTCATCAGTTCACATCTGACTGATATTTGTGCTTGTAAATCTCAGTTTAAATGATGCCAGACACATAAATATTAGAGAAATGGTGGATCTAAAGAGGAAATAGAAGGAGGAGAGGAAAAATGAGTGGCAGGAAATAATCAGGGCTGTAACTTAAAATTTTTTTACTTTTTTACGAAATTATGTTATGTTGCCTAATTTCGAGGCATGGGCCTGTTGTTGTCATTCTTGCTATAAAGTTACACTGCTTGTTCAGTGTTTCCTCTCTCCCTTTCCTTTAAGTCCCTCCTTGCTATTCTCCCATGCTTTTGGCATATTTTTTTGTAATATTATTACTAAAATTTCTTGGGAGTTTTAGCTGGGTAACAGAATGAATTCTGTTCTTTCCCCCATGTTTACGTCCTCACCCATGGGTGTTTAGGCGTAGTGTTCTGCATCTACCATCTGATGTTCTGCAGTTTCTTCCCTGGAAGTCTCTGTTTTGCATCAGATAGTGTGTTATTGGTAACTGATTTCGGGCCATGTTTATCAGTGCCTGGAGTCATGTTTCTGGTGTTTATACACTTCTTGTTTACATTGACAACGGTTTCTGTTGAGAGGGATTTTCTTGTCTTTGTATTAGCTTAATCATAACAAGATACATTATTATTATACGTAAGTGTTGTATTAATTTTTTTGTAATATTTTAAAAAATTTTGTCCACACTTAGGCTTTTTGGGATCCATTGGGGCTCAACGTTACTTTCAGAAACTTGGGCTTTTCTGAAAAAATATATTTTTATACTGTACCAATGACCCAGACATAGCTGGTGCTAACTCTTAAAATATAGGGCCAAACACAAATTTTGCCCCCCAATCCCCAAAATTTGCATCTAAAACCAAAGAAAACATGTCCTGAATGGCCCTCCACACTTCACCTCTACTGCGCATGCGCAGTGTCAAGGACGTTCCGAAATTGGCGCCATTAATCATTCTTAGTTTGGCCCTTCATCAGTTAACATCTGACTGATCTTTGTGCTTGTAAATCTCAGTTTAAATGATGCCAGACACATAAATATTAGTGAAATGGTGATTCTAAGGAGGATAGAGAAGGAGGAGAGGAAAAATGTGTGACAGAATATTATCAGGGCTGTAACTTAAAATTTTTTAATGAAATTATGTTAAGTTACCTATTTTCGAGGCAGCAGCCATTTTGTTGTCATTCTGGTTATTTAGTTACACTGATTTTTCAGTGTTTTCCTCTCTCCCTTTCCTTTAAGTCCCCTCTTGCTATTCTCCCATGCTTTTGGCATAGTTTCTGTAATTATTATTACTAAAATTTCTTGGGAGTTTTAGCTGAATAACAGAATGAATTCTGTTCTTTCCCCATGTTTACGTCTTCACCTACGGGTGGTTAGGCGTTGTGTTCTGCATCTACCATCTGATGTTCTGCAGTTTCTTCCCTGGAAGTCTCTGTTTTGCATCAGATAGTGTATTTTTGGTAACTGATTCCGGGCCTGGGTGCCTGGAGTCTTATTTTAGTGTTTTTACACTCATTGTTTACATTTACAACAGCCCTCTGTGTGAGGGGGGGATTTCTTGAAAATAATATCTTGATGTTATTTTAATCATAACTAGATACATTATTATTGTTCGTAAGTGTTGAATAAATTGTTTAAAATTTTTGTCCACACTTAGGCTTGGGATCCATTGGGGCTCAACGTTACTTTTCAGAAACTTGGGCTGTTCTGAAAAAATATTTTTTCAAAATATTTTGATTTCAATTATTTTTTCTATATTAATGGATCATATTATTATTATGTATTTTGATTGTCAGGGGTTGGTACGAGTACCAGGACTTTGTTTTCTTTTCACATTGAAAGGATTTTGATCAATTGTAATAAGAGGAAGTCTTCCTCTGACTTTTATAATCATTCTATATGTGGTCAGTGTACTCGCATTAACTCCTGTTCTGTATCGTATGCTTTCGATGACAACATGGGAAGCGTATGTCACGGTATGTTAGTGGGGAATTGGACACTCCGGTCCTTTCCCCGCAGGGTCACTCTACTTTATCAATTTCTATTTCAGACGATCAAGATTAGGGTGATGTATCTGTGATGTCTTCCAACAGTGTGCCTCCGTCGTCACAATTAATGAAGGGCTAGCGGAAAAGTGCTCATGTAAATACGCCAATTGCCTAAGAGGACCCTAGTAGGTTCGACGGCCTTTGACGTCCGCTAGCTCGCCCAGTGTAGCATCCATTCATCAAATGGTTCGGCAGCCGGGTTCGTCCGTTGCGGTCTAGAAGGAATTTTGGGGTGATGCGAGCACTATAAATCAACCAAATGCACACCCAGTGACGGCGGATTAGAGGGAGAACGGAGGAAGCCCTTTAGTCCTGTTCATAGCTCGTTCTGGTCCATCCGGACGGCGAGCGAGAGAGGCCCCTCTCTCGTACAACAACATCTGGCCCCAGATGTTGTGGTACAAAATGTTTCGCATTCAGAGCATACGTCCGTCGCTCGGGACGCCCCGACATATAGTCAGTCCGGAGTAGACTGTCAATAAGGCTTCCTCATTCTCATGGTAGCGCACACGACCGCTCTTGGCTACGTGACCTCGGATATCCAGTCAGCTTCGCCAGTCAGAGAATGATCGGCGACCAGGTCACACCATCCGGTAGCCAGGGACACGAGGCCTGCTGTCTCTGGACGTTCGCATAGGAAAGTGTGCGGGAGTCAACGTACACGGAGCTTCCGGCGGCAATGCATCGTAAGACCACTACTGCACAGGCCTCGGGGACGGACGTGCTTTCCTAAATAGCACAGCTTATCGCAGCATCCCAGCATCAACTGAATCTGTCGCATATTTTTTATCCGACGATGCTGGGTCGGGATGCTCCGCGGAAGCGGGTACGGACGTCTGAAAATTTCATCCGGTCCGACGGGATACCGAAAGGGATTCGGAGGATTTCGAGCTTTCCCTTTCGGAACAACATATGCTGTTGTGTATGTCATCTGACTTGATCTTCTACAGGTTCTTTCGTCGGACCAGAATGCTGCAATGCCGGATAAGAAACTGATAGCGTTGGTGGACTTAGAAATTTTTGGTTCGGTTCAGGGACATCGTCCCTCAGTTCCGACATAGTCCAATAATGTCACACAAACTTTCGAATTATTGAACGACGCTATATATATTATTATTATATGCTTGCTATTACCAAGCATTTCTGGTTTCTTGTTCGCAAAGTTACGGAGATGTCTTTCAAAAGTGTGCCTCTGTCATCATAGTTAATGAAGAGCTAGCGGCAATAAGTGCTCATGGAATATGTCTATCGCCTAAGAGGTCCCTTGTAGGATCGACGGAGTGACATTCGCTAGCTCACCCGGTGTAGCGTACATTCATCGAATGGTTCGGCTGCCGGGTTCATCCGTTGCGGTCTAGGAAGGAGATTTGGGTGATGTGAGCACTATAATTACTTTAGTACTCACCCAGTGACGGCGGATTGAGGACAGATCGGTGGAAGCCTGTTAGTCCGGTTCCTGGCTTGTCCAGGTCCGTCCGGGCTGTGAGCGAGAGAGGTCCCTCTCTCGTCCAACAACATAGGGGACCGCATGTTGTGGTTCAGATATTTTACATTCGGAGCATATGTCCGTCGGTCGGGATGCTCCGTTATATTGACAGTCCGAGAGACTGTCGATAATGCTTCCTCATCCTCACAGCAGGGCACACGACCGCACATTGGCTACATGACCTCGAGTATCCGATCAGTTTCGTCATTCAGTGATTCCACGGCGAATAGGTCACGCCATCCGGTAGCCAAGGGACACGAGGCCTATACACTCCATTCGCTCGCATATTAGTAGTATGCATGGGGTAACGATCACGGAGCTTCCAGCGGCAATGCATTGTAGGACCGCTTCTCCACAGGCCTCAGTGACGGACGTGCTATCCGAGTTAGCACAGTTTTTTCGCAGCATCCCAGCAATCGACAGTTTCTTAGTCGAATCAGGAATTATCTGACGGCGCTGGGTCGGTGCGGTCCGCGGTTGCATCAGGTACGGACGACCGAACGCTTTATGGGGTCCGACAGGATGGCGAAAGGGATTCGAAAGATTTCGAGTTTTCCCTTTCGTAGCATTGGAAGCTGCCATTCATATCTTCTGGCATTATATTCCAGTGATTGTTATTTCGGACTACATTGCTGCGATGTTGGATAAGAGACTTATAGCATCATTGGACACGGAATTTTGGATCGGTTCAGGGACATTGTCCCTGACTTACCGACACAGTCCAATAATGTCATTAGAACATGTGTATTATTTATCGACGCTATATATGCATATAAGCCTGCTACCAAGCATGATAGTTTAGTTTCTTGTCCGCAATGCTCACTTCTGCCTTTTTATCATTTATACGAATAATTTATTTTGGCAGAGCAGGACATACCGAGAGTTCATATTTTCGCCGTCTATGTCTTTTCCAACCACAATGTTGGAAACGACAATGATGTCTAGTAGACTTAACTTAGACGCTTTATCATACGTAATCCACCTTACTGAGGCGTTATCATTACATCTTCAAGAAAAGAATTACGGGATATTATCCTCAATGTGATTTCTTTTGAGGGCAGTAGTTTGTTCACGTATAACTCCGCCCTTCAGTGGCTGATTGGAGTTGGTTAGACGTGACGCAGCCCTAGCTACATCCACGCGCGTGGATAGTAAGGTGAAGAACTCTCTCAGAGTCGCTTCGTTCTCGGAGAAGCTTCTCTTCGACGGCAACTTTTCAGCAATCCATGAATTGCTTAATTTACACGTTCTCTTGTCTATCTAGTGTTGCAAGAGATTCAGACTGGGGCAAACATTCGGTGGTTGACTCAGAGAGTGCCACTGCAGTTGCCGGATCCGAGTTTTATAATTATGACGGTTGCCAGTCAAACAGGTTGGGATATAATATTGATCCCAACGGATTCGAAGTGCCAGGGTCTTTGGGTTCCGCAGTCTCTAAGCAAGCACTTATCTTCTGCGGAATAATGTTTTTTTAGGCTTGCTTTATGTCATTGGATGAACATTATTCAGAAAGGCATGTCCAAATCCTGTCCGTTAATTCGACAGTAGTGGCGTTTCTCCGGAACCAGGGAGGCACTCATTCGTTTCCGTTATTCAATTTAATGGAAAGAATCCTTCTGTTTGTTATAGTACACCAAGTTCTGTTTCGGTCCGTCATATTCCGGGTCGTCTGATTGTTTTACCGGACTCCCGTTCACTTATGGGTCGCTTGTTGCCGTCAGAATGGACTCTCAACAAACAAGTATTCAATCAGATTTGCTATCAATGGGAGCGCCCAATGATAATTTATTTACGACACAGCTTGCTAATCAATTGCAGACGTATGTGTTTGCTTGTCCGGATCTCTGAGCTAATGTTGTTAACGCTCTATTGATCTAATAGGACGGAATGATAGGATATGCGTATCCTCCGGCGCTGTTGTTTCAGCAGGTATTGCTAAGATAAACAACCACAATACATTTCTGTTGATAGCATCTCTGTCTTCACAGAGACTGTGGGTAAATTTACTCTGATGTCTACTGTGGGACTTAACGTGAAATCTTCCTCAATGAGAGGATCTTTTTTCGCTGGGTAAAATCGTGTCATCTTTATCACAACCCGCAAGGTCGCAACCTTCACGTATTCCGTTGTGTGGTCCGTATTGCATTGTAAGCATTGTACTGGACGAGCTTTGGACGCGATTTCTTACTATAGGAGATCCTCTTCTTCGCTATTCTATGCGGCTAAAGTGGAGGCTCTTCCGTCGTTGGTGTAGGGATCACTATGTTCATATTGTTGATCCCTCCATACTACTCATTGCAACTTTTTAGTATACTTGTTTGACAAGATCTACTGCAGCCTGTTATTATTAAGGTTATAGGTTTATGTTACCTCATACCTATGCACTCTATGATAGTTTACAATTGAGTCTTATGTCTCTTTATCTAAGTCAGTTAGTAACTTTTTGATAAATAGACTTAGAATCATTAGATTAAATTCCTATATGGAATTTAACTTCGGTTCTTATTTAGCTAAGTAATCATTTGAGCCTCTGGAAACAGTAGTTTTCAAATTCTGACCTTTTAGACAGTAATTCTGTTGGCTTCTCTTTTACTGAAGAGTCAGTGAGTTTCATGCACTATCAATGGATGATTTTCACTTTCGTAGTTTCGGAATCACTACTTCCTTTACTGTTTAGGTTGGATTTTTGCATAAGAGTTAGGCTCCTAATATCCGGAACCTATTGTTATTAAGGTCCTTCCGTCTTCGTACCGGCATAGGCCTTTACTCTGTCCGGTTAGAGTTTATGTATTTATAAACAGATATCTGTTTATTACTACGGGCATAAACTTCTTCTGTCTTTGATGCCTATTAGAAGGACGTTACGCTCCATTCTATTGCTAATGGATTCAATTAACTATCGATACTGCTTATGGTATATCTTTGACTCAGCAGTTGTGTTTGAGATTTCGGCTCATGAAGTAAGAGTTCTTCTACATCTTGGGCTTACATTAATAGTGTCGCTATTATAGATTTTTGAAGGCTGCTCATTGCGCTCAGCCATCCACATTTATGAATTTTTTATCTCAGAAATATTGAGTCCATTTCTGGAGGCCTCTATTGTTAGGTCTTTTATCTACTGCTCAGAATGTCATTCACTTAACAGTTGCTACTATAGCTAGGTAGGCTGTCTGTTTCAGCAGTGACTCCGTTCTGCTGCCCTCTTCACTCTGGGCTATTTGACCCAGGGCAAGAAAAATGGGGGGGGGGGGGGGGGGGGGGGGGGCGAGGGTGTTCCCTTGGGTCACCTGTTTTACTATGAAAACAAGGGGATACCTCCTCCGGAGTTAGTAATTCTGAGCTGTTATTGGGATGGTTGTTTAGTGAGAAGTTTATGTTTTAAAAATTCATTAAAGTCTTAGTTTTTAAAGTATAGCTTTTGAATATAGCACGTGTCAACGGACATGATTATGCAATCCTCAGACACTTTTAAGGAGTATAAAGAGTCTCTATTCTCTAGACTTACTTTATTTATTGGCTTACTTTAAAAATTATTAGTATAAGGATTATACTAGATATTA
This sequence comes from Pictodentalium vernedei, assembly GCA_031216915.1. Classification (NCBI taxonomy): domain Eukaryota; kingdom Metazoa; phylum Mollusca; class Scaphopoda; order Dentaliida; family Dentaliidae; genus Pictodentalium; species Pictodentalium vernedei. Next base: position 71,962,007 of record CM062294.1, on the reverse strand, counting down.
ATAGAGTACATGGATGTATGATGCTCAATTTTGGAAGGTGTTGTATCTTTCTAATTTATCATAAATAAGAAAGATACATGTAAGGCCTTCTTTTTCCCTAGAGGAGATGACTCTATTTTATATAATTGAGCGTATTCCATCTTGCTCTATGTCCTTGGCCCTCCAGCCTTTTTACTATTCAGCTATGTCTGGGTCATTGGTACAGTATAAAAATGTTAAAAAATTTATAGTAATTTATATATTTTTTATACTTACCAATGACCCAGACGGGGATGGCCCTCCCAGGAGTTGGGAACTCTTACCTCCCCGCTGAGTACTTAGCGCTTACCAGGCACTGGTTATTAGAATGATTAACGCCGCCAATTTCGGAACGTCCTTGACACTGCGCATGCGCAGTAGAGGTGAAGTGTGGAGGGCCATTCAGGACATGTTTTCTTTGGTTTTAGATGCAAATTTTGGGGATTGGGGGGCAAAATTTGTGTTTGGCCCTATATTTTAAGAGTTAGCACCAGCTATGTCTGGGTCATTGGTAAGTATAAAAAATATATAAATTACTATAAATTTTTTAACTTTTTCAAACAATTTTTTTGATTTCAATTATTTTTGCTATGTTAATGGATCATGTTATTATGTATCTTTGTTTTCAGGGGTTGGTGCGAGTACTAGGACTTTTTGTGTTCTTTTCACAATGAAAGGATATTGTTCAAATTGTAATAAGAGGAAATCTTTCTCTGACTTTCATAATCATTGTATTAATTGTAGTCAGTGTACTCGCACTAACTCCTTTTCAGTATGTGTCAATTGGGATGACAAACATTGGAAACGTGTGTCACGGTATGTTGTTAGCGGGGAAAAGGCCATGCCGGTCCTTTTTCCGCAGGGTCACTCTAGTTTATCAATCTCTATTTCAGAGGAACAAGAACAGGGTGATGTTTCTGTGATGTCTTCCAAAAGTGTGCCTGCGTCGTCACAGTTAAATGAAGAGCTTGCGGCAAAAGTGCTCATGGAAATACGTCAATTGCCTAAGAGGTCCCTAGTAGGATCGACGGCATTGGCATCCGCTAGCTTGCCCGGTGTAGCGACCATTCATCGAATGGCTCGGCAGCCGGGTTCGTCCGTTGCGGTCCAGGAAGGAGATTTGGGTGATGCGAGCACTATAATAAGACAAAGTGCACACCCAGTGACGACGGATCAGAGGAGAGAACGGAGGAAGCCTATTAGTCCGGTTCCTAGCTCATCCAGGTGCATCCGGGCTGCGAGCGAGAGAGATCCCTCTCTCGTACAACATCTGGGACCAGATGTTGTGGTACAAACGTTTTGCATTCGGAGCATACGTCCGCCGCTCGGGACGCTCCGTTATATAGACAGTCCGGAGAGACTGTCGATAAGGCTTCCTCATCCTCACGGCAGTGCACACGACCGCACCTTGGCTATGTGACCACGGATATCCAGCCAGCTTCGCCGATCAGGGATTCCAGGGCGACCAGGTCACGCCATCCGGTAGCCAGGGACACGAGGCCTGTAGACTCCGGACATTTGCATAAAAGAAGTATGCAGGAGTCAACGTACACGGAGCTTCCAGCGGCAAAGCAACGTAAGACCGCTACTCCACAGGCCTCAGTGACGGACGTGCTATCCCAAATAGCACAACTTATCCCAGCATCCCAGCAAACGACAGAATCTCTGTCGAATCAGGAATTATCCGCTGATACTGAGTCGGTACGCTCCGCCGAAGCATCGGGTACGGACAACCAAGAACTTCATAGGGTCCGACAGGATGGCGAAAGGGATTCGGAGGATTTGGAGCTTTCCCTTTCAGAACAACATAAAATTGCCGTAGATTTTATCCGGCATTATCTTCCAGAGGTTGTTCCGTCGGACCAGAATGCTGCGATGCCGGATAAGAGACTGATAGCGTCATTGGACACAGAATTTTTTGATCGGTTCAGGGACATCGTCCCTGAGTTTCCGACACAGTCCAATAAGGTCACAAGAACATTCGAATTATTGAACGACGCTATTTATAAGCTTGCTACCAAAACGGGCAAGTCTGGTTTCTTATCCGCAAATGCCCTAAATCTGCCTTTCATCAATTCAAGGAATAAATTCGAAATGGCAGGACAGGGGATACCGAGAGTTCCTCTGCATCTAGACGACGAGGCTGAAGACTTGGAATTGTCTATACTGTTGTCTATGTCAATTCCAACCACGACGTTGGAAACGACAATAATGTCTAACAGAGTTAACTTAGACGCTTTATCATACGCAGATCACCTTACTAAGGCGTTATCATTACGTCTTCAAGGGAAAGAATTCCAGGATATACAATCCTCATTAAGACTTCTTTCAAGGGCAGTAGCTTATTCCATTCCACGTATAACTCCGCCCTTTCAGTGGCAATCCTGGAGTTGGTTAGACATGACACAGCCCTAGCTACATCCACGCGCGTGGATGGTAAGGTGAAGAACTCTCTCAGAGTCGCTTCGGTCTCCGGAGAGCTTCTCTTCGACGGCAAGCTTTCAGCAATCTATGATAAGATAACTAAGAAAGCTTCGGATTCTCTGCTTTTCAAATCCGCTTCCAAAAAGTGGGATACAGCAGAAAAGAGTAAGACAGGCACTTCTGGGACAAGTACGCCCAAGAGAAGTTCCTATAGAGGTTCCTATGTGTCCTCTAGGTCTTATTCTAGAGACCGTCAAGGCAGCGACTCTCGTGGGGGACGTTCTTCTGGCCGAGATTACCGGTCAGACGTCCCTAGGTCGACGGGGAGAGGTGCGGGTCGCGGAGGACATAGTTTCTCCTTCCGCAAGCCTCGCAGGTCCAGGAGGTGATGGTTTGAACCTCTATCGTGTTCCGCTAGGCGGAAGATTATCGAGTTTTATAAACGGTTGGGCGTCAATTACAGACGACCCCTGGGTTCGAGGGGTAATTTCGGAAGGACTAAGAATATCCTTCAAATGAAAGCCTCCATTAACTCGAAGTCCAAAATGGACTCAGCTTCCGTCAAATCCACACAAAAGAGACGCTCTTTTATCAGAAGTACAGTCTCTTCTGAAGAAGAACGTGGTAGAGGTCGTAGAAGACCAGGAATCACCGGGTTTCTACAGCCATCTGTTTCTGGTTCCGAAACCAGACGGCTCGTTCCGTCCAGTCATAGATCTGAGCTGGATGAACAAGCTGATCGTCGCTCCGAAGTTCTATACGGAGACAATTCGATCAGTCAGAGCGAGTATTCGGGTGAACGACTATGCTACAAGCATAGATCTCAAGGATGCGTACTTTCACGTCATGGTACGTCCGACATTCAGAAAGTCTCCACGCTTCGCAGTCCTAGGAGTTGTATATCAGTTCCGAGCGATGTGCTTCGGTTTGAACCTGGGCTTTCACTCGAATAATGAACTCGGTAATGATATATTTCCGAGCTCATTCGTCTGCGGTAACGTTGGCCTACCTGGACGACATTCTTCAGAGGTACGGCAACGAGTTAATGCTTCAGAACGATGTGCAGAATCTGCTTCTATTACTCCGATGTCTCGGTTTTATAATAAACGAGGAGAAGTCGGATCTGGTGCCGTCCAAGTCATTCACTCATCTGGGAATGAGCTTCGAGACGCACAACAATCTCGTTCGTCTGCCGTTAACCAGAGCGAAATTAATCAGTTGTTACGCTCGCTATTGTCTTCACTCAGACAAAGTCACAGCGAGAGAGTTCATGAGACTGATAGGTCTATGTGGAGCCGCTGCGGATCTCATTCTGATGGGGTGGTTACGCACTCGTCCTCTCCAAATTTTCTTGACTCAGAATTGGCGTGTAAAGATTCATTCGCTCGATATAGACGTTCTCTTGTCAAATCAAGTGAAACAAGAGATTCAGACTTGGGCAAACATTCAGTGGTTGACTCAGGGAGTCCCACTGCAGTTGTCGGATCCGAGTTTTACGATTATGACGGATGCCAATCAAACAAGTTGGGGTGCAACATTGATCCCAATGGATTCGAAGTGCCAGGGTCTTTGGGATCCGCAGTTTCTTATCAACCTACCTCAATTGTTTACAACAGGCTTGCACTACAGTGGAAGAACCTAACTCGGATAAAATACTTTCTATTTTAATCTTTCCCAAGATTTGGGAAAGAAAAGTGGTGTAAAAACATCACGAAAAAATAAGCCAAAACTTGGCCGAGCGCCATCGGCGCACACCCAGTATGGGACGCTCTTCCATAGTACAAATCCATGACTTCCGTCACAGTGCGCAATGCATCAATTCGTCATTCTTTTTCTATCCGAAGCATGAGCAGGATGTGTTTCCGCCATATGCATTATGAAACAGTGATAATTCAACTCGTGGATAATGGTTTTCCTGTGACTGGAATTATGGATCTGAAGATCGTATAATAACAGGACTGTGTTTTATATATTCTCGTTTATATTTTCAACCACATTCTCATTGTTTATTACTTACTATTCCGTTTTCGCGAATGTTTTGCGACATCGTGTCATCGCGATTCGACAATGATTTTTTTCGGTTGATAAAAAATGTTATTGGAGTAGGTGTCGGCCGTCTGGGTTCTGCCACCTTCTCTCGTAGTTGAGGGTGTTCTTCTACTTTCTGTTTCTGTTGAGTTCACCTTTTTCTTCTACTGCTCTCACCTCTGTTCTTTCCAGTTCGGTTCATTTAGGGCAATTCCTTTTGCCCTCGCCATTGGTGCGTTCTCATGTCCGTTTTGTCCGCACACGCAGGTGGTGTGGAATGCAGTCGTTTCGGGAGCCTCCCGACTCGACCACGTCTGATGTGAGTTTACCCCCTCTGTGGGGGATGGGCAGCTCCTCCCGCACCTGCGAGGGACGGGGTGGGGGCACTGTCATTTTGGGGCCCCCCGACTCGACCACGTCTGGTGTGAGTTTGAACCCCTCCGTGGGGGATGTGCAGCTCCTCCCGCTCCCGCGGGGGGTGGTGAATGCTTTCATTTCGGGTCGCCCGATTCGACCACGTCTGATGAGAATTGCTCCTCCTCTGTGGGGGATGTGCAGCTCCTCCCGCACCAGCGGGGGGTGGGGACTGCTTTCGTTTCGGGGCTTTCCGATTCGACCATGTCTGGTGAGAGTTATTCCCCTTCCGTGGGGAATGTGCAGTGTTTTACCGTGGTGGATACTGCGGGAGCTGTTGGTTTTCTGGTGTAGAGATGCCTGGTTCCGGGACTATGCGCCCTCTCCAGTCGACATCTGAGGCTGTCACTAGGGTTGTGACTCCTCCTTTGGAGGCCGAGCTTGGTGGCTCTCTCCGCTTTTCCACCAGTTCCAACAGCTCCTGTCGTATCTGCTGCTACTGCTGTTCCGTCTACAACGTCATTGGGCATCGTTTTTAGCCGGCCTCGGCTTCTCCCTGCCAGGGTCTGCAGGGATGTCTGTAGTGTGGTTGTGGGGTTTCATCCTCAGCCTTCCCAGACTTCCACTCGGCGAAGTCAAATGGGGCTGCCGACTGAACCCCATACTGTGTCCTCTCAGCCATTGAGCACAGTAGTTTTATACCTGCAGTGGTCTGCTGCGGTGTCTGATTGTGTAGACGTGGGGGTATCGGCCTCAGCCTTCCCTGACTTCAACTCGGCGAAGTTGGAAGTGGCTGCCGGCTGGACCCTCTCCTGTGGTCTCTGCGCCATCGAGCACCACAGTTGTCATTGGATTCGGTTGTTCTTAGTGGGACACTATGAACTCCGTGGCGTTTCCGTCCCTCATTCAGGCCACACGACCAGTTTTGGGGGTCCAACGTCTTTTGTGCAGCCTGGACCTTCTGCCCTGCAGAGGTCAGCAGTGACTCTCATGAGTTCCTGCTATGTTGATCCTCGGGGTGTGTCACACCCCTATACACGTCTGGCTTCATACGTTTTCGGCTGCCGCCCGTCGTCCCACGTCGGGTCTTTTGGAGGATCGTGACCCTTCGCTGGTTCAGAGGGTCAGCGGTGAAGCCACTTTGCCGATTCGTTCCCCTGTCGAACCGGCCAGTACAGGCAGTGAGCTTAGGGAGGCCCTCTCCTTACTCACTCAGGTTCTGTCAACGAGCCTTCCTGTTGCTTCCAGCGAGGCAGCGAGTGGTTTCCAGGCGCCTCCTATGGCGCCACCTCCCGGGATTGGAAACAGGCCGCTTTCTGATCCCCTGGTGTTCCGACACCATGGGAGGCATCGGCTGGTTTGCCCACGATGGGCTATGTGTCTTCCGACTCAGGGGAAGAGTCAGACATGCTTGATGTCGAGAGCCAGCAGTCTTCGGACTTGGGGGCAGCTCTTGATTTCGTGTTTGGGTTCCTTCCGGTTCTCAAACCATCTAACCAGTCGACAGTGTCAGCCAGGCCGCGATCATCGGTCGCGCGCCAACAGTCTATGGAGCAACCCGCTTCTGGGCGTCTTCGACCGTGCCCTTCGGTACAGTTGGTTGAAGCATTTTCAGCCTTGGACTCCAAGCTAAGTTCCAAGGCTATGAAGGCTCCGTTCTTCACCAGGGTTGACACCTTTTTGCCTCTGGCGCGTTATCGTTCCTACAATTCCGCCAATCTGTCGGTCTACCAGACTTTGACGGTTTTGGATCAGGACTCCAATTCCCTCAGGCTTTCCAAGTCCAAGTCTGCCGTCATTCCGATGACGACTCTGGAGTCCACATTGGGCTTATCGAGAGAGATGCTTGGTATGCTTTCTCTCTCCGATCACGTCGTCTCAGCTTTTGCTGCTTATCTGCCTTCAGATACGATTGACGAGGTACAGGCTCCTTTGCGTGTGCTGTCCAAGGCGCTCATGCATCTTACTCACACGCATGCCTGTAACACGGCTAATCTGGAATTAGTTCAAAGGGACTCTGTGCGGGACACAGGCCGATCCCTTCCTGAGGGGCAGTACGCTGCTCTTCGATCTGCTTTTTTGACATGTCCGCAACTTTTCCATGATTCTGTGTTGACGGTCCGGGATGACGTCCTACGTCATTCCAACGATCAGCTGCTGTTTCTTCAGCTTGATCAGCCTTCTAGGGTAGGCACGGGCCGTTCCAAGCCTAACAAGTACCCTCTGCTTCCTCTGCGAAGCAAAAGGGGCTGATCCTTCTGCCACCGCTTCTGCTTCTTACTCATGGGTTAAGGGTAAGCGTCGGCAGTCTTGAGGGAACTCCCAGGATTCTTCATTCAGTAGAGGTGTTTTCTCCTCTCGCGAGCCTCGTCGGGGTTCGCAATGAAGGTCCTCACCTCGACTCGTCCCAGGTTGGAGGAAGGATAGCAGAGTTCACAGACCGTGGGCCACCATCACATCCGATCCTTGGATGTTAGATGTTGTTTGGTCTGGGCTGCGAATATCCTTCTGACGGCACTCCACTCTGTCCGGGGTGCCTTTTCCAACCACAGTTCCTTCAGACATTTTACGTCGGGAACTTTTGTCCACGGAGATAGACAATCTCCTGACAAAGGGGGCGATTCAGGTCATCCAGAACATTAGGTCAGTGGGTTTCTATTCCCTCCTGTTCTTGGTGCCGAAGAAGGACGGCCGACTCCGACCGGTTCTCGATCTGAGTTTCCTGAACCAGTCTATCATTGCTCCCAAGTTCAGCATGGAGACTTTCAGGTCGGTCCTCCGTTCAATTCACCAGGGAGATTTCACTTCCAGCTTCGACCTGCGAGACGCTTACTTTCACGTTCCGATTCATTGGGCGTTACGGAAGTATCTCAGGTTCATTTTTCTGGGGCGAGTTTACCAGTTCAAGGCCATGCCTTTCGGCCCCAACCTGGTTCCTTGGTCCTTCATCAGACTGATGTCGCATGTGATAGCTTTCCATCGCACACAGTCCAGGGTGACTACTTCGGCATATCTGGACGATATCCTCCAGGGGCATTCCAATGCTGCCTTCCTGGAGTCGGATGTCGCCACTCTGTTGAGCTTGCTCACGTCGCTACGTTTCAGAGTCAATGAGGAGAAGTCGGACCTGGTCCCTTCTCAGTCGTTTTATCATCTGGGGATGGCTTTCCGCACACAATTCAATTTGGTGGCGGTTCCCCAGGCCAAGGCTGTGATTCTCTCAGCTTTTGCTCCGACTCTGTCCCAGTCCACATCCACGACAGCTCGGAGTTTTCTCCGGCTAATCAGTCTCTGCTGTTCGGTGACGGATCTCATTCCTCTAGGTCGGCTGCATGTCAGACCTCCCCAACACTTTCTGCTCAGTCGTTGGAGGCCGAATGTAGATTTTCTGGATCTGGTGCTTCAGTTTCCAGACTATCTTTATCCTCACCTTCTCCTCTGGGCGGATGTCCAGTGGCTTTCGCAGGGTGTTCCGTTGGACTTACCCACGTCCGATCGCGTTCTGACGGCAGATGCCAGTGACGTTGGATCCTCTAGGTCTTTCCATTCACGGGATGGTGGACCAGGATCATGTAGCTCTACACATCAACCAGAAGGAGCTTCTTGCTCTTCTTCTGCGTTTCAGGCAGTGGATCCCTCACCTGTCGAATCGCCAGGTCCTTCTGTTGTCCGACCATTCGACGGTGGTTGCTTACATTCGGAACCAGGGCGGCACGCACTCTGTTCCAATGTACGCATTGGCTTGGGATCTTATACTGCTCGCTCAGGATGTCCACGCCGGGGTGATGTTCATCACATTCCCGGTCGCCAGAACGTCCTAGCCGACTCCCTGTCCCGTCGGGGCAGGGTCATTTCCACCAGGTGGATGCTCCACATGGCGGGTTCCATCGATCTCTTGTGACTAGTTGGAACCATCCGGTGGACACTTTCGTGTCCCCGTGTCCAGATGCTCTGGCTTTCGCAGTGGACGCTCTGGCCCTCCTTTGGGATGGTCTTGTCGGCTTCCCCTTCCCACCGGTTCCGATTCCGCCTCAGGTTCTCACCCAGATATGAACCTGAAGTCGTCGAATCCTTTCGATCACACCCGTCGCTTCAGTGGGTGTGGATCAATCTGCTCCACTCTCTGTTAGCGGCGGTTCCGGCATGTCTCCCTCTACCTCGCGACTTTCTTTGCCAAAGTCGCCCGGGAGGTTTTCAAGTTGACCCGACTTCATTGTGCCTTCGCACATGTCTTTTATCGGGTCCTGTCTCCTCCGTAGTGGTTTTTCGAGACACGCAGTGGAGTTGCTTTTCTTCAAGGAGGCACTCACTCCACTGGTTTAGCCTCTGTGGCGAAGTGGAAGGTTCTTCTGTCGATGGTGTGTGATCACTCTGTTGCTTCTGTCACTCCTTCGATCACTCTGCTTGCGGAGTTTTCTGGTGTATGTTTGTTTCTGGGGGTCTCCAGCAATGTGTACTTGTCCATGCTTCGGAGACATTTTTTTTTTTCCTATGTGATACCGCATTGTTTCGACACTCATCCTTGCCTCTCCAGGCTTGTTCAGCTCTTTTCCTTGAAAAGGCCTAGGACTTTGCAGTTTACTCCAAGATGGTCACTTTCTTGGGCGCTGCTCTGCTTGGGGGTGGGGGGCATTCACGCCTTTATCCTGGATGAATATGCGTTTTCCCACGTGCCAGATCTCTCCTGCATCCATTTCTTGATGGACTTGTCTAGCTATTCATGCAGCTTCCGCTCGTCTAGCTACTGGTGATTGTATTACCAATTGTTTTTTTCTGCCACGAGGTGCGTGCATTGTCTTCCTCTTTTAATAACTCTGTCATGTTGTCGGATGACTGATGTTATACTGGCAGCCTTCTGGAGACATGCTACATTCTCCTTTTCTCTGCGACAGTTGCAGGAGCCGACAGAGGCCATTGGGGCCCTCTTTCTTCGGCTCAGGATGTTGTCTATCCAAGCTTTTCAGCTTTTTTCAGGGTCGGTTCCAGCTTTGTGCTGTTACTGCCCTTTCTGTCTGTGCGTCGCACTTCACCATACGCCTCATCTTTCATTGGCTTTTCTAATGTTTGTGATGCTATGGTTTGATAGGCCTAGGGATCTCTTCCTCTGTCCATGGTCCCAGTGCTATTGAGTTATGTGTGGGTTGGTTATGTGATTCCCTCCAGCCTTTTGTCTATTCAGCCTGTTGTAAACAATTGAGGTAGGTTGATAAGAAGTATAAATTTTATAGTAAATTTCCTTGCTTATTATACCTACCGAAATTGTTTACATGGAGGCCCTCCCGTCGTCTTATTCGGGTAAGAATCCTTCCTCCCCGCTGATCACATAACTCCTGTGTTGTTCGGAATCAAAAGAATGACGAATTGATGCATTGCGCACTGTGACGGAAGTCATGGATTTGTACTATGGAAGAGCGTCCCATACTGGGTGTGCGCCGATGGCGCTCGGCCCAGTTTTGGCTTATTTTTTCGTGGTGTTTTTACACCACTTTTCTTTCCCAAATCTTGGGAAAGATTAAAATAGAGAGTATTTTATCCGAGTTAGGTTCTTCCACTGTAGTGCAAGCCTGTTGTAAACAATTTCGGTAGGTATAATAAGAAAGGAAATTTACTATAAAATTTATACTTCTAGGCAAGCACATAAACATCAAGGAAATGATGTCAATTTGGCTTGCACTACGTCATTGGATGAACATTATTCAGAAAGCACATGTCCAAATCCTGTCCGACAATACGACAGTAGTAGCGTATATTCGGAACCAGGGAGGCACTCATTCCGTTCCGTTATTCAATTTAACGGAAAGAATCCTTCTGTTTGTTCTAGAACACCAAGTTCTACTTTCGGTCCGTCATATTCCAGGTCGTCTGAATGTATTAGCAGACTCCCTTTCACGGAAGGGTCGCTTGTTGCCATCAGAATGGACTCTCAACAAACAGGTATTCAATCAGATTTGCTACCAATGGGAGTGGCCAATGATAGACTTATTTGCGACACAACTCAACAATCAGTTGCAGACGTATGTGTCTCCATGTCCAGATCCCCGAGCATATGCAGTAGACGCTCTATCGATCTCGGACGGAATGATAGGATATGCGTATCCTCCAGCGCCGTTGATTCAGCAGGTATTGCTAAAGATAAAACAATCTCAATGCAAAATTCTGTTGGTAGCATCTCTGTCTCCACAGAGACCGTGGATAAATCTACTCAGGTGTCTGCTGTGGGACTTACCGCGAAAACTTCCACGAGAGGATCTTCTTTCGCAGGGGAAATTGCGTCAACTACATCACAACCCTCAAGGTCTCAACCTTCACGTATTTCCGTTGTGCTACCAATGGGAGTGGCAAGCATTTTACAGGACGAGCAGTGGACGCAATTTCTAACTGTAGGAGGACCTCCTCTTCGCTAAACTATGCGGCTAAGTGGAAGGTCTTTTGTCATTGGTGTAGGGATCATTCTGTTGATATTTTTGATCCCTCCATTCCAGACATTGCAAACTTTCTAGTATACTTGTTTGACGAGATCAAACTGCAGCCTGTTACTATTAAAGGTTATAGGTCTATGTTATCTGATACCTATGCACACCATGATAGTTTACAAATTGGATCTAATGTCTCTTTATCTAAATTAGTTAGAAACTTCTCGATAAATAGACCTAGAACCCTTAGATTAATTCCTAAATGAAATTTAGCTTGGGTTCTTCTTAAACTAAAAGAAAAGCCATTTGAGCCTCTTGAGACAGTAGATTTCAAATTCTTGTCTTATAAGACAGCATTTCTCTTAGCTTTCTCTTCTGCTAGAAGAGTCAGTGAGCTTCATGCACTATCTGTGGACGATTCTCACTATCGTAGTGTCGGGATCACTATTACCTTTACTACTAATGTTGGATTTTTGTCTAAGAATCAGGCTCCTAATAAATATCCGGAACCTATTGTTATTAAGGCCCTTCCGTCTTCAGGCGGGCATAGGCCTTTACTCTGTCCTGTTAGAGCTTTACGTATTTATAAACGAAGATCTCAGTTTATCAGAAAGGGACAAAAATGCTTCTTTCTGTGTCTGATGCCTAATAGAAAGGACATTACGGTCCATTCTATTGCTAGATGGATTCAATTAACTATGCGTACTGCTTATGATAATCTATCTTCAACTCAGCAGTCTGTGCTTAAGATTTCGGCTCATGAAGTAAGAGCTCTTTCTACATCTTGGGCTTACGCAAATAGTGTTGCTATTACAGATTTAATGAAGGCTGCATATTGGTCTCAACCATCCACATTCACGAATTTTTATCTCAGAAATATAGAGTCCATTTCTGGAGACCTGCATTGTTTAGGTCCATTATCTGTTGCTCAGAATGTCGTCCACTAAACAGTTGCAACTATAGTTATGCAGGCTTTCTGTTCCGGCAGTGACTCCGTCCGGCTGCCCTCTTCGCTCTGGGCTATTTGACCCAGGGCAAGGGGAAGGGGGGGGGGGGAGGGAGGGGGTGTTCCCTTAGGTCACCTGCTTTATAGTTATATTTCCGGAGTTAGCGGGATGGTTTTAAAGTGTAAAGTTAATGTTTAAATTCATTCATGTAATATTTTTAAAGTGTAGCTCGGTGTGAAGCATTTGCATATGTCACGTGTCAAACAGGCGTTAATATACAATCCTCAGACACTTTTAAAGAGTATAAAGAGTCTCAATTCTATGGACTGACTTTATTTATTGGCTTACTTTAAAAATAATTAGTATAAAGGGTTATACTGGATGTTAATAGAGAACATGAATGTTATTATGCTCAATTATGAAGGGTGTTGTGTCTTTCTAATTTATCATAAATAAGAAAGATACATGTAAAGCCTAATACTCCTTTTCTCCTCGAGGGGATGACTCTATTTTATATAGTTGAGCTTATTGGATTTTCCTCTATGTCCTAGGCCCTCCAGCCTTTTTACTATTCAGCTATGTCTGGGTCATTGGTACAGTATAAAAATGTTAAAAAATTTATAGTAATTTATAGATTTTTTATACTTACCAATGACCCAGATGGGGATGGCCCTCCCAGGAGTTGGGAACTCATACCTCCCCGCTGAGTACATAGCGCTGACCAGGCACTGCTTGTAAGAATGATAATTGGCGCCAATTTTGAGACCTCCTTGACACTGCGCATGCGCAGTGGAGGAAAAGTATGGAGGACCATTTAGGACATGATTTTTTCTGTTTTAGATGCAAATTTTGGGGATTGGGGGGCAAAATTTGTGTTTGGCCCTAGATTTTTGAGAATTAGCACCAGCTATGTCTGGGTCATTGGTAAGTATAAAAAATATATAAATTACTATAAATTTTTTAACTTTTCAAAATATTTCAACAAAACCATATCATATGACCCCTCATTGGAACGAGCTCACCGAGTTTGTTCCAATGAGAGGTCACATATTATGGTTTTGTTGAAATTTTTGGAATTTTTTTTTAAAAATTGTAATTAAAATAATAAATTTTGATAATCTCTATGTTGGGTAAAGGGTTAACAGTATGCTATTAAATGGTATCAACCGTGTTCATTGATTTTAAAAATTCTCTTCGTATTTTCAGATTCTACCTCAGCTGAATCATTTCAGTGAATGCAGTTTTGAAGAATCTCGAGTATCTATGAAAGATTTTTTTGCTGAATGCCATGAATCTGCTATGATCAATATGCATAAAAGAAACAGAGAAAGGGGTGAAAGTAAACTGAAATTTCAGGTAGAGCCAGTAGGATCATATATATATTTATACCATGATTACCTATTCTACTATATATGAAAAGCCTATGACATAAATCTTAGCTTTACACACTAACCGTGATGAACATGCCAGCAATGGGATTTCAATAATAAAAATTTACACCTGCAGTAGAACTACATCCCCGTTGACCTTTGGTGACGTCAACCTGAATGCAAACGTGTCTAAATTTATCGCACGTCGCCTCGCGAAGAGTGAAATGGAAGTGGCAATTATTTATTACGTTTTTAAATTTACCTCATAAGGTACCAAAAATTAACAAACGTGCATTGTCTCATGTTAATAAAGCATGCATAACTCGAAATAGTATGTTATTAAAAAAGGCTCAATTTCTTTTTTTCATTTTGTTTCGGCGATAAAATTGACAGTGGAAGTTCCGCCCATCGATGTTCGTGTAAACAAAAACAGATTCGCTCGTATGTACGTCTGGTGCTCAGTAAAATCGAGAAAAAATAATAGCGACTCTTAATAATCTGACGATCATTGTATAAATAAAATATACCCAAAGTAGCTTGGTGTACCAAATGTTCAACACTCGTGGTGAAGTGGTGTTAACTGTGTACTGTAGGCTCGCAGTTAACACCACTTCACTACTCATGGTGAACATTTGGTACACCAAGCTACTATGGGTATATTCTACATTTATCTTATACCTGTTGAAGATATAGCCCATGTGTTATAGATTATCTATAACACATACCCCTATGTCATATAGATTGGAGAACGGACTATAGTCTTTTTCTATATTATAATATAATGATGACATTCGCAAAATTGTTTATAAATCGTGTCAAATCTGGTGAAATTGATTATCAAACATATTTTTGTCATAAATCATAAGAATTGAGGCGTAAGTATATTTTCTGTAATTGTTTTCCCAGTTACAGGGCCACTTTCTAAGGGGAACTATACTCTATCATTCACTTGAATTTGTAGCCTTGTAACGCACCAACAGCTTTTCCGGGCACATCACATGTATTCATGCCCAACAAGAGAAAGCAGTCGACTCCACTCCAGATGAGTCGACATTTTGACACGAAATCATCCCCAAAACCCTTTTAAAAATGCAGAAAAGAACAAAAATGGTCGGTATAAGATAAATACAACAATACCATAGTATGTTTTGATATGTTTGATATCTCAACTCGTTGAAAGTGAGTTTTTTTCACTCGGCAAGCCTCGCGAAAAAAACTCACTTTCAACTCGTTGAGATTTCAAACATATCAAAACACACTATGGTATTATCATATATATATCTGTTCTTGTGCCACAACTCATCTGATCAGTCCAAAATATTTGTCACATTCTTGGTGTTTCTTTCTCTATAGTGATAAGGTCCCACAAAGTAGATCTTCGGTTTCTCAGGCCATTTTGGGGGTAAAATTGCAGGTGGGCTGGCATTTTTTTGTCACATTTTTTTTAATTATTTCTTTGCCATCAAACGTTCTTGGTTTATTTTATGTTTTAGGCCTCATAATCTGCAGAATAATAATAATAATAATATACACACTTATATAGTGCCAAAATTATAGTTCAGAAGATACAGAACCATATTCTAAGGCGTTGTACATGTTACTGAGCTCTTGCAAATATACACTTATAGGCTTTTTGAAACAGGAATGTTTTGAGATCTTTCTTGAAAAGGTTGACATTTGACAGTCTTTTTAGGTGTTCTGGTAAATTATTCCACAAGTGAGGGGGCCAGCAAATGAGAATGACCTATCTCCAAATGTCTTACACCTATTTTTTGGAACATGTAGCAGCATTTTACCACCGGACCTCAGGTTCTATTGACACACATTCTTGGTATTAAGGAGTTCTTCTAAGTAAGCTGGTGACATGTTGTTTTGTGTCTTAAAAACTAATAATAAAGTTTTGAAAATTATTCTGTACTTAACTGGCAGCCAGTGCAGGACAGGAGTGATGTGTTGATATTGTGATACCCTACATACCACTCGGGCTGATGCATTTAGTACCATCTGCAGGCGAGAGTACTGATATTGTGGAAGGTTGAACAGTAAGACATTACAATAATCCAAATGTGAAGTTACAAAGGCATGAACTAGGGTTTTTGTTGAGTCTTTGGTGAGGAACTGTCTTATCTGTTTAACTTTGTATAGACCTCTGAAAGCCTTATTGCACATATTTGTAACATGTCTGTCCATAGACATGGTAGAGTTGAAGAAGGCACCAAGATTACGTACACTGTTACTTGCACTGATGGCAGAATCTCCTACCTTCACTGAATTGATGTCAACTTTAGTGAGTTATTGTCGTGAACCAATTATTAAGAATTCAGTCTTATCATCATTTATCATTAATTTGTTTGAAACCATCCATGTGCGAATGTCCGAAATACACGATTCAATAGTTTCTAGAGCTTTAGTTTGATCCTTGATTGATGGTCGAAAAGAGAAATAGACCTGTGTGTCATCAGCATAACCATGGACGTCAGGCAGGTGAGATTTAATGATGGTGAACATTATTGAAATGTAGAATAGAAGCTGAGCAGCTACAGCATTGCAAAGCCTTGTTTCACTCAGGGGACAAATTTATCAATTTTATTAACTTGGGTAAAATATCAGACATACCGTTAAACCATTTAAGTTATATTTACTTAACAGGGTTATTCAATTAAGAAATATATATCCAATTAGGTGGACTCCACTGTTGTAATGTAAAACATAAAGAGAATCCAATTGGTTCTGGTCTTGATTCACAAAACTCAAGATTGAATTCAATTGTTAAATTCTTGGTTGCATTATGGGTAAAATTTGCAGCTTTAAATTTTGATATTATTACATTATTGTGCAGATGGTTAATCATTGTGCATTTCATGACGAAATTTCTCCCTTTTTTAACAGAGACAGATTATGGATGTGTTCCAGAGTAAGAGTGGCCATGAAAATAGACGATATCAGAATGTGTTGGTACAACTGCGAAACCAACATACTACCACTCTGAAACATTGGGTAGCAACCAAAAGATTTTTCACCGGTGAACGAGGAGCATGGACAGAGAAGTTAGTATTGCTGTCAATTGTGTACAAATTTTTGCCTGCAATAAAATCCACAAAAGTTTTTGATTCTCTGTAGTTGGTGCATTGTGTCCTTGGGCAAGACACTTACTCCCGATTATATTAGAGATGAGTGGTATTGGAATTTTGAGTTCAGTTATCAGTTGTCAGTATTTTAAGGCATATACCACAGTATCGGTCCGGTATTCCATATCTGACTTGACAGATTTGTTGATAGAACCAAAGGGGAATTCAGACCAGGAAAACAGAATAAGTTGTTGTTGTATCATTCTACCACAGTGCCACAAATGCCAATGTGAGCTCAACATTGGCATTCTTCTGCCAACACAAATCATATTTACAGTTCTTTATGACTTGTTCCAAACACACCTTAACTTGCCTGGAAATAAGCTATCTGTCATTTGCAGAATGAAGTCCCCAGAGGGTGAATCTGCTGATGCTATCACTTTGGGTACCTCTTTCTGTTCAAATTTGAGACCTTGATTCAGATTGAGGTTCACAGAGGGTAAATTTAGAAATGCTACCCTGCTATTCATGTTAGCATCACCAAATTCCCCCTATGGAGACCTCATTCTGCAGATGACAGTCTGCTTATTTCCAGGCTTGCCTTAACCTTTAAAGGCCTATTTCAGACTTTTGCGATCTCAGATCTTGTGCACTTAACATACGATCATTAGGATGTGTTTTGACAGTAAACAAATCACTTGGGTAGTGATTTCTAGTCAAGTCTTAACAGGCAACCAAGACTTGACTTGGAATCCCTTCTTAGCAACTGGATATGTACAGGTTGTAGTCTAGGGGGATTTCAGAACAACTGCCCTGCCCCCTAAGGCTTAACAAAACTGAAAAGAAAATCAGTCACCTCTTTCATAAAAATGAGCACTTCAGCTGCTATCAAGCCTCAATGAGGCCTTGTTAATAGTGAATGTTGGAAAATTTTAAAATACAGATGGTTTCAGTACTCAATGATTGGCTTGGTTTGGGATTTTTTGTATTCCCATTATATCAGTATTGGTTCAGTTTTTGGTATATTGCCCGTCTCTAAATTGCCTAATTGGGAGCATTGTGATTCTAAGGCACACTGCACATCAATGGTGTGCATGCCTTCAACCAATGTTAATTCTGCTTGTACCAGGTTAGTGATTTGGAGAGTCCAACCAATGCTCCCAGACTTAGTTCTAGTTCACATACCCCCAAAATCCACCTATAACAGGTTGTTTAGTCGCTTAGAACTTTTGATGGCTTTGAAGGATATTAATGATACTTGGTATTAATGTTGCTCAACACCAGAGGATGGGTCGCATATAAGGTTGGTGTGCCTGTCTTTAATGTCAATGAAATATAGAGTCCATTTCTGGAGACCTGCATTGTTTAGGTCCGTTATCTGTTGCTCAGAATGTCGTCCACTAAACAGTTGCAACTATAGTTATGCAGGCTTTCTGTTCCGGCAGTGACTCCGCCCTGCTGCCCTCTTCGCTCTGGGCTATTTGACCCAGGGCAAGGGGAAGGGGGGGGGGGAGGGTGTTCCCTTAGGTCACCTGCTTTATAGTGAAAAGCAAGGGAATTCCTCCTCCGGAGTCAGTAATTCTGAGTCGTTTCCGGGATGGTTTTAAAGTGTAATATTAATGTTAAAAATTCATTCATGTCATATTTTTAAAGTGTAGCTCGGTGTGAAGCATTTGTATATGTCAAGTGTCAAACGGGCATTAATATACAATCCTCGGACACTTTTAAAGAATATAAAGAGTCTCAATTCTCTGGACTAACTTTATTTATTGGCTTACTTTAAAAATAATTAGTATAATGGGTTATACTGGATGTTAATAGAGAACATGAATGTTATTGTGCTCAATTATGAAGGGTATTGTATCTTTCTAATTTATCATAAAATAAGAAAGATACATGTAAAGCCTAATACTCCTTTTCTCCTTGAGGGGTTCACTCTATATTATATACATGAGCTTATTGGATTTTCCTGTATGTCCTAGGCCCTCCAGCCTTTTTACTATTCAGCTATGTCTGGGTCATTGGTACAGTATAAAAATGTTAAAAAATTTATAGTAATTTATATATTTTTTAAACTTACCAATGACCCAGACGGGGATGGCCCTCCCAGGAGTTGGGAACTCATACCTCCCCGCTGAGTACATAGCGCTGACCAGGCACTGCCAGTAAGAATGATAATTGGCGCCAATTTTGGAACGTCCTTGACACTGCGCATGCGCAGTAGGGGCAAAGTATGGAGGTCCTTTAGGACATGATTTCTTTTGGTTTTAGATGCAAATTTTGGGGATTGGGGGGCAAAATTTGTGTTTGGCCCTAGATCTTTAGCTCAACTTTGACGAAGTCAAATTTGAGCTATTGTCATGGCCCGTCGTCCGTCTGTCCGTCCGTCCGTCTGTCCATCTGTCCGTCTGTCCGTACGTCAACAATTGGCTATGGCTCGGGCTAGAGGTCGTATTTATGAACCGATCTTTACGAAACTTCTTGTGTACCTTTGTTATGACCCTGGGACGGGAACGAGTGTTTTTAGGTGTGGTCCAAAATTCAAGATGGCTGCCAGCGGCCATTTTGTACCGATGATGCAAAAATCAGTTTTTTGTACAGAACTTCTGTATGAAAGTTCTGATTTGAATAAAGTTTTGTATAAATGTTTAGTACCATGGGATACATCACATATAATACGGGTTTTTTTCTCGTGCGTAAATTATGCAAATTAGACTGACTTTGATTTATTTAGTGTTACTTTCAGAGCTGTAAGTGCCAAGCTGCTATGGCTCAGGCTAGAGGCCGTATTTATGAACCAATCTTTACGAAACTTCTTGGGTACCTTTGTTATGACCCTGGGATGGGAACGAGTGTTTTTGGGTGTGGTCCGAAATTCAAGATGGCTGCCAGTGGCCATTTTGTACCGATGATGCAAAAATCAGTTTTTTGTACAGAACTTCTGTATGAAAGTTCTGATTTGAATAAAGTTTTGTATAAATGTATAGTACAATGGGATACATCACATATAATACGGGTTTTTTTCTCGTGCGTAAATTATGCAAATTAGACTAACTTTGATTTATTTAGTGTTACTTTCAGAGCTGTAAGTGCCAAGCTGCTATGGCTCGGGCTAGAGGCCGTATTTATGAACCAATCTTTACGAAACTTCTTGGGTACCTTTGTTATGACCCTGGGACGGGAACGAGTGTTTTTGGGTGTGGTCCGAAATTCAAGATGGCTGCCAGTGGCCATTTTGTACCGATGATGCAAAAATCAGTTTTTTGTACAGAACTTCTGTATGAAAGTTCTGATTTGAATAAAGTTTTGTATAAATGTATAGTACAGTGGGATACATCACATATAATACGGGTTTTTTTCTCGTGCGTAAATTATGCAAATTAGACTAACTTTGATTTATTTAGTGTTACTTTCAGAGCTGTAAGTGCCAAGCTGCTATGGCTCGGGCTAGAGGCCGTATTTATGAACCAATCTTTACGAAACTTCTTGGGTACCTTTGTTATGACCGTGGGACGAGAACGAGTGTTTTTGGGTGCAGTCCCAAATTCCAGATGGCTGCCAGCAGCCATTTTGTACCGACGATGCCGAAATCTGTTTTTTGTACAGAACTTCCATATGAAAGCTCTGATTTGAATAATTTTTTGTATGAATGTTTAGTACCATGGGATACATTACATATATTACAGGTTTTTTTCTTGTGCGAAAATTATGCAAATTAGGCTAACTTTGATTTATTTAGTGTTACTTTCAGCACTGTGAGTGCAAATCCTAATACGGCTCGGGCTAGAGGCCGTATTTATGAACCGATCTTCACGAAACTTCTTGGGTACCTTTGTTATCACTGTGGGACGAGAAGGAGTGTTTTTGGGTCCAGTCTGAAATTCAAGATGGCCGCTAGCAGCCATTTTGTTCAAAATTGAGTGCAATCAGATTTTTGCACAGAACTTCCAAATGAAAGATCTGATTTGAATAAATTTTTGTATGAATATTTAGTACCATGGGATACATTACATATAATACAGAGTTTTTCTCGTGAATAAATTATGCAAATTAGGGGTCCGGGTGGGACTTAGAAAATTTTGGCCCAAAATCCGGAAATTAGTCTTTTGGTTTTTTATGCGTTTTGGTCAATTTTAAGACAAAAAAAAAAAATTTTTTTTACACTGAAAATTTGGGGTCCGGGTGGGACTTAGAAAATTTTGGACCAAAATCCGGAAATTAGTTTTTTGTGTTTTGATGCATTTTGGTCAATTTTAAGAAGAAGAAGAAAAAATTTTAGTCTGAAAATATTTTGTTTGGGACTGAAAATTTCCACACAAAAATAATAATCTACAATGATTGGTCTTAATCTGTAGTCCATTACAGTCACCTTGTAATTCTTTTATTATTGTTGACTGGGCCAAAACAAATACTAATTCCTGTCATATTCATTATTCAGTTGTCTTGGTCACAGCAGGTACTAATTCCTGTCATATCCAAGTTGAGCTACAGAGTCATTGACTCTTTCATTAAGAGTTAGCACTTGCTATGTCTGGGTCATTGGTAAGTATAAAAAATATATAAATTACTATAAATTTTTTAACTTTCCAGCTAGTAATACAGGCCAGGTTCCAGTATAGGTTCCACAACCCCCCCCCCCTCCCTCCCCCCCCCCCCCCCCCCCCCCCACACACACACACCCACACAAATGTGTCACTTAGGCAATTATTCCCAAAATGCATTTTGAAGGATTGGGAGTTATTACATGCAAAAAAGAAAAATGACTCATATAGCCCAACATTGCTTTATGTACTGCATCTTTAATCCTTTACCTAACACAAGTTGAAGCCAACAGTACAAATTATTTTTCTGAAACGTCAGATTTTTTCATTTTTTATTTACTTCTAACAATGGCTTATTACTCCTTATTGGAACAAGCTCATCAAGTTTGTTCCATTAATAGGTCATGAGGTATGTTTTGAAGTAGAGAAATGAAAAAATAAAATTTGAATAGCGAATTTAGTATATCACGAGTGCAGATATGGCAGATTCATTAAGTAAACTGTTAACAAAAATTGGCTCTGACTATTTTGCGTCTAAGCATTGCCATTCCTGGGACAGTCAGGCTGCATGCGTGACATCACTCTAGTTATTTATTGTTATGAAGTTAGAAGAAGTACTATTTTCATTTTATTTTTATTACAGGAAAACGGGCCCTGTTAATTGGAAACTTTCAACTCATGAAAATTTTTCAAGAATGAGAGTTAAATTAATAGAGAATTTTAATTTCAATCCTCACACAGAAGCTAGTCAGCTGAGAGACAATATTACCATAGGTGAGCAGTAATAGCTAAAACACCCTAGTCTTGGTATAATGGTGTCTGTTGTAACAGATAATGGATAAGGCTTAATAAAATTAAAAATCTGTTTCTCAGGCCCTCCCGCATGGTCCTTTTGGCTGCCGCATGCTCTCTTTTTATAACAGTGCAAACTTGAAAAAATAAAAATTAAATGGTTTATGTCTGATATTTTACACAAGTTAATAAAATTGATAAATTTGTCCCTTGAGTGCAACAAGGCTTTGCAATGCTTTAGCATTGCAAAGCCTTGTTGCACCCAAGGGACGAAATACACCATCACCCTTGCTATTCTGTAGATTAAGGCCTAAAACATAAAATAGACCAAGAATATGAACTTCTGATTGCAAAGAAAGAATTACAAAAATAAAATATAAATAAAAAACCGCCCACCCCGCATGCAATTTTACAAAACTTGGCCCGAGAAACAGAACATCTACTTTGTGTGGCCTAAATAGCATCATAGTTCCAATTATACTTGTTCACACAATATCACATGGAATGTATATACAGTGAAGTCCACTTAATTGTATATCTCTTAACCGAATAACCCTGTTAATTGAATATAATTTTCCAACACAAAACCATTTACCATACCGCCAGCACAAATTTGACCTGTTAATTGAATATACATTATAAAGTAAATAAACTACAGTTAATTGAATAAAAAATCTTGTAACCTGTCAAGAAATTACAGATTTCCTTTGTTTATAGACCTATTTAGCCTCAGTACATCCAATACAGGCATTCAATCTGTTATATCTTGTTTGACGGAGCTCAATATTCCTGTTACTTGAATAATTTTCATTGGCAAGGTGGCTATTCAATTAAGAGGGTTCCACTGTACAAACAAAGCAAATCAAAACCTCTACGAGTTAGACAGTGTCTTCCCACTAGACCAATTCCCTTTAGACCAATTCCCTTTAGGCCAATTCCCAAAAGACCAATTCCCAAAAGACCAACTACATTCTGTTATTGATTAAGGGTTGATTAAGGATAATTAAGAAAACATTTATTTACTGATAAGCACTTTATTTGATAAAAAAAAATATTTATATGCATAACATATAAAAAATACAGGTTTATAACATTTCAGAATAGCTCAGCACATGTAACATTTTACAAAAAATGAGGTCCCCAGAGGGTGAATTTGGTGATGCTACCCTGCACAGCAGGGTACCATCATTAAATTTACCCTCTGTGAACCTCAACCTGAATCAAGGTCTCAACCACAAACAGAAAGAGGTACCCAGAGGATAAACTGGCCCACTGTATGGGATAGCATCAGCAAATTCACCCTCTGGGGATCTCATTGTGCAAATGACAGACTGCTTATTTTCAGGCTTGAATATCAATAACATTAAATACATTTATAAATATTTATAAATATATCAAATTATTGATACAGAATTATTTTAAAAGTAGAGGTTAGACAGAGGTTTATCCATTGGAATCAACAAGATTTTTGCATGTATGTACAATATATGAAACTTCTTCAATGATAATCTTACACAGATAAAGCAGATCAGTCAGTTCTAAATGTTGCTTACATTTGAAAACAATAGGCAACTGGGAACAAAGGATTTTCCCATGCTTCGTCAAAGTGTGGTTAACTCGGTAGATTATACAATTAAAAGGTAGAGGCATTCCCTTTCACTCTGTTATGACTTGCCAAGCATACAGCAACATTCCAAACATTGTGTGCATTGGTGCAAACTTGTGTGAATAATTTCTGTTAACTGTAAAACCTGTTTTGAGAGACCACTGTCCTAAGAGACCACCTGTCTTGAGAGACCACTATGACATTGTACCATTTGGCTGTTTTTCTCTGTATAGGACCTGTCATGAGAGACCATCTGTTTTGAGATACCACTTTTGCCTGGCAAAAAGGGTGATCTCTCAAGACAGGTTCCACTGTAATAGGACTTAAATAACAGTCTGTGTATTTTTTATTTGAATACATCAATATAATAATGTAGTTGCAAGTTTAACATGCAGTATTTAACCCTTTACCTAACATGAAAAGCAGACGGCACTTGCAAACAAAATTCTTTCATAACTAATTTTTTTTATTTTTTGTGTCAAAAACATAGGTTATGACCCTCATTGAATTGAGCTTGACAAGCTTGTTTCAAAGAGGGGTCATAACCTATGTTTTTGTCACAAAAAATGAAAAAAATAATGAAAATTAATTGGCGACTTTTGTGAATAGCGCTGGCCAGTTTAGGCCATTTTGTTGGGTAAAGAGTTAAAACATATTTAGAAATACAGCAAACCACAGAAATATGAGCCTGCCACATTAGTTTGTTGGTTTTAGGAATCGTATTGTCCAACTGCTTATAAATCCGCCCTTTCATTCACATTTATTTGTCCACATTGTGACAGTTCACTCAACTGTATGTAGAAAATGGATTGCAATGACACACTCACAGAGTGGCGTTCAAGGTAGACAATTACAGACCTTCAGATTTGAAAAAGAAAGATGTTGTAAACAGTGCCTCTAGAATTAAGTTGGTGTGAACCATTATTGGCACAGGTTCTGATTTTTATATGCCCATGTAATCAGGGCATATTATGGTATGGCATTGTCCATCTGTCCTGCCTTCTCAGCATCTGTTTGTCTATCTGCCCATTCACTTTTTGGTTTCTGGATGGTGACTTGTTTTGTAATTGTCACATCCAATCCATATTTGGGATATGACCTTATCCACAGAAAATGCAGATCAATTTCGAATTTGAGGTCTGCACAACATTTCTTTGGGGAGTTATTCCTCTTTATTGTCCTGATTTTCCATGATTGGGACTTTCTAGTTGATAACTGCAGCTATACTTAATATCGCCAATCAATATTTGGGATTCAACCGCATGAATTTCTATCATTTTAGGTTTCTAGTTGATAACTCAAGCTAGGCATGACATTCCAGATCCATATTTAGCATAGAACCTTACTCACAGAGAAGGCAGAACATGTTAAAAAATGTCCCCTAGGTGGGTGGAGGGGAGTAAATGGGATCTGTTGGATAATTTTTTTTTTTTTTTTTTTTTTTGAAATGTGTTTTAAATGATTTAGAATTTGGCAGACAACCTTGATCACAGAGAAGTCAGATCATGTTAAAAAAAAAAATTCCCGGGTGAGGGTAGTGTCAGGAGTTTTAGTTTTTCTTCTTTAAAATTGATTGTGAGAGGGAAGCATCCATTGTGTGATTATTTTTATACCTCCCACAAAACGAAGTTTTAGGGGGATATATAGGAGTCAACTTGTCCGTTGGTCAGTCTGTCGTCGCCGTCGGCCCATTGCACATGTAAACTTGTGGAGCGAACTACTTTCACAATTTTAGACGCATTTTCATGAAACTTCACAAAAATGATCAACATGATGAGGATTCAAGATGGCCGACTGTTGGCAATATTGGATTCTTTTTTTACTTGAAAAAATTGAATGCCACTTTTCAGTCACTCACACTAGGCAGTATTCCATGGCGGGGGGCGGGCGACAGACCATCTCTAGTTTTTTCTGCTGTAAAATGAGTTTAGTAGAATTTTTAGTGTTTTTATGCAAAATAACATTTGCATTCTCCGTTAATGTGTAAAATAACAGTTATTTAAACTATCTTGCTGAGCTAAGATTCCACTTTCTGGTAGCATGGTATCTTTGAAAAAAATTATAAAGTATGAAAATACTCATGTTACAAATGACATTTTAAAAATAATTTGACCCTTTACCCAATGCAGATGATATCAAAATTTATTATTTTAAATATCATTTTTTAAAAATTTTTAAAAAATTTCAACAAAACCATATCATGTGACCTCTCGTTGGAACAAGCTCGACGAGCTCGTTCCAACGAGGGGTCACATGATATGGTTTTGTTGAAATTTTTTGAAAAAATAATACTTTTTCAACTGCTGAATTTTCATATTACGCGGGCGGATCCAGGTGATTCGTTGGGTAAAGGGTTAACACTCAGGGAGTTAAATCTTGTATCAGATGTTCTACATAGACTTCTTTGTCCACTGATGCTTTTCTAATTTGGACGAAAATTTATTTTGCAATGAAAAGCTTGACTTTGAAACACTCTTTAGTGGTGAATTTCAGTTTACCATAGATAATTTTACAGTAGTCTATCACATTGGTATTGCTTTGCAGATAATGATGATCAGGTGGATGGAGAAGAATTAGCTAAACACATCAGTTTGGCTAAAGAAGCCCTTGTTGCCAAAGAAAATATGGGAGATGATACTTTGGGTGATGAAGAATGGAATGCCATTAGTTCCAGGTATAAACTTACCATATACAACTTATGTGATTTTGAAATTGTTGTATGGCTTCTAATGATGTTTAACCCTTTACCCAACACAGAGAAAATGAAATTTTATTATTAGTCGAGTTGTGGCGAAGTCAAACTCGACTTTTAGTTTGATGAATGGTGGGCGGAGGTAAACAATTGATTTCCGGATGATAACTTGATAATGGTTAAACCCATGTTCATGAAACTTCATAGGTAGGTTGGTATCAGTGAGAGGAAGAACCCTATTAATTTTGGACTTGCTTGGTGAAAGGTCAAGGTCACAGTGACCAAGGTCGCATTTTCATGAAACTTCACCAAAATGATCAACATGATGAGGAGCAGTGCATGGCATAATCTTTTCCCGATTGGATTCAAGATGGCCGACTGGTGGCCACATTGGATTTTTTTTTAAAAATTGAATGCCCCTTTTCAGTCAGCCACACTAGGCGGTAAGCCACGGCGGGGGTATACTGGGCGACAGACCATTTCTAGTTATTTTAAATATCATTTTTTTTTAATTTAAAAAAAAATTTCAACAAAACCATATTGTGTGACACCTCATTGGAACGAGCTCATTCCAATGAGGGGTCACATGATATGGTTTTTTAGCTCAACTTTGGCGAAGCCAAATTTGAGCTTATGCCATGGCCAGTCGTCCGTCTGTCCGTCAACAATTCAATACAGCTCGGGCTAGAGGCCGTACTTATGAACCGATCTTTACGAAACATCTTGGGTACCTTTGTTATGACCGTGGGATGAGAACAAGTGTTTTTCGGTCCGATCCGAAATTCAAGTTGGCCACTGGCGGCCATTTTGTACAGACTTAGGTGAAATCAGATTTGTGCGCAGAACTTCCATATGAAAGCGCTGATTTGAATGATTTTTTGTATGAATGTTTAGTACCATGGGATACATCACATATAATACGGGTTTTTTTCTCGTACGTAAATTATGCAAATTAGACTAACTTTGATGTATTTAGTGTTACTTTCAGCACTGTAAGTGCAAATGCCAATACGGCTCGAGCTAGAAGCCGTATTTATAAACCGATCTTTATGAAACTTCTTGGGTACCTTTGGTATCACCGTGGGACGAGAACGAGTTTTTTGGGGTCCGGTCCGAAATTCAAGATGGCTGCCAGCTGCCATTTTGTACCGACGATGCAGAAATCTGTTTTTTGCACAGAACTTCCATATGAAAGCGCTGATTTGAATAATTTTTTGTATGAATGTTTAGTACCATGGGATACATCACATATAATACGGGTTTTTTTCTCGTACGTAAATTATGCAAATTAGACTAACTTTGATGTATTTAGTGTTACTTTCAGCACTGTCAGTGCAAATGCCAATACGGCTCAGGCTAGAGGCCGCATTTATGAACCGATCTTTACGAAACTTCTTGGGTACCTTTGGTATCACCGTGGGACGAGAACAAGTGTTTTTGGGTGCGGTACGAAATTCAAGATGGCCACTGGCAGCCATTTTGTTCAAAATTAGGGGCAATCAGATTTTTGCGCAGAACTTCCTCATGAAAGCTCCGATTTGAATAATTTTCTGTGTGCATGTTTAGTACCATGGGAAACATCACATATAATACAGGTTTTTTCTCGTGCAAAAATTATGCAAATTAGATGAACTTTGATTTTTTCAGTGCTACTTACACACAGTAAGTACACATGTCAATACGGCTCGGGCTAGAGGCTGTATTTTTCAACCGATCTTCCTGAAACTTCTTGGGTACCTCTGCTATCACCTTGGGACGATAACGAGTGTTTCTGAGTGCGGTCCGAAATTCAAGATGGCTGCCAGTGGCCATTTTGTACCGAAATTAGGTCTAATCAGTTTTTTGTACACAACTTCTATACGGCTCAGGCTAGAGGCAGTATTTATGAACCGATCTTTACGAAACATCTTGGGTACCTTTGTTACCACCGTGGGATGAGAACGGGTGTTTTTGGGTGTAGTCCGAAATTCAACATGGCCACCAGCAACCATTTTGTACCAAAATTAGTGCAATCAGTCTTTTGTACAGAACTTCTGCATGAAAGTTCTGATTTGAATAAATTTTTGTATGAATGTTTAGTAAAATGGAATACATCACATACATTACAGGTTTTTTTCTGGTGCAGAAATTATGCAAATTAAATGAATTTTGATTTATTTAGTGCTACTTATACACTGTAAGTGCACATGTCAATACTGCTCGGGCTAGAGGCTGTATTTATGAACCGATCTTCACGAAACTTCTTGGGTACCTTTGTTATCACCTTGGGACGAGAACGAGTGTTTCTGAGTACGGTCCAAAATTCAAGATGGCTGCCAGTGGCCATTTTGTACCGAAATTAAGTCCAATCAGTTTTTTGTCACAACTTCTATACAGCTCGTATTTATGAACTGATCTTCACGAAACTTCTTGGATACCCTTGTTTTCACCTTGGGACAGGAATGAGTGTGTTTTGGGGTGCCTTTGTTATCACTGCGCTATGAGAACAAATATTTTGGGGTTCAGTCAGACCCACTCTGGGACTCAAAGATTTCTTTTCTAGTTTAGCATCTGACTGTCACCCACCTTTATAATACTTTACCTATACATTTGTTACAGGCTACGGTCAGTATTTATGTACAGGCTGTTACAATACTTTATATGTACCTTTGTTATCAGGTCATTACCTAGATGTTTGTCATTGCTGTGTCACATACTATACATGTACATGTCTTGACAAGTTGAGCTACAGTGTTATTGACACTTTCATTTTATGAATCTTTATAAACTTGCAGTATTTTTTTATGTTGACATATTCCATACCACATTCATGTACAAACTCCCAAGATCAAGGTTACAGTGAAGTGCATACTCACAATCACTGTACTGGCCTGTCCATTCCAGATTTTTTTGTTCAGGCCATAATATTCTAACCACTGAAAGTTTTGCTGCAAAACTTTTTTCTGATTTTTTTATTACTTTCCAAAGTGTGATTTACTGGGATTTCCTGTTTTGATTTTTAACGAGAATTTCACAAGTGAATTATGCAATCAACAATTGTGCCATGTATCCGTGCGCACAAACGAAGACACTTTGCCGAGGATGTAATGGGGACTTCATTGGGTTTTTTTTTGCTTTTTTTTTTAACCCTCTACCTAACATGAAAAGCAGACGACACTTGCAAAAACAATTCTTGAATAACTATTATTTTCATTTTTTGTCTCAAAAACATAGGTTATGTTCCCTCATTGGAACGAGCTCGATGAGCTCGTTCCAATGAGAGGTCATAACCTATGTTTTAGAGACAAAAAATTAAAAAATGATGAAAATTAATTGGCGAACTTTTGAGAATAGTACTGGCCGTTACTTTGGGTAAAGGGATAATAATGTAATTATTGTTAATAATGAAAAGTAATAAACAGAGTAATCGCTTGACTGGACTGGTTACGTGAAATATTTCATTCGAGGCGAGGGTCTATATTCTAAAACACTCGTGCACATTCGCGCACTCGTGTTTGTAGAACGTCCCTCTCCTCTTATGAATTATTTCATGAAACCAGTCCAGTCAAGCGATTATTCTCTATGTAATACACCATCTATATCACATCTTACCTAAAATCAGTGTCTCTATTATCCACCCAACAGCCCTCTGTCCAGCATCAACCTTTTGTTTGGGCTGCAGTTTCCAAACAAGTGAAAATCTTTTGACAGTAAAAAAAAACCCCCAGTTTCTGCTGTGGCAAATTTAGAAATGAGCAGGCCTGAAAATAAGCAACCTGACATTTGCAGAATGAGGTTCCCAGAGGGTGAATTTGATGATGCTATCCCATAATGGACCAATTTATCCTCTGAGTTCCTCTTTCTGTTTAGTTCTGAGACCCTGATTCAGATTGAAGGTCACAGAGGGTAAATTTAGTGATGCTACCCTGCTGTGCAGGCTAGCATCACTAAATTCATCCTCTGGGGACCTCATTTTGCAGATGACAGTCTGCTTATTTTCTGGTTTGGAAATGAGTTGGATAAATATTGACAGGTCAAAAGAATAGAGTTTCCTAGCATTCATTTTGTGTGAGACCAAGTCGGAGAGACGATGATCTGATCTGTGGGAGCTTACTCAGCCCTTTCCAACAGGGTGTCATATAACAACAAGACAATGCTACACAAATCGTATTCTAATATTGTTGATTAGATCATAGCAGTAAAATAATTAAATTGAAAATCTCCCTTTACAAAATATTTTCATATTTAAATGTAATTTTCTTCTTTAGTGGATCTACAACTGAGTACTCAGATAAAGAGAAACTGATTCTGACTGAGGACTGTGAGTTTGTAACTCTTTGTGACGTTATTAAAGGTCGTCTGGAGGTCACAACAACCCATGTTTATTTTTTCGACAGCAGTCCTAATAAAGAAGCAAGTGAGTATAAATTTTCTGTTTATTACTGACTAGTCAACCCATTGCCCAGTGCACATGATGTTAAAATTTGTTATTATAAAAAGGTTTTTCTTTCCAAAATTTTTTTACAAAACAAGCTTGTTCCAATGAGGAGTCACATTATATGTTGTTGTTAGTTTACCTGACTGAAAGTCAGGGGGAGCGCAAGTGATCACATTCTGTCTGTCATCCATCCATCTGTTGTGAACTTTCCAGTATCGACTTCTCATCCTAAACCCCTGTGCCAAATTGAACTAAATTTGGTATGCATGGTCCTTATCATATGTCAGTACAAGTTTGTTCAAATAAAGATGCCACACTCCATAGGGAGGGAGTGGGGGAAATGCTCCAAAGTTCTAGAAAAATCTTCTTCTCATGAAGCAGTGGGTACAAAGACTTGATATTCGGTATGTAGCTTCCTTTTGAGGTGTAGAATCAAGTGTGTTCAAATGAAATTCATGAAGCAATATTTGCCTTCGTAATGGGAGGGGCAAGATTTTTGGCCCCACCCAAAATTTCTATTTTCTGAACCAATGGTCCGATTTGAACGAAATTTGGTATGTGGTATTATTGGGTCATAAGTACCTGATTCATGCCAAAAATTTCCCATGTTCCCATGGGAACCCCAGGAGCTAAAAATAGAAAATATTTTCAAATGCCCATATTTCCCAAACCACACGGAACAGAGAGCTGTTGTTTGGTATGAAGCATCCTTAGGACCAGTAGAATCGAATGATGAAAAAAAATTGCTCTCGGTTTTGTTAGCGTGTTCTGTAGGGGGAGGGGCATCAAAAAAATACTGAGTCAGCATATTTGCAAATATTAAAAAAAATGTCTTCTCCAGAACCACTGATCAGAATCTTCTGATATTTGGCATACCAAATCCATAGGGGGTTCAGATACAAGTGTGTTCAATTTAAGCCCCTCTGTTCATATTTGGGCTCAATACAGGAGCCCAAATCTTAACTTAGGGGAATATGAGAAGTAAGGCTTAAAAATCTTCTTCTTCAGAACCGTTGGTCAGAATGTTTTAATATTTAGTCAACATCATTGTTACGATGGTCAAATTCAAATTATTTTGCATCAAGTCTCTCAGTTAATATTTGGGCTTCCAGTGGGGGCCCAAATTTTAACTTGGTACAATATGAGGAAATTTCTTTAAAAATTTTCTTCTTCAGATCCACCTGTCAGAATCCTTTCATATTTGGTATACAACATCTCTAGGGGGAACCAGATTCAGTGTGTTTAAATCGAATCCCTGGGTTAATATTTGGGCTCTGTATGGGGGCATGAATTTTAACTTAGTGCAATATGAGGGATTTTCTTCAAAAATCTTTTTCTCCAGAACCACCAATCAGAATCTTTTCATATTTGGTATATAACATCTCTTGGAAGACCAGATTCAGTCCCTGCTTTAAAATTTGAGCTCTCTTTGGGGGGAGGGGAGGGGGATAGGTGGGGGGCTTCCAAGTTTGTTCAAATCCATTCCTAAGTGGGGTGTTTTCCATAAAATTTGCATTTCAAACTGCAGTGACATAATAACCCTTGGAAGTTTGCAGTGCTGCTCTACAGCTGATATAATTGGAAGCAGTCAGGAAGACCTATGATAATAATCATCTGACATGGACACTAGAGTTATGAATAATTTCATAACATCATTCCTCTGTAGTGTTTATGAACCATGAATAACTGAATGTGATCTTCTTCTTTGATCCACTTTATCTGGTGAGTGATTAAGGCCCCTTGGGACCTCTTGTTTTTTAATTTTTTTGAAAGATTTTTTTCAACTGCCCAGTTTGGATATTACGCCTGCAGATGTGACCGATTCATTAGGTAAAGGGTTAATAGAACTCTCTTCTTAATTCTATATATCTTCAGACTTTCTCAAATTTATAGGTACCTACAGAAGCCCACTGGGGCCAACATGTGTGTGTAGGGGGGTCGGGGGGGGGAGGAAGGGAGGGAGGGGGATCATGCATTGCGAAAATTTTCAATGCGTTGTAAATATTTACAATGCATTGTGAATATTTGC
The DNA here is from genome assembly GCA_031216915.1 of Pictodentalium vernedei. Classification (NCBI taxonomy): domain Eukaryota; kingdom Metazoa; phylum Mollusca; class Scaphopoda; order Dentaliida; family Dentaliidae; genus Pictodentalium; species Pictodentalium vernedei. Next base: position 71,929,308 of record CM062294.1, on the reverse strand, counting down.
AATGCATTGCAAACAAATATTCACACTTAACATTGCGAATATTCTCATTTAACATTGCGAATATTCTCATTTAACATTGCGAATATTCTCATTTAACATTGTGAATATTCTCATTTAACATTGCGAATATTTACATTACATTGCGAATATTTACATTCACTTGTGAATATTCACAGTGCATTGCAAATATTTGCAATTGAATGTGAATAATCGCAAAGATGAATGCGAATATTTGCAATGCTCCAACTACACATGTTGGCTCCAATGGGTTGAATGCAAATATTCCCAATGTGAATGCGAATAATTGCAGTGCTCCCTCTACACATGTTTGCCCCAATGGGCTTCCGTAGGTACCTCATCATTCAAACATGAGCAAGATTTCCAGATGAAAGTTCGCTTTCCATGGCAGTTGTTTCCAGTCAAAATTTGGTGCCTGTTGTGGTGGAAAGATTTGACAAGAAATCACTGTTAATCCAGACATACTGGTTTCTTGAAAACTGTTGTTCCTAAAATTTGATTTGTTTCATTTTCTTCTACAAACAAATAATATTTCGTTAATATGAATTTGTTTTATAAAATTTAAGGCACTCTTCATTAATTTGGGGAAAAAAATCCCAAATATTGATGTAGAAATTCTGACTATCAAAAATCATGCAGCACTCAAGCAGTTGATGGGCAAATTCCAATGTTGAATAAATTTTCAGAACAAGTTTTCACCACATAAAGTCTCTTACAAACTCTAGTAAGTTACATTTGAAGAACTCTTGCAATAGTGTCTAGACAAGACTTATCTGCCTGCACAGGCACCAAACCATCACTAGAAAACACTACAAAGCCACGGAACTTGGTTTGTTATGATGAACCAAAAATGTCCAAGCGTTTGCTTACATCAGAAATTGTAAAATCTGGCAATCTTGTGTCCCACCCCCACCCCTCTTGAGGTCTGATCATACTACAGAAACAGTGAGGACACCGTGTCCCAAACAACGTATTTATCAGGGTTTTTATGGGTCATGAAATCCTGGAAAAGTCATGGAAAACATAAAATATTTCTTTCAAGGCCTGGAAGTTTTGGAAAAATGTTGATTTGTTGGGGGAGGGGGGGGGGGGGGGGGGGGGGTTGATGTAATCTGGAAAAGTCATGGAAATTTGTTGTGATAACAATGCAGTAGGCCATTTCCCTGAATATCACACTTAGAAATCCTGAAAATGAGAGTGTAATGGTCATACAGTGGAGCCCTGTTAATCGAATAGCCAATTTGCCAATGAAAATTATTCATTTAACAGGAGTATTCAATTAACAGGGATTGCGACTTTTCTGCATCCTAGAGATAAACTTAGCATTTATTCTATTATATCTTGTTTGACAGAGCTCATGGAGCTCTGTCAAACAAGATATAATAGATTAAATGCCTGTATTGGATGTACTGAGGCCAAATAGGTCTATAAACAAAGGAAAACTGGGGAGAGTCAGGGTAATTTCTCGACATGTTACAAGATTTTTTATTCAATTAACAGGAGTTTACTCTATAACCTATATTCAATTAACAGGTCAAATTTGTACTGGAGGTATAGTAAATGGTTTTGTGTTTGGAAATTATATTCAGTTAACAGGGATATACAATTAAGAGATATCCGATTAAGTGGGCTCCACTGTACTAACGAGGGAAAGGTTATGGAAATTGGGTAGAAAGGTTTGTAAAAGTCATGGAATATGATGCTCAAAAAAGTATATGAACCATGATTTATGCATTTACCAAAGCCATCTTTTTTTTAAGTGGAAAAACTCACACCATAACAACTGAATTACATCACAGTGGACAGGAATTCTTGCATTGACAGAATTTTATGCATCTTCCAAACAGTTTTATTCCATGCATCCACCAAAATGCAAAATGCATCCACCGAAACATGCATCCACCAAATGAGAGAATTTTAAGCTGTGAAAAAGTAGCCACTCCATGCCTTTGACGAAGTCCACATATTAGATCAAATTCACGAGTCGAGATCCTCTCAAACTTTTCAGAGATGTATTTTTACTCCCTGTGAAAAGTATTTTAAAAAATAGAGCAATCTGCTGAAAAAGCTCTAACAAACATGATAGAGTGGAAATACTTTTTAACAACTGGATCCGTAAAATTTCTTGGTTTTTTTTACAGGCAGTGAGGATTTCAAATGGTCTCTGTCTCAATTAAGAGAAATCCATTTTCGGCGATATAATTTGCGCCGTAGTGCTCTGGAGCTTTTCCTCATTGACCAAACTAGCTACTTTCTCAACTTCCAGAAGCAGGTGAGTTTTCAGTCTGTTTGCATTTTTTTTTACAAAATCTTCCTCTTTACAGAATTTTTATCATGGGATACATTTTAGAACGTCCCAATTTAAATTTAGAATAACAGTTCACCCCCTTGAGTGGAGCCTTGTGGAATGCTTTAGCATTGTAGATTGTGCCAAGTTCCACTCAAGGGACAAGCTAACTATTTCAGAGCTTGATTTATTTTTTCAGTGATGACAAAATCTTGATGTTTGTATGTTTGTTATACAACCTGATAGGGAAGTATATTGGAATCACCCTTGTCAGGCATGTAATACATACATACAATGTCGCATCACTTTGTATCAAATCGTGTCATGTTGCATTATACATGGCACCTAATTTCACCTCATGTAACATCACAGGCTAAATACTTCATTGCTGGGCCAAAGTTGGGACACATTTTCACTACAGCCTAAAACATTTTGCACAAAGTAATCTGCACTGCCCTTCAAGGGTCCAAAAAGGGAAATAACTAGAAAAACTAATAAACTCAACAAATATTTTTATGCTACAACCAGTGGCCCAGACTTAGCTGGTGCAAACTTGATAAAATCCAGGGCCAAACACAAATTTTGAACTCCCCAATCCCCAAAATTTGCATACACAACCGAAAAATTAAAGTCCTCCATACTTTTGTTTACTGTGCATGCACAGTAACCAGGAAGGTACCGGAATTGGCACCAAGCATCATTCTTTGTTTGGCCCTAATTCAGTAAACAATGAGCTGACATCTGTGCTTTAAATCTCCTTTTTTGAGGATGCCAGACACAAATCAATGAAAGAATTGGTGGATTCAAGGCTATAAATGGATGATGGAAGTGAACAACGGTGGTTTGAGATGTTCAGGGCTGTAACTTTACAATAATTATAAAAGTTATTTTATGTTTCCCATTTTCGGGACACGTGCCTGACGTAATCATTCTTGCTAATGATTTACCTACTGTTTGTTAAGTGTTCCTTCCCTATCCTTCCATGACCCCTCATGTTAGTCTCCTAAGCTTTTTTGGCTGTTTTTATTGAAATTTTTTATTAAATTTCTTGGGAGTTTAATGTGTGTTACAGAATGTTTATTCTGTTTATCCCCATGGCTTCATCCTCAACCTAGGTGTGTTGGGTCATTTTGGTCTTGCATCTTCTATCCGGTGTACTGTTTTTTCTTCGTTTGAAGATCTAGCATTGCATCTGGTAGCATTTAAATCGGTTACTGACTTTGGGCCTTTTTGTGCCAGTTTTGTTTCTGTTTTTTTCTGTTGACGTTGTTTACATTTGGCAACGCCCTTAACATGTAGTATTTAGGATTATAATACTTGTCGGATACATTGATTATGATTCCGGTAGTGTAGCTGAACAAAATTGGCGTTTGTCCACACTTAGGCTCTATCAGGATACACTTGGGCTCATGATGTTCCCTTTGGGAACTTTGGCATTTCAAAAAAAAAAAATTCGAATTTTTTTTTATAATTGTTTCAAAATTAATTTGATTGCTATCTTCATGTATCCTTATCATGTATTTTGTTGTTGAACTTGTAGGAGTGCTATCGACTCTGTTTTTGATTGCAATTAATAATGAAAGCTTACTGCTCTAAATGCAAGGCGAAGAAATCTTCCTCGGGTTTTACATGCTTGTTGTCTTGCCTGTAGTCGATGCACTCCTACAGATTCTTGTCCTACTTGTATACATTGAGATGCCAGACGTTGGAGTCGGGTGTCGCAGTATGTCGTCGGCGATGAAGTTCTGATGCCAGAGCTGTCACCGCAGGATAATTCAAGTTTTTCAGTTTCTTTTTCAGAGGAACAAGAACATGGTGATGGTATTGTGGCACCCATCCATAGTGTGCTGCCGTCGTCACGCTCTGATGAGCAAGCAGCTAGCTGCAAAGGTGCTCATGAATATTAAGCAAGGGATAAGGCCTCCAGTTAGTGCTCTTAAGCCTTTGCAAGCAGCTAGCTCGACCGGTGAAGCGGTTACCCCGTTAGTGGGGCCCTGGAACCCGGTAAGTCTGTTACAGTCGAGGGAAGTGTAAAATTGGGTAGAGCAAGCACCTCAAAAAATATACCTCACCCAGCGACGACGGCAAAAGGGAAGAAGCCTGCAAGTTTCTCTTCGGGAAGCTCGGCAAGGTCTGATAGACCGCGAGCGGGATAGCACCCTCTTACCCAGCAACATTTGAGAAACTTGAGTCGGAGCTAACATCCACACTCGCCGCTCAGGACGCTCCGTCTAAACTGCAGCTGAGGTTGGCTACAGTTACAGCTTCTTCCTCAGGTTCAGATAAGCACACATGACCTCACATTAGCTACCCGACTTTGGGCAGCCGCATGAAGACCTTCCCAGTCTTCGCCCTTGGCCCATCCGGTAGCTGGTAATCCAAGGCTTCATTCATTGGGACGTTTGGAGAAGAGATCTACATCCGACTCTCTGTCCCAGGTGCAGCAAGTGGCGAAAAAACAGAAGCAGCTTCCCAGCAAGTGCAAGCGCAGCCTTCCGCAGACTCCGGTGGTGAGCTGTCGGACGGTGCTGGGTCAGTCCGGTCATCTGTACATTCAAATGCGGTTGACCGAAATTCTCAGCTGAATCAGATGGTGAAAGGGAGAAGGAGGAGGATTACCCTTCCCTTTCGGAACAACATATGGTAGCAATGAATTTCATTCATCAATACTATCCTGACCTTGTTCCACCTGATCAGGAATTTGATGCTGTTAGTTTCTCGCTAAGAGTTCTTAACAGGGCAGTCATGTATGCCACGTACCACTCCGCCCTTTCAGCGGCAAATTTGGAGTTGGTTAGACATGATGCAGCCCTTGCGTCATCATCAGTTATCAATGACAGGGTGAAAAGATCTCTCTGAGTTGCTCCGGTCTCCGGACACACACTGTTTGATGACAGGCTTTCCTTAGTCAATGAACAGGCTACCAATAAAGTTTTCAGCGCACTGTTACTGAGATCAGCATCTCAACAACATGCATCAGCTGGCCGGAGTAGGCGAGGTCGTTCCAGTTCCCACTCATCGAAGGGAGCTCCTCGCGAGTGTCTAGGAAACCCTCTTACAGTTACTCTGGAGGTCATCAATATAACGACTCGGGAAATGGGCGCAAGTCTTATAAAGACTATAAGTCAGATGTAGTCTTGGCAGGTCTGCGTCTATCATTCCGAGCAAAGCCCCACTTACAAGAAGTCCGCATTGGACAAATCTTCTGGCGAATTCTTCCAAAGAGAGTCTCTCCTTGCAGAGGTACAGGCTCTCCTATCGAAGAATGCAATAGATCTCATCGGGAATCAAATTCTCCAGGTTTTTACAGTTACCTGTTTCTCGTACCGAAGCCGGACAGCTCGTTCCGACCGGTAATAGACTTGAGCTGGATAAACAAATTGATCATAGCTCCAAAGTTCTATAAGGAACCATTCGGTCGGTAAGAGTGATCATTCGAGTGGACGACTATGCAGTAAGCATAGATCTAAAGGACGCATACTTTCATGTCCTGGTACATCTGGCATTCAGAAAGTACCTACGTTTTGCTGTGCAAGGAGAGGTGTTTATCAGTTCAGAGTGATATGCTTTGGTCTGAACCTGGCTCCTGGGGCTTTCACTCGGAGTATTGAACTCAATAATGTCATACGTCTGAGCTCATTCGGCAGTTGTGACGTCGCCTTACTTGGACGACATTCTTCAGAGATACGGCGACAGAATTATTCTTGAGAACGATGTTAAGAGTCTGCTTCAGTTGTTTTGACGTCTCAGTTTCATAGTAAATGAGAAAAAGTCAGATCTAGCTCCATCCAAGTCCTTCATTCACTTGGGAATGAGCTTCGAGACTCGCAACGATCTGGTTTGTCTGCCGTTAACCTGAGCGAAATTAGTCAGTTGTTATGCTCACTTTTGTCTGAACTTTTCCTCAGTGACTGCGAGGGAGTTTATGTGACTGATGTGGCTGTGCGGAGCGGGCATGTATCTTATTCCGATGGGTCGTCTGTGCACGCGTCCCCTCCAGATTTTATTTACTGAGAACTGGAGTGTGAAGACGCATTCGCTTGGAACCCAGATTGTTTTGACGGACCTAGTAAAACAAAAGGTTCAGATTTGGGCAGATGTCCTGTGACTGACTCATGGAATTCCGCTTCAACTGCCGGATCCGGTCTTCATAATTATGACGGATACGAGTCTGACGGGCTGGGGTGCATCCCTTAGTCCTGCAGACTTGAAGTGTCAGGGTCTTTGGGACCCTTGGTTCCTAGAGAAACACATAAACATCAAGGAGATGACGTCTATCTGGCTAGCACTACAACATTGGATTGCGCAAGTAGTGAACATCCATGTTCAGATTCTGACGGACAACTTGATGGTAGTGGCTTATCTCAGGAACCAGGAAGGTACTCATTCGATTCCGTTACTCAAACTAATGGAGAAGATTCTCCTATTCACTCTGAGTCATCACATTCATCTCTCAGTTCGTCATATACCGGGTCGTCTTAACGTACTAGCAGACTCGTTCTCTCGAAAAGGTTACCTCTTACCTTCGGAGTGGACTCTCAACAAGTGAGTATTCAGTCAGATCTGCTTCCAGTGGGATTATCTTTTTGCGACACAGCTGAACAATATATTATCGACGTTCATGTCACCATGCCAAGATAATTGAGCGTACGCAGTTGACGCTCTATCGATCTCATGGGACAGAATGATAGGATATGCATATCCTCCTGCTCCATTGATTCAGAAGATTCTGTTAAAAATCAAACAGTCTCACTGCAAAATCCTGCTAGTAGCACCTCTTTCGTCACAGAAACCCTGGATCAATCTTCTCAGGTATCTGTTCCAGGACATTCCCCTGAAGCTTCCTCCTCGAAAGGACCTATATCAGGGGAATATGGATATGGCTCCTTATATATATATCTTCTCTATTATTGTATAGAGAGACATAAATGTAATTCCTTTTAAATTTAATTTCCTTTCACCTTGGAATTCAGGCTTAGGAGCTATATTTGGTTTGCTAATTCTTAAGTCCTAGGCCCTCTGCCTTTTTACATTTCAGCTAGTCTGGGCCATTGGTTATTAGTATAAAAATATGATAAATTTAAAGTAATTTGTATATTTTTTATACTTACCAATGGCCCAGATGGGGATGGCCCTCCCATGAGTGAGCACTCATACCTCCCCGCTGAGTTATTATTGGTACCCTCATCTACAAAGAATGATGTTGGCGCCAATTCCAGTCTTTTCCTGACAACTGCGCATGCACAGATGGTAAAAGTATGGAATGCCAGATAGGACTTTTAATTTTCGGTATTGCATGCAAATTTGGGGGATTAGGGGGTTCAAAATTTGTGTTTGGCCCTTGATAATATCAAGTTTGCACCCGCTAGTCTGGACCATTGGTAAGTATAAAAAATATATAAATTATTTTAAATTTATCATTTTTTGGAAGATATCTTCAGTTGCGATTAAAGAAATTAAATGATATTGTTGAGGGACATTATTGGGTATGAATACATGTCCAGGTCAATAATGAGATTATTCCTATTATAACATAAAAGTCGGTGGCGGATATGGATGTCGTTAGACTGTCTTGTAACATTTTAAAAGTCTTTTAAGATAATATTTGTGTATTTTTTCCAAAAAGAGAGTTAAGTAAAGAGTTTGAAATATTAACATGCCATCCTACCAACAATATCTTAATTAAGTCATCCAACAAAGTTGTGTGAGCTTATGTCAAAGCCCGAGCCGTGTCAGCGTCAACACTTGTGTTAAAGTTATTGTAAGAGTCCACTTTGACCTTCCCACCTGTTACTATGCACCTCATACTGTTGCTATGGCATACTTGCAATATTGCAATTACCCACAAACCATTGCCCTGTGATATTTTTTTGGATTTTTAGAGTGTTTTTGTAATGTTAGATTTTTTTGTAACTACACACTTTATTAGTCGAGTTGTGACGAAGTCAAACTGGACTTGTAGTTTGATGAATGGCCTGCGAGCAGGCGTAAACAATTGGTTTCCAGATGATAACTTGATAATGGTTCAACCCACGTTCATGAAACTTCATAGGTAGGTTGGCCTCAGTGAGAGAAAGAATCCTATTTATTTTGGACTCACTAGGTCAACAGTGAAAGTCACAGTGACCTTGAAAATATTAAATCATAAACAATTGGTTTCTGGATGATAACTGGACTATGGTTGAACCCACATTCATGAAACTTCATATGTAGGTTGGCTTTCATGAGAGGAAGAACCCTATTTATTTTGGACTTGCTAGGTCAAAGGTCAAGGTCACAGTGACCCTGAACATAGTAAATCAAAAAAATTGGTTTCCGGACGATAACTTGATAATGGTTCGACCCACATTCATGAAACTTCATAGGTAGGTTGGCATCGGTGAGAGGAAGAACCCTATTTATTTTGGACTCTCTAGGACAAAGGTCAAGGTCACAGTGACCTTGAACATAGTAAATCGTAAACAATTGTTTCCGGATGATAACTTGACTACGGTTCAACCCACTTTCATGAAACTTCATATGTAAGTTTGCCTTCTTGAGTGGAAGAACCCTATTTATTTTGGAACCCTATTTATCAATGTCACAGTGCCCTGAACATAGTAAATCAAAACAATTGGTTTCCGGATGATAACTTTATAATGGTTCGACCCACTTTCATGAAACTTCAAAGGTAGGTTGGCATCAGTGAGAGGAAGAACCCTATTTATTTTGTACTCGCTAGGTGAAAGGTCAAGTTCACAGTGACCTTCAACATAGTAAATCGTAAACAATTGTGTTTCCGGATGATAACTTGATAATGGTTTGACCTACATTCGTGAAACTTCATAGGTAGGTTGGCCTAGGCGAGTGGAAGACCCCTATTTATTTTTGACTCACTAGGTCAAGGTCACAGTGACCTTGAACATAATAAATAGTAAACAATTGGTTTCCAGATGATAATTTGACAATGGTTCCTCCCACGTTCATGAAACTTATAGGCAGGTTGTCATTGGTGCTAGAAAGAGCCTTATTTATTTTGGAATCACTAGGTCAAAGGTCAAGGTGATCCTTCACATAGTAAATTGTAAACAACTGGATTCCAGACGATAAGTTGATAATGATAAAACCCACGTTTGTGCTGTCACAACTCAACATTGAATCGGTGATCCTATCAGCATTTTTAGATCAACTTTGGCGAAGCCAAATTTGAGGTATTGCCATGGCCCGTCGTCCGTCTGTCTGTCCGTCGTGCTGTACACACGGCTCAGGCTAGAGGCCATATTTATGAACCGATCTTTACGAAACTTCTTGGGTACCTTTGTTATCACCGTGGGACGAGAACGAGTGTTCTGGGGTCCGGTCTGAAATTCAAGATGGCCGCTGGCAGCCATTTTGTATAAAATTAGGTACAATCAGATTTTTGCGCAGAACTTCCATATGAAAGCTCTGATTTGAATAATTATTTGTGTGAATGTTTGGTACCATGGGATACATCACATATAATACAGGCTTTTTTCTCGTGCAAAAATTATGCAAATTAGAAGAACTGATTTTTTCAGTGCTACTTTTACACAGTAAGTACACTTGTCAATACGGCTCGGGCTAGAGGCTGTCTTTATGAACCGATCTTCACGAAACGTCTTGGGTACCTTTGTTATTACCTTGGGACGAGAATGAGTGTTTCTGGATGTGGTCCAAAATTCAAGATGGCTGCCAGTGGCCATTTTGTACCGAAATTGTGTCTAATCAGTTTTTTGTACACAACTTCTATACGTCTCCGGCTAGAGGCTGTATTTATGAACTGATCTTTACGAAACTTCTTGGGTACCTTTGTTATCACCGTGGGATGAGAACGAGTGTTTTTGGGTGTGGTCAAAATTCAAGATGGCCACCAGCTGTCATTTTGTACCAAAATTAGTGCAATCAGTTTTTTCTACAAAACGTCTGTATGAAAGTTCTGATTTGAATAAATTTTTGTATGAATGTTTAGTAACATGGAATACATCACATATAAAACGGGTTTTTTTCTCGTGCAGAAATTATGCAAATTTGATTAATTATGATTTTTTCAGTGCTACTTTTACACTGTAAGTGCACATGTCCATACAGCTCGGGCTAGAGGCTGTATTTATGAACCTATCTTCACAAAAGTTTTTGGGTACCTTTGTTCTCACCTTGGAACGAGAACGAGTGTTTCTGGGTGCGGTCCAAAATTCAAGATGGCTGCCAGTGGCCATTTTGTACCGAAATTAGGTCCAATCAGTTTTTTGTCACAACTTCTATACGGCTCGTATTTATGAACTAATCTTCATGAAACTTCTTGGGTACCTCTTGGGTACCTTTGCTATTACCTTGGGACAGGAACAAGTGTTTTGGGGTGCCTTTGTTATCACTGTGCTATGAGAACAAATATTGTGGAGTTCAGTCAGACCCACTCTGGGACTCAAAGATTTCTGGGACTTTTCTTTGTACCGAAATTAGGTCCAATCAGTTTTTTGTCACAACTTCTATACGACTCGTATTTATGAACTGATCTTCATGAAACTTCTTGGGTACCTCTTGGGTACCTTTGCTATCACCTTGGAACAGGAACAAGTGTTTTGGGGTGCCTTTGTTATCACTGTGCTATGAGAACAAATATTTTGGGGTTTAGTCAGACCCACTCTGGGACTCAAAGATTTCTTTTCTAGTTTAGCATCTGACTGTCGCCCACCTTTACAATACTTTACCTATACATTTGTTACAGGCTACGGTCAGTATTTATGTATAGACCGATACAATACTTTATATGTACCTTTGTTATCAGGTCATTACCCAGATGTTTGTCATTGCTGTGTCACATACTATACATGTACATGTCTTAACAAGTTGAGCTACAGTGTCATTGACACTTTCATTGTGTTATGTTATTTCATTTACAGGCAAGGAACAAGGTGTATAGTAAAATATTGAGTCTCCGTCCACAACATTTAGTGTATCATGGCACCAGATCACCTGCAGACCTGCTGAAGGCTTCGGGTCTCACTCAGGTAGGATATATTTACTATTATTAACTCTGCAAACTATGTTCATTGATACAATGGTATGATGAGTACTTTAGATTAATTTTACCATGTGAAGTAAGTTAGATTAGACCAAGTTGATCTTCTCTTTCTGTAGCCATTTTTTTTTTAAAAATACATGCATGCGGGTGGTTTATTTCTTTATATTATTTATTTTCATGAAGCCAAAATTAAAATTTTTATACTGTACCAATGACCCAGACATAGCTGGTGCTAACTCTTAAAATATAGGGCCAAACACAAATTTTGCCCCCCAATCCCCAAAATTTGCATCTAAAACTAAAGAAAACATGTCCTGAAAGGCCCTCCACACTTTGCCCCTACTGCGCATGCGCAGTGTCAAGGACGTTCCGAAATTGGTGCCATTTATCATTCTAAGTTTGGCCCTTCATCAGTTAACATCTGACTGATCTTTGTGCTTTTAAATCTCAGTTTAAATGATGCCAGACACATAAATATTTGTGAAATGGTGATTCTAAGGAGGATAGAGAAGGAGGAGAGGAAAAGAATGTGTGACAGAATATTATCAGGACTGTAACTTAAAATTTTTTAATGAAATTATGTTAAGTTACCTATTTTCAAGGCAGCAGCCATTTTGTTGTCATTCTGATTATTTAGTTACACTGTTTTTTCAAGTGTTTTCCTCTCTCCCTGTCCTTTAAGTTCCCCCTTGCTATTCTCCCATGCTTTTGGCATAGTTTCTGTAATTATTATTACTAAAATTTCTTGGGAGTTTTAGCTGAATAACAGAATGAATTCTGTTCTTTCCCCATGTTTACGTCTTCACCTACGGGTGGTTAGGCGTTGTGTTCTGCATCTACCATCTGATGTTCTGCAGTTTCTTCCCTGGAAGTCTCTGTTTTGCATCAGATAGTGTATTTTTGGTAACTGATTTCGGGCCTGGGTGCCTGGAGTCTTATTTTAGTGTTTTTGCACTCATTGTTTACATTTACAACAGCCCTCTGTGTGAGGGGGGGATTTCTAAAAAATAATATCTTTATGTTATTTTAATCATAACTAGATACATTATTATTGTTCGTAAGTGTTGAATAAATTGTTTAAAATATTTTTAAAATTTTTGTCCACACTTAGGCTTGGGATCCATTGGGGCTCAACGTTACTTTTCAGAAACTTGGGCTGTTCTGAAAAAATATTTTTTCAAAATATTTTGATTTCAATTATTTTTTCTATATTAATGGATCATATTATTATTATGTATTTTGATTGCCAGGGGTTAGTGCGAGTACCAGGACTTGTTTTCTTTTCACTTTGAAAGGATATTGATCAATTGTTTTAAGAGGAAGTCTTCCTCTGACTTTTTATATGTGGTCAGTGTACCCGCATTAACTCTGTATCGTATGATTTCGATGACAATATGGGAAGCGTATGTCACGGTATGTTGTTGGGGATTTGGACACTCCGGTCCTTTCCCCGCAGGGTCACTCTACTTTATCAATTTCTATTTCAGACGATCAAGATTAGGGTGATGTATCTGTGATGTCTTCCAACAGTGTGCCTCCGTCGTCACAATTAATGAAGGGTTGGCGGAAAAGTGCTCATGTAATACGCCAATTGCCTAAGAGGACCCTAGTAGGTTCGACGGCCTTTGACGTCCGCTAGCTCGCCCGGTGTAGCGTCCATTCACCGAATGGTTCGGCAGCCGGGTTCGTCCGTTGCGGTCTAGAAGGAATTTTGGGGTGATGCAAGCACTATAAAATTAACTTAATGCACACCCAGTGACGGCGGATCGGAGGGAGAACGGAGGAAGCCTTTTAGTCCGGTTCATAGCGCGTTCCGGTCCATCCGGACGGCAAGCGAGAGAGGCCCCTCTCTCGTTCAACAACATCTGGCCCCAGATGTTGTGGTACAAAATGTGTCGCTAGTGGAGCATACGTCCGTCGCTCGGGACGCTCCGTTGTATAGGCAGTCCGCTGAGACTGCTAAGGCTTCCTCTTCTCGTCAGCGCACACGACCGCACCTTGGCTGCGTGACCGCCGATATATTACCAGCTTCGCCGATCAAGGATTCTTCGGCGACCAGGTCACACCATCCGGCAGCCAGGGATTCGAGACCGATGGACTCCGGACGTTCGCATAGGAAAAGTATGCGGGAGCCATCTGATGCGGAGCTGCCCTCGGCGAAACAGCGATAGACTGCGCCTCCGCAGGTCTCGACGCCGGACATTCTTGTGCACATAGCACAGCTTATCGCAGCATCCCAGCAGCCGACAGAAACGGTGTCGGATCGAGAATTATCCGACGGCGCTGGGTCGGTAGCCGGGGACACGAGGCCTGCAGACTCCGGACGTTCGCATAGGAAGTGTGCGGGAGTCAACGTACACGGAGCTTCCGGCGGCAATGCATCGTAAGTCCGCTACTGCACAGGCCTCGGGAACGGACGTGCTTTCCTTAATAGCACAGTTTATCGCAGCATCCCAGCATCAACTGAATCTGTCGCATATATTTTATCCGACGATGCTGGGTCGGGACGCTCCGCGGAAGCGGGTACGGACGTCCGAAAGTTTCATCCGGTCCGACGGGATCCCGAAAGGGATTCGGAGGATTTCAAGTTTTCCTTTTCGGAACAACATATGCTGCGATGCAGATAAGAAACTGATAGCGTCGGTGGACTTAGAAATTTTTGGTTCGGTTCAGGGACATCGTCCCTCAGTTCCGACATAGTCCAATAATGTCACACAAAATTTCGAATTATTGAACGACGCTATATATATTATTATTTTATGCTTGCTATCCAAGCATTTCTGGTTTCTTGTTCGAAGAGTTATGGAGATGTCTTTCAAAAGTGTGCCTCTGTCGTCATAGTTAATGAAGAGTTAGCGGCAATAAGTGCTCATGGAATATGTCTATCGCTTACGGAGTGACATTCGCTAGCTCACCCGGTGTAGCGTACATTCATCGAATGGTTCGGCTGCCGGGTTCGTCCGTTGCGGTCTAGGAAGGAGATTTGGGTGATGCGAGCACTTTAATTACTTTAGTACTCACCCAGTGACGGCAGATTGAGGACAGATCGGAGGAAGCCTGTTAGTCCGGTTCCTGGCTTGTCCAGGTCCGTCCGGGCTGTGAGCGAGAGAGGTTCCTCTCTTGCCCAACAACATAGGGGACCGCATGTTGTGGTTCAGATATTTTACATTCGGAGCATATGTCCGTTGCTCGGGACTCTCCGTTATATTGACAGTCCGAGAGACTGTCTTTAATGCTTCCTCATCCTCACAGCAGGGCACACGACCGCACATTGGCTACGTGACCTCGAGTATCCGATCAGTTTCGGCATTCAGTGATTCCACGGCGAATAGGTCGCGCCATCCGGTAGCCAAGGGACACGAGGCCTATACACTCCGTTCGCTCGCATATTGGAAGTATGCACGGGGTAACGATCACGGAGCTTCCAGCGGCAATGCATCGTAAGTCCGCTTCTCCTCAGGCCTCAGTGACGGACGTGCTATCCGAGTTAGCACAGTTGTTTCGCAGCATCCCAGCAATTGACAGTTTCTCGGTCGAATCAGGAATTATCCGACGGCGCTGGGTCGGTGCGGTCCGCGGTTGCATCAGCTACGGACGACCGAACGCTTTATAGGGTCCGACAGGATGGCGAAAGGGATTCGAAAGATTTCGAGTTTTCCCTTTAGTAGTATCGGAAGATGCCTTTCATATCTTCTGGCATTTCTTCCAGTGATTATTATTTCGGACTTCATTGCTGCGATCTTGGATAAGAGACTTATAGCGTCATTGGACTCGGATTTTTCGATCGGTACAGGGACATTGTCCCTGACTTACCGACGCAGTCCAATATTGTCATTACAACATGTGTTTTATTTTTCGACGCTATATATATATATATATACAAGCCTGCTACTAAGCAAGATAGTTTAGTTTCTTGTCCGCGTTGCTCATTCCTGCCATTTTATCATTTTTACAAATAGTTTATTTTGGCAGAGCAGGGCATACCGAGAGTTCATATGCGTCTAGACGGTGTGATTAAAGACTGCATATATTCTTTTTCGCCGTTTATGTCTTTTCCAGTTTCAATGTTGGGAACGACATTATGTATAGTAGACTTAACTTAGACGCTTTATCATACGTAATCCACCTTACTGAGGCGTTATCATTACGTCTTCAAGAAAAGATTTACGGGATATTATTCTCTGTGTAATTTCTTTTGAGGGCAGTAGTTTGTTCACGTATAACTCCGCCCTTCAGTGGCTGATTGGAGTTGGTTAGACGTGACGCAGCCCTAGCTACATCCGCACGCGTGGATAGTAAGGTTAAGAACTCTCTCAGAGTCGCTTCGTTCTCGGAGGAGCTTCTCTTCGACGGCAACTTTCCGGCAATCCATGAATTGCTCGATTTATACGTTCTCTTGTCTATCTAGTGTTACAAGAGATTCAGACTGGGGCAAACATTCGGTGGTTGACTCAGAGAGTGCCGCCGCAGTTGCCGGACCCGAGTGTGGCTGTTATGACGGTTGCCAGTCAAACAGATTGGGATATATACTGATCCCTACGGATTCGAAGTGCCAGGGTCTTTGGGTTCCGCAGTCTTTTAGCTATCAGTTTAACTTCTGCTGAATAATGTTTTTTAGGCTTGCTTTATGTCATTGCATGAACATTATTCAGAAACGCATGCCCAAATTCCTGTCCTTTAATTCGACAGTAGTGGCGTATCTCGTGAACCAGGGAGGCACTCTTTCGTTTCCGTTATTCAATTTAATGGAAAGAATCCGTCTGTTGGTTATAGTACACCAAGTTCAGTTTTGGTCCGTCATATTCCGGGTCGTCTGATTGTTTTATCGGACTCCCGTTCTCTTACGGGTCGCTTGTTGCTGTCAGAATGGACTCTCAACAAACAAGTATTCAATCAGATTTGCTATCTATGGGAGCGCCCAATGATGATTTATTTATGACACAGCTTGCTAATCAATTGCAGACGTATGTGTTGGCTTGTCCAGATCTCTGAGCTAATAGTGTTAACGCTCTATTGATCTATAGGACGGAATGATAGGATACGCGTATCCTCCGGCGCTGTTGTTTTAGCAGGTATTGCTAAGATAAACAACCACAATACATTTCTGTTGATAGCATCTCTATCTTCACAGAGATCATGAGTAATTTACTCTCTTGTCTACTGTGGGTCTTAACGTGAAATCTTCCTCTATGTGAGGATCTTTTTTCACTGGGTAAATCGTGTCATCTTTATCACAACCAGCAAGGTCGCAACCTTCATGTATTCCGTTGTGTGGTCCGTATTGCATTGTAAGCACTGTACTGGACGAGCTTTGGACGCGATTTCTTACTATAGGAGATCGTCTTCTTCGCTATTCTATGCGACTAAAGTGGAGGCTCTTCCGTCGTGGTGTAGGGATCATTATGTTCATATTGTTGATCCCTCCATACTACTCATTGCTATGTTTTAGTATACTTGTTTCACAAGATCTACTGCAGCCTGTTATTATTTAGGTTATAGGTTTATGTTACCTCATACCTATGCACTCTACCATAGTTTACAATTGAGTCTTTTGTCTCTTTATCTAAGTCAGTTAGTAACTTTTTGATAAATAGACTTAGAATCTTTAGATTAAATTCCTATACGGATTTTAACTTCGGTTCTTATTTAGCTAAGTAATCATTTGAGCCTCTGGAAACAGTAGTTTTCAAATTCTGACCTTTTAGACAGTAATTCTGTTGGTTTCTCTTACTGTAGAGTCAGTGAGTTTCATGCACTATCGATGGATGATTTTCACTTTCATAGTTTCGGAATCAATACTTCCGTTACTATTTAAGTTGGATTGTTGCATAAGAGTTAGGCTCCTATTATCCAGAACCTATTTTTTTTAAGGTCCTTCCGTCTTCGTATGGGCATAGGCCTTTACTCTTTCCGGGTACAGTTTATGTATTTATAAATAGATATCTGTTTATTACAAGGGCGTAAGCTTCTTCTGTCTTTGATGTCTAGTAGAAGGACGTTACGCTCCATTTTATTGTTAATGGATTCTATTAACTATCGGTACTGCTTATGGTATATCATTGACTTAGCAGTTGTGCTTAAGATTTCGGCTCATGAAGTAAGAGTTCTTCTACTTCTTGGGCTTACATTAATAGTGTCGCTATTATAGATTTTTGAAGGCCGCTCATTGCGCTCAGCCATCCACATTCATGAATTTTATCTTAGAAATATCGAGTCAATTTCTTGAGGCCTCTTTTGTTAGGTCTATTATCTACTGCTCAGAATGTCATTCACTTAACAGTTGCTACTATAGCTAGGTAGGCTGTCTGTTTCGGCAGTGTCTCCGTTCGGCTGCCCTCTTCGCTCTGGGCTATTTGACCCAGGGCAAGAAAAAGGGGGGGGGGGGAGGGTGTTCCCTTGGGTCACCTGTTTTACTATGAAAACAAGGGGATACCTCCTCCGGAGTTAATAATTCTGAGCTGTTATTGGGATGGTTGTTTAGTGAGAAGTTTAAGTTTTTAAAATTCATTCAAGTCTTAGTTTTTAAAGTATAGCTTTTGAATATTGCATATGTCAACGGACATGATTATGCAATTCTCACACACTTTTAGGAGTATAAGAGTCTCTATTCTCTAGACTTACTTTATTATTGGCTTACTTTAAAAATTATTAGTATAAGGATTATATTGGATATTAATAGAGTACATGGATATATGAAGCTCAATTTTGGAAGGTGTTGTATCTTTCTAATTTATCATAAATAAGAAAGATACATGTAAGGCCTATTACTTCTTTTCCCTACAGGGGATGACTCTATTTTATTTTATTGAGCGTATTCCATTTTGCTCTATGTCCTTGGCCCTCCAGCCTTTTTACTATTCAGCTATGTCTGGGTCATTGGTACAGTATAAAAATGTTAAAAAATTTATAGTAATTTATATATTTTTTATACTTACCAATGACCCAGACGTGGATGGCCCTCCCAGGAGTTGGGAACTCTTGCCTCCCCGCTGAGTACATAGCGCTTACCAGGCACTGGTTATTAGAATGATAAATGGCGCCAATTTCGGAACGTCCTTGACACTGCGCATGCGCAGTAGGGGCGAAGTGTGGAGGGCCTTTCAGGACATGTTTTCTTTAGTTTTAGATGCAAATTTTGGGGATTGGGGGGCAAAATTTGTGTTTGGCCCTATATTTTAAGAGTTAGCACCAGCTATGTCTGGGTCATTGGTAAGTATAAAAAATATATAAATTACTATAAATTTTTTAACTTTTCTCCCACCACTAAGGTATTGAGACATATATAAAGTCGTGTGAGACAGCTGGGAGAGATATGCCTGTCTCACTCCACCCACGTGACAGCTATCTCACCCCACGCATGTGACAACCCTATATTGGCTTATTAGCATATTTAATGAGTGCAGGACTATTCAATCATTGCACGTTCTTCTGTAAACAAACAACATGGTGTCACAATTCGGAAATATTAGCAGACGAACGTTTGTTGAAGAAACTACAAATAAAAACACAGACAGCAAAACCAAAGGACATTTGACTCTTTATGTGAATTTTTGGGTGAACGCCGTTATGAGTGGAGAGAGTTGCATGAAATTCCTATCAAAAAGTTATGCGAATACATTGCAGAATTCATAATACGGCATCATCAGAAGTTTCAATGTTCATTTCGCTGCAAATCTTTAACTCCTGTCTTGCCAGCATTGGTTTTAATTTTGTGGTATATACCTATGGTATATACAGAACTTTTGTGCGCTCTTTCTGATAAGCAAATCAGTTTTTAGCTCAACTTGATAAAGTCAAGCTGAGCTATTGCCATCACTTCACGTCCGTCATCGTACGTACGTACGTCCACAATTTCCTTTGGCACACCTCAAAGGTCACATTTATGATCAGATCGCTTTGAAACTTGGTATGCTTGTTTTGGGTGACCTCTAGATGGGAGCTATCGATTTTCTTCCATTTTCATCCAAAAATGTTGCCACTGGTAACGACCTTCGAACTTAGTTTATTCAGGCATCAATATATTACTTTGTTGGCATGCCCTACAGGGCATATTTATGATTGGATCACTTTGAAACTTGGTATGTGCTTTCGGGGTGACCTCTAGATGTGAGCTATTGATTTTTTTCATTTCCATAAAAAATTATTGTTGTTATCATATTTAATTATTTATTTATTTATTGGTGTTTAAGGTCATATATTTCTACACAATGGCTAACCATGACCGTGACAGTTTTATGGGTGGAGGAAGCCAGAGTACCTGGAGAGAACCACCGAGCAACGGCGAGCAACTGTCAGCTCCCCAACATACCAACTCCACACAAGCAGGGTTAGCATTGGTTGAAGACAGGTGCACCATCGACGTGCAGTACGCCTTAGTACACAACATCACCGTGTGGGGGTGAAGTGTCTTGCCCAAGGACACAACGCGGTTGCCGCAGGTGGGATTTGAAATTGTCGTTATCACCAGCCTTTGAACTTCCTGCATTTGTGCAGCAACTTATCCCTTTTGCACTCTCTGCAGAGTATATTTATGAATCTCCATAAAAAAGAGAGAAAAAACATTGCCACAAGCAATGACCTTCAAATTTAGTGCATTTGTGCATTAACATTTTCCTTTGGCATGCCTCAGAGGGCGCATTCATTACCAGGTTGTTTTGAAACTTTGTACGCTTACGCAGGGTGACAAAGATAGGAGCTATCGATTTTTTTTTCATTTCCATCAAAAACTGTTGCTGTTAGCATCAATCTTTGAATTTATTGCATTTGTGCATCAACATTCTTCTTTGACATGGCCTACAGGCCACATTTCTCATAGGACTGTTTTTGAACTTGGTGTGCTCATGAGGTGAGACCTTTAGATAAAATCCATTGATTAGCATTCATTTCTGTGAAAAAAGTTGCCATTTACAATAACATTTGAACATACTGCATTTGTGTGTCAACATTCTTCCTTTAGCCAGTCTTACAGTTTACATTTACAAATGCATGTATTACTCTGATGTTGTGCACACACAATGCTGTTATGTTGAAATTTCACCAAATAACATTGGTACCAATGATCTTCAATTGTGCCATTTCACTTATAACTTACCAAGTTCAAGTTTGTCAAGTTGAGAGCTACAGTGTCATTGACACTTTCATTTAACTGGTAGAGTGCTGAATTATTTTTGGTCATCAAAATTTGTTCACATACGTTTGCCTAGTTACAATTTATGGGAGAGTGCCAATTGGCACTCTCCCATAAATTGTAACAAGGCAAATCCTAACAGACTAAATAATTTCACTTCAAAGGTGGTATGAACAACATCCACAAAATATGAAGCCTTCAAGTGCTGGTACTGACACTTTAGAGTAAAGCCCAAATATGGGCTTTCAGCACTCTACGAGTTAAGAAATGGACAACAAAATTGTTCGATATAGTTGCACGTGCCCTGAATTACTTTTGATGACGTCTGACTGTTTTGGTGGGGGAGAAAAATTAGCCCTGATGGGGCGGGTGTGAGATGGAGAAATCTCACCCTCGGGACAAGATATTTGGTCCAGACACTTGGCAAGCCTCGTGTCTGGCCCAAATACCTTGCCCTCGGGTGAGATTACCCATCTCACACCCTCACCCACCAGGGATAATAATAATCCCAGTCATTGTTCTCCCCAAAAGAAAAAAATCCCCTGTGAACTAAACAGATTTTCCTCATTTCCCTATTAACCCTTTACCTAACGTAACGGCCAAAACCGGCCAGTGCTATTCTCAAAAATCGCCAATTAATTTTCAAAATATTTTTATTTTTTGTCTCAAAAACATAGGTTATGACCCCTCGTTGGAACGAGCTCATCGAGCTCGTTCCAACGAGGGGTCATAACCTATGTTTTTGAGACAAAAAATGAAAAAAATTAGTTATTCAAGAATTTTTTTTGCAAGTGTCGTCTGCTTTTCATGTTAGGTAAAGGGTTAAAACTAGAACACAATTTGTATATTTTTTCAGCTGTATATTTTCTACTCTTTCTCTTAAAATTGTTTTACATTTAACAATTGTTCTATGGAAAAGATAAAATATTCAATAAAACAATGTTGATGCATAAACTTGTTTCTTATTTATCAGTGGTAAGTTTTGTTACGGTGACTGACATGACTGCAATGGCAACTGACATGTGCCCAAGCAGCTTGTTTACAGAGTCATTCTTCTATCTTTGTTGCAACATTCAAAGAAAAATCTTCAAAAGTTATGTCATACTGGCCTTCATTGATGAAAAAATAATCCTAAAAAATTGGGTATAAATGCAGGTCTGACACAAAAATGTGTGGGGTTAACTCCCTTGGAGAATAAACACACCGTCGTGCATACTGCACAAACAAACACAAAATTTCCTACATTAAAAGTCCAATGTTACGAGGGCACTTACTTTAAAAGGTTACAATAAGACAGATTTCCCCTGCTGACTTTGCTCCAAGCATTTCCAACTGCTTCCCTGTAAAGTGGCTGTGAAAACTTTCATACCATTGATGAATCTTTCACAACCTGTCACTGATTCCAGGTCAAAACATACCCTTACCAAAGCAACCCCACCAAAACATTCTGTGCTGTAGTCAAAATGTCCCCTGCATTGGTCAAATCATCCTCTTATCAAAACATCAGTGTTGCATCCACTGACTTGATAAAAACAACATCTTTGGTTAAAATGCCCCCTTCTCTAATCCCTGCATTGGTCAACACATTCCCTGAAGAAACAATCTAGTTTTCAATATCCTTGAGTGTCCCTCAAATGGACATTTTGACCAACTTTGGGGATGTATTGACCAATGTTTGGGACATTTTGACCAATGCTCGGGATATTTTGACCAATTTTGTGTGGGTGGTATCATGGTTTGGGGATGTTCTGACCAGCACCCATTCATTTAATCTATTTTGACTTAGGGGCAGGGAGAGTTATTTGATGTGATTCATTGGGTCCCATTGCAAAAATAACCAAGTTGGTCCATGTTTTTAATGCACAGTACCTGCACAACTCTACCCATATTTTGTTTGGACAATTGAAGCCTTATAACCAGATAATTTAATCCAAACATTAAAAAAAAAAAATGTGTTCTGAATCATCCCATTGACTTAAAGCAACAGCACATAGCACATGTATAATGCTTAACATAATTTAATACAACAATACACATGCTTTATTTCTTAACTGAAGTAATGACAGTGAACTTACACTCTTATATAAATAAATATCTATTGGAAGTTAAAAACGACACATTAGGCCTAAAAAAATTAAAAATCTGTTTCTCAGGACCTCCCACATGGTCCTTTTGGCTGCCGCATGCTCTCTTTTTATAACCAATTTAAACTTTAAAAAAATAAAAATTAAATGGTTTATGTCTGATATTTAACCGAAGTTAAACAAATTGATAAATTTGTCCCTTGAGTGCAAAAAGGCTTTGAAATGCTTTTGCATTGCAAAGCCTTCTTGCTCTCAAGGGACGAAATACACCATCACCCATGCTATTCCGTAGATTATGAGGCCTAAAACATAAAACAAACCAACAACATGAATTTGGCTTTATATCCATTTTGTGGTCAGGATTAACCATTGTGCAGAAATGTATCACCTTAAACAACAGTATATGAATAAATAATTTAGTGAAAGTCTTGCTTTCGTAACAAATAAGACTCTTTAGATTAACATACTGATGTCAGATTATGGAATCTCAAGTTCGAATTTTCCCCGATTCAGTCTTGTTTGACAGAGCACAATGAGCTCTGAAAAGCTCAATGCATATAGTGTTTATCATTTCTATCTGTCCATCCATGAGGAAGATTTTTGTGTCTGCTCCATAACTCTCAGATGCTTCTTTGGATTTTGTTGAAACTAGGCATACATGTTGCTTATGGGGAGACGATGTGTCGCACACAAATTGTTTTTTGTGTTCGATGGAGGGCAAGGTCACAGATCAAGGCCATAGTTTGGGGGTATCCATGGTCGTGCGGTCACTGTTAGTCTTGTTTATTAAACATTTCAACAAAGCCATTGTAACAAGCTTGTTGAGCTCGTTCCAGTGAGGGTATCACATGACATGATTCTGTTGAAATTTAATGGAGTTTTTTTCAGCTGCTGAATTTGTAAATTCTGTGGGTGGTTGCAGCCGTTTTATTACGTAAAAGGTTAAATCCCTCGTAGTGGGAAAAGTTTACAGCCTGAAAATTTGATATTTTGACTTCAGTGTGTAGAGGGTTTATCTGACTATTAATATGAGTGGGTTTGTAACTGTCTAGCTAATTACACGTAGGTTTATTTTTAACTGTCTTTTAACCCTTTACCCAACGAATCGCGTGCATCCACCCGTGTAATAAAAATAGTACTTTTCGAAAAATTTCAACAAAACCATAGCATGTGACCCCTCTTTGGAACGAGCTCGTCGAGCTCGTTCCAAAGAGGGGTCACATGATATGGTTTTTGTTGAAATTTTTTGAAAATTTCAGGGTGTGTAATGACCGGGTTCGCATCGCAAAATGCGAACCAAAATTAAGCGCCTGCGAATCGTTTTCCCGTTTTGGATCGCAAATCGCGAATCGTGGATTTCGTTAGTAATACCGAACAGTGGACCCGATAGCCAAACAGAGTTACGCCGCTTCTATCGATCATGCATCGACCGCATGACATGGCGGTTGTATTCATAGAATCGGCAGCTGTTTTCCGGGAATCAGGCAGCCGTTCTATTTTTATACAAATCAATTGTGGTTATGACGTATTAAACGCGTGTTCGGGGGTCTCCTCGTGTCTGATTGGATCAAACTAATAACATTCTCGTTTCTATTGGCCGATGAATACTTACGTCGTCTTACGGGTGATTCCCACTGTAAACTTTAACACGTGAAAATTAACCCACCTGTATTTAGAAATGTCTGTAAAAAAAAGTACAGCCCTACGTTGGAAAACGGAGTTGGATCCAGATGGCACCTGGCTAAACGTGCATCTGGAAACAGATGAGAAGAAAAATGTGATCGATTCAAAAATTACGTGCAATTTGAATTCAACTTACTTCGATCTTACTTTGAAAACATGCTCTGTGACTTCCAGTCTTTCACCGGCGTGAGTAATAACAAACACGTTTGACATATATCTTTTAATAAATATGATGCATCAAAAGTATCAACAAATTACCTACCTGGCGAAAGTAATAACAAACTCTGTTGACATATATCTTTTAATAAATATGGTACATAGGCTACAACTGTGCTCAAAACGAAGTATAAAAACAAATGCGTTGGGCCGTCGAGCCTTCCCGTTCAGCCTGTATCAATACTTAAGATGAATTCGGAAAAATAATTTTTGAACTGTATCAATAATAAGAGTAGTTTTAAAAATTATTTTTCTGAAAAATTAAGGTGTATCAATACAAAGAGTGTAGGCCTATCAATTCTTCGAATAAATATGGTAATGCATAGTACATTTAAAGCTAACATGTCCATGATTGAGCTGATGTATGGGTTTGTTTTGAAAGTCAGATAAGTCTTATATTTAACAATTCTTTAATTTATGTAAAATAGTTGCCCTCTGAAAAACTGCTAATCAAAATCTGGGTATTGCTAATCAATTTCTCCCACCCGCGAGAAAACTACTAATCAATTATAAAAAAACAAAACACACCCTGAATTTGAAAAATGATATTTAAAATAATAAATTTTGATATCGTCTGCATTGGGTAAAGGGTTAAACTGCAAATTAGATGCCTTTCATTTATTTCAGAAATGGGTCACAAGAGAAATTTCAAACTTTGAATATTTAATGCAGTTGAATACAATAGCAGGTAGAACCCTTAATGATCTCAGTCAGTATCCAGTGGTAAGTATTAAGAACCCTTTATGCTCTAAGTATTCAGTGGTAATAATTAGGAAACATTAATGACCACAGTCACATGGCCATTCAAATTGGAAATTTGACTTTGAATCAATTCTCAAATCGAGTCTGGCAACATATTTCCAAATTGAATTGGCTGAAAAATAATTTTTCGTAACTTCCCTGTTTTCATCACATTAAGCAGTGGTTATCATGCTCAGCATTTAGAAAAGGATCCAACTGCGGCAGTTTTTCAAAGAATATGTTTCTCTCTCGCTCTCTTGCTCCATTAGTGAGAAAAAGTGTTTGAATTCCACTTTAAGACTAAGTCCAACCTCGTTGCCCAGCCAAGCTTGTGACATGATCATGGAATCTTGAGATATATTCTGTGTTTATAATTTTACATAACGCTAAATATCCTGCAAGGGTAAAGATGTCGTGACTGCAGTGGGAATTCTACAAACTATACAGCAATGGGATGAGGTGATAGACCATCATGTGATTGTCCTTACATCATGTAGATGTTCATGCAGTATGAAGATGTGCTATTCAATTAACAGGAGTCCACTGTAATATTTTTTGTTGTTTGGCAAACAGAATATTATTAGTTGTTTTTTAATACAGTGGAGTCCACTTAATTGGATGTCTCTTAACTGAATAACCCTGTTAATTGAATATAATTCCTTAACACAAAACAATTTATCACACCTCCTGTACAAATTGGACCAGTTAATTGAATATAGGTTAGAGTAAACTCCTGTTAACTGAATAAAAAATCTTGTAACCTGTCGAGAAATTACCATGACTCTCCACAGTGTTCCTTTCTTTATAGATCTATTTGGCCTCAGTGCATCCAATACAGGCATTTAATCTATTATATCTTGTTTGATAGAGCTCTTTGATATTGTTTTGTCTATGTTATGTACTCTTGTGATGTTTATTTTTGGGAGAAGCCTCAGAATATAGGCTTGCTGTTTGCCGATAGTCGAGGCACTCCTTCAATACTTGTACTATGGGATGCGAACATTGGAAACGGGAGTCGACCTGTCTGGTGTGTGGTGCAGTTCGATGGAAGCCTTCACCGCTGGCTAATACTTGTCTTTCAGTCTCTTTCTCAGAGGAACAAGAACATGATGATGGTACTTTGACAGCTGTCCTTTACATGCTGCTGTCATCGCACTCTAATGAGCCCCGCTTTGATCAGTAAAATAGAGCTAGCTGCCAAAGTGCTCATGATATTAATGCACAGGATTAAAGCTGGAGTAGCTTAATTCTCTGCATGCAGCTAGCTCGATCGGTGCAGTGGTTGGCCCTTTTAACCCATTACCTAACGTAATGGCCAAACCCAGCCAGCGCTATTCTCAAAAATCACCAATTAATTTTCATTATTTTTTCATTTTTTGGCTCTAAAACATAGGTTATGACCCCTCATTGGGACGAGCTCATTCCAATGAGGGGTCATAACCTATGTTTTTGAGACAAAAAATGAAAATAACAGTTATTCAAGAATTTTTTTTTGCATTTTTTGCAAGTGTTGTCTGCTTTTCATGTTAAGTAAAGGGTAAAGGGAGCCGAGATGCCAGGTAGGTCCATTGCGGTCGAGTAGTATAATGTGGGTAGAGCGAGCACCTTATAATATAAAGCAAACCCAGCGACGATAGCAATAAGGAGAAGAAGCCCTTTAAGTTTCTCTACGGGACGCTCAGCGAGATCTGGGGTCAGATCTCGAGTTGGAGAACCCTCTCCGTCCCATTGTGTGTCCGTTGGGAGAAACTATAATGATAGCCCAAGAACATTAGGTTTCACTAGGGGAAAAAATCGGAGAAAGCTGATTTTTTCGAAAACGCATTTGAAAAAAATTTAAAAAAATCGCACAAACTTTGTAACCTCGAATTGATCCAACTGTATTTTTTGTTTATGCGTATTTCGAGCTACATAATGTCTAATATACATTTACCTAGAGGAAAATGTGCATTCTGTGACAATTTCTGCGAAAAATTATTGAAAATTCACAAAAAAGTATCGGATTTACACAAAAAATGACGATTTTCCTAACGGATTTGCCCAAAGGGTCGTAGTACAGAACAGGATGTTAGTTGGACAGACGATAAAAAATCCACCACCATTTGAAGACTTTCATCATTGCTTACAAAATAGACATTATGGAAGACCCCCTCTGCTTCTGGCCGAGTTCCCCTTTTGGCATAAAATTCGTCAGCATGAGAACTCATCTATTTTCGGGCTTGGGACCGAACAGACACGTCTGTGTCTGGCAGCATTAGATCAATAAATAATATTTACAGAATGTACAAAAATCAATAAATAATATTTACAGAATGTACAAATCAATCAACATGGATTAAGTTACATTGACTATTATCAACGCTATATACAGAAATGACATGACCTATATACATATTATTCATCGAACTCAGAAATTTCCGACAGGACAGTGTTTCTGTGGTTGTTACAAGAATCCGAACTGCAATTACACAAACCTGAGCAAGAGAGTCCTGCCTTCTTACACCCACACCTTTTTGTACAAGCACTCTTGCAACCACAACTGATCAGATTCAGTAGGTTATCGGGGGCACATGGCTTTGTGGCTGCAGTCGGTACAAGAAGTCCATTGTCTAGCGACCACCCCCAATCCGTCGGAGGAAGCGAAGTGCCCAGCCATTGTTGGACCTGGAGATAACATCTGTAGACATGTTGTTGTGCAGCATCGCTGCTTGGTGGGAGTGAGGCTAGGTCGATGGGTTTATTCAGTTTAGATTTTGCTACATAACGCGTGTAAGTGACATATCTATATTGGTCGAGAGAGGAAACAGTTTTACTCCCGTATAAGATCAGGAGAAGTTGTTCCCCGGCAGCGGCTACTGCACTTGGTGTACTGTCATCCGCCAAAATTGTGTTGACATACTGTTGTGAGTCGCTAGTAACATCGGAGACAATTGTACTGAATACTTTCTTCTTACCAACTCGAAAGAGTGCAGAAGTAGTGTCACAACCACTTATAGAATGTGCTACAAGGAGGTCACCCATTTTGGTTGCTATTTCACTAACTGAAACTAGTAAGTTTGGGGTAATGGAATACATCATGTGAATATTACATCCCGGTTGAACTCGAGAGGTAAGAATGACTAACAAGTCTGTGTCTGTTCCCACAACGACAACATTGTTGTCATCTTGAGCGATGTCAAGTGCAGTTTCGGCTATCAGTACATCAGCATCAGCCTCGGCCTGCTTGGACTGAATATTGATAGCAGATAGCTCCTGCATTAGAAGATCGATCAGTTGGGTTTTGTTCTTGGCATTTGCAAGGAAATCGGATTGGGGTGTGGTGGCTGGTAACTCGGGTGAGATATTGATATCAATGGAATACCTGTCTTTAGATCTACGGGCTTGTTCCATGCCCTTTGTCGACATTGTACAAGCATAACCATCAAAAACAACCACGACGTTCGCCCCAAAATGTCTCACTAGATAATTGGAATATGATGTACATATGTCCTTATATGACGACTGTTTAGGCCATACAACTGCCCTCAATAAAAATCCACCATCTACAACAAACAGAGAATGTTCTGGGATTTTAGTTTGCTCGGAACCGTATGTTTTGAGGATCTTACCGAGCGTGCTTTTCTGTGTCTTCCTCTCTCCAGCAGAATCAAACAATGCTGGTGGTTTCGGGGCGAGTTCATATTTGAGATACTCTTCCATCTCTGCTTGTGACTGAATAACACATGTGATGCGGTCGAACAGAATTGTGGGGTCAATCACTACCTTACTTCCACGGACTTTGATGCTATTTGCCATCGATGCGAAAGACTTCACAGTGTCAACACGTCGTAGTTTGATGCTGTTGAACGTTTTGCTTACAACATTCGATACGCATCATTCACCAATTTTGCGAACTTGGTCACAGTTCACAGTTTCGTCGGCCACAAGCCTGGTCGCTATAGAGACTAATTGTAGTGGATCTCTATTCTGAAAGGGGGAATGCACTCTGAGCCAGTTCAATAATTTGGTGATATCATTGGCATCAGTCAATTGTGAACTTTGACGGAGATCCCGATGTTGTTCGCCATGACCAGTGTGAACATGAACAAAATTTTCGAGAACATTACATATCGGAAGGCAAAGAGGTAGTCCATGTACCCATTTTGCAACAGTGCTATCGGTTATTCCCCTGCCATGTGTGAGACCACCAGGGAGCTTGAACATTCTCATTAAACACTGCTCTATGGTCTGATCAGAATATATCCCGTCCCAGAATTTATCTTAGCGCCTTATGGTAAATTAACCTTTCTCAGTGAACAACTTCAAATCATCCTGTTGCATTATTTCTGTTAGCTCATTCATCTGCTGCAAATAGAGATGAGAACTTTTTGCGTATGCAGAATGACCACTTGCGTGAAATACTGGAACCATATTGCGAACACAATATGTGTGGAGTTCCCAGTCGCCTGTGCGCTCTGCTCTCAAGAACAACTGGAGAAGACCTATTTGCTCGTAGTATTGTACCCAAAGCTTTCCTTTGTCTGTACAATACAAATTTGTTTATGAGTACACATCAAGGGCGTGCACACATTACATGCCAATGCATCTTGAGTGTAGGCGAACACCACATTATGTGATTTAATCGAACATGGAAATTGAAACAATGGTGCTATAATACGGTATTTGAATGAGAAAAGTCGATGCCGTTTGAATTTGAGTTTAGGGGGTATGGTTAATATTTCACACGTTTCACCAGTTCATTATGGAATAAATGACTATTGTTATATATCATTATAAAGCCACTGCTTTTCTGCAATTTTTGATATATAATTTAACTCCCAAAGTAGTCGTAGATTTGATTTAATGGACGTTGTGTACCGTTGTGTGTATGAAAACAATAAATTTTTTTTCGTAATTTTGTACATTTTCGTGAATATTTCACCATTGAGTGTGAGGATTGGTACAAAGTTGGCATTTTCTGTTGGGGATATGTATTCTCAATATAATTCAGCATGATATTTATGATTCTCACCCTACTAAGGCGAATAAGAATGAGAAATATGGAGCTGGGTCGAATTTTTTTTTTATTTTTTTTTTTCATCAAAAAAACGCTATAACTAAAAAAGCTCAACTCGGATTCGCGGGAACTTTTCACACTTTATCCGCAATGTGTGTCCCAGAAACATATAAAAAAAATCAGCTTTCTCCGATTTTTTTCCTTACTTTCTCATTTTTATGTCTAATGTGCCTGGACTATGAGTCGGAACACGCATAAACAGAACACTCAGTGAGGTCTGGAGCCAGACCGCAAGTGGGAGACCCCTCTCCGTTCCATCAGCAGTCGGGGCTGACTGTTTTTGCTTCGAGCAACTTTTGTCAGTTGGGACATCCATTCACTCTTGTGGTTCAGGACGCTCGTTCCACACTGCAACCGGGGCTGAGCTGTCAGGCAGTGCTGAGTTGATCCAGTCATCTGTACATGCGGATGGTGTTGACCATATTTCAGATGGAACATTGAGATCGTGAGAGGGCCACGGAGGTTGAATCTCCAACCCTCACTGAACGGCACATTAAGACTTTGAATTTGTATTCATAAGCTTTTCGAATCTTGTTCCATCTGGACAAAAGTCTGAAAAAACAGCTTAAGGTACCGGCAAGGAAAGACTAAGATCTTCCTTCCTGGATCTTTCGGCTCAGGTGTTGAAGGCTTTTGGTCTGATTAACAACGCCTCCCTTGGCTTAGCAATAGTATAAGAAAGGCAATGATCTATTCCTTATGAAAAGAAGATTGATAGCTAAAAGATAGGCTGAGACAGCTGTCTTGTTGGGAATAGAGCCGTTAGAAGGAGCAAGTACGTCTTTCTCTTCTCGGTGATGTATTCCTAAGCATCAGAGGCATTTAGTGCTATTGTGGATGCCATAGTAGCCTTATGTACAGTTAGAGCTGTATTCTCTTATACATTAGCGGTTAATGTCGTAAGTCTCCGTTTAGTGAGCTGTCTAAGCTCGCAGGGTTACTCACAGATATCTGTTTTTGACTGATATATGACTTTTAGACTGTTAGCTACGCTGAGACCGCTAGCTTTTTGGAATAAACCGGTAGAAGGAAAGCATTATGTTTTCCTTCTCGGTGTAATATTCATAGGCATCACAGGCAAATAGTCCTATTGTTGTTGCCTTAGTTTGGCTTATGTGAATTAAGAGTGGTCTGTGTCTATATATCATATGCGGCTAATGTCATAGTGGCCTTATATATTGTTACAGCGGCCTTTTTCTTATACATTGTGGCTAATGTTGTAAGTCTCCATTTAGTGAGCTTTCCAAGGCTACAGGTGAAACAGATATTTGTATTCATGGAGATGACTGCGTTAGCTACCTGAGACTACTGTCTCTTTGGAATTTCGGTCGTTAGAGCTGTCCTTATTCCTTACCTTGAGCGACTAATGTTGTAAGTCTCCGTTTAGAGAGCTTTCAAGGTCACAGTTTCACCCCGATATCTGTCTTCACAGGATGAAGACTTATTAGCTCGCTATCTAATAGGAGACTGCTGTCTCTTTGGAATTAGGGCCGTTGAAAGGAAACAGTACGTTGTTTCCTTCTTGGTGTTGTATTCTTAGACATCTGGGGCTTTTAGTCCTTTTGTTGACGCCTAGGAATCAAGTGCGGCCCTTTTTTCCTGTAACTTGAGGGACTAATGTTGTAAGTCTCTGTATAGTGAGCTGTCTAAAGTCACAAAATTTGAACCAAGATATGTGTCTTCATGGAGATGAAGTCTTCTAAGCTCCATTAGCAACACTGAGACTGCTGTCTTTTGGGAATAGAACTGCTAAAGGAAAAAAGTGCTCTTTTCCTTCTCGGTGTTGTTTTCTTAAGTGCCATAGACTTTAGTCTTATTGTTGACACCTTAGTAGCCTAGCTAGAAGTTTGAGTGGCGTTTTTATCTCTGTCATTAGCGGTTAGCGTTGTAAATCTCCTTTAGTGAGCTTCTAGGGCCGCAGTTATCAGCCATTTAATTGTCTTCTCGAATAGAAAGGCCTTTAGCTGCTTTATCCAGGCTGAGACCACTGTCCTATCGGTCAAGGTACTGTTACATGAGAAGAGTTTGTTCTCTCCTTAGCGGTATTGTTTTTATCTTAGTTGTCTGAAGCTTTTAGCCCTATTCATAACGCCATATTAACCTAGTGTGATTAATTTGCGTTCCTTCGATTGCCTATAGTTAACTCCTTTTCAGGATTATATTCCTGCTATAATCAGTACGAGATGCAAGGAGTTCATCTAGGTTTCTTGTGATCGGGTGTCGGAACATAGTTTTTGTCTCCCACTTTCACTTCTATCAAATCAAATGTTGTGGATTATATTTCCACTTGATGATTGGATATTATGTCAAGAGGTGTATTATTTGTCGGCATGACATACTGTCTTGATTTCAAGGGATATTTTGATGCTGTTTCAGCGGTATATTCCTTTCAATAGTGCCATGTTCATCACGTCCCCTCCGTCCTTAGTGGCATTATGGAGTCAGTCAGACGTGAAGGAGCCATATGGTTTCTATACTATTCTAGATAACTAACACTAAAGCGTTACAAGTCGTGCCAGATTCGTGTCATTCTGCTTGCTTTGGCTGACTACAAGCTTTTTAGCTGTATTACTCTTTATTGAGAATAGCAGCAGCAGTAGAGCTTGGGAATGTAGCATGAAGTTTCTTTTTCTTATAGCGAAAAAGGAATTTGTCACTGTCCCAAGCCTTAATATTACTGCGCCAGACTTACTTATCTAGTGATTCAAGTATTGCGGGTGAGGTGGGTTCGATATGATTTATTTGTCGAACACCCTCCCCCCCCCCCCCCCCCCCTCCCGCCAATATGTTAAGAGGCGATTATAGGGCAGGACATAGTGCTCTTCCTGTAAGCCTTGTATGCATTCAATTATATGCATGCCTTTCATTGCTCTTCTATTGGTGGGTGGGTTGTTGTCTAACAGCAATATCAGGGGCCCAGCCACTCTAGTTGGTTTGTTTCCTGTGATTGATAATTCATAAATGATATATGAGCATATGATTCCTGAACAGTAACTGTTCTTGGATTCTAATTCTATCATGAATACATTCGGTTGATATTACTAGCCTTCATGTTCCTGTATGGCAGGCAGGTCGGTTATCTGGGTGACATTCTCCAAATATGGCATTTAGTCTACTCCGAGTAGTTATGCTCAGAGCTGTCTGCTTCTCTTATTAATTTAAAGTAATTTGTATATTTTTAATACTTACCAATGGCCCAGCCGGGGATGGCCCTCCCATGAGTGGGCACTCATACCTCCCCGCTGAGTATCACTTCAGAATTCACAACTAGGAAGAATGATGTTGGTGCCAATTCCAGTCTCTTCCTGGGTAATGTGCATGCGCAAGTTCTAAAAGTATGGAGGGCCAGATAGAACTTTTAATTTTCGGTATTGTATGCAAATTTTGGGGATAGGGGGTTTCAAAATTTGTGTTTGGCTCTTAATAATGTTGAGGTCGCACCAGCTTAGTCTGGGCCATTGGTAAGTATTAAAAATATACAAATTTCTTTAAATTTATCATTTTTAGTTTCCGTGGATTTTATGTGATTATGAATCTGAAGAATTGGATTTGATGAATGAAGCAGTATTCAGAGACTTGTCTAGACCAATTGGAATCCTTAATCCAAGGGCAGAAGAGGAAGTCAGAGATAAGTAAGTGAAAAAGTAGATTTTTAAGATTGCTCTATTTTTCTTGTCAACAAATGGTGTACTCTGGAATTGTTCAAGGAAATTTTTGGACACAAATAGTTTTTTGTGACCTTTGATTTACCGATGCTGCATATGATACATATTCTTAAGAAATTTGGGCTGATTTTTTATATGGCCACTTTCAGGAGCAGGCCATATTTTGGTATAGCCACGCCTCTGTTTGTCTGTCCATCCATCCACCCTTCAATCCATCTGTATGTCCATCCATCTATCAATCGATCTCTCTGTTAGCTTTTGCTTCTTTTTTTTTTTTTAAATCCTTAACCCTTTCGTAACAAATCAGCCACATCCACCCATGTAATTTGCAAATTAAACAGTTGAAAAAAATCTGTTATTTCAAAAAATTCAGCAAAACCATATCATGTTTCCCC
Organism: Pictodentalium vernedei; assembly: GCA_031216915.1. Classification (NCBI taxonomy): domain Eukaryota; kingdom Metazoa; phylum Mollusca; class Scaphopoda; order Dentaliida; family Dentaliidae; genus Pictodentalium; species Pictodentalium vernedei. The sequence continues at coordinate 71,895,014 of CM062294.1, read as the reverse complement.
TCATTCGAATGAGCTCAGCAGTAGAAGAATTTTTTTTATTTAAAAATTGTAACATAGTAATTATTTATGAACAAAATCATGTTAAACTAAGGCAATTTTGTTGAAATTTGGGGAAATTTTTTTTTTTTTTTAGCTGTTCAGTTTGTGAATTATGCAGGCGGATGCACTGCTTTGTTAGGTAAAGGGTTCAGTGAAATGTTTTATTACTTGATTTGACTCTTTTTTGACCCATTAAATTTCTATTTTGGCCCTTTACCTAACGAATCGCCCGCATCTGTCCATGTAATTTACAAAGTGAGCAGTTGAAAAAAACCCAATATTATTCAAAACAGCTGGTAGAATGTTGGACTTCTATGCTGGAGGTCCCGAGTTCGATCCCTGTCCGGGACGACCCGCGTTGTGTCCTTGGGCAAGGCACTTTATCCTGGTTGTCTACATGGGGGCACGATGACGCCATGCACTAAGACGTACTGCACGTCGCTGGTGCATATGTCTTCAACTGCTGTAACCCTGCTTGAGCAGAGCTTGAACAGAGTTAGAATGTTGAGGAGCTGACAGTTGCTCGTTGATGCTCGGTGGTTCTCTCCGGGTACTCCAGCTTCCTCCACATTAAAACTGTCACGTTCACGATAGCCTTTGTGCATAAATATGTGACCTTAAAAAATAAAATAAATAAATAAATTCAAAACAGCTCAACAGAACCATATCATGTGGCACCCCCCCACCCCCATCCCACTTGAATGAGCTGATCGAGCTCATTCCAGTGAGGGGATCCGAGATGGTTTTGTTGAACTTTTGTGAGAAATTTAAAAAAACTGTAATTAAAATGATGAATTTTGTTATCCTGTGCATTGCGTAAAGGCTTAATAGATGAAGTTTGTACAATCTATTAAGAGTCTTAGCAGTAGCATATTGGTCTCAAATAGACCCTCAAAGGTTTCTCTAAAGTTCCAGACAAATGGTTCGCATTTAACTTGTAACCTGCCAAGTATTTTTAAAATATTTTTTATGAAATCTAGTCATGGCTGCTGTGAAGCAGCCATGACTAGATTTAATGAAAAATTCATCAAAACTTTGACTCAAGAAATTGGCGGTCAAAAAGTTGATACAGTTTGTAGGTGAAAATTGCGTTAAATGTGATCAAACTTTACTTCTTTTAGTGGCAAGAGATTTTCTGTCCTGGACAGGAATATCTGCCAGCAGCATGGAAGGAGTTAATTGAATATTGCCCAATAGATTGAACCAGTTAACTGCAAATAACTTTTCAATGACATTTTGTTTGTCATACCATTAACACAAATTTGACCATTTGATGCCTCTCTTTTGTTAACTTACCTGACTGAAAGTCAGGATGAGCTGGAGTGATCACCCATTGTCCGTCGTCCATGAACATGGTGTTTGCACCTGCCCCTCCTAAACCCCTGAACCAATTTTAGTTGTATTTGAGGTGATTGCTTGTACTGACATCGCATTTTGAATTTCTTTTTTCTGAACCGATGGTCCGATTTGAACCAAATCAAAAATATGCTGAGTCAGCATATTTGCAAAAATTATTAAAAAAAAAAATTCTTCACAACCACAGATCAGAATCTTTTGATATTTGGTATACAGCATCCACAGGGGTGTCAGATACAAGTGTGTTAAAATGAAGCCCCTTGGTTCATATTTGGGCTCAATACAGGAGCCCAATTAGGGCAATATGAGGAATGATCTTTAAAAATCTTCTTCTTCAGATCCACCAGCCAGAATGCTTTCATATTTGATGTGGTGGTGGGGGGAGGGGGGGGGGGGTCCAGTGCTTCGATTTTGAGGCGCGCTCTGGCGCTTGCGCACCATGGCACACGCAGATTTCCAAACCAGCGAGCGATCAAAAGCGCGCCTCGAAAATCCTGCTCAAGTGGGTGCGTTAATTTCATTCCAAAATTATCACACTGACCCGACATCAAAGCATCACTAACTCTTTGAAGTTTCACGTTTTTTTGAAGATCAACTTAGATGTGCATGTAACTATACTAACACGTGAGTACAATGCATGTACGTATTATCTGCTCGTCAGGTTCAGTCATCTGGTCATGACACAAGTTAAGTTCGCTTGTCGACTTTTGAATGAAGTGTTTCAGAGGCGGGACCAATCACCGTCAATGCCCTCTTGTCAGTTTTAGTTGAGTTGACTGTTGCAAAATCTGTTATGCAGAGAATGAAAGAAAGCGTCGTAGGTGTGTCCAGTATGTCAATCAGAGTGACATTTGGAAATTGGCAAGTTGACTTACAAGACACGCTTTTTGGGGGGCCCGATACATCAAGAAAAATGTATTCTCCAATTATTGAAATGTATTATACGTTGGTGAAAAACAGCTTGATTGTTATGGGTGAAAGGTTTGATGCTTTATATTTATTTAAAGAGCTGACAGAATTGGGAAATTTTTAAGTCTTTCTCGATTTACACGGACAAGTTGGTGATATGAGACTGGGAAATAAACGTGATCTGCGCAGGTCCCACTTCGGTTTTAAACCAATAGAAAGGTACGTTACTGCAGTGTTGCTCAATAACCTAAATTTAGCAAGGGATCCCTGCACTTTTATTGACTGAAGCATTTCATTGGTTCTATTCGCGAACTGCGTCACGTCAATACTATTTTTGTGTTGTCAGTCACTGACACAAGTGGGGGTTTTCCGAAGTGGAAGTTAAGTAAAATATTGACAGATTTGACAGGAATTGAACAGTTTTTCTAAAACGAACTGGCTTTCAAAATAATGTTGAATAATCTCAAACAAAATTTGATTTATATTTCATTTATGACCTGAAAGTACATAATTACTGGGGGGAAGTGGAATTTTACAACTCAGTTGCCCTGGCCAAGTGAGTCTCGAAAAAATGTGTACAAGCCTGATGTTGCGCACCCCACAAAAAGTGCACGCCTGAATCCCAAAAGCAGCGAGCAACTAAATGCGCACCTGGGTTTTTCAAAATCGAAGGACTGGGTCAGATTCAAGTTTGCTCAAATCGAGTTCCTGTGTTAATGTTTGGGTTCCCTATGGTCACCCAAATTATAACTTAGTGCAATATGAGGGAATTTCTTTAAAAATTTTCTTCTTCAGATCCACCAGTGCTTTCATATTTTGTATGTAACATCTGTAGGTGGGGGGGGGGGGGGGGGGGGTGGTGGAGGCGGGGGGGCAAGTTTGTTAAATCGGGTCACTTGGTTAATATTTGGGCTCCCTATGGTAGCTCAAATTGTTACTTAGTGCAATATGAGGAAATTTCTTTAAAAAACTTCTTCAGATCCACCAGTCAGAATGCTTTCATATTTGGTATACAACATCTCGAGGGGGGTCACATTCTAATTTGTTAAAATCGAGTCCTTGGGTTCATATTTGGGCTTCCTATCTGAGCCCAGATTTTAACTTTGTGCAATATGAGGGAATTTCTTTAAAAATATTCTTCTTAAGATTCACCAGTTACAATTCTTTCATATTTGGTATACAACATCTCCAGGTGGGTCAGATTCAAATTTGTTCAACACAGGTCCCATGGGAGCCCGAATTTTAACTTGGTGCAATATGAGGAAATTTCTTTAAAAAATCTTCTCCAAAACCATCTCTTAGAATGTTTTGATATTTTGTATATAAAATCTCTAGGGTTGAGGGTGGGGAGTGTAGATTCAAGTTTGTTCAATTTGAGTCCCTGAGTTAATATTTGGGCTTTTTATTGGAGCCTGAATTTTAACTTAGTGCAATATGAGGGAATTTCTTTAAAAATCATCTTCTCTGGATCCACCAGTCAGAATGCTATTGTATTTGGTATACAGCATCTGTGGGGGTGTAGAGATTCAAGTTAGTTCAAGTTAATTCAAATCAGGTCCAAATATTTGACCCCTATGGTAGCCCGAATTTCAGCTTAGTGCAATATGAGAAATTTCTATAAATATCTTCTCCTTCAGATCCCCCAGTCAGAATGCTTTCACATTTGGTATACAGCATCCAGCTGGTGGAAAAGAAGGGCTCAGACTCAAGTTTGTTCAAGTTAAGTTCCTGTGTTCTAGATATTTGGACTCCCAAGTTTTTTGCATTACTGAAAATCTGGGCATTAATTCTGTGGTAGCATCCCAATACTAGAAAAAAAAATCATTTGGCATGGACAACAGAGTTATAAATAATTAAATAACATTAATCCTCTGTAGTGTTAACTAGCTATAGATGCTATTTAGGCCCCATGCAGCCTCTTGTTTAAAAATATCATTACCAATCCAAAAGTTTTTTTGACAGCCACCAAATTCTCTTGCTCGTTGGCTTCAGTACTTTCAATAGGAGCATTTATTCCATTATGTTTTGTTTGAGGTCCTTGAGCTTTTGTGAAAAAAATGGAGTAAATACTCTATTTATCACCAGAATGTAGGATAGTGATCCTATTCATGTCAATTAAATATTCCTCTTTGCTGAGGAATTTTCCCCGGCAAAGTGTCTGTTCAGGTAATAGTTTTATACTCTATAAGCTCAGTAGATGTCAGGTACTCTTATTTATATACCATGGTTACCTTTAACTTTATACAGCAACTGTGGTGAACATTCCAGGGCTGGGATTTCAATAATTAAAATTTACTCCAACCAACAGTGGAACTACATCCTTGACCTTTGGTGATGTCGACCTGAATGCGAACTTGTCTAAATTTATCGCACTTCGACTCGCAAAGAGTGAAATGAAAGTTGCAATTACTTATTACATTTTTAAATGAGCTTACCCCATAAAACACCCAAAATTAACAAACATGCATTGTCTCATGTTAATAAAGCATCCATAACTCGAAATAGTATGTTATTAAAATGAAAAGGCCATGTTTCTTTTTTCTATTTCTTTTCGGTGATAAAATTGACAGTGGAAGTACCGCCCAAAGATGCTCATGTAAACAAAAACAAATTCACACATATGTTCATCCTCTGCTCAGTAGAATCAAGAAAAAATTAATAGCGACTCTTAATAATCTGACGATCATGGTATAAATAAAATATACCCAAAGCAGCTTGGTGTACCAAATGTTCACCACTTGTGGTGAACATTTGGTACACCAAGCTACTACGGGTATATTATGCATATATTCTATTGTTAGTGCTGACAAGGGCTATTCAACCACTACTATTACTTGGGCTGCTTTGATTCCTGTTTCAATAGGTTTTCAGATGGAAGAAGCTTGAGTACTTAAAGGGAAACATCCTCCACTGTAATAATTAGGGCTGTCCTGATTTTTAGCTCAACTTTGACGTAAGTCATATTTTTAGCTCAATTTTGACATAAGTCATATTTGAGCTTGTGCCATGGCCAGTCGTCCGTCTGTCCGTCTGTCCGTCAACAATTCAATAAGGCTCGGGCTAGAGGCCGTATTTATGAACCGATCTTTACAAAACTTCTAGGGTACCTTTGTTATAACCGTGGGACGAGAACGAGTGTTTTGGGGTCCGATCCGAGTTTAAGTTGGCCGCTGGCAGCCATTTTGTACAAAATTAGGTGCAATCAGATTTTTGCGCAGAACTTCCATATGAAAGCTCTGATTTGAATAATTTTGTGTATGAATGTTTGGTACCATGGGATACATCACATATAATACGGGTTTTTTTCTCGTGCGTAAATTATGCAAATTAGACTAACTTTTATGTATTTAGTGTTACTTTCAGCACTGTAAGTGCAAATGCCAATACAGTTCGGGCTAGAGGTCGTATTTATGAACCGATCTTTACCAAACTTCTTGGGTACCTTTGGTATCACCGTGGGACGAGAATGAGTGTTTCTTGGGTCCGGTCCGAAATTCAATACTTAGATGACCCCCCCCCCCCCCCCCCCCCCCTCTCCGTCTCTTTGAAGTCATTAAAAAATATGAAGTTCAAGTCAATTGACCTACCTCAAGTAAACAACAAGACAATCCTCATTTTGTTTGCGAAAAATGTGATTGCCTTCTGGACTCCTTGCATCATTTCTGGCATAGTTCACATTGCACATTTAACCCTTTACCCATCGTAACGGCCAAAACCGGCCAGCGCTATTCTTAAAAATCGCCAATTAATTTTCATTATTTTTTTCATTTTTTGTCTCAAAAACATAGGTTATGACGCCCTCGTTGGATCGAGCTCGTCGAGCAAGTTCCAACGAGGGGTCATAACCTATGTTTTATGAGACAAAAAATGAAAAAATTAGTTATTCAAGAATTATTTTTGCATGTGTCGTCTGCTTTTCATGTTAGGTAAAGGGTTAAGTATGTCATTGGTGGTGATTAAAAAAACATAGTGTAAAACAATCACAGGAGACTAACAAGTAACAATTTTCTGGGTGAAAGAAATAAAAATGTGTTTTAAAGATATTGAAAACACCGTCCAGTATGCAATACCTGAAAAAATCCTGAACTCTTATCTGGTTTCCTCTGTGACAACCAGTGCCTCATAGATAATATATATTGGGAAATATTGTTAGTCAAGGAGAAAACAAACTCACAGAAGTTTCGTAACTCCAGAGGTGGCTCCGTATTGTGTTGCAGTAACTCTATTTGATGTAGTTGTCTTACTCCTCTTGAGGTAATAATTGTTCGACAGACAAATCTTGCACTGGGTTTGCATCTTTGCAAACACTAATTCTTCAATCGGAACAGACAAGGGAATACCCCAAAAGAAAAAATCGATTAAATCACTTGTGAATCTGGGGCATGTAAACATTAAGCTTAACCCTTTACCCAACGCAGACGATTTCAAAATTTATTATTTTAAATATCATTTTTTACATTTTTTCAAAAAATCTCGATGAGCTCGTTCTAAAGAGGGGTCACATGATATGGTTTTGTTGAAATTTTTTGAAAAATAATATTTTGCTGAATTTGCATATTACGCGGGCGGATGCGGGCGATTCGTTGGGTGAAGGATTAAAGTCTTCCTATTTAGAATTATCTGCAGGCATGGTGGCGGAGGGGTAGGGGGAGGAAAAATTTTGGGTAGAAAAAGCTGTTCTCAGAAAACTGAACTTTCGGTAGAGATGAGACAATTGATTAGTGTAACATCGGCACTCGGCCGATAAGTGCCCATCGGTTCACCATAGGCACTCGATGGTTCAACATCGGCCCTCGCCGATTGTCTGAAACTCAGTGAAAGTGTTATGGATGATCTGTAATGAATTTTCTTTCCCTTCATGGGAGAACCAGTGGCAAGCGATCGGTACATCACTCGTCTGTTACTGATATTAGGTAAGTGATGGTTCGTGAAAGAAAAGGCAGAATATTATATTAAAGATTTTGATTGTGTAACAGTGTACTGAGTTGTTTTTTATCCATTATGTGAATACGGATGCTCTTCACTGCCCAAACTGTACTACATTCTGCAAAATGTCGCAATATTTCTTTCAACCATGCTCATCGTCTCATTGAATATATAATGGCATTCTTTATTCCCTTATTAGACAGATAATTCCTCCATATTAGTTATCTGTGTTAACTGTGAGAGGTTTGGGTGCAATAAGTTTAATATCGGGCCATTTGGGGTGGGATTTATCAACACGAAGCCACTGAATTTTTCTCATGTTGAAATGTGTGGAGCATGTGATAAAAATAGATAATGCAGTGAAACGTCATGACTCATGTGACACAATCCCATATATGGGTTAAAATTTCGTGTTTAATATAGTGGTATTAAGTCGGAAAAAACTAAAACACGCTTATGTTCTCTGATTTTTTTTTTCAGCTGTGTTTTGAATGCCTTTGATAGTTAACTTCAAAGACTGTTTGTCTGTGATAGTCAACTTCAAAGCCCATGTAGGGGGCGATTCAGCAAAGACCCGACTTTGAAATGAATTGTTGCCAGTGTTGATGTAAACCACATCAAAAGTTCAGAACACAATTTACTGTGACAATGCACGTGATCATTTCTCGACTCAGTTGTTAGCTGTTTATTATACCCCCTGCAAACAAAGTTTGGGGGGGGGGGGTATATAGGAATCACTCTGTCCATCCATCTGTCCATCTGTCCATCCTTATAAGCGCAACTCCTCTTAAACTGTTTGAAGAATTTTCATGAAACTTTACACAATGGAAGAACTCCATATGAAGATGTGCATGAAGCAATATAATTCCATTCTGACATTTCCAAGGGAAGATAATCTAACTTATACATTCGGGGGGTATCACTTTGTGAGCTTGCTCACAGTACCTCTAGATTTAAATCGAAAATATACTGCACTGATGGTGCTTCATTGACATAAAATTAACCCATTGATGTCTGATATTTAACTTATTTAAGTGAGTATTAAAAGTGTGTTATCTTCCGGGTTGATAAGGATTAATGACATGTAAATTAAATTCTGATTACTGTAAATCAGCCGGCTTCTGCAGTAAGCTTGAATAATAAAGAAACCTTCTGACATCGGCTTTCGGTATCGGCTGATTGTTGCCTAAAATAATCTGCTTTCATCTGATGGGGCATTTTACTGATCGGCTCATCTGTAAATTTTGGTTTCTGTATTCTTTCTTGTATACCAGGACTTTCGTTGGATTACATTTTGTAGCTGCATATTCTTACGTCATACAAATGAGGCAGATACACTACAAGATTGACAGATATATATGGTCGGCATTTGCAGTGCAGATCAAATCCAGTTGAGCATTGAAACAAATGTTACTCTGTGTGTGTGTGTGTTTGTGTCAGGGGGGAGGGGGGAAAGTTAAGAGTTATGTCTCTGTTTAAATTATTGAGTTCTGATATTTTACTTATACAAGTGAAAGAACCTTATCGGTGTTTCAAAGATGAGTGTTCTAACATTCGAACTAAGAACATGATGAACATCACAGACATACTGTTGCAAGGTCGCAACTGCCGACCGGTCTTGATTATTACACCTATGTAATGTACCTAAAAGACAAATGCTTCTAACGGCTTCTTGAGGTTTAAACATCGATGTTCTTAACCCTTTACCTTTAGAAATAATAGTTTTTTCATCAAATTTTCTTTTAATTATTAAACGTCTAAAATGGGGTACAATTTACCGATTATTCAACAACGAAAAATACTAATTGATTTTGCCGTGACCGATCGACAATCGATTAATCGTGACAGCTTTAGTAATAATTGTCAACCTTTTCAAGGTACAGTGAAGTCCATTTGATTTGATATCTCTTAATTGAATAACTTTGTTAATTGTATATAATTTCCATTAACAAAGTTATTCAATTAAGGGGGGGGGGGGGGGGGGTGCTGAGAAACAGATTTTTAATTTTTTTTTAGGCCTAAATGCTCATTTTTCTTCTATGATCCTGGGAAATGACCAAATTCATATTCTTTGCTTACTCCTATTAATTGAATTGTTGTCACTGGCATAATGACTATTCAGTTAACAGGGTCCCACTATATTAACAAGGCCAGTTGCAGATCTTGGTTTCTGGGTTTGGGGGGGGGGGGGGGGGGGAGCTCCTTATTTCAATTATGGGGCATGATGCAAAGCATTGCCTGATGTCAAGGTCTGCCCTCTTTTGGAAACGGTCTTGCCGTTGGGAAAATTGCACCATGCAGGCTCCAATTGGCAATTTGTTTTGGAAGGTAAAAACTTACAAAGACCAAGAAATTTTACATTTGAATTGAGTAGAGAACATTAAGGCTGATACCTAAGCAGCTGCATTAATACTAGAAGTAAGTTTTGTTACAAACAGGCACAAGCGGTCTCTGTAGTCTCAATCAAACTGTTTTTTTCCATTAAAGAAGAAATTGCTATTTGTCTTTGAATTAAATTTAACCCTTTACCTAACGTAACGGCCAAAACCGGCCAGAGCTATTCTCAAAAATCGCCAATTAATTTTCATTATTTTTTTCATTTTTTGTCTCAAAAACATAGGTTATGACCCCTCGTTGGAACGAGCTCGTCGAGCTCGATCCAACGAGGGGTCATAACCTATGTTTTTGAGACAAAAAATGAAAAAAAATTAGTTATTCAAGAATTTTTTTTTCAAGTGTCGTCTGCTTTTCATGTTAGGTAAAGGGTTAATGTACAATTGGTGTCCAGAACTAGGGGTCATAAGGCCTCAGAAAACCGATAGTTTTCTGTGGCCTTATGACTACCCAGTTCAGGGCACAAGTTGTGCATTAAATTTTTGTTTGAGTGGAAACTGAGATTGGGAAATCTGGGATTAAGAATTGTGAAAAATCATGTCGAAATGTCATTGGGAAAGGGTCCCATAAATGACCCCTGTAGACGCCCAAAAGAATCTATGTTTGTAGCAACGAGTTGGGGTGATCATAAGAGGGTGTGGCTCACTCCTATCGAAGCGGTCTGGGGCCCCGGCGGGGAAAATAAAAAAATCCCTTCACTAGCTTCTTTGCACATAACTTCAATGTTTTCTAGCTCAAATATTCCAGAAATTTTTTATAGCCTCAAAAATTTGAAGAAGGTAAGATGGATCACATTGGTTGAAAGCACAACAGGTTCTACCACTTGAGCAAGCAGGTTGATGAGTCCGACTCAAATTTCTTAAAGCAAGTAATGCCGTTTAGACCTGCACTCCTCTAACCTCAAAATAATTTTTAAATGACTTATTTATTTTGATCACTGACCAAAACACTAACTAGTGTGCCATTGTGTAATTAGTATTATTGTATACTTTATAAATAACCACATTTCTGTTGGCTGGATCTTATACATGTGACTGGTACTCAATAATCCATGTACACCGGTTTTCCAGTGAATATCAACTTTCTAAATACAGCTTTTGGAAATCGCCTCTCTAGTTCTATTTCAATCCACATAATCTCTATACAGGGTTTGTATGGAAGTCTGGAAATAGTATGGAATTTTTAAAAACGTTTTCCAGGCCTGAAAAAGGTATGGAAAATGACGTTTTCATATGAATGGTGGAAAAAGTACAGAAATTTAATTAAATAAATTCAGAATCACTTTCGCTGTCCATGAAATTCAAACTTCGTACTAAATTTCTTTTTATTTTAGTTTTTATTTCATTTTTAATCAAATTTCGTAATTCGGAAAATTTAGGCCTTTGTAACCCAACACGGAAATAACCAATCTGACACAAACATTAACGACTATTAATTGATCCATATATTTCCGTGATCAAAATGGCTGCGCCCAGTGATAACGTGTTTATGTTGTGAACGTCAAGAAAAACAACACATAAACATCAAAGTTTAATCTGCTAAGTTGAGGTGTTGTGTAATACTGTCAACAAATTAACGTGAATGGAAATGTGGAAATGATTGTTTTCAGAAACGTGGTTGGAAAATCCCAAATACACACACTGGATTAGCAGGAACACAAAATTCAAAACAAAGTCAGAGGCAAAATGTCTCGTCTGTGACAAGTCTATTGATGTCTCAAATACAGGGGAAGTGGCATTAACAAGACATAGGGCCTCCAGAAAACATACTATTTGGGATCAAAAATGCTCAAAAAAACAAACACACACGCAAAAAAACGCAGCATAGCCAACAGTTGTTGATTGACGTGTTAATTTTAATAGTTTTGGTTCTTGACATTAGTTGTGATGATTAGCGGTAAAATCAAGAGATCTGGCAGTAAGGTTAAATCAAACACATTGCATGTGCATGTAAATGTTTTGTAAGATATATTTTTGATTTATCTGGTCACCCTAGAGGTTAAAAAAACAACACTGCGATGGCTGCGATGGCTGCGATGGCTGCGAAGGGTATGGAAAAACTAGAGGAGGGTCTGGGAAAAGTATGGAATTTTTTTTCTTGGTAGATGTGGGAACCCTGTCTATAACATTGTTTATTTTTATGTTATTCTGCAGATGATAACTATTTTATTGTTAACCCTTAACCTAACAATATTTTTTTAAAATAATTTAAAGTTCACATTTTTCAAAAACAAATTTCACATATTTTTATACTGTACCAATGACCCAGACATAGCTGGTGCTAACTCTTAAAATATAGGGCCAAACACAAATTTTGCCCCCCAATCCCCAAAATTTGCATCTAAAACTAAAGAAAACATGTCCTGAAAGGCCCTCCACACTTCGCCCCTACTGCGCATGCGCAGTGTCAAGGACGTTCCGAAATTGGCGCCATTAATCATTCTAAGTTTGGCCCTTCATCAGTTAACATCTGACTGATCTTTGTGCTTATAAATCTCAGTTTAAATGATGCCAGACACATAAATATTAGTGAAATGGTGATTCTAAGGAGGATAGAGAAGGAGGAGAGGAAAAGAATGTGTGTCAGAATATTATCAGGGCTGTAACTTAAAATTTTTTAATGAAATTATGTTAAGTTACCTATTTTCAAGGCAGCAGCCATTTTGTTGTCATTCTGATTATTTAGTTACACTGTTTTTTAAGTGTTTTCCTCTCTCCCTGTCCTTTAAGTTCCCCCTTGCTATTCTCCCATGCTTTTGGCATAGTTTTTGTAATTATTATTACTAAATTTTCTTGGGAGTTTTAGCTGAATAACAGAATGAATTCTGTTCTTTCCCCATGTTTACGTCTTCACCTACGGGTGGTTAGGCGTTGTGTTCTGCATCTACCATCTGATGTTCTGCAGTTTCTTCCCTGGAAGTCTCTGTTTTGCATCAGATAGTGTATTTTTGGTAACTGATTTCGGGCCTGGGTGCCTGGAGTCTTATTTTAGTGTTTTTACACTCATTGTTTACATTTACAACAGCCCTCTGTGTGAGGGGGGGATTTCTAAAAAATAATATCTTGATGTTATTTTAATCATAACTAGATACATTATTATTGTTCGTAAGTGTTGAATAAATTGTTTAAAATATTTTTAAAATTTTTGTCCACACTTAGGCTTGGGATCCATTGGGGCTCAACGTTACTTTTCAGAAACTTGGGCTGTTCTGAAAAAATATTTTTTCAAAATATTTTGATTTCAATTATTTTTTCTATATTAATGGATCATATTATTATTATGTATTTTGATTGCCAGGGGTTAGTGCGAGTACCAGGACTTGTTTTCTTTTCACATTGAAAGGATATTGATCAATTGTTTTAAGAGGAAGTCTTCCTCTGACTTTATTATCATTCTATATGTGGTCAGTGTACTCGCATTAACTCCTGTTCTGTATCGTATGATTTCGATGACAATATGGGAAGCGTATGTCACGGTATGTTGTTGGGGATTTGGACACTCCGGTCCTTTCCCCGCAGGGTCACTCTACTTTATCAATTTCTATTTCAGACGATCAAGATTAGGGTGATGTATCTGTGATGTCTTCCAACAGTGTGCCTCCGTCGTCACAATTAATGAAGGGCTAGCGGAAAAGTGCTCATGTAAATACGCCAATTGCCTAAGAGGACCCTAGTAGGTCCGACGGCCTTTGACGTCCGCTAGCTCGCCCGGTGTAGCGTCTATTCACCGAATGGTTCGGCAGCCGGGTTCGTCCGTTGCGGTCTAGAAGGAATTTTGGGGTGATGCGAGCACTATAAATTAACCTAATGCACACCCAGTGACGGCGGATCGGAGGGAGAACGCAGGAAGCCTTTTAGTCCGGTTCATAGCTCGTTCCGGTCCATCCGGACGGCAAGCGAGAGAGGCCCCTCTCTCGTTTAACAACATCTGGCCCCAGATGTTGTGGTACAAAATGTGTCGCAAGCGGAGCATACGTCCGTCGCTCGGGACGCTCCGTTGTATAGGCAGTCCGCTGAGACTGCTAAGGCTTCCTCTTCTTGTCAGCGCACACGACCGCACCTTGGCTGCGTGACCGCCGATATATTACCAGCTTCGCCGATCAAGGATTCTTCGGCGACCAGGTGACACCATCCGGTAGCCAGGGACACGAGGCCTGCAGACTCCGGACGTTCGCATAGGAAGTGTGCGGGAGTCAACGTACACGGAGCTTCCGGCGGCAATGCATCGTAAGACCGCTACTGCACAGGCCTCGGGAACGGACGTGCTTTCCTTAATAGCACAGTTTATCGCAGCATCCCAGCATCAACTGAATCTGTCGCATATATTTTATCTGACGATGCTGGGTCGGGACGCTCCGCGGAAGCGGGTACGGACGTCCGAAAGTTTCATCCGGTCCGACGGGATACCGAAAGGGATTCGGAGGATTTCGAGCTTTCCCTTTCGGAACAACATATGCTGTTGTGTATGTCATCTGACTTGGTCTTCTACAGCTTCTTTCGTCGGACCAGAATGCTGCGATGCCGGATAAGAAACTGATAGCGTCGGTGGACTTAGAAATTTTTGGTTCGGTTCAGGGACATCGTCCCTCAGTTCCGACATAGTCCAATAATGTCACACAAACTTTCGAATTATTGAACGACGCTATATATATTATTATTTTATGCTTGCTAACCAAGCATTTCTGGTTTCTTGTTCGAAGAGTTATGGAGATGTCTTTCAAAAGTGTGCCTCTGTCGTCATAGTTAATGAAGAGTTAGCGGCAATAAGTGCTCATGGAATATGTCTATCGCCTACGGAGTGACATTCGCTAGCTCACCCGGTGTAGCGTACATTCATCGAATGGTTCGGCTGCCGGGTTCGTCCGTTGCGGTCTAGGAAGGAGATTTGGGTGATGCGAGCACTTTAATTACTTTAGTACTCACCCAGTGACGGCAGATTGAGGACAGATCGGAGGAAGCCTGTTAGTCCGGTTCCTGGCTTGTCCAGGTCCGTCCGGGCTGTGAGCGAGAGAGGTCCCTCTCTCGCCCAACAACATAGGGGACCGCATGTTGTGGTTCAGAGATTTTACATTCGGAGCATATGTCCATTGGTCGGGACGCTCCGTTATATTGACAGTCCGAGAGACTGTCTTTAATGCTTCCTCATCCTCACAGCAGGGCACACGACCGCACATTGGCTACGTGACCTCGAGTATTCGATCAGTTTCGGCATTCAGTGATTCCACGGCGAATAGGTCGCGCCATCCGGTAGCCAAGGGACACGAGGCCTATACACTCCGTTCGCTCGCATATTGGTAGTATGCACGGGGTAACGATCACGGAGCTTCCAGCGGCAATGCATCGTAAGACCGCTTCTCCTCAGGCCTCAGTGACGGACGTGCTATCCGAGTTAGCACAGTTGTTTCGCAGCATCCCAGCAATTGACAGTTTCTCGGTCGAATCAGGAATTATCCGACGGCGCTGGGTCGGTGCGGTCCGCGGTTGCATCAGGTACGGACGACCGAACGCTTTATAGGGTCCGACAGGATGGCGAAAGGGATTCGAAAGATTTCGAGTTTTCCCTTTAGTAGTATCGGAAGATGCCTTTCATATCTACTGGCATTATCTTCCAGTGATTATTTTTTCGGACTTCATTGCTGCGATCTTGGATAAGAGACTTATAGCGTCATTGGACTCGGATTTTTCGATCGGTTCAGGGACATTGTCCCTGACTTACCGACGCAGTCCAATATTGTCATTACAACATGTGTTTTATTTTTCGACGCTATATATATATATATACAAGCCTGCTACTAAGCATGATAGTTTAGTTTCTTGTCCGCGTTGCTCATTTCTGCCATTTTATCATTTATACAAATAGTTATTTTGGCAGAGCAGGGCATACCGAGAGTTCATATGCGTCTAGACGGTGTGATTAAAGACTGCATATATTCTTTTTCGCCGTTTATGTCTTTTCCAATTTCAATGTTGGGAACGACATTATGTATAGTAGACTTAACTTAGACGCTTTATTATACGTAATCCGCCTTACTGAGGCGTTATCATTACGTCTTCAAGAAAAGATTTACGGGATATTATTCTCAATGTAATTTCTTTTGAGGGCAGTAGTTTGTTCACGTATAACTCCGCCCTTCAGTGGCTGATTGGAGTTAGTTAGACGTGACGCAGCCCTAGCTACATCCACACGCGTGGATAGTAAGGTTAAGAACTCTCTCAGAGTCGCTTCGTTCTCGGAGGAGCTTCTCTTCGACGGCAACTTTTCGGCAATCCATGAATTGCTCGATTTACACATTCTCTTGTCTATCTAGTGTTACAAGAGATTCAGACTGGGGCAAACATTCGGTGGTTGATTCAGAGAGTGCCGCCGCAGTTGCCAGACCCGAGTGTGGCTGTTATGACGGTTGCCAGTCAAACAGATTGGGATATAATACTGATCCCTACGGATTCGAAGTGCCAGGGTCTTTGGGTTCCGCAGTCTTTTAGCAATCAGTTTTCTTCCGCGGAATAATGTTTTTTAGGCTTGCTTTATGTCATTGCATGAACATTATTCAGAAACGCATGCCCAAATTCCTGTCCTTTAATTCGACAGTAGTGGCGTATCTCCGGAACCAGGGAGGCACTCTTTCGTTTCCGTTATTCAATTTAATGGAAAGAATCCGTCTGTTGGTTATAGTACACCAAGTTCAGTTTTGGTCCGTCATATTCCGGGTCGTCTGATTGTTTTATCGGACTCCCGTTCTCTTACGGGTCGCTTGTTGCTGTCAGAATGGACTCTCAACAAACAAGTATTCAATCAGATTTGCTATCTATGGGAGCGCCCAATGATGATTTATTTATGACACAGCTTGCTAATCAATTGCAGACGTATGTGTTGGCTTGTCCAGATCTCTGAGCTAATATTGCTCTATTGATCTATAGGACGGAATGATAGGATACGCGTATCCTCCGGCGCTGTTGTTTTAGCGGGTATTGCTAAGATAAACAACCACAATACATTTCTGTTGATAGCATCTCTATCTTCACAGAGATCATGAGTAATTTACTCTCTTGTCTCCTGTGGGTCTTAACGTGAAATCTTCCTCTATGTGAGGATCTTTTTCACTGGGTAAATCGTGTCATCTTTATCACAACCAGCAAGGTCGCAACCTTCATGTATTCCGTTGTGTGGTCCGTATTGCATTGTAAGCACTGTACTGGACGAGCTTTGGACGCGATTTCTTACTATAGGAGATCCTCTTCTTCGCTATTCTATGCGGCTAAAGTGGAGGCTCTTCCGTCGTGGTGTAGGGATCATTATGTTCATATTGTTGATCCCTCCATACTACTCATTGCTATTTTTTAGTATACTTGTTTCACAAGATCTACTGCAGCCTGTTATTATTTAGGTTATAGGTTTATGTTACCTCATACCTATGCACTCTACGATAGTTTACAATTGAGTCTTTTGTCTCTTTATCTAAGTCAGTTAGTAACTTTTTGATAAATAGACTTAGAATCTTTAGATTAAATTCCTATACGGATTTTAACTTCGGTTCTTATTTAGCTAAGTAATCATTTGAGCCTCTGGAAACAGTAGTTTTCAAATTCTGACCTTTTAGACAGTAATTCTGTTGGTTTCTCTTTTACTGTAGAGTCAGTGAGTTTCATGCACTATCGATGGATGATTTTCACTTTCATAGTTTCGGAATCAATACTTCCGTTACTATTTAGGTTGGATTGTTGCATAAGAGTTAGGCTCCTATTATCCGGAACCTATTATTTTAAGGTCCTTCCGTCTTCGTATGGGCATAGGCCTTTACTCTTTCCGGGTACAGTTTATGTATTTATAAACAGATATCTGTTTTTACAAAGGGCGTAAGCTTCTTCTGTCTTTGATGTCTAGTAGAAGGACGTTACGCTCCATTTTATTGTTAATGGATTCTATTAACTATCGGTACTGCTTATGGTATATCATTGACTTAGCAGTTGTGCTTAAGATTTCGGCTCATGAAGTAAGAGTTCTTCTACTTCTTGGGCTTACATTAATAGTGTCGCTATTATAGATTTTTGAAGGCTGCTCATTGCGCTCAGCCATCCACATTCATGAATTTTATCTCAGAAATATCGAGTCCATTTCTGGAGGCCTCTATTGTTAGGTCTATTATCTACTGCTCAGAATGTCATTCACTTAACAGTTGCTACTATAGCTAGGTAGGCTGTCTGTTTCGGCAGTGTCTCCGTTCGGCTGCCCTCTTCGCTCTGGGCTATTTGACCCAGGGCAAGAAAAGGGGGGGGGGGGGGGGGGTGTTCCCTTAGGTCACCTGCTTTATAGTGAAAAGCAAGGGAATGCCTCCTCCAAGTCAGTATTTCTGAGTCGCTTCCGGGATGGTTTTTTGGGTCACCTGTTTTACTATGAAAACAAGGGGATACCTCCTCCGGAGTTAGTAATTCTGAGCTGTTATTGGGATGGTTGTTTAGTGAGAAGTTTAGGTTTTTAAAATTCATTCAAGTCTTAGCTTTTAAAGTATAGCTTTTGAATATTGCATATGTCAACGGACATGATTATGCAATCCTCAGACACTTTTAGGAGTATAAGAGTCTCTATTCTCTAGACTTACTTTATTTATTGGCTTACTTTAAAAATTATTAGTATAAGGATTATATTGGATATTAATAGAGTACATGGATGTATGAAGCTCAATTTTGGAAGGTGTTGTATCTTTCTAATTTATCATAAATAAGAAAGATACATGTAAGGCCTATTACTTCTTTTTCCCTACAGGGGATGACTCTATTTTATTTTTTTGAGCGTATTCCATTTTGCTCTATGTCCTTGGCCCTCCAGCCTTTTTACTATTCAGCTATGTCTGGGTCATTGGTACAGTATAAAAATGTTAAAAAATTTATAGTAATTTATATATTTTTTATACTTACCAATGACCCAGACGGGGATGGCCCTCCCAGGAGTTGGGAACTCTTGCCTCCCCGCTGAGTACATAGTGCTTACCAGGCACTGGTTATTAGAATGATTAATGGCGCCAATTTCGGAACGTCCTTGACACTGCGCATGCGCAGTAGGGGCGAAGTGTGGAGGGCCTTTCAGGACATGTTTTCTTTAGTTTTAGATGCAAATTTTGGGGATTGGGGGGCAAAATTTGTGTTTGGCCCTATATTTTAAGAGTTAGCACCAGCTATGTCTGGGTCATTGGTAAGTATAAAAAATATATTAATTACTATAAATTTTTTAACTTTTTCAATAAACCGTACTAATATGGATATCATTAGAACCAGCTCGATGAGCTGGTTCTAATGATATCCATATTTGTCTGGCTTTATTGAGAAACTTCCGAGATATTTTAGGCTGTGGTAGGCTCATCCCGGTCAATTTTCTGGCCGATTTTGGTCGCCATGTTAGGTAAAGGGTTAAATACAAGTATTTCTGGTTGATATAATTTTACTTTTAATTGATAAATAGAAGATTTTTTTTTGAGGGTGGTGTATATAATAAAACAATTATGGACTTTTATGGTGGTGAGTATGATGTGATATGAACCGAAAACATTTATATTGACCTCGGCTAAGGCCTCAGTCAATATAAGTTTTTTAGGTTCATATCACATATCCACCACCACAAAAGTCCATAATTGTACAATATTCACCAGAAGCATGGTTGTTTTTAACAGTGTGGTACATAACCCATTCTCTAACAGACAACAGTAAAGTATATTACGAATTTTGTTTTCTCTTTTCAAATCATATTTTATCACCCCTCAAGAGAAGCAGCCCATTTTATTTAGAGGTTTCTGATCTTTGCTTTTGAAGAAAGAATTTTTAAAAAGCAGGGATGAAACTTTGCTGGGCTTCTTTCATTTTGTTGTAGGGTTCTATTTGTCATTCTGCCCTCTAGTTAAACCATTAACGTGGAGTGTATTGTGATCTTCCCATGTGTTTTGTATTCTTAACCCTTTGAACCCCTGGTGGTATCTTCCATAAATGGCAGCATTTGGAACAATCCATATTCATTATTTGGGGGTAGACCAATTAATATTCTCAACTTCCAGCCTTAGGGCTTCATGTTTAAAATATAATGGCAGCAATTGGAAGAGTCCATATTCATTATTTGGGGGGGGGGGGGGGCGGGGGGGGGGGGGGGGGGAGGGGGGGGGGGGTAGACCAATTAATATTTTCAACCTCTAGCATTAGGGCTGCATGTTTAAAATATTGATTGATCTACCCCACACATTCCCTTAGCAGTCATCCCAGTTAATGAAATTATGATGTTTCTGGGCTGGGAAAGTGGCCCCTCTTTTTAAATGGGTTAAGATTCTGTATGTTTATCATGGCAGGATTTGAAATTAATTTCCATTTAGGCCCCACAAAGTAGATTTTCTGTTTCTCGTGCCATTTTTTTATAAAATTGCATACGTTTTTTTATTTTATTTTTTATTGTTGTAAATATTTCTTTGCCATCAAAAGTTCATGTTCTTGGTTTGTTTTATGTTTTAGGCCTCATAATCTATTTATGTACACTTTCTATCTCAGCTATACCTTTTGTGAGACGACTGAGATGACTGATACCAAGCGAAATTCCAATGAAGAGATTCGAAGAAAAACGAATCGGATAGCCGATTTTGACTCAAACCGAATACTAACTTAAGATTCAAAATCTAATCAAATCTCGAAGCTTTGAAGGGCCCTATTTAGACTTTGTTAAAAAGGGTGTCTTTGATAATGACGTTTTCATAATAATAATATGTGGATGACGTTCAGCTAGAGGCAAATATTGTTTTGTGCTTACATTTGTTTTAATACAGTGGATTGGAGAGTGTAAGCACTGTCTAATTAATTTTTATCAAAGCATTTGGTCATGACCAGATTTTATCTTCCAAAAACCAACAGTCTCTGTCAATGAAATAAAAGAGTTAACCCTTTACCTAACATGAAAAGCCGACGACACTTGCAAAAAAAATATTCTAAACTAATTTTTTTTCATTTTTTGTCTCAAAAACATAGGTTATGACCCCTCATTGGAACAAGTTCGTTCCAACGAGGGGTCATAACCTATGTTTTCAAGACAAAAAATGAAAAAATAATGAAATTTAATTGCCGATTTTTGAGAATAGCGCTGGCCGGTTTTGGTTGTTACCCTGGGTAAAGGGTTAATTTGCCAATTTTGTCTTAATTGAAAGGATTTGGGAGCACGATGGCTCAGTGGTTACAGCATTGGTCTTCAAACCAAAAGGTCCATGGTTCGATTCCTACTAGTAGTAACTATGTTGTGTCCCTCAATCAGTGCTAATCTTGCTTGTGCAGAGTTACTACATTGGGGAGACTGACAGTTGGTGGTTCTCTTTGGGTACTGTGGCTTCCTTCAGTAAAACTGTCTGACACAATGTTAAGCTGGCTATCAAAAGTATCATTAAACCCAATTACAAAAAAAAATTGAAAAGATCTAATTCATAATCGTCATATTATCTCCCCTGATTTGCAAATCTTATTTCATCCCTGGAGTGCATCAAGGTGCTATATGCAATGCTTTACAGGGTTCCCACTCAAATAAATTTTGTCCTCTTCCTTGAAAAGTGCTTGAAATTGTTTCTAACCTTGAAAAGTACTTTATTTTTCATCACTTCCCTTGAAAAGTACTTAAAACAAGCTATTAATTGAAAATAGAATGTTTTCATTTTTGGAATTCATAGATAAAAAACAATGACAGGTCTGAAGCTGAATTTGAATAGCACCCAATGGTTTGGACCATTACATTTGGTAAAGAGTAGATATAGATGGGATTTACACTGAGGTTGTACCGTGCACAGGGTTAATTACTCATTTAACAATGAAAAGTTTTTATAACCAGAAAGTGTGACTAACCCTGTGCAGTGAACAGGGTTAGTCACACTTTCTGGTTATAAAAAATGTTTGACTATCATATCACATACTACATGAAAATATACACTGACTGAGGCTGTTAACCCTTTACCTAACACAAAAAGCAGACAACACTTGCAAAAAAAAATTCTTGAATAACTATTATTTTCATTTTTTGTCTCAAACACATAGGTTATGACCCCTCATTGGAACGAGCTCGATGAGCTCGTTCCAATGAGGGGTCATAACCTCTGTTTTAGAGACAAAAAATGAAAAAATAATGAAAATTAATTTGACGATTTTTTAGAATAGCGCTGGCCGGTTTGGGCCGTTATGTTAGGTAAAGGGTTAACGTGCACAGAGTTACTTGGTTACATATTCATACATAGGGTTTCAGGATTCAAGGAACAATTTTAAATAATTATACTGGATTGTGGAAATTGTTTTAAAGTGAATTCCAAAAATGAAAACATATTCTATTTTCAATTAATACCTCATTTTAAATTCAGTTTTCCCACAAACTCTGAGATGAAAAGTTTAATGACAACCGACACCACATACATGTACATGCGATGCTACAAAAGCAGCCAGCAACGACATCTCTCTATCCCTTGAGTGCCACAAGTTGCCATCTGCAATGCTTTAACATTGCAGATGGCACCTTGTTGCACTTGAGGTACATTATATATCCAGCTAGTTGGGTGTTCCAGAAATCGGGTTCTCTAGGCAGAAATTCTTTTGTGTTTTTCATGGTATTGTAACTTCATATCAAAATTACAATGATCCTTAAAATTCTTGAAAAGTGCTTAAATAGTGCTTGAATTTGATCAACTGATGTCAGTGGGAACCCTGCTTTAGCATTGCAGATGGTGCTTTGATGAATTCAAGGAATGTTTTGTAAGTAATTGTAAGTTATCAAAAAAAAAAATGAACTATTGATAAAATTTTGAACAAACATTTTCCTGAGAAACAGGGTTTCAAGATTTTATTATGATAAATTCTATTTAAGGCCCCACAAAGTAGATCTTTTGTTTCTCAGGCTATTTATTTTAAAATTGCATGTGGGCAGGCATATTTTTATACTGTACCAATGACCCAGACATAGCTGGTGCTAACTCTTAAAATATAGGGCCAAACACAAATTTTGCCCCCCAATCCCCAAAATTTGCATCTAAAACTAAAGAAAACATGTCCTGAAAGGCCCTCCACACTTCGCCCCTACTGCGCATGCACAGTGTCAAGGACGTTCCGAAATTGGCGCCATTTATCATTCTAAGTTTGGCCCTTCATCAGTTAACATCTGACTGATCTTTGTTCTTTTAAATCTCAGTTTAAATGATGCCAGACACATAAATATTAGTGAAATGGTGATTCTAAGGAGGATAGAAAAGGAGGAGAGGAAAAGAATGTGTGACAGAATATTATCAGGGCTGTAACTTAAAATTTTTTAATGAAATTATGTTAAGTTACCTATTTTCAAGGCAGCAGCCATTTTGTTGTCATTCTGATTATTTAGTTACACTGTTTTTTCAAGTGTTTTCCTCTCTCCCTGTCCTTTAAGTTCCCCCTTGCTATTCTCCCATGCTTTTGGCATAGTTTCTGTAATTATTATTACTAAAATTTCTTGGGAGTTTTAGCTGAATAACAGAATGAATTCTGTTCTTTCCCCATGTTTACGTCTTCACCTACGGGTGGTTAGGCGTTGTGTTCTGCATCTACCATCTGATGTTCTGCAGTTTCTTCCCTGGAAGTCTCTGTTTTGCATCAGATAGTGTATTTTTGGTAACTGATTTCGGGCCTGGGTGCCTGGAGTCTTATTTTAGTGTTTTTACACTCATTGTTTACATTTACAACAGCCCTCTGTGTGAGGGGGGGATTTCTAAATAATAATATCTTTATGTTATTTTAATCATAACTAGATACATTATTATTGTTCGTAAGTGTTGAATAAATTGTTTAAAATATTTTTAAAATTTTTGTCCACACTTAGGCTTGGGATCCATTGGGGCTCAACGTTACTTTTCAGAAACTTGGGCTGTTCTGAAAAAATATTTTTTCAAAATATTTTGATTTCAATTATTTTTTCTATATTAATGGATCATATTATTATTATGTATTTTGATTGCCAGGGGTTAGTGCGAGTACCAGGACTTGTTTTCTTTTCACATTGAAAGGATATTGATCAATTGTTTTAAGAGGAAGTCTTCCTCTGACCTTATTATCATTCTATATGTGGTCAGTGTACTCGCATTAACTCCTGTTCTGTATCGTATGATTTCGATGACAATATGGGAAGCGTATGTCACGGTATGTTGTTGGGGATTTGGACACTCCGGTCCTTTCCCCGCAGGGTCACTCTACTTTATCAATTTCTATTTCAGACGATCAAGATTAGGGTGATGTATCTGTGATGTCTTCCAACAGTGTGCCTCCGTCGTCACAATTAATGAAGGGCTAGCGGAAAAGTGCTCATGTAATACGCCAATTGCCTAAGAGGACCCTAGTAGGTTCGACGGCCTTTGACGTCCGCTAGCTCGCCCGGTGTAGCGTCCATTCACCGAATGGTTCGGCAGCCGGGTTCGTCCGTTGCGGTCTAGAAGGAATTTTGGGGTGATGCGAGCACTATAAAATTAACTTAATGCACACCCAGTGACGGCGGATCGGAGGGAGAACGAAGGAAGCCTTTTAGTCCGGTTCATAGCTCGTTCCGGTCCATCCGGACGGCAAGCGAGAGAGGCCCCTCTCTCGTTCAACAACATCTGGCCCCAGATGTTGTGGTACAAATGTGTCGCTAGCGGAGCATACGTCCGTCGCTCGGGACGCTCCGTTGTATAGGCAGTCCGCTGAGACTGCTAAGGCTTCCTCTTCTCGTCAGCGCACACGACCGCACCTTGGCTGCGTGACCGCCGATATATTACCAGCTTCGCCGATCAAGGATTCTTTGGCGACCAGGTCACACCATCCGGCAGCCAGGGATTCGAGACCGATGGACTCCGGACGTTCGCATAGGAAAAGTATGCGGGAGCCATCTGATGCGGAGCTGCCCTCGGCGAAGCAGCGATAGACTGCGCCTCCGCAGGTCTCGACGCCGGACATTCTTGTGCACATAGCACAGCTTATCGCAGCATCCCAGCAGCCGACAGAAACGGTGTCGGATCGAGAATTATCCGACAGCGCTGGATCGGTAGCCGGGGACTCGAGGCCTGCAGACTCCGGACGTTCGCATAGGAAGTGTGCGGGAGTCAACGTACACGGAGCTTCCAGCGGCAATGCATCGTAAGTCCGCTACTGCACAGGCCTCAGGAACGGACGTGCTTTCCTTAATAGCACAGTTTATCGCAGCATCCCAGCATCAACTGAATCTGTCGCATATATTTTATCCGACGATGCTGGGTCGGGACGCTCCGCGGAAGCGGGTACGGACGTCCGAAAGTTTCATCCGGTCCGACGGGATACCGAAAGGGATTCGGAGGATTTCAAGCTTTCCCTTTCGGAAAACATATGCTGCGATGCCGGATAAGAAACTGATAGCGTCGGTGGACTTAGAAATTTTTGGTTCGGTTCAGGGACATCGTCCCTCAGTTCCGACATAGTCCAATAATGTCACACAAACTTTCGAATTATTGAACGACGCTATATATATTATTATTTTATGCTTGCTATCCAAGCATTTCTGGTTTCTTGTTCGAAGAGTTATGGAGATGTCTTTCAAAAGTGTGCCTCTGTCGTCATAGTTAATGAAGAGTTAGCGGCAATAAGTGCTCATGGAATATGTCTATCGCTTACGGAGTGACATTCGCTAGCTCACCCGGTGTAGCGTACATTCATCGAATGGTTCGGCTGCCGGGTTCGTCCGTTGCGGTCTAGGAAGGAGATTTGGGTGATGCGAGCACTTTAATTACTTTAGTACTCACCCAGTGACGGCAGATTGAGGACAGATCGGAGGAAGCCAACAACATAGGGGACCGCATGTTGTGGTTCAGATATTTTACATTCGGAGCATATGTCCGTTGCTCGGGACGCTCCGTTATATTGACAGTCCGAGAGACTGTCTTTTATGCTTCCTCATCCTCACAGCAGGGCACACGACCGCACATTGGCTACGTGACCTCGAGTATCCGATCAGTTTCGGCATTCAGTGATTCCACGGCGAATAGGTCGCGCCATCCGGTAGCCAAGGGACACGAGGCCTATACACTCCGTTCGCTCGCATATTGGAAGTATGCACGGGGTAACGATCTCGGAGCTTCCTGCGGCAATGCATCGTAAGACCGCTTCTCCTCAGGCCTCAGTGACGGACGTGCTATCCGAGTTAGCACAGTTGTTTCGCAGCATCCCAGCAATTGACAGTTTCTCGGTCGAATCAGGAATTATCCGACGGCGCTGGGTCGGTGCGGTCCGCGGTTGCATCAGCTACGGACGACCGAACGCTTTATAGGGTCCGACAGGATGGCGAAAGGGATTCGAAAGATTTCGAGTTTTCCCTTTAGTAGTATCGGAAGATGCCTTTCATATCTTCTGGCATTTCTTCCAGTGATTATTTTTCGGACTTCATTGCTGCGATCTTGGATAAGAGACTTATAGCGTCATTGGACTCGGATTTTTCGATCGGTACAGGGACATTGTTCCTGACTTACCGACGCAGTCCAATATTGTCATTACAACATGTGTTTTATTTTTCGACGCTATATATTTATATATATATACAAGCCTGCTACTAAGCATGATAGTTTAGTTTCTTGTCCGCGTGGCTCATTTCTGCCATTTTATCATTTTTACAAATAGTTTATTTTGGCAGAGCAGGGCATACCGAGAGTTCATATGCGTCTAGACGGTGTGATTAAAGACTGCATATATTCTTTTTCGCCGTTTATGTCTTTTCCAATTTCAATGTTGGGAACGACATTATGTATAGTAGACTTAACTTAGACGCTTTATTATACGTAATCCGCCTTACTGAGGCGTTATCATTACGTCTTCAAGAAAAGATTTACGGGATATTATTCTCAATGTAATTTCTTTTGAGGGCAGTAGTTTGTTCACGTATAACTCCGCCCTTCAGTGGCTGATTGGAGTTGGTTAGACGTGACGCAGCCCTAGCTACATCCACGCGTGGATAGTAAGGTTAAGAACTCTCTCAGAGTCGCTTCGTTCTCGGAGGAGCTTCTCTTCGACGGCAACTTTCCGGCAATCCATGAATTGCTCGATTTATACATTCTCTTGTCTATCTAGTGTTACAAGAGATTCAGACTGGGGCAAACATTCGGTGGTTGACTCAGAGAGTGCCGCCGCAGTTGCCGGACCCGAGTGTGGCTGTTATGACGGTTGCCAGTCAAACAGATTGGGATATATACTGATCCCTACGGATTCGAAGTGCCAGGGTCTTTGGGTTCCGCAGTCTTTTAGCTATCAGTTTAACTTCCGCGGAATAATGTTTTTTAGGCTTGCTTTATGTCATTGCATGAATATTATTCAGAAACGCATGCCCAAATTCCTGTCCTTTAATTCGACAGTAGTGGCGTATCTCCGGAACCAGGGAGGCACTCTTTCGTTTCCGTTATTCAATTTAATGGAAAGAATCCGTCTGTTGGTTATAGTACACCAAGTTCAGTTTTGGACCGTCATATTCTGGGTCGTCTGATTGTTTTATCGGACTCCCGTTCTCTTACGGGTCGCTTGTTGCTGTCAGAATGGACTCTCAACAAACAAGTATTCAATCAGATTTGCTATCTATGGGAGCGCCC
Organism: Pictodentalium vernedei; assembly: GCA_031216915.1. Lineage (NCBI taxonomy): Eukaryota > Metazoa > Mollusca > Scaphopoda > Dentaliida > Dentaliidae > Pictodentalium > Pictodentalium vernedei. Next base: position 71,867,800 of record CM062294.1, on the reverse strand, counting down.
AATGATGTTTTATTTATGACACAGCTTGCTAATCATTTGCAGACGTATGTGTTGGCTTGTCCAGATCTCTGAGCTAATACTGTTAACGCTCTATTGATCTATAGGACGGAATGATAGGATACGCGTATCCTCCGGCGCTGTTGTTTTAGCAGGTATTGCTAAGATAAACAACCACAATACATTTCTGTTGATAGCATCTCTATCTTCACAGAGATCATGAGTAATTTACTCTCTTGTCTACTGTGGATCTTAACGTGAAATCTTCCTCTATGTGAGGATCTTTTTTCACTGGGTAAATCGTGTCATCTTTATCACAACCAGCAAGGTCGCAACCTTCATGTATTCCGTTGTGTGGTCCGTATTGCATTGTAAGCACTGTACTGGACGAGCTTTGGACGCGATTTCTTACTATAGGAGATCCTCTTCTTCGCTATTCTATGCGACTAAAGTGGAGGCTCTTCCGTCGTGGTGTAGGGATCATTATGTTCATATTGTTGATCCCTCCATACTACTCATTGCTATTTTTTAGTATACTTGTTTCACAAGATCTACTGCAGCCTGTTATTATTTAGGTTATAGGTTTATGTTACCTCATACCTATGCACTCTACGATAGTTTACAATTGAGTCTTTTGTCTCTTTATCTAAGTCAGTTAGTAACTTTTTGATAAATAGACTTAGAATCTTTAGATTAAATTCCTATACGGATTTTAACTTCGGTTCTTATTTAGCTAAGTAATCATTTGAGCCTCTGGAAACAGTAGTTTTCAAATTCTGACCTTTTAGACAGTAATTCTGTTGGTTTCTCTTTTACTGTAGAGTCAGTGAGTTTCATGCACTATCGATGGATGATTTTCACTTTCATAGTTTCGGAATCAATACTTCCGTTACTATTTAGGTTGGATTGTTGCATAAGAGTTAGGCTCCTATTATCCGGAACCTATTATTTTAAGGTCCTTCCGTCTTCGTATGGGCATAGGCCTTTACTCTTTCCGGGTACAGTTTATGTATTTATAAACAGATATCTGTTTATTACAAGGGCGTAAGCTTCTTCTGTCTTTGATGTCTAGTAGAAGGACGTAACGCTCCTTTTTATTGTTAATGGATTCTATTAACTAGCGTACTGCTTATGGTATATCATTGACTTAGCAGTTGTGCTTAAGATTTCGGCTCATGAAGTAAGAGTTCTTCTACTTCTTGGGCTTACATTAATAGTGTTGCTATTATAGATTTTTGAAGGCTGCTCATTGCGCTCAGCCATCCACATTCATGAATTTTATCTCAGAAATATCGAGTCCATTTCTGGAGGCCTCTATTGTTAGGTCTATTATCTACTGCTCAGAATGTCATTCACTTAACAGTTGCTACTATAGCTAGGTAGGCTGTCTGTTTCGGCAGTGTCTCCGTTCGGCTGCCCTCTTCGCTCTGGGCTATTTGACCCAGGGCAAGAAAAGGGGGGGGGGGGGGGAGGGTGTTCCCTTGGGTCACCTGTTTTTACTATGAAAACAAGGGGATACCTCCTCCGGAGTTAGTAATTCTGAGCTGTTATTGGGATGGTTGTTTAGTGAGAAGTTTAAGTTTATAAAATTCATTCAAGTCTTAGTTTTTAAAGTATAGCTTTTGAATATTGCATATGTCAACGGACATGATTATGCAATTCTCAGACACTTTTAGGAGTATAAGAGTCTCTATTCTCTAGACTTACTTTATTATTGGCTTACTTTAAAAATTATTAGTATAAGGATTATTGGATATTAATAGAGTACATGGATGTATGAAGCTCAATTTTTGGAAGGTGTTGTATCTTTCTAATTTATCATAAATAAGAAAGATACATGTAAGGCCTATTACTTCTTTTCCCTACAGGGGATGACTCTATTTTATTTTATTGAGCGTATTCCATTTTGCTCTATGTCCTTGGCCCTCCAGCCTTTTTACTATTCAGCTATGTCTGGGTCATTGGTACAGTATAAAAATGTTAAAAAATTTATAGTAATTTATATATTTTTTATACTTACCAATGACCCAGACGGGGATGGCCCTCCCAGGAGTTGGGAACTCTTGCCTCCCCGCTGAGTACATAGCGCTTACCAGGCACTGGTTATTAGAATGATAAATGGCGCCAATTTCGGAACGTCCTTGACACTGCGCATGCGCAGTAGGGGCGAAGTGTGGAGGGCCTTTCAGGACATGTTTTCTTTAGTTTTAGATGCAAATTTTGGGGATTGGGGGGCAAAATTTGTGTTTGGCCCTATATTTTAAGAGTTAGCACCAGCTATGTCTGGGTCATTGGTAAGTATAAAAAATATATAAATTACTATAAATTTTTTAACTTTTTTTGTTTTTATTTGTGTAATTATTTCTTTGCCATCAAAAGTTCATGTTATTGGTTTGTTTTATGTTTTTGGCATCATAATCTACAGAATAGTATGTGTAGTTGTGTATTTTATCCCTTGAGTGCAAAAAGGCCTTGTGGTGCTAAAGCATTGCAAAGCCTTTTTTCACTCAAGGGACAAATTTATCAGTTATTTATTAATTTGCGTCAAATATCAGACATTATCCATTCAATTTTTATTTTTACCTGCGTCGCCAGCGGCAGAGCAGGTCTAGTAACGGCTCGACTCTGTCTGTCAGTCCGTCTGTCCGAAACACTTTTTCCGTCAAGGTTTTCGTGGCTTGTATGAAAGGGAATGATTTTATATTTGGTCTGCTGCTTCATAATGATGAGTTGTATCATGTAAGCAATTTTCAGATCTGCTGTGCAGCCACTTCCTGTTTGCCGATACTTTGAAATTTTACTGTACCTACTGAACATTGAAATTTTTTGTCAAACTTTTCTCAGCTTCTATGCAAGGAATTGATTGTACATTTCATCTGGAGCCTGATAATGATCAGTTGTATCGTGTATGCAATTTTCAGATCTGCCATGCAGCCACTTCCTGTTTGCCGATTCAATTGCATGCAGCGACGCAGGTCCAGACCCGGTATTGGTCTTGGCTTGTTTTAAGTTTACATTGGTTATAGAAAGAGACTATGCGACAGCCAAAAGGACTATGCAGGACAGCCTGAGAAACAGATTTTAAACTTTTTTTTAGGCCTAACTGTCTTTTTCAGATATAAGACATTTGAAAATCCTATGGGAACAATGAGAAGTTCCATTATAGACCTTGTTACTCTATACTTCCATCATTAACATGCCTAAATGTTATCCTACACATTTTGTGGAATTCTGCATTGCGTACTTTAGTTAATTATCACCACACAGTAAGAGTATCTGTAACCCAGGGGCCTACAGAACTTGTTACTCTATACTTCCATGCCTAACTGTCTTTTTCAGATATGAGACATATACGATAATACCATAGTGTGTTTTGATATGTTTGATATCTCAACGAGTTGAAAGTGAGTTTTTTTTGTGAAAAAAATTCACTTTCAACGAGTTGAGATATCAAACATATCAAAACACACTATGGTATTGTTGTATTTATCTTATACCGACCATTTTTGTTCTTTTCTGCATTTTTAAAAGGGTTTTGGGGATGATTTCGTGTCAAAATGTCGACTCATCTGGAGTGGAGTCGACTGCTTTCTCTTGTTGGGCATGAATACATGTGATGTGCCCAGAAAAGCTGTTGGTGCGTAACAAGGCTACAAATTCAAGTGAATGATAGAGTATAGTTCCCCTTATAAAGTGGCCCTGTAACTGGGAAAACAATTACAGAAAATATACTTACGCCTCAATTCTTATGATTTATGACAAAAATATGTTTGATAATCAATTTCACCAGATTTGACACGATTTATAAACAATTTTGCGAATGTCATCATTATATTATAATATAGAAAAAGACTATAGTCCGTTCTCCAATCTATATGACATAGGGGTATGTGTTATAGATAATCTATAACACATGGGCTATATCTTCTACAGGTATAAGATAAATTTGAATATCCTTCAGGAACAATTGCATGCTTTTTGTTAATTATCACTGGGGCCTCACAGTCAGAGTCTCTGTAACCCAGGGACCTATAGAACTTGTTACATGTACTCTATACTTCCATGCCTAACTGTCTTTTTCAGATATGAGACATTTGAAGATCCTTCAGGAACAATTGAGAAGTTCCATTATGGTACCCATTACTCTAATGCTGCTGGAGTTATGCATTATATGATTAGAATGGAACCATTCACAACATTACATATAGAACTACAAGGTGGAAGGTAATTAGTGCTAAAACATATTTGTTCTTTCATTTTGCTGATCTGGTTCAGATCCTTTGTTCTGTTCTAGAGTTCCTGCAACAGTAGAACTCTGTGAATTAAGTACCAACTTTGACAGTAGATGGTGTTGAATTAAGGCATGGGCTTTATGAGCTGCAGTCAAGAGGCCTCTGCCAGCTGAAGGCCTCCAGAGATTAAGTGAAAAGTTACTTCATTTGTAAATGCAGAATGAAAGTATAAGTATGCTGAATTATCTCTTTAACCACCTGCACACTGATGTCAAAATATCTAAATTTCAGACTGCAATTGTTTCCCATCATGCAACTAGAAATTTAATCAATTCAGTCTTGTTTGACAGAGCTCAATGAGCTCTGTCAAACAAGATTGAATTGGTTAAATTTCTAGTTGCATTATGGGTATAATGGCTACTTGAATTATTGATATTTTGACACCAGAGTGCAGGGAGTTAAAAAGGGCTCAATTAATATACTGTATAATATACTGGAATTTTTTTCTTGTCCATCATTCTGACTCATTGGCACTGGCAATCCTGATTACAATGACTCGATCTCATACTCGCTAATGGCCTGTACAAGAAATTGCTCATTCCGTCAAAACTTTCTTTCTTCTTTCATCATTGCTTTGCAGTTGTGCTTGCACCAAAGACAAAAGTGCTGATAGAGGGTAGATTAGTATTGTTCTGTGATGTAATTTGAATTTATGTTATCCTGCACATTTTGTGGAATTCTGCATTGTGTGCTTTTGTTAATTATCACTGGGGGCCTCATAGTCAGAGTATCTCTAACCCAGGGGCCTACAATATCATAATTCGGCCCTGTTTAACCCACTGCACACTAATGTCGAAATATCTAAAATTCATGATGCGGTTTTTTCCCCTCATTGAGCACTGTAAAACAAGATTTAATTGGTTAAATTCCCAGTTGCATTATTAGTAAAAATGGCTACTTGAAATATGGATATTTTGCCATCAGAGTGAAGGGTGTTAAACAATATTTATTTCCAATAGTATCTGGTAGTAATGTACAATAGTATGTGGAGTAGAACTCCGTGAATTAAGTACCAACTTTGACAGTAGAGAATAGTAATTTAAATAGATTACCCATTTAATCCTTTACCTAACACAGACAATATCAAATTTTATTATTAGCTCAACTTTGACGTTAGTCAAATTTTTAGCTCAACTTGACATTGACGTAAGTCAAATTTTTAGCTCAACTTTGACATAACTCAAATTTGAGGTTATGCCATGGCCCGTCGTCTGTCTGTCTGTCCATCCATCTGTCTATCTGTTCATCAATAATTCAATACGGCTTGGGCTAGAGGCCGTATTCATGAACCGATCTTTACGAAACTCTTTGAGTACCTTTGTTATCACTGTGGGACGAGAACGAGTGTTTTGGGGTGCGGTCTGAAATTCAAAATGGCCACTGGCAGCCATTTTGTACCAAAATTAGTGCAATCAGTGTTTTGTACAGAACTTCTGTTTGAAACTTCTGATTTGAATTAATTTTTATATGAATGTTTAGTAACATCGTCTACATCACATATAATACAGGTTTTTTTCTCGTGCAGACATTATGCAAATTAGATGGACTTTGATTTATTCAGTGCTACTTATAATGCACAGTAGGTACACATGTCAATACGCCTCGGGCTAGGGGCTGTATTTATGAACCAATCTTCACGAAACTTCTTGGGTACCTTTGTTATCACCTCGGAATGAGAACTAGTGTTTCTGGGTGCGGTCCAAAATTCAAGATGGCTGCCAGCGGCCATTTTGTACCGAAATTAGGTCCATTCAGTTTTTTGTCACAACTTCTATACAGCTCATATTTGTGAACTGATCTTCACGAAACTTCTTGGGTACCTTTGTTTTCACCCTGGGACAGGAATGAGTGTGTTTTTGTTTCTATACAGCTCAGGCTAGAGACCGTATTTATGAACCGATCTTTACGAAATTTCTTGGGTACCTTTGTTATCACCTTGGGACGAGAACAAGTTTTTGGGGTGCGATCCAAACTTCAAGATGGCCATTTTGTACCGAAATTAGGTACAATCAGTTCTTTGTACAGAACTTTTATATAAAGGTTCTGATTTGAATAAATTTTTGAATGAATGTTTAGTAACATTGAATACATCACATATAATACAGGTTTTTTTCTCGTGCAGAAATTATGCAAATTAGATGAACTTTGATTTATTCAGTGCTACTTATACACAGTAAGTGCACATGTCAATACGGCTCAGGCTAGAGGCTCTATTTATGAACTGATCTCCACGAAACTTCCTGGGCACCTTTGTTATCACCCTGGGATGAGAACGAGTGTTTTTGGGTTCGGTCCGAAATTCAAGATGGCTTCCAGTGGCCATTTTGTACCAAAATTAGGTACAATCAGTTTTTGGTACAGAACTTCTATATGAAGGTTCTGATTAGAATAAATTTTTGAATGAATGTTTAGTAACATGGAATACATCACATATAATGCAGGTTTTCTTCTCATGCAGAAATTATGCAAATTAGATGAACTTTGATTTATTCCGTCCTAGTTATACACAGTAAATGTACATGTCAATACGGCTCGGTCTAGAGGCTGAATTTATGAACCGATCTTCATGAAACTTCTTGGGTACCTTTGTTATCACCTTGGGACAGGAACGTGTGTATTGGGGTGCCTTTGTTATCACTGCTATGAGAACAAATATTTTGGGGTTCAGTCAGACCCACTCTGGGACTCAGAGATTTCTTTTCTAGTTTAGCATCTGATTGTCACCCACCTTTTCAATACTTTACCTATACACTTGTTACAGGCTACGGTCAGCATTTATGTACAGACCATTACAATACTTTATATGTATCTGTGTTATCAAGTCATTACCTAGATGTGTGTCTTTGCTGTGTCACATACTATACATGTACATGTCTTACACAAGTTGAGATACAGTGTCATTGACACTTTCATTTTATAAAGTATTGTGATGAATTGACGGTAACATGGTCTTGAGGTTTGTGGCTCAGAGCTTATGTTCAACTGAGACGTGAAGCAAACCTCAGACCATGTTACTGTCAGCTCATCACAATAACGTATATGTTCCAATAAGACACTACCCATAGCCCAAAACCTACATCGTGAAACACGAGAGGCTTATTTACTAAACTTGCGATCATTAAAAGTTGCCTTGTTCAAGGCAACTTTTAACGATCACAGGTTCAGTAAATAAATAAATAATCAACAATCCAGATAAACTCATTCTATCTTTGTTCAAATGGTAAATCAGTTTGTAATTTAACAACTTTATCCTAAACAATGTCTGCTGCATGTGTGAAAAATCCAGAAAAATGAAGCGGCTTGCTAGTCACTCCATTGAAGAAGCAATTATGAAACAGGCGACGTCAATTCAAATATTTTGCATTGTGATGTCAGATGGTAACATTTGCTACTGGAGCCATAGACATAAAAGAAACTATGCCAGCTTTTATCCAATCAGAAGGGGGTGTGGGGGGAGGGGGGTGGTGGGTGGGTAGGGGGGGGCTTGGTGGCATTGCGGTAACCGGTTCTCGTCAGATCACCAAAGTTAAGCAACGTCGAGCCCGGTTAGTCCTCGGATGGGTGACCGTCTGAGCGATCGATTCGGACTCCCGCGCTGTGTCCTTGGGCAACGCACTTAACCCCGATTGTCCACATGGGGGCACGATGATGCCGTGTACTAAGGCATTCTGCACATTGATGGTGCACGTGTCTTCAGCCAATCTAACCCTGCCTGTGCTGCAGTGCGGAGTTACAATGTTGGGGAGCTGGCAGATGCTCGGTGGTTCTCTCCAGGTACTCGGGTCTTCCTCCACCCGTAAAACAGTCACGGTCATGATTAGGCATTGTCCGTAAGTATGTGACCTTAAAACACCAATAAATAAATAAATATCCAATCAGAGGGTGAGGATTTTACTCTTATTGGAACATTAAATACTATTTAGTATAATTTTAAAAAAAAATTCAACAAAAAAATTCAAGAAAACCATATCATGTAACCCTTCATTGGAACAAACTTGTCATGAAGGGTCACACGAAATGGTTCTGTTGATATTGTTTGAAGAGTAATAAAAAATTTTCAACTGCTCATTTTACATGTGGGTGGATATAACTGATTCATCGCTTGCGTAAAAAATAGTATACATAGCTCAGGAGGGTGAGTGTCATACTAGTCATGCTTTTTTGCTCACCACTAGTTACATTATGCGTTATCTCCGCCAACATGTATGGTATATGGATATTTAGTACCTGGATGTCGGTTTTAGACACTGAGCCGTAGACGAGGTGTTTAAATGAGACATCCAGCTATTAAATATCCATATACCATACATGTTGGCAGAGATAACGTTTTTGTCCCGTTTGAAACACAATAGAAACATAGTGGAAACAAATTTGTGGACGCATTTCTCACGCTCCACAGACAGTTGGACCAAATTTGTGAATAATTGTTTTGCTTTTATAAATGCAGAAGCAACAGATAGAGTTATATCCCTTGGGTCATTAAGGAAACGAGTAAACAGTATTTTGTTGACATATCGTCCTCTGAGTTCCAATGTGTTCTATGTACCTACTGGGGATGATATATATATACTCAGGGGACGATATTTGCCCTTATTTTATTTTTCTCAAGTTGTTTCATTTAATTACTCGACTATTTAATTTATAACAGCAAAAATATCATCGAATTGTCGGAAATCTGATGATATTTGTGACTATTTTCAGGTTTTTTAGTTCGATTTTTATACTGAGGCGAGCGAATGCAAAAATCTTTCATTTTTAAAACCATATACCTCCTATGTTTCGCATGCGCTTATACCCTGGATGTTGCACACTTTCATATACCTTGGATGTTGGGTGAACCCTTTGCCATGGCTATTTGTCTGACCAATCAAAAAACAGAATTGATCGGGATATAGGGACAATAGTTATTAGACCCACTTTTATCTTTAATTTCAAATTCACACTACTTAATATGTACAGACTGGAATGGCATTGCAAGTCTTTCTCCGATAAGTTTCAGTCTTACAGAGGATGACATGCAGACAGCCAATCCGGCTATGTCATCCCCCAGCAGTATATACACATTCTATCTTAACTCTTTGCCGCTGCTGGATAGTCCTGCCCAGCAAAGGGTTTCTCTTGTCACTGAAATAAATATAAGTTGGGCACATAATTGTATTTGTCCCATGTAAATTGAATGGATTTTTTCACCAATGATTTCTTGTGTTACGTTTAGATTTTGTTCAATTTTCTGAGGAGGTAGAGAGGCTTTTTTTGTTGATATGGTTTGTTGAAAGTTTTTTTATAACATTTGTTTTTTTCAACTGCTTACTCTGTAAATTATGCGGGGGACATGCAGTCGATTCATTAAGTAAAGGGGTTAAAGTAGGAATTTAATGGTCCAAAAAAAGGGTCAGATAAAGTTATAAAACATTCCACTTAACCCTTTTCCAACGCAGACAATATCAAAATTTATTATTTTAAATATCATTTTTTGAAATTTTTCATAAAATTTCAAGAAAACCATATCATGTGACCCCAACGAGCTCATTCCAACGAGGGGTCACATGATATGGTTTTGTTGAAATTTTTTGAAAATAATAATTTTTCAACTGCAGAATTTGCATATTACACGGGCGGATGCGGGCAATTCGTTGGGTAAAGGGTTAACCCTTTACTTTATGAATCAGCCACTTCCACCCACATAATTTACAAATTGAACAGTTAAAAAAAAAAAAATGTTTCTAAATATTTCAACAAAACCATATCATGTGCCCTCCTCAGGCCACATTTTCTAATGGGGGTGGGGGGTGTGGGTGGGGATTGGGGGGTCTCATGAAATGGTTTTGTTGAAATATTTTGAAAAATTTGAAAAAAGAAAATTTAAAATAACAAATTTTGATATCGTGTGAACTGGGTAAAGAGTTAACAGATTACAGATAACATAACAACCTTGTTCATTGTATATCTTGTACCAAACCATTTTCACATCATAACATCCAATTTGACCCACAAACTGTACTTGCATTAAGGAGTAAACCACTGTTAACCTTAAAGCCCTAATTACAACTCTGATCAGTTTTTGGCTCACCAACGATAGTTGTGTGAGCCTATGGCATAGCCCTCATGTCGGCATCGTCAGGGTCCGTTTTCATACATTTTGAACTTTTGTGTGCAGGTTTTGATTTTTTTTTTTTTTTTCAAGTCAGCATGCTTTTCAGGGATAGTAATATTTTATTCAACCCTTTCCATGCTTAGTTACTTGAATTTTGGACTTTTGTGTACAGGTTTTTGGCTCACCAACGTTAGTTGTGTGAGCCTATGGCATAGCCCTCATGTCGGCGTCGACGTCTGCGTCGGCGTCCGCTCTCAAATATTTTGAACTTTTGTGTACAGGTTTTGATTGTTTGGCTTTTTAAAATTTTTTTTAGCTTCTGCATATTGCTATGGTGGTTCACTATAACATTTAACTCTTTTCCAGGGTATTTTGTCTTAATTTTAACCCTTTGAATCAAATTTTAGACTTATTTTGATGTTTGCGTGCAGGTTTTGATGTTTTTTTTTTCCTTTCTTCCAAGTGGAGATTTACCTTGCAGCATATGTCCATGCTTTCTATTGTATGTAAACATGCATCTTAGAGCTATGTTTGTATTATTTAACCCTTTTCCTGCTGAATTACTTCAATTTTGGACTTTTATGTACAGCTTTTGGACTTAGGCTTACAGCTTCTTACTTTTATGTACAGGTTGTGATAAAAAAAAAACAATTTCAAGTGACGTTGACCTCACTGCATATTGCAGTGGTGGTTATTATAACATTGATATCTTTCCAGTGCATTTTTAATAAATTTTTAACCCTTTGAATAGATTTTTAGACTTATTTTGACGTTTGTGTGCAGGTTTTCATGGGTTTTTTTTTTTCCTTTCTTCCAAGTGTAGAGTTTCTGCATATTACTATGGTGGTTCACTATAACATTTAACTCTTTTCCAGGGTATTTTGTCTTAAGTTTAACCCTTTGAATCAAATTTTAGACTTATTTTGATGTTTGCGTGCAGGTTTTGATGGGTTTTTTTTCCTTTCTTCCAAGTGGAGATTTACCTTGCAGCATATGTCCATGCTTTCTATTGTATGTAAACATGCATCTTAGGGCTATGTTTGTATTATTTAACCCTTTTCCTGCTGAATTACTTCAATTTTGGACTTTTATGTACAGCTTTTGGACTTAGGCTTACAGCTTCTTACTTTTATGTACAGGTTGTGATAAAAAAAAACAATTTCAAGTGAGGTTGACCTCACTGCATATTGCAGTGGTGGTTATTATAACATTGATATCTTTCCAGTGCATTTTTTTTTTAATTTTAACCCTTTGAATAGATTTTTAGCTCACCAACTTTAGTTGTGTGAGCTTATGGAATGGCTCGATCGGTCGGCGTCGGCGTCTGCGTCAGCGTACGTGTCCAATAATGTTAAAGTTTCTGTTTAGGTCACTTATTCGCCCTATTTCCACATCATGGCTTTTATAATGCTGCTATATGATGATTATTATCATTTTACCATGATTTAACCCCTCATACCCTACATTTTAGACATTTTTCTTGACATTTTTAGTTGCGTTTAGTTTTCTGTTTAGCTCAGAATTTCATGTTTAACTAAGTGTTTAGGTCAGCTGCTGTGCTCCTTCTCTTCCAATGGCACTTATATTCATCATACATGTTCCTCAGTATCATTGTTCCATGATTAACCCCTCATACCCTGCATTTTAAACATTTTTCTTGACATTTTTAGTTGCGTTTAGTTTTCTGTTTAGCTCGGAATTTCATGTTTAACTTAGTGTTTAGGTCAGCTGCTGTGCTCCTTCTCTTCCCATGGCAATTATTTTCATCATACATGTTCCTCAGTATCATTGTTCCATGATTAACCCCTCATACCCTGCATTTTAAACATTTTTCTTGAAATTTTTAGTTGCGTTTAGTTTTCTGTTTAGCTCGGAATTTCATGTTTAACTTGATGTTAAGGTCAGCTGCTGTGCTCCTTCTCTTCCCATGGCACTTATATTCATCATACATGTTCCTCAGTATCATTGTTCCATGATTAACCCCTCATACCCTTCATTTTAAACATTTTTCTTGACATTTTTAGTTGCGTTTAGTTTTCTGTTTAGCTCAGAATTTCATGTTTAACTTAGTGTTTTGGTCAGCTGCTGTGCTCCTTCTCTTCCCATGGCACTTATATTCATTATACGTGTTTCTCAGAATCATTGTTCCATGATTAACCCCTCATACCCTGCATTTTAAACGTTTTTCATCACATTTTAGTTGCGTTTAGTTTTCTGTTTAGCTCGGAATTTCATGTTTAACTAAGTGTTTAGGTCAGCTGCTGTGCTCCTTTTCTTCCCATGGCACTTATATTCATCATACATGTTCCTCAGTATCATTGTTCCATGATTAACCCCTCATACCCTGCATTTTAAACATTTTTCTTGACATTTTTAGTTGCGTTTAGTTTTCTGTTTAGCTCAGAATTTCATGCTTAACTTAGTGTTTATGTCAGTTTCTGTGTTTCACTTTTAAGAGGTTGTGTTTAGGTAAGCTTTGTCGCATGTTATGAGCCTGTTTGATACAGTTCTTGTGTTTGCCAAAGTTACTATCAAAGAGGAATGTTGGTGAGCTATAGGGCGTTGGCGTCCTTCTTGTTAGACTTATTTTGACGTTTGCGTGCAGGTTTTCATGTATTTTTTTTCCTTTCTACCAAGTGTAGATTTACCTTGTAGCATATGTCCATGCTTTCTATTGTATGTAAACATGCATCTTAGGGCTACGTTGTATTCTTTAACCCTTTTCCTGCTTAATTACTTCAATTTTGGACTTCTTTTGTTTACAGGTTTGGATTTTTGAGCTTTTAACAAAATGTTTTTCTTCTTTGCATATTGCTGTGGGGGTTCACGATAACATTTAACTCTTTTCCAGGGTATTTTGTCTTAATTTTAACCCTTTAAATCAAATTTTGGACTTATTTTGATGTTTGTGTGCAGGTTTTGATGTTTTTTTATTTTTATGTGCAGGTTTTGAGGTTTGTGTTTCTTTTCTTTCAAGTGGTGACTTACCTTGTAGCATATTGCCATGGTTCCTATTTTATGTTAGGATGCTTCTTGGGGCTAGTATTATATTATTTAACCCTTTAGCTGCTTATTTACCTAAATTTTTGACTTTTGTGTGCAGGTTTTGGACTTTTGTGTGCAGGTTTTGATATTTTTTTTAAGTGGAGTTTTACCACTCTGGCATATTGCCATGGTGGTTACTGTAACATTTTCAGGGTATTTTTCTAAATTTTAACCCTTTGAAACAAATGTGATACTTTTATGTGCAGGTTTTGAGGTTTGTCTTTCTTTTCTTCCAAGTGGATATTTTTCAAGTAGACTTTCCCATCACTGGCATATTGTCATTGTGGTTACTGTCACAGGGTTTTTTTCTCAATTTTAACCCCTTGAAACAAATATGATACTTTTTTTTACTTTTATGTGCAGGTTTTGAGGTTTGTCTTTCTTTTCTTCCAAGTGGTGACTTACCTTGTAGCATATTGCCATGGTTCCTATTTTATGTTAGGATGCTTCTTGGGCTATTTTTATATTATTTAACCCTTTAGCTGCTTATTTACTTTAATTTTGTTCTTTTCTTTTCCGGTTTGTACTTTTGTGTGCAGGTTTTGATATTTTTTTTAAGTGGAGTTTTATCTCACTGGCATATTGCCACACCGGTTATTGTAATATTTTCAGGGCATTTTTCTAAATTTTAACCCTTTGAAACAAATGTGATACTTTTTTTACTTTTATATGCAGGTTTTGAGGTTTGTCTTTCTTTTTTTCAAAGTGGAGACTTACCTTGTAGCATATTGCCATGGTTCCTATTTTATGTTAGCATGCTTCTTAGGGGTTATTATTATTATATTATTTAACCCTTTAGCTGCTTATTTTCTTTAATTTTGGACTTTTGTGTGCAAGTTTTGAACTTTTTTTTTTTACTCCAGCCACCCCTTTACATTGGCCACCTGCTGGTGAGCCACGGGGTACTGATACCCCTTCTAGTTACTTTCATGTGCAGGTTTTGAGGTTTGTCTTTCTGTTCTTCCAAGTGGAGACTTACCTTGTACATATTGCCATGGTTCCTATTTTATGTTAGCATGCTTCCTGGGGCTATTATTATATTATATTAACCCTTTAGTTGCTTATTTACTTTAATTTTGGACTTTTGTGTGCAGGTTTTGGACCTTTTTTTTTATACTCCAGCCACCCCTTTACATTGGCTACCTGTTGGTGAGCCATGGGGTACAGATATCCCCTCTAGTTACTGCAATAAAACAGGACTCCAACAACCAGTCGTTGGGTACTCCAAATACAGAGGAACCTTGTTAGTTGAATAGTCACTTTGCCAATGAAAATTATTCAATTAACCGGAGTATTCAATTAACAGGGATTGTATCACTTTCCTGTATACTAGACATAAACTTAGCATTTATTCTATTATATCTTGTTTGACAGAGCTCCATGAGCTCTGTCAAACAAGATATAATAGATTAAATGCCTGTATTGGATGTTGTGATGCCAATAGGTCTATAAACAAAGGAAAACTGGGGCGAGTCAGGGTAATTTCTCGACAGGTTGCAAGATTTTTTATTCAATTAACAGGAGTTTACTCTGTAACCTGTATGCAATTAACTGGGCGAATTTGCACTGAAGGTATGGTAAATGGTTTGGTGTTTGAAAATTATATTAAATTAACAGGGTTGTTCAATTAAGAGATATACAATTAAGTGGGATCCACTGTACCTTGGAATTTGTTTCTTGACAAGTCTTGTCTTCCTATATTTGTAGCCAAGACTTACCTATAAACTACTGCAAAGCCTCAGAATGTAGACTGTCAGTGTGTGACAAAAATGTTCAAAAATGCTCTGGGCTTTTAAGGTTTAATAGAATAAAAAGTGTTATTATCTAGGCCTGTAAGAAATATTTCTTGTTTCTCAGGAAATTTTTCTTCAGTTGTATATTGAGGGAGGGAGGCTTTTTTTGTTTATTCACAAAACAGTTCTGAAAATAGTTATTTATTTATTGGTGTTTAAGGTCACTTATGCACAATGGCTAATCATGACCGTGACAGTTTTACGGGTGGAGGAAGCTGGAGTACCCGGAGAGAACCACCAAGCAACGACGAGCAGCTGCCAGCTCTCCAACATCTTTACTCCGCACTGCAGGACAAGCAGGGTTAGATGTACAGTATGCCTTAGTTCACAGTGTCATTGTGCCCCCATGTGGTCAATCAGGGTTAAGTGCCTCGCCCAAGGACACAATGCGGGAGTCCGAATCGATCGCTCAGATGGTCACCCATCCGAGGACTAACCAAGCTCGATGTTGCTTAACTTCGGTTATCTGATGAGAACCGGTTACCGCAATGTAACTGCCCCCCCCCCCCCTTCGCCCATTCACCCCCCCCCCCCCCCTCCCCCCCCTCCCCCCCCCCCCCAAAAAAAAAACAAACAAAAAATTTAACTGCTTACACTATTATGTGGCAAACCAATGTTTTCAGCAGTGAAATTTTCCCATAATGTAGTTGAAAATTTAACCAACTGTATATTGTTTTACAGCGCTCTGTGAGCTCTTTCAAACAAGATATAGCTGGTTAAATATTTGTCCTACAAGTGTAAAATAGTGTCATAGAAGAGATTTCCAGGTGGAAAAAAGGTGATGAGGCAGATTTTCTATGACGAGGGGGAGGTGCCTGAGAAACAAGAATTTTTGTTTTAATAGCTTTATTCAAAATTTGTTTTTTAGGTTTGATGTTGCTGATAGACAATTCCACTCCATACCTGGATCCTGGAAATCCCTTATTGAGAATCCAAATGATTTAAAGGAACTTATCCCTGAATTTTTCTACCTTCCAGAGTTCCTCTTCAACATGAATGGTATGTTTACTTATTTTATTTTCTTAACCCTTTACCTGACATGAAAAGCAGACGACACTTGCAAACAAAATTCTTGAATAACTAATGTTTTTCATTTTTTGTCTCAAAAACAGAGGTTATGACCCCTCATTGGAACAAACTATGTTTTTGAGACGTCCGGATTAATTCATTTTGAACTTTTGTGTGCAGGTTTTGATTTTTGGGTCACCAACGATAGTTGTGTGAGCCTATGGCATAGCCCTCATGTCGGCGTCCAGATTCATTCATTTTGAACTTTTGGGTGCACGTTTTGATTTTTTTTTTTGATTTTGATTTTTAGCTCAACTTTGACGAAGTCAAATTTGAGCTATTGTCATGGCCCGTCGTCCGTCTGTCCGTCCGTCCGTCTGTCCGTCTGTCCGCCTGTCCGTACGTCAACAATTGGCTATGGCTCGGGCTAGAGGTCGTATTTATGAACCGATCTTTACGAAACTTCTTGTGTACCTTTGTTATGACCCTGGGACGAGAACAAGTGTTTTTAGGTGTGGTCCGAAATTCAAGATGGCTGCCAGCGGCCATTTTGTACCGATGATGCAAAAATCAGTTTTTTGTACAGAACTTCTGTATGAAAGTTCTGATTTGAATAAAGTTTTGTGTAAATGTTCAGTACCATGGGATACATCACATATAATACGGGTTTTTTTCTCGTGCGTAAATTATGCAAATTAGACTGACTTTGATTTATTTAGTGTTACTTTCAGAGCTGTAAGTGCCAAGCTGCTATGGCTCGGGCTAGAGGCCGTATTTATGAACCAATCTTTACGAAACTTCTTGGGTACCTTTGTTATGACCCTGGGACGGGAACGAGTGTTTTGGGGTGTGGTCCGAAATTCAAGATGGCTGCCAGTGGCCATTTTGTACCGATGATGCAAAAATCAGTTTTTTGTACAGAACTTCTGTATGAAAGTTCTGATTTGAATAAAGTTTTGTATAAATGTTTAGTACAATGGGATACATCACATATAATACGGGTTTTTTTCTCGTGCGTAAATTATGCAAATTAGACTAACTTTGATTTATTTAGTGTTACTTTCAGAGCTGTAAGTGCCAAGCTGCTATGGCTCGGGCTAGAGGCCGTATTTATGAACCAATCTTTACGAAACTTCTTGGGTACCTTTGTTATGACCGTGGGACGAGAACGAGTGTTTTTGGGTGCAGTCCCAAATTCCAGATGGCTGCCAGCAGCCATTTTGTACCGACGATGCCGAAATCTGTTTTTTGTACAGAACTTCCATATGAAAGCTCTGATTTGAATAATTTTTTGTATGAATGTTTAGTACCATGGGATACATTACATATATTACAGGTTTTTTTCTTGTGCGTAAATTATGCAAATTAGGCTAACTTTGATTTATTTAGTGTTACTTTCAGCACTGTGAGTGCAAATCCCAATACGGCTCGGGTTAGAGGCCGTATTTATGAACCGATCTTCACGAAACTTCTTGGGTACCTTTGTTATCACTGTGGGACGAGAAGGAGTGTTTTTGGGTCCAGTTTGAAATTCAAGATGGCCGCTAGCAGCCATTTTGTTCAAAATTAAGTGCAATCAGATTTTTGCGCAGAACTTCCAAATGAAAGATCTGATTTGAATAAATTTTTGTATGAATGTTTAGTACCATGGGATACATTACATATAATACAGAGTTTTTCTCGTGAATAAATTATGCAAATTAGGGGTCCGGGTGGGACTTAGAAAATTTTGGACCAAAATCCGGAAATTAGTTTTTTGGTTTTTTATGCATTTTGGTCAATTTTAAGACAAAAAAAAAAAAAATTTTTTTTACACTGAAAATTTGGGGTCCGGGTGGGACTTAGAAAATTTTGGACCAAAATCCGGAAATTAGTTTTTTTGTGTTTTGATGCATTTTGGTCAATTTTAAGAAGAAGAAGAAGAAAAAATTTTAGTCTGAAAATATTTTGTTTGAGACTGAAAATTTCCACACAAAAATAATAATCTACAATGATTGGTCTTAATCTGTAGTCCATTACAGTCACCTTGTAATTCTTTTATTATTGTTGACTGGGCCAAAACAAATACTAATTCCTGTCATATTCATTATTCAGTTGTCTTGGTCACAGCAAGTACTAATTCCTGTCATATCCAAGTTGAGCTACACAGTCATTGACTCTTTCATTTTTTTATGTCAGCATGCTTTTCAGCGATAGTAATATTTTATTCAACCCTTTCCATGCTTAGTTACTTGAATTTTGGAGTTTTGTGTACAGGTTTTTGTTAGCTTAACTTGACATAGTCAAGATAAGCTATTGCCATCACGCGTGCGGAAGTCTGTTAGTCTGTGAGTCTGCTACACCCCGCAGTTCTTGTCTAATCATCACGAAATTTCATATGCAGGTTTGGGGTAATGTCTAGATGAGAACATCCCCTTTTGATCGCGATCGGTCAACCGGTATGGCTACCCAAGCCCAAAACCCGAAAACCATTAGCACAGTCTACAGGTCGTATTTATGAAGGGTTTTCATTGTAACTTGGTAGTAGATGAGAACGTCCCCTTTTGGGCATGATCTGTCAACCGTGATGGCTGCCCAAGCCCGAAACCCAAAAACTTTTAGCACAATCTGCAGGTCATGTTTAATATGGAGGGATTTCATTGTATCTTGGTAGGATGACTCCTTATGATGTCTAGATGAGAATTTCCCCATTTGGGTGTGATCTGCCAACCGTGACGACTGCCCGAGCCCAAAACCCGAAAACCTTTAGCATAGTCTACAGGTCATATTTATTGAGGAATTTCATTGTAACTAGGTGGATTGACTTCATATAATGTCTAGATGAAAAAGTCCCCTTTTGGTCCTGATTGGGCAACTGTGATGGCTACAGGGGCCCGAAGCCCAAAAACCTTTAGCACAGTCCACAGTCTACAGGTCATATTTATGAAGGGATTTCATTGTAACTTGGTAGGATGACTCCAAATAATGTCTAGATGAGAACATCCCATTTTGATCGTGATCATTCAGCCTTGATGGGTGCCCGAGCCCAAAAACCTTTAGCATAGGCAAAGGTCATATTCATGGAAGGATTTCATTGTAACCTGTTAGGTTGACTCCATATAATGCCTAGATGATGACATCCCCTTTTGGTCATGATTGGTCAACTGTGATGGCTACAGGTGCCCGAAACCTTGAGCACATTCTACAGGTCATATTTATGAAGGGATTTCTTTGTAACTTCTTAGGATCACTCCAGATGATGCCCAGATGAGATTGTCCCCTTTGGTTGTGATCATTCAACCATTATGGCTTTCCGAGCCCGAAGCCTGAATACCTTTAGCAGTCTACAGGTCATATTTATGAAGGGATTTTATTGTAACTTGGTAGGTTGACTTCATATAATGTCTAGATGAGAACGTCCCCTTTTGGATACGATTGGGCAACTTTGACAGCTACAGGGGCCCGAAAACCTTTAGAACAGTCTACAGGTCATAATTATGAAGGGATTTCATTGTAGCTTGGTAGGATGACTCCAAATAATGTCTCGATGAGAACGTCTCCTTTTGGTCGCGATCATTCAGCCTTTATGGCTGCCCAAGCCCAAAGACATTTAGCATAGTCTATAGGTCGTATTTATGGAAGGTTTTCATTGTAACTTGTTAGGTTGACTCCATATAATGCCTAGATGATGACATCCCCTTTTGATCATGATTGGTCAACTGTGATGGCTACAGGTTCCCGAAGCCCGAAAATCTTGAGCACAGTCTACAGGTCATATTTTTATACTGTACCAATGACCCAGACTTAGCTGGTGCTAACACTTAAATATTTAGGGCCAAACACAAATTTTACGCCCCAATCCCTCAAATTTGCATCAAAAACCAAAAATTACATGTCCTATATGGTCCTCCATACTTTTACTCCACTGCGCATGCGCAGTGTCAAAGAGGTCTCGAAATTGGCGCAATTATCATTCTTTGTTTGGCCCTCACATCAGTTACATCTCACTGATATTTGTGCTTGTAAATCTCAGTTTAAATGATGCCAGACACATAATTATGAGAGAAATGGTGGATCTAAGGAGGAAATAGAAGGATGAGAGGAAGAAACGGTGACAGGAAATGTTCAGGGCTGTAACATATTTTTTTACGAAATTATTTCATGTTGCCTATATTTTTATACTGTACCAATGACCCAGACATAGCTGGTGCTAACTCTTAAAAATATAGGGCCAAACACAAATTTTGCCCCCCAATCCCCAAAATTTGCATTTAAAACCAAAGAAAACATGTCCTGAATGGCCCTCCATACTTCACCTCTACTGCGCATGCGCAGTGCCAAGGACGTCCCGAAATTGGCGCCATTAATCATTCTTTGTTTGGCCCTTCATCAGTTAACATCTGACTGATCTTTGTGCTTGTAAATCTCAGTTTAAATGATGCCAGACACATAAATATTAGAGAAATGGTGATTCTAAGGAGGATATAGAAGGAGGAGAGGAAAAATGAGTGACAGAAAATTATCAGGGCTGTAACTTAAAATTTTTTAATGAAATTATGTTAAGTTACCTATTTTCGAGGTAACAGCCTGTTGTGGTCATTCTTGTTATCAAGTTACACTGCTTGTTCAGTGTTTTCCTCTCTCCCTTTCCTTTAAGTCCCCTCTTGCTATTCTCCCATGCTTTTGGTATATTTTCTGTAATATTATTACTAAAATTTCTTGGGAGTTTTAGCTAGATAACAGAATGAATTCAGTTCTTTTCCCCATGTTTACGTCTTCACCTATGGGTGGTTAGGCGTAGTGTTCTGCATCTACCATCTGATGTTCTACAGTTTCTTCCCTGGAAGTCTCTGTTTTGCATCAGATAGTGTATTATTGGTAACTGATTTCGGGCCAGGGTGCCTGGAGTCTTCTTCTGGTGTTTTTACACTTATTGTTTACATTTACAACAGCCCTCTGTGTGAGGGGGGGATTTCTTGAAAATAATATCTTGATGTTCATTTAATCATAACTAGATACATTATTATTGTTCGTAAGTGTTGCATAAATTGTTTAAAATATTTTTAGAATTTTTGTCCACACTTAGGCTTGGGATCCATTGGGGCTCAACGTTACTTTTCAGAAACTTGGGCTGTTCTGAAAAAATATTTTTTCAAAATTTTTTTGATTTCAATTATTTTTTCTATGTTAATGGATCATGTTATTATGTATTTTGATTGTCAGGGGTTGGTGCAAGTACTAGGACTTTGTTTTCGTTTCACAATGAAAGGATAATTGTTCAATTGTAATAAGAGGATATCTTCCTCTGACTTTCATAATCATTGTATACGTAGTCAGTGTACTCGCACTAACTCCTGTTCTGTATGTGTTAATTTCGATGACAACATGGGAAGCGTGTGTCACGGTATGTTAGTGGGGAATTGGCCATTCCGGTCCTTTCCCCGCAGGGTCACTCTGCTTTATCAATCTCTATTTCAGACGATCAAGAACAGGGTGATGTATCCGTGATGTCTTCCAAAAGTGTGCCTCTGTCGTCACAATTAATGAAGAGCTAGCGGAAAAGTGCTCAAGTAAATACGTCAATTGCCTAAGAGGACCCTAGTAGGTTCGACGGCCTTTGACGTCCGCTAGCTCGCCTGGTGTAGCGTCCATTCATCGAATGGTTCGGCAGCCGGGTTCGTCCGTTGTGGTCTAGAAGGAGTTTTGGGTGATGCGAGCACTATAAATCAACCAAATGCACACCCAGTGACGGTGGATTAGAGGAGAGAACGGAGGAAGCCTTTTAGTCCGGTTCCTAGCTCGTCCAGGTCCATCCGGACTGCGAGTGAGAGAGGCCCCTCTCTCGTACAACAACATCTGGCCCCAGATGTTGTGGTACAAAATGTTTCGCATTCGGAGCATACGTCCGCCGCTCGGGACGCTCCGATATATAGTCAGTCCGGAGAGACTGTCAATAAGGCTTCCTCATCCTCATGGTAGCGCACACGACCGCTCTTGGCTACGTGACCTCGGATATCCAGTCAGCCTCGCCAATCAGAGAATCATTGGCGACCAGGTCACACCATCCGGTAGCCAGGGACACGAGGCCTGCAGACTCCGGACGTTCGCATAAGAAAGTGTGCGGGAGTCAACGTACACAGAGCTTCCAGCGGCAAAGCATCGTAAGACCGCTACTGCACAGGCCTCGGTGACGGACGTGCTATCCCAAATAGCACAGCTTATCGCAGCATCCCAGCAACGACAGAATCTCTGTCGCATTATGTATTATCCGACGATGCTGGATCGGGACGCTCCGCGGAAGCAGGTACGGACGTCCGAAAATTTCATCCGGTCCGACGGGATGCCGAAAAAGATTCGGAGGATTTAGAGCTTTCCCTTTTGGAACAACATGAGCTGCTGTGTATGCCATCTGACTTTATCTTCTAGAGGTTCTTTCGTCGGACCAGAATGCTGCGATGCCGGATAAGAAACTGATAGCGTCGGTGGACATAGAATTTTTTGGTTCGGTTCAGGGACATCGTCCCTCAGTTTCGACACAGTCCAATAATGTCACTCAAACTTTCGAATTATTGAACGACGCTATATATATTATTACATGCTTGCTATTAACAAGCATGTCTGGTTTCTTGTTCGCAAAGTTACTGAGATGTCTTTCAAAAGTGTGCCTCTGTCGTCATAGTTAATGAAGAGCTAGCGGCAATAAGTGCTCATGGAATACATCAATCGCCTAAGAGGTCCCTAGTAGGATCGACGGAGTTGACATTCGCTAGCTCACCCTGTGTAGCGTCCATTCATCGAATGGTTCGGCAGTCGGGTTCGTCCGTTGCGGTCTAGGAAGGAGATTTGGGTGATGCGAGCACTATAATAGACTTTAGTACACACCCAGTGACGACGGATTAGAGGACAGATCGGAGAAAGCCTGTTAGTCCGGTTCCTAGCTCGTCCAGGTCCGTCCGGGCTGTGAGCGAGAGAGGTCTCTCTCTTGTACAACAACATATGGGACCGGATGTTGTGGTACAGATATTTTGCATTCGGAGCATATGTCCGTCGCTTGGTACGCTCCGTTATATTGACAGTCCGAGAGACTGTCGATAATGCTTCCTCATCCTCACAGCAGCGCACACGACCGCACATTGGCTACGTGACCTCGAGTATCCGGCCAGCTTCGTCATTCAGTGATTCCACGGCGAAAAGGTCACGCCATCCGGTAGCCAAGGGACACGAGGCCTATACACTCCGTTCACTTGCATAATAGAAGCATGCATGGGGTAACGAACACGGAGCTTCCAGCGGCAATGCATCGTAAGACCGCTTCTCCACAGGCTTCAGTGACGGACGTGCTATCCAAAATAGCACAGTTTATCGCAGCATCCCAGCAAACGACAAATTCTCGGTCGGATCAGGAATAATCCGACGGCGCTGGGTCAGTGCGCTGCGCTGTTGCATCAGGTTCGGACGACCGAACACTTTATAGGGTCCGACAGGATGGCGAAAGGGATTCGGAGGATTTCGAGCTTTCCCTTTCGGAACAACAGAAGCTGCCATACATTTCTTCCGGCATTATCTTCCAGAGGTTGTTCCGTCGGACTACATTGCTGCGATGCTGGATAAGAGACTAATAGCGTCATTGGACACAGAGTTTTGGATCGGTTCAGGGACATTGTCCCTGACTTACCGACACAGTCCAATAATTTCTTTAGAACATTCGAATTATTTAACGACGCTATATATAATCTTGCTCCCAAGCATGATAGTCTAGTTTCTTGTCCGCAATGCTCTATTCTGCCTTTTTTCAATTCTAGGAAATAATTTATATTGGCAGATCAGGGCATACCGAGAGTTCACATGCGTCTAGACGGCAGTGCTGAAGACTGGGAATTATCTTTTTCGCCGTCTATGTCAATTCCAACCACGATGTTGGAAACGACAATGATGTCTAATAGACTTAACTTAGACGCTTTATCATACGTAGACCACCTTACTGAGGCGTTATCATTACGTCTTCAAGAGAAAGAATTCCAGGATATGATCCTCAATGTGATTTCTTTCAAGGGCAGTAGTTTTTCCACGGATAACTCCGCCCTTCAGTGGCAACCTGGAGTTGATTAGACGTGACGCAGCCCTGGCTACATCCACGCGCGTGGATAGTAAGGTGAAGAACTCTCTCAGAGTCGCTTCGGTCTCTGAGAAGCTTCTCTTCGATGGCAACTTTTCAGCAATCTATGAATTGCTCGATATACACGTTCTCTTGTCTATCAAGTGTAGCAAGAGATTCAGACTGGGGCAAACATTCGGTGGTTGACTCACAGAGTGCCACTGCAGTTGCCGGATCTGAGTTTTATGATTATGACGGATGCCAGTCAAACAGGTTGGGGTACAATATTGATCCCAACGGATTCGAAGTGCCAGGGTCTTTGGGTTCTGCAGTTTGTAGGCAAGCAACTAACTTCCAGGAAATGATGTTATTTAGGCTTGCACTATGTCACTGGATGAACATTATTCAGAAACGCATGTCCAAATCCTTCCGTTAATATGACAGTAGTTGCGTATCTCCGGAACCAGGGAGGCACTCATTCGATTCCATTATTCAATTTAACGGAAAGAATCCTTCTGTTTGTTATAGTACACTAAGTTCTGCTTCGGTCCGTCATATTCCGGGTCGTCTGATTGTATTAGCAGACTCCCTTTCACGTAAGGGTCGCTTGTTGCCGTCAGAATGGACTCTCAACAAACAAGTATTCAATCAGATTTGCTATCAATGGGAGCGCCCAATGATAATTTATTTGCGACACAACTCACTATTCAATTGCAGACATATGTGTTTCCATGTCTGGATCCCTGAGCTTATGTTGTTAACGCTCTATTGATCTAATAGGACGGAATGATAGGATACGCGTATCCTCCAGCACTGTTGATTCAGCAAGTATTGCTAAGATAATCATCCACAATACAATTCTGTTGATAGCATCTCTGTCTTCACAGAGACCGTGGGTAAATTTACTCAGGTGTCTACTGCGTGACTTACCGCGAAAACTTCCTCCATGAGAGGACCTTCTTTCGCTGGGGAAATCGTGTCAACTTCATCACAACTCGCAAGGTCTCAACCTTCACGTATTCTGTTGTGTGGTCCTTCTTGCACGGCAAGCATTGTACAGGACGAGCTATGGACGCGATTTCTTACTGTAGGAGAACCTCTTCTTCGCTATACTATGCGGCTAAAGTGGAGGCTCTTCCGTCGTTGGTGTAGGGATCATTATGTTGATATTTTTGATCCCTCTATACTAGACATTGCAAACTTTCTAGTATACTTGTTTGACAAGATCAACTGCAGCCTGTTTCTATTAAGGTTATAGGTCTATGTTATCTCATACCTATGCACTCTATGATAGTTTACAATTGAGTATTATGTCTCTTTATCTTCGTCAGTTAGAAACTTTTCGATAAATAGACCTAGAATCCTTAGGTTCAATTCCTATACGGAATTTAGCTTCGGTTCTTATTTAGCTAAGTAATCATTTGAGCCTTTGGAAACAGTAGTTTTCAAATTCTGACCTTTTAAGACAGTAATTCTCTTAGTCTTCTCTTCTACTGAAGAGTCAGTGAGCTTCATGCACTATCGGTGGACGATTCTCACTTTTGTAGTATCGGAAACACTATTTCCTTTACTACTAATGTTGGATTTTTGGTTAAGAATCAGGCTCCTAATAAATATCCGGAACCTATTGTTTTTAAGGTCCTTCCGTCTTCGTACGGGCATAGGCCTTCACTTTGTCCGGTTAGAGTTTACGTATTTATAAACAGATATCAGTTTATTAGTAAGGACGTAAGCTTCTTCTGTCTTTGATGCCTAATAGAAGGACATTACGCTCCATTCTATTGCAAATGGATTCAATTAACTATCGGTACTGCTTATGGTATATCATTAACTCAGCAGTTTGTGCTTGAAATTTCGGCTCATGAAGGAAGAGCTCTTTCTACATCTTGGGCTTACATTAATAGTGTCGCTATTATAGATTTTATGAAGGCTGCACATTGGGCTCAGCCATCCACATTCATGAATTTTTATCTCAGAAATATTGAGTCCATTTCTGGAGGCCTCCATTGTTAGGTCTATTATCTACTGCTCAGAATGTCATTCACTTAACAGTTGCTACTATAGCTAGGTAGGCTTTCTGTTCCGGCAGTGACTCCGTCCTGCTGCCCTCTTCACTCTGGGCTATTTGACCCAGGGCAAGGAGAAGGGGGGGGGGGGGAGGGTGTTCCCTTGGGTCACCTGTTTTATTACGAAAACAAGGGGATACCTCCTCCGGAGTTGATAATTCTGAGCTATTACTGGGATGGTTTTTAAGTGATAAGTTTATGTTTTAAAAATTCATTCAGGTCATAGTTTTTAAAGTATAGCTTTTGAATATATCACGTGTCAAATGGGCGTTATTATACAATCCTCAGACACTTTTAAGGAGTATAAAGAGTCTCTATTCTCTTGACTAAATTTATTTATTGGCTTACTTTAAAAATTATTTGTATAAGGATTATACTGGATATTAATAGAGTACATGGATGTTATGATGCTCAATTATGGAAGGTGTTGTGTCTTTCTAATTTATCATAAATAAGAAAGATACATGTAAGGCCTAATACTCCTTTTCCCCTCGAGGGGATGACTCTATTTTATATAATTGAGCTTATTGGAATTTCCTCTATGTCCTAGGCCCTCCAGCCTTTTTACTATTCAGCTATGTCTGGGTCATTGGTACAGTATAAAAATGTTAAAAAATTTATAGTAATTTATATATTTTTTATACTTACCAATGACCCAGACGGGGATGGCCCTCCCAGGAGTTGGGAACTCATACCTCCCCGCTGAGTACATAGCGCTTACCAGGCACTGGTTATGAGAATGATTAATGGCGCCAATTTCGGGACGTCCTTGGCACTGCGCATGCGCAGTAGAGGTGAAGTATGGAGGGCCATTCAGGACATGTTTTCTTTGGTTTTAGATGCAAATTTTGGGGATTGGGGGGCAAAATTTGTGTTTGGCCCTATATTTTTAAGAGTTAGCACCAGCTATGTCTGGGTCATTGGTAAGTATAAAAAATATATAAATTACTATAAATTTTTTAACTTTCAAGGCATGGCCCTTATGTTTTCATACTTGCTATGAATGTACCATTGTTGTTCAGTGTTTCATCTCTCCCTTTCCTTTATTCCCCCCTAGCTATTCTCCCATGCTTTTGGCATATTTTTTGTAATGTTCATTACTAAAATATTCTGTTTTTTCCCCATGTTTATGTCCTCACCCTTGGGTGTTTAGGCATTTTGGTCTGCATCTACCATCTGATGTTCTGCAGTTTCTTCTCTGGAAGTCTCTGTTTTGCATCAGATAGTGTTTAAATTGGTAACTGATTTTGGGCCATGTTTATCAGTGCCTGGTGTCATGTTTCCGGTTTTGTACACTTTTTGTTTATGTTGACAACGGTTGCTTCTGAGAGTGATTACTTGTCCTCTGCTTAGTTCAGTTCATAGCAAGATAATTAATATTGTCCGTAAGTGTTACATTAATTTTTTTGAAATGGTTTTAAAATTTTTGTCCACACTTAGGCTTTTTTGAGATCCATTTGGGCTCATTGTTCCCATTGGGAACTTGGGCTCTTCTGAAAATTTTTTCAAACATTTTTTTGTTGAAATTATTTTCTTTCGAAATGTTATAATGGATTATATTATATTATGTATCTTTGTTTCAATGGTTAGTGCAAGTACCCTGCCTGTGTATATTTTTTTTCTTGATGAAAAAAAATATTGTTCAAATTGTAATGCGAGGAAATCTTCCTCTAATTCTCAGGTTCATTGTGTTTCTTGTAGTCAGTGTATTCGCACTAATTCTTGCTCTGTGTGTGTTTATTGGAATGACAACGTTGGAGACGTGTGTCACGGTGTTTGCACCTGCCCCTCCTACACCGCTGAACCAATTTTAGTTATATTTGAGGTGATTGTTTGTTCTGACATCACGTTTTGGGGGGTTTTTTTTCAAATTAACTTGCCCAGCCTCATAGGGTGGGAGTTTGAGGAAAATTCACCAAAATTCTTAAAAAATCTTCTCATGAACCAGTGCAAACAGTGACTTGATATTTGGTATGGAGCTTCCTTTTAAGGTGTAAAATCAAGTTTGTTCAAACAAAGTTCGTGGATCAATATTTGCCTTTGTAATGGGAGAGGCAAGATTTTTGGCCCTGCCTGAAATTTCTATTTTCTGAACCGATTTTTTTACACTTGGTACATGTGGAAACCTCTGCACCTGTGATTTTTAAATCGATTGGACGTGTTTCAACACAAGAACAATTAGAGAGAGAAAATATAGGCAAGAGTTTGGATAGTTTTATCATATACCTTGAAGGTGTACCTTCACTTTTGTGAAACCAGTTCTCTATATCTCTTGCTTGAGAGGTGTTTATTTGATTGTTTATTGGGGCTTAATGACACTTTCAACAGCCAGGATCACATGTCAGACAGTTTTATGGGTGGTTGACGCCAGAGTACCTGCACAAGCAGAGTTAGCAGCCGTTGAAGTCAAGTTAACCATCGACTCTGCATTCATACACAGGCCCACCATTCCCCCATGTTGGCAATTGGGATTAAGTGTCTTGCCTAATGACAAAACATAGATACCATTAGACCAGATCAACTTTCTGTCCACTAATATAACCATTGAGCTGCCATGTTTCCTGTTTGGGAGATCTCAAGTTTTATATCTTGAATATTTTCTCATCTATTTTTATCGGAGTATACTTGTACAGTGGAACCCTGTTAATTGAATAGCCACTTGCCAATGAAAATTATTCAATTAACAGGAGTATTCAATTGACAGGGATTGTGTCACCTTCCTGTATTCCAGAGATAAACTTAACATTTATTCTATTATATCTTGTTTGACAGAGCTCCATGAGCTCTGTCAAACAAGCTATAACAGATTAAATGCCTATATTGGATGTACTAAGGCCAAATAGGTCTATAAACAAAGAAAAACTGGGGAGAGACGGTAATTTCTAGATATTTTACAAGATTTTTTATTCAATTAACAGGAGTTTACTCTATAACCTATATTCAATTAACAGGTCAAATTTGTACTGGAGGTATGGTAAATGGTTTTGTGTTGGGAAATTATATTCAATTAACAGGGATATACAATTAAGAGATATCCAGTTCTGTGGGCTCTACTGTATCAGATGTCATGACTTGAACATTTTCTCCACAATTTTTATCTGAGTATATAAACAAATGTTATATATTAGGCCACACAAAGTAGATCTTCTGTTTCTCAGGCCATTATTTGTAAAATTGCATGCGGGCAAGCGGTTTTTTATTTCATTTTTTATGAGCTCATCTTGACAAAGTCAAGCTGAGCTAATCTCATCGCTTCCCGTCCGTCGTCCGTCGTCCGTCAACACCATGTTTTGGTCTTCTCCTCCAAAGCCACTGGGCCAATTCAACTGAAAGTTTGTGTGAGTGATGGTCCCAAAGGGGCATTTCATTTTTGTTCAACTCAGCATGCCCAGCCCCATAGGGAGGGAATGGGGGAAAATGCACCCAAATATTTTAAAAATCTTCTTCTCAAGAACCAGTGTGTACAATGACTTGATATTTGCTATGGAGCTTCCATATGAGGTGTAGAATCAAGTTTGTTCAAACGAAGTTCGTGAAGTAATATTTGGCTTTGTAATAGGAGGGGTAAGATTTTTGGCCCCGCCCAAAATTTCTATATTTTTATACTGTACCAATGACCCAGACATAGCTGGTGCTAACTCTTAAAATATAGGGCCAAACACAAATTTTGCCCCCCAATCCCCAAAATTTGCATCTAAAACTAAAGAAAACATGTCCTGAAAGGCCCTCCACACCTCGCCCCCACTGCGCATGCGCAGTGTCAAGGACGTTCCGAAATTGGCGCCATTTATCATTCTAAGTTTGGCCCTTCATCAGTTAACATCTGACTGATCTTTGTGCTTTTAAATCTCAGTTTAAATGATGCCAGACACATAAATATTAGTGAAATGGTGATTCTAAGGAGGATAGAAAAGGAGGAGAGGAAAAGAATGTGTGACAGAATATTATCAGGGCTGTAACTTAAAATTTTTTAATGAAATTATGTTAAGTTACCTATTTTCAAGGCAGCAGCCATTTTGTTGTCATTCTGATTATTTAGTTACACTGTTTTTTCAAGTGTTTTTCCTCTCTCCCTGTCCTTTAATTCCCCCTTGCTATTCTCCCATGCTTTTGGCATAGTTTCTGTAATTATTATTACTAAAATTTCTTGGGAGTTTTAGCTTAATAACAGAATGAATTCTGTTCTTTCCCCATGTTTACGTCTTCACCTACGGGTGGTTAGGCGTTGTGTTCTGCATCTACCATCTGATGTTCTGCAGTTTCTTCCCTGGAAGTCTCTGTTTTGCATCAGATGGGGTATTTTTGGTAACTGATTTCGGGCCTGGGTGCCTGGAGTCTTATTTTAGTGTTTTTACACTCATTGTTTACATTTACAACAGCCCTCTGTGTGAGGGGGGGATTTCTAAATAATAATATCTTTATGTTATTTTAATCATAACTAGATACATTATTATTGTTCGTAAGTGTTGAATAAATTGTTTAAAATATTTTTAAAATTTTTGTCCACACTTAGGCTTGGGATCCATTGGGGCTCAACGTTACTTTTCAGAAACTTGGGCTGTTCTGAAAAAATATTTTTTCAAAATATTTTGATTTCAATTATTTTTTCTATATTAATGGATCATATTATTATTATGTATTTTGATTGCCAGGGGTTAGTGCGAGTACCAGGACTTGTTTTCTTTTCACATTGAAAGGATATTGATCATTTGTTTTAAGAGGAAGTCTTCCTCTGACCTTATTTTCATTCTATATGTGGTCAGTGTACTCGCATTAACTCCTGTTCTGTATCGTATGATTTCGATGACAATATGGGAAGCGTATGTCACGGTATGTTGTTGGGGATTTGGACACTCCGGTCCTTTCCCCGCAGGGTCACTCTACTTTATCAATTTCTATTTCAGACGATCAAGATTAGGGTGATGTATCTGTGATGTCTTCCAACAGTGTGCCTCCGTCGTCACAATTATGAAGGGCTAGCGGAAAAGTGCTCATGTAATACGCCAATTGCCTAAGAGGACCCTAGTAGGTTCGACGGCCTTTGACGTCCGCTAGCTCGCCCGGTGTAGCGTCCATTCACCGAATGGTTCGGCAGCCGGGTTCGTCCGTTGCGGTCTAGAAGGAATTTGGGGTGATGCGAGCACTATAAAATTAACTTAATGCACACCCAGTGACGGCGGATCGGAGGGAGAACGGAGGAAGCCTTTTAGTCCGGTTCATAGCTCGTTCCGGTCCATCCGGACGGCAAGCGAGAGAGGCCCCTCTCTCGTTCAACAACATCTGGCCCCAGATGTTGTGGTACAAATGTGTCGTTAGCGGAGCATACGTCCGTCGCTCGGGACGCTCCGTTGTATAGGCAGTCCGCTGAGACTGCTAAGGCTTCCTCTTCTCGTCAGCGCACACGACCGCACCTTGGCTGCGTGACCGCCGATATATTACCAGCTTCGCCGATCAAGGATTCTTCGGCGACCAGGTCACACCATCCGGCAGCCAGGGATTCGAGACCGATGGACTCCGGACGTTCGCATAGGAAGTATGCGGGAGCCATCTGTTGCGGAGCTGCCCTCGGCGAAGCACCGATAGACTGCGCCTCCGCAGGTCTCGACGCCGGACATTCTTGTGCACATAGCACAGCTTATCGCAGCATCCCAGCAGCCGACAGAAACGGCTTCGGATCGAGAATTATCCGACAGCGCTGGGTCGGTAGCCGGGGACTCGAGGCCTGCAGACTCCGGACGTTCGCATAGGAAGTGTGCGGGAGTCAACGTACACGGAGCTTCCAGCGGCAATGCATCGTAAGTCCGCTACTGCACAGGCCTCGGGAACGGACGTGCTTTCCTTAATAGCACAGTTTATCGCAGCATCCCAGCATCAACTGAATCTGTCGCATATATTTTATCCGACGATGCTGGGTCGGGACGCTCCGCGGAAGCGGGTACGGACGTCCGAAAGTTTCATCCGGTCCGACGGGATACCGAAAGGGATTCGGTGGATTTCAAGCTTTCCCTTTCGGAACAACATATGCTGCGATGTCGGATAAGAAACTGATAGCGTCGGTGGACTTAGAAATTTTTGGTTCGGTTCAGGGACATCGTCCCTCAGTTCCGACATAGTCCAATAATGTCACACAAACTTTCGAATTATTGAACGACGCTATATATATTATTATTTTATGCTTGCTATCCAAGCATTTCTGGTTTCTTGTTCGAAGAGTTATGGAGATGTCTTCAAAAGTGTGCCTCTGTCGTCATAGTTAATGAAGAGTTAGCGGCAATAAGTGCTCATGGAATATGTCTATCGCTTACGGAGTGACATTCGCTAGCTCACCCGGTGTAGCGTACATTCATCGAATGGTTCGGCTGCCGGGTTCGTCCGTTGCGGTCTAGGAAGGAGATTTGGGTGATGCGAGCACTTTAATTACTTTAGTACTCACCCAGTGACGGCAGATTGAGGACGGATCGGAGGAAGCCAACAACATAGGGGACCGCATGTTGTGGTTCAGATATTTTACATTCGGAGCATATGTCCGTTGCTCGGGACGCTCCGTTATATTGACAGTCCGAGAGACTGTCTTTAATGCTTCCTCATCCTCACAGCAGGGCACACGACCGCACATTGGCTACGTGACCTCGAGTATCCGATCAGTTTCGGCATTCAGTGATTCCACAGCGAATAGGTCGCGCCATCCGGTAGCCAAAGGACACGAGGCCTATACACTCCGTTCGCTCGCATATTGGAAGTATGCACGGGGTAACGATCTCGGAGCTTCCTGCGGCAATGCATCGTAAGACCGCTGCTCCTCAGGCCTCAGTGACGGACGTGCTATCCGAGTTAGCACAGTTGTTTCGCAGCATCCCAGCAATTGACGGTTTCTCGGTCGAATCAGGAATTATCCGACGGCGCTGGGTCGGTGCGGTCCGCGGTTGCATCAAGCTACGGACGACCGAACGCTTTATAGGGTCCGACAGGATGGCGAAAGGGATTCGAAAGATTTCGAGTTTTCCCTTTAGTAGTATCGGAAGATGCCTTTCATATCTTCTGGCATTTCTTCCAGTGATTATTGTTCGGACTTCATTGCTGCGATCTTGGATAAGAGACTTATAGCGTCATTGGACTCGGATTTTTCGATCGGTACAGGGACTTTGTCCCTGACTTACCGACGCAGTCCAATATTGTCATTACAACATGTGTTTTATTTTTCGACGCTATATATTATATATATATACAAGCCTGCTACTAAGCATGATAGTTTAGTTTCTTGTCCGCGTGGCTCATTTCTGCCATTTTATCTTTTTTACATATAGTTTATTTTGGCAGAGCAGGGCATACCGAGAGTTCATATGCGTCTAGACGGTGTGATTAAAGACTGCATATATTCTTTTTCGCCGTTTATGTCTTTTCCAATTTCAATGTTGGGAACGACATTATGTATAGTAGACTTAACTTAGACGCTTTATTATACGTAATCCGCCTTACTGAGGCGTTATCATTACGTCTTCAAGAAAAGATTTACGGGATATTATTCTCAATGTAATTTCTTTTGAGGGCAGTAGTTTGTTCACGTATAACTCCGTCCTTCAGTGGCTGATTGGAGTTGGTTAGACGTGATGCAGCCCTAGCTACATCCACGCGTGGATAGTAGGTTAAGAACTCTCTCAGAGTCGCTTCGTTCTCGGAGGAGCTTCTCTTCGACGGCAACTTTCCGGCAATCCATGAATTGCTTGATTTATACATTCTCTTGTCTATCTAGTGTTACAAGAGATTCAGACTGGGGCAAACATTCGGTGGTTGACTCAGAGAGTGCCGCCGCAGTTGCCGGACCCTAGTGTGGCTGTTATGACGGTTGCCAGTCAAACAGATTGGGATATTCTGATCCCTACGGATTCGAAGTGCCAGGGTCTTTGGGTTCCGCAGTCTTTTAGCTATCAGTTTAACTTCCGCGGAATAATGTTTTTTAGGCTTGCTTTATGTCATTGCATGAACATTATTCAGAAACGCATGCCCAAATTCCTGTCCTTTAATTTGACAGTAGTGGCGTATCTCCGGAACCAGGGAGGCACTCTTTCGTTTCCGTTATTCAATTTAATGGAAAGAATCCGTCTGTTGGTTATAGTACACCAAGTTCAGTTTTGGTCCGTCATATTCTGGGTCGTCTGATTGTTTTATCGCACTCCCGTTCTCTTACGGGTCGCTTGTTGCTGTCAGAATGGACTCTCAACAAACAAGTATTTAATCAGATTTGCTATCTATAGGAGCGCCCAATGATGTTTTATTTATGACACAGCTTGCTAATCAATTGCAGACGTATGTGTTGGCTTGTCCAGATCTCTGAGCTAATACTGTTAACGCTCTATTGATCTATAGGACGGAATGATAGGATACGCGTATCCTCCGGCGCTGTTGTTTTAGCAGGTATTGCTAAGATAAACAACCACAATACATTTCTGTTGATAGCATCTCTATCTTCACAGTGATCATGAGTAATTTACTCTCTTGTCTACTGTGGATCTTAACGTGAAATCTTCCTCTATGTGAGGATCTTTTTTCACTGGGTAAATCGTGTCATCTTTATCACAACCAGCAAGGTCGCAACCTTCATGTATTCCGTTGTGTGGTCCGTATTGCATTGTAAGCACTGTACTGGACGAGCTTTGGATGCGATTTCTTACTATAGGAGATCCTCTTCTTCGCTATTCTATGCGACTAAAGTGGAGGCTCTTCCGTCGTGGTGTAGGGATCATTATGTTCATATGGTTGATCCCTCCATACTACGCATTGCTAGTTTTTAGTATACTTGTTTCACAAGATCTACTGCAGCCTGTTGTTATTTAGGTTATAGGTTTATGTTACCTCATACCTATGCACTCTACGATAGTTTACAATTGAGTCTTTTGTCTCTTTATCTAAGTCAGTTAGTAACTTTTTGATAAATAGACTTAGAATCTTTAGATTAAATTCCTATACGGATTTTAACTTCGGTTCTTATTTAGCTATGTAATCATTTGAGCCTCTGGAAACAGTAGTTTTCAAATTCTGACCTTTTAGACAGTAATTCTGTTGGTTTCTCTTTTACTGTAGAGTCAGTGAGTTTCATGCACTATCGATGGATGATTTTCACTTTCATAGTTTCGGAATCAATACTTCCGTTACTATTTAGGTTGGATTGTTGCATAAGAGTTAGGCTCCTATTTCCGGAACCTATTATTTTAAGGTCCTTCCGTCTTCGTATGGGCATAGGCCTTTACTCTTTCCGGGTACAGTTCATGTATTTATAAACAGATATCTGTTTATTACAAGGGCGTAAGCTTCTTCTGTCTTTGATGTCTAGTAGAAGGACGTTACGCTCCATTTTATTTTTAATGGATTCTATTAACTAGCGTACTGCTTATGGTATATTATTTGGCTTAGCAGTTGTGCTTAAGATTTCGGCTCTTGAAGTAAGAGTTCTTCTACTTCTTGGGCTTACATTAATAGTGTTGCTATTATAGATTTTTGAAGGCTGCTCATTGCGCTCAGCCATCCATTCATGAATTTTATCTCAGAAATATCGAGTCCATTTCTGGAGGCCTCTATTGTTAGGTCTATTATCTACTGCTCAGAATATCATTCTCTTAACAGTTGCTACTATAGCTAGGTAGGCTGTCTGTTTCGGCAGTGTCTCCGTTCGGCTGCCCTCTTCGCTCTGGGCTATTTGACCCAGGGCAAGAAAAAGGGGGGGGGAGGGTGTTCCCTTGGGTCACCTGTTTTTACTATGAAAACAAGGGGATACCTCCTCCGGAGTTAGTAATTCTGAGCTGTTATTGGGATGGTTGTTTAGTGAGAAGTTTAAGTTTATAAAATTCATTCAAGTCTTAGTTTTTAAAGTATAGCTTTTGAATATTGCATATGTCAACGGACATGATTATGCAATTCTCACACACTTTTAGGAGTATAAGAGTCTCTATTCTCTAGACTTACTTTATTATTGGCTTACTTTAAAAATTATTAGTATAAGGATTATTGGATATTAATAGAGTACATGGATGTATGAAGCTCAATTTTTGGAAGGTGTTGTATCTTTCTAATTTATCATAAATAAGAAAGATACATGTAAGGCCTATTACTTCTTTTCCCTACAGGGGATGACTCTATTTTATTTTATTGAGCGTATTCCATTTTGCTCTATGTCCTTGGCCCTCCAGCCTTTTTACTATTCAGCTATGTCTGGGTCATTGGTACAGTATAAAAATGTTAAAAAATTTATAGTAATTTATATATTTTTTATACTTACCAATGACCCAGACGGGGATGGCCCTCCCAGGAGTTGGGAACTCTTGCCTCCCCGCTGAGTACATAGCGCTTACCAGGCACTGGTTATTAGAATGATAAATGGCGCCAATTTCGGAACGTCCTTGACACTGCGCATGCGCAGTGGGGGCGAGGTGTGGAGGGCCTTTCAGGACATGTTTTCTTTAGTTTTAGATGCAAATTTTGGGGATTGGGGGGCAAAATTTGTGTTTGGCCCTATATTTTAAGAGTTAGCACCAGCTATGTCTGGGTCATTGGTAAGTATAAAAAATATATAAATTACTATAAATTTTTTAACTTTCTGAACCGATGGTCCGGTATGAACCAAATTTGGTTTGTGGTATTATTGGGTCATAAGTACATGACCCATGCAAAAAAAAAAATTCCCGCATCCCCATGGGAACCCTGGGAGCTAAAAATAGAAATATTTTCAAATGCCATATTTCCCAAACCCCATGGAACAGAGAGCTTTTATTTGGTATGAAGTATCCTTATGACCAGTAGAATTGAATGGTAAAAAAAAATTGCCATCGGTTATGTTAGGGTGTTCTGTAATGGGCATCGAAAAAATGCTGAGTCAGCATATTTGCAAAAATTTTTTAAAATCTTTTCTCCAGAACCAATCATCAGAATCTTTTGATATTTGGTATACAGCATTCATAGGGGGGTCAGATAAAAGTTTGTTGAAATAAAGCTCATTGGTTCATATTTGGGCTCTCTACAGGAGCCCGAAGTTTTAACATAGGGTAATATGGGGAATATTCTTTAAAAATCTTCTTCTTCAGAACCACCAGTCAGAATCTTTTAATGTTTGGTATACATCATTGTTATGAGGGTCAGATTCTAGATTGTTCAAACCAAGTCCCTAGGTTAATATTTGGGCTTCCTACGGAAACCCAAATTTTATCTTTGTTCAATATGGAGGGTAATTTAAAAAAATCTTCTTCTTCAGATCCATCAGCCAGAATGCTTTGATATTTGGTATGCAACATCTCTATGGGGGTCAGATTCAAGTTTGTTCAAATCAGATCCCTAGGTATATATTTGGGCTCACTATGGTAGCCCAAATTTTTACTTAGTGCAATATGAGAAAATTTCTTTAAAAATCTTCTTCTTCAGATCCACCAGTCGGAATACTTTTATATTTGGTATACAACATCTCTAGGGGGGTCAGATTCCAGGTTGTTCAATTCGAGTGCCTAGGTTAATATTTGGGCTCCATATGGGAACATGAAATTTAACTTAGTACAATATGAGGGAATTTCTTCAAAAATCTTCTTCTTCAGATTCACTTGTCAGAATGCTTTCACATTTGGTATACAACATCTCTAGGGGGGTCAGATTCAAGTTTGTTCAAATCGGATCCATAGGTCAATATTTGGGCTCGCTATGGTAGCCCAAATTTGAACTTAGTGCAATTCGGAGAAATTTCTTTACAATTTCTCTTCTTCAGATCCAACAGTCAGAATGCTTTCATATTCGGTACACAACATCTCTAGGGAAGTCAGATTTAACTGTGTTCAAATCAAGAGCCTGGGTTAATATTTGGGCTCTCTATGGGAGCCGGAATTGGCCATTTTGCTGAAGAATTAAAAATTTTGTATTCAGTACCTTCTAGAGGTACTAAGATTAATCCACATAGGTTGTATCAAGGGGCTTCATAGGGGAGCTCTACATTTTACTTATGATCAACTGAAGAAAAGGCATGATGCCCAGATTATTTTTGTCACTCCTGAGGGACGCAAGGATTGACAGTGTAGCCTATGGAGATGGCTTGCTTAATGTAGACTCATTCTTAGACTCTTTTTAAATTGTGTTCTGTACAAGATGAGCGCTTCAGGCCCCGTGGGGCCTCTTGTTTCTGTAATTATTTCTTTGCCATCAAAAGTTCATGTTTTTATACCCCCGCTTCGAAGAAGTGGGGGCTATATAGGAATCGCCCTGTACGTCCGTCCGTCCGTCCGTCCGTCCGTCTGTCCGTCCGTCCGTACGTCCGTCCGTACGTCTTTCCGGACATGAAATTCTTGTGTGCGCAACTCCTCCTACATTTATCAATCAATTTGGACAAAACTTTTCAGACATCATCACTACTAAGTGAACATGCGCATATTCCAAGATTTTTGATCTGCGACAACTTTAACCAGGTTTTCTCCCTTTGACTTAGATTTATTGTGTCTTTCCATCCGAACAAATTCTTGTGTGCGCAACTCCTTCTACATTAATGAACCGATTTTGATGAAACCTTTCAAACATCATCTCTACTAAGTGAACATGTGCATATTCCAAACTTTTTAATCTGCGACAATTTTAACCAGGTTATCTCTCTTGAACTTTGATTTAATATGGGTTTCTACATGAAATTCTTGTGTGCGCAACTCCTCCTACATTTATCTATCAATTTGGACAAAACTTTTCAGACATCATCACTACTAAGTGAACATGCGCATATTCCAAGATTTTTGATCTGTGACAATTTTAACCAGGTTATCTCCCTTTGACTTAGATTTATTATGTCTTTCCGTTCGAACAAATTCTTGTGTGCGCAACTCCTCCTACATTAATGAACCGATTTTGATGAAACCTTTCAAACATCATCTCTACTAAGTGAACATGTGCATATTCCAAACTTTTTGATCTGCGACAATTTTAACCAGGTTATCTCTCTTGAACTTTGATTTAATATGGGTTTCGGCATGAAATTCTTGTGTGCGCAACTCCTCCTACATTTATCAATCAATTTGGACGAAAGTTTACAGACATCATCACTACTAAGTGAACATGCGCATATTCCAAAATTTTTGAGCTGTGGCAATTTTAACTAGGTTATCTCCCTTTAACTTAGATTTATTATGGGTTTCTACATGAAATTCTTGTGCGTGCAACTCCTCCTACATTTATCAATCAATTTGGACAAAACTTTTCAGACATCATCACTACTAAGTGAACATGACATCATCACTACTAAGTGAACATGCGCATATTCCAAGATTTTTGATCTGTGACAATTTTAACCAGGTTATCTCCCTTTGACTTAGATTTATTATGTCTTTCCGTTCGAACAAATTCTTGTGTGCGCAACTCCTCCTACATTAATGAACCGATTTTGATGAAACCTTTCAAACATCATCTCTACTAAGTGAACATGTGCATATTCCAAACTTTTTGATCTGCGACAATTTTAACCAGGTTATCTCTCTTGAACTTTGATTTAATATGGGTTTCTGCATGAAATTCTTGTGTGCGCAACTCCTCCTACATTTATCAATCAATTTGGACGAAAGTTTACAGACATCATCACTACTAAGTGAACATGCGCATATTCCAAAATTTTTGAGCTGTGGCAATTTTTAACTAGGTTATCTCCCTTTAACTTAGATTTATTATGGGTTTCTACATGAAATTCTTGTGCGTGCAACTCCTCCTACATTTATCAATCAATTTGGACAAAACTTTTCAGACATCATCACTACTAAGTGAACATGCGCATATTCCAAGATTTTTGATCTGCAACAATTTTAACCAGGTTATCTCCCTTTGACTTAGATTTATTATGTCTTTCCGTTAGAACAAATTCTTGTGTGCGCAACTCCTCCTACATTAATGAACCGATTTTGATGAAACCTTTCAAACATCATCTCTACTAAGTGAACATGTGCTTATTCCAAACTTTTTGATCTGCGACAATTTTAACCAGGTTATCTCTCTTGAACTTTGATTTAATATGGGTTTCTGCATGAAATTCTTGTGTGCGCAACTCCTCCTACATTTATCAATCAATTTGGACAAAAGTTTACAGACATAATCACTACTAAGTAAACATGCGCATATTCCAAAATTTTTGAGCTGTGGCAATTTTAACTAGGTTATCTCCCTTTAACTTAGATTTATTATGGGTTTCTACATGAAATTCTTGTGCGTGCAACTCCTCCTACATTTATCAATCAATTTTGACGAAACCTTTCAAACATTATCACAACTAAGTGAACATACGCATATTCCCAAATTTTTGATCTGCGACAATTTTAACCAGGTTATCTCCCTTTAACTTGGATTTATTATGGGTTTTCAAATGGGATTCTTGTGTGTGCAACTCCTCCTACATTAATGAACCGATTTTGAATACATGTTGCACATTGTAAATGTGTTTTTCCAAATGTAAACCATATATGTGTGGGCTCTTTAAGTATTCAGTGCTGTTCTGTGGAAGGCCACATGCAAATACAAATTTCAACAACAAAAAATGATCTTTATGTATACATTTCCTTATGGCCTTCGCCTACATGATCAGAAGTGCATTCCTCTAAAAACCCAAAGCGGGGGTATTAATCACCTTCAGTGATAGTTCTAGTTGGTTTATGTTTTAGTCAACATAATCTACAGAATGGCATGGTGGTGGTGTATTTCGTCCCTTGAGAGCAAGAAGGCTTTGCAATGCTAAAGCATTGCAAAGCCATCTTGCACTCAAGGGACAAATTTATCAATTTTTTTAACTTTGGTAAAATATCACGCATAAACCATTTAATTTTTATTTTTTTAAGTTTACATTGGTTATAAAAAGAGAGCATGTGGCAGCCAAAAGGACCATGTGGGAGGGCCTGAGAAACAATTTTTTTTTTTTTTATGCCTTACCAATAGATAAAGATAAAATGTTGTATTTTCTAATTTTCAGGTTTTGATTTGGGAAAACTACAAATAACCAAAGATGTTGTGAATGATGTTTTTCTACCAAACTGGGCCAAAACACCTGAGGAGTTTATATACAAGCACAGACAGGCTCTGGTAATGTACACATAACTGATGAGAGCTTTACATCTAAAGCATCCTGTGCTAATGATCACCATTGGATAGAAATCATTTAGCTCATTACATATCATTCATAGCGATGTACTGATTATTGGTCATGACCCAATTGCTGATTTTATTAGACCAAAATCTGCCGGTTCCGATTGTCTGCACATTTCTACGGGAACGGATAAGGCCTAAAAAAAATAAATATCTGTTTCTCAGGCCCTCCCGCATGATCCTTTTGGCTGCCGCATGCTCTCTTTTTATAACATATCCTAACTTAAAAAAAAACAAAATCGAATGGATTATGTCTGATATTTTACCCAAGTTAATAAAATAGTCCCTTGAGTGCAAGAAGGCTTTGCAATGCTTTAGCATTGCAAAGCCTTCTTGCACTCAAGAGACTAATACACCACCACCCATGCTATTATGTAGATTATGAGACCTAAAATAATAAAACAAACCAACAACATGAACTTTTTAATGGCAAAGAAATAATTACAAAAATAAAAAATAAAATAAAAAACCGCCCACACGCATGCAATTTGACAAAAAATGGCCTGAGAAACAGAGGATCTACTTTGTGAGGCCTAAAATGCACTCAATTTCACCAGTCCCAATTTGTTTCTACCACATTCAAAGATGCCAATGTCAAAGGTGCCTACGAATTCACTAAACATATACGTAATCACAGACTATTTTCATCCAGGTTTGTCATTTGGAGGTTGACAAATGCCCATGAGACTCACAGCATAACATGTTATAAGCAAAATAGGTAATAAAGAAATGCCCCAATTATAGAATGGGTCATGTCACTAAACTAATTGATAACAACCAAGGGTTAATTTGGGGTGCAAATTGTGAAGTAATATACTCAGTCCTCATATTGTTTGAGTATCATTTACATTATTAGGCCTAAAAATCTGTTTCTCAAGCCCTTCCACATTGTCCTTTTGATTGCTGCATGCACTCTTTTTATAATCAATGCAAACTTTAAAAAATAATTGTTTAGGCCATACAAAGTTGATTGTCTGTTTCTCAGGCCATTTTTTTCCAAAAAAAGCATGCGGTAATTTGCCCCCCTCCCAAACGTTTGGCCTGATGGACCACGCAAAATTTCGCAAATATATTGGTTATTCACCGCAGGGGTGTTGGGTCATAAATGAAGTGGAGTTTGAATGTTTATTTTTTCAGTGAAACGTGAAAATTATAACAGGATGAAATGCCTCGTGGGTGAAACGTCTCGGGATGAAACGTCTCTGGGACAAATCAAATGTCGAAGTGTCAGCTTTCACAGATTTATTTTAACCCCCCCCCCCCCCCCCAAAAAAAATCCTTTCACAACCTGCCTAATAAAATCGTGAACCGCAATATTTTTATACTGTACCAATGACCCAGACATAGCTGGTGCTAACTCTTAAACATATAGGGCCAAACACAAATTTTGCCCCCCAATCCCCAAAATTTGCATCTAAAACCAAAGAAAACATGTCCTGAATGGCCCTCCACACTTCACCTCTACTGCGCATGCGCAGTGTCAAGGACGTCCCAAAATTGGCGCCATTAATCATTCTTTGTTTGGCCCTTCATCAGTTAACATCTGACTGATCTTTGTGCTTGTAAATCTCAGTTTAAATGATGACAGACACATAAATATTAGAGAAATGGTGATTCTAAGGAGGATATAGAAGGAGGAGAGGAAAAATGAGTGACAGAAAATTATCAGGGCTGTAACTTAAAAATTTTTAATGAAATTATGTTAAGTTACCTATTTTCGAGGCAACAGCCTGTTGTGGTCATTCTTGTTATCAAGTTACACTGCTTGTTCAGTGTTTTCCTCTCTCCCTTTCCTTTAAGTCCCCTCTTGCTATTCACCATGCTTTTGGCATATTTTTTGTAATTTTATTACTAAAATTTTCTTGGGAGTTTTAGCTGGATAACAGAATTAATTCTGTTCTTTTCCCCATGTTTACGTCTTCACCTATGGGTGGTTAGGCGTAGTGTTCTGCATCTACCATCTGATGTTATGCAGTTTCTTCCCTGGAAGTCTCTGTTTTGCATCAGATAGTGTATTGTTGGTAACTGATTTCGGTCCAGGGTGCCTGGAGTCTTGTTCTAGTGTTTTTACACTTATTGTTTACATTTACAACAGCCCTCTGTGTGAGGGGGGATTTCTTGAAAATAATATCTTGATGTTAATTTAATCATAACTAGATACATTATTATTGTTCGTAAGTGTTGCATAAATTGTTTAAAATATTTTTAGAATTTTTGTCCACACTTAGGCTTGGGATCCCTTGGGGCTCAACGTTACTTTTCAGAAACTTGGGCTGTTCTGAAAAAATATTTTTTCCAAATTTTTTTGATTTCAATTATTTTTTCTATGTTAATGGATCATATTGTTATGTATTTTGATTGTCAGGGGTTGGTGCGAGTACTAGGACTTTGTTTTCTTTTCACAATGAAAGGATATTGTTCAATTGTAATAAGAGGAAATCTTCGTCTGACTTTCATAATCATTGTATATGTAGTCAGTGTACTTGCATTAACTCCTGTTTTGTATGTGTTAATTTCGATGACAACATGGGAAGCACGTGTCACGGTATGTTAGTGGGGAATTGGCCATTCCGGTCCTTTCCCCGCAGGGTCACTCTACTTTATCAATCTCTATTTCAGACGATCAAGAATAGGGTGATGTATCCGTGATGTCTTCCAAAAGTGTGCCTCCGTCGTCACAATTAATGAAGAGCTAGAGGAAAAGTGCTCATGTAAATACGCCAATTGCCTAAGAGGACCCTAGTAGGTTCGACGGCCTTTGACGTCCGCTAGCTCGCCCGGTGTAGCGTCCATTCATCGAATGGTTCGGCAGCCGGGTTCGTCTGTTGCAGTCTAGAAGGAGTTTTGGGGTGATGCGAGCACTATAAATCAACCAAATGCACACCCAGTGACGGCGGATTAGGAGAGAGAACGGAGGAAGCCTTTTAGTCTGGTTCCTAGCTCGTCCAGGTCCATCCGGACTGCGAGCGAAAGAGGCCCCTCTCTCGTACAACAACATCTGGCCCCAGATGTTGTGGTACAAAATGTTTCGCATTCGGAGCATACGTCCGCCGCTCGGGACGCTCCGATATATAGTCAGTCCGGAGAGACTGTCAATAAGGCTTCCTCATTCTCATGGTAGTGCACACGACCGCTCTTGGCTACGTGACCTCGGATATCCAGTCAGCTTCGCCAATCAGAGAATCATCGGCGACCAGGTCACACCATCCGGTAGCCAGGGACACGA
The DNA here is from genome assembly GCA_031216915.1 of Pictodentalium vernedei. Classification (NCBI taxonomy): domain Eukaryota; kingdom Metazoa; phylum Mollusca; class Scaphopoda; order Dentaliida; family Dentaliidae; genus Pictodentalium; species Pictodentalium vernedei. The sequence continues at coordinate 71,823,076 of CM062294.1, read as the reverse complement.
GGCCTGCAGACTCCGGACGTTCGCATAAGAAAGTGTGCGGGAGTCAACGTACTCGGAGCTTCCGGCGGCAATGCATCGTAAGACCGCTCCTGCACAGGCCTCGGTGACGGACGTGCTATCCCAAATAGCACAGCTTATCGCAGCGTCCCAGCAACGACAGAATCTGTCGCATCATGTATTATCCGACGACGCTGGGTCGGGACGCTCCGCGGAAGCAGGTACGGACATCCGAAAATTTCATCCGGTCCGACGGGATGCCAAAAGGGATTCGGAGGATTTCGAGCTTTCCCTTTTGGAACAACATAAGCTGTTGTGTATGTCATCTGACTTTATCTTCTAGAGGTTCTTTCGTCGGACCAGAATGCTGCGATGCCGGATAAGAAACTGATAGCGTCGGTGGAGACAGAAATTTTTGGTTCGGTTCAGGGACATTGTCCCTCAGTTCCGACATAGTCCAATAATGTCACACAAACTTTCGAATTATTGAACGACGCTATATATATTATTATATGCTTGCTATTATCAAGCATGTCTGGTTTCTTGTTCGCAAAGTTACGGAGATGTCTTTCAAAAGTGTGCCTCTGTCGTCATAGTTAATGAAGAGCTAGCGGCAATAAGTGCTCATGGAATATGTCAATCGCCTAAGAGGTCCCTAGTAGGATCGACGGAGTTCACATTCGCTAGCTCACCCGGTGTAGCATCCATTCATCGAATGGTTCGGCAGCCGGGTTCTTCCTTGGCGGTCTAGGAAGGAGATTTGGGTGATGCGAGCACTATAATAAACTTTAGTACACACCCAGTGACGACGGATTAGAGGACAGATCAGAGGAAGCCTGTTAGTCTGGTTCCTAGCTCGTCCAGGTCCGTCCGGGCTGTGAGCGAGAGAGGTCCCTCTCTCGTACAACAACATATGGGACCGGATGTTGTGGTTCAGATATTTCGCATTCGGTGCATATGTCCGCCGCTCGGGATGCTCCGTTATATTGACAGTCCGAGAGACTGTCGACAATGCTTCCTCATCCTCACAGCAGCGCACACGACCGCACATTGGCTACGTGACCTCGAGTATCCGGCTAGTTTTGTCATTCAGTGATTCCTTGGCGAACAGGTCACGCCATCCGGTAGCCAAGGGACACGAGGCCTATACACTCCGTTCGCTCGCATAATAGAAGTATGCACGGGGTAACGAACACGGAGCTTCCAGCGGCAATGCATCGTAAGACCGCTTCTCCACAGGCCTCAGTGACGGACGTGCTATCCAAGTTAGTACAGTTTATCGCAGCATCCCAGCAATCGACAGATTCTCGGTCGGGTCAGGAATTATCCGACGGCGCTGGGTCGGGGCGCTCCGCTGTAGCATCAGGTTCGGACGACCGAACACTTTATAGGGTCCGACAGGATGGCGAAAGGGATTCGGACGATTTCGAGCTTTCCCTTTCGGAACAACGGAAGCTGCCATACATTTCTTCTGGCATTATCTTCCAGAGGTTGTTCCGTCGGACTACATTGCTGCGATGCTGGATAAGAGACTAATAGCGTCATTGGACACGGAGTTTTGGATCGGTTCAGGGACATTGTCCCTGACTTGCCGACACAGTCCAATAATGTCATTAGAACAGTCGAATTATTTAACGGCGCTATATATAAGCTTGCTGCCAAGCATGATAATCTAGTTTCTTGTCCGCAATGCTCTATTCTGCCTTTTATCAATTCTAGGAAATAATTTATTTTGGCAGAACAGGGCATACCGAGAGTTCATATGCGTCTAGACGGCGGGGTTGAAGACTGGGAATTATCTTTTTCGCCGTCTTTGTCAATTCCAACCACGATGTTGGAAACGACATTGATGTCTAATAGACTTAACTTAGACGCGTTATCATACGTAGACCACCTTACTGAGGCGTTATCATTACGTCTCCAAGAGAAAGAATTCCAGGATATGATTCTCAATGTGATTTCTTTCAAGGGCAGTAGTTTTTCCACGTATAACTCCGCCCTTCAGTGGCAACCTGGAGTTGGTTAGACGTGACGCAGCCCTAGCTACATCCACGCCCATGGATAGTAAGGTGAAGAACTCTCTCAGAGTCGCTTCGGTCTCGGAGAAACTTCTCTTCGACGGCAACTTTTCAGCAATCTTGAATTGCTCGATATACACGTTCTCTTGTCTATCAAGTGTAGCAAGAGATTCAGATTGGGGCAAACATTCGGTGGTTGACCCAGAGAGTGCCACTGCAGTTGCCGGATCCGAGTTTTATGATTATGATGGATGCCAGTCAAACAGGTTGAGGTACAATATTGATCCCAACGGATTCAAAGTGCCAGGGTCTTTGGGTTCCGCAGTCTCTAGGCAAGCACTTATCTTCCAGGGAATAATGTTATTTAGGCTTGCACTATGTCATTGGATGAACATTATTCAGAAACGCATGTCCAAATCCTGTCCGATAATACGACAGTAGTTGGGTATCTCCGGAACCAGGGAGGCACTTATTCGATTCCGTTATTCAATTTAACGGAAAGAATCCTTCTGTTTGTTATAGTACACCAAGTTCTGCTTCGGTCCGTCATATTCCGGGTCGTCTGATTGTATTAGCAGACTCCCTTTCACGTAAGGGTCGCTTGTTGCCATCAGAATGGACTCTCAACAAACAAGTATTCAATCAGATTTGCTATCAATGGGAGCGCCCAATGATAATTTATTTGCGACACAACTCACTATTCATTTGCAGACGTATGTGTTTGCATGTCTGGATCCCTGAGCTTATGTTGTTAACGCTCTATTGATCTAATAGGACGGAATGATAGGATATGCGTATCCTCTAGCGCTGTTGATTCAGCAAGTATTGCTAAGATAAACATCCACAATACAATTCTGTTGATAGCATCTCTGTCTTCACAGAGACCGTGGGTAATTTTACTCAGGTGTCTGCTGTGGGACTTAACGCGAAAACTTCCTCCATGAGAGGATCTTCTTTCGCTGGGGGAAATGGTGTCATCTTCATCACAACCCGCAAGGTCTCAACCTTCACGTATTCCGTTGTCTGGTCCTTCTTGCATGGCAAGCATTGTACAGGACGAGCTTTGGACGCGATTTCTTACTGTAGGAGAACCTCTTCTTCGCTATACTATGTGGCTAAAGTGGAGGCTCTTCCGTCGTTGCTGTAGGGATCATTATGTTGATATTTTTGATCCCTCCATACTAGACATTGCAACTTTCTAGTATACTTGTTTGACAAGATCTACTGCAGCCTGTTACTATTAAGGTTATAGGTCTATGTTATCTCATACCTATGCACTCTATGATAGTTTACAATTGAGTCTTATGTCTCTTTATCTAAGTCAGTTAGAAACTTTTCGATAAATAGACCTAGAATCATTAGATTAAATTCCTATACGGAATTTAGCTTTGGTTCTTATTTAGCTAAGTAATCATTTGAGCCTCTGGAAACAGTAGTTTTCAAATTCTGACCTTTTAAGACAGTAATTCTGTTAGTCGTCTCTTTTCTGAGGAGTCAGTGAGCTTCATGCACTATCGGTGGACGATTCTCACTTTTGTAGTGTCGGAAACACTACTTCCTTTACTACTTAGGTTGGATTTTTGGTTAAGAGTCAGGCTCCTAATAATATCCGGAACCTATTGTTATTAAGGTCCTTCCATCTTCATACGGGCATAGGCCTTTACTCTGTCCGGTTAGAGTTTACGTATTTATAAACAGATATCAGTTTATTAGTACGGACGTAAGCTTCTGTCTTTGATGCCTAATAGAAGGACATTACGCTCCATTCTATTGCTAATGGATTCAATTAACTATCGGTACTGCTTATGGTATATCATTGACTCAGCAGTTTGTGCTTGAGATTTCGGCTCAAGAAGTTAGAGCGCTTTCTACATCTTGGGCTTACATTAATAGTGTCGCTATTATAGATTTTTGAAGGCTGCTCATTGCGCTCAGCCATCCACATTCATGAATTTTTATCTCAGAAATATTGAGTCCATTTCTGGAGGCCTCCATTGTTAGGTCTATTATCTACTGCTCAGAATGTCATTCACTTAACAGTTGCTACTATAGCTAGGTAGGCTTTCTGTTCCGGCAGTGACTCCGTCCTGCTGCCCTCTTCGCTCTGGGCTATTTGACCCAGGGCAAGGAGAAGGGGGGGGGGGGGGGGGAGGGTGTTCCCTTGGGTCACCTGTTTTATTATGAAAACAAGGGGATACCTCCTCCGGAGTTAGTAATTCTGAGCTGTTACTGGGATGGCTTTTAAGTGAGAAGTTTGTTTTAAAAATTCATTCAGGTCATAGTTTTTAAAGTATAGCTTTTGAATATATCACGTGTCAAACGGGCGTTATTATACAATCCTCAGACACTTTTAAGGAGTATAAAGGGTCTCTATTCTCTAGACTAGCTTTATTTATTGGCTTACTTTAAAAAATATTAGTATAAGGATTATACTGGATATTAATAGAGTACATGGATGTTATGATGCTCAATTTTGGAAGGTGTTGTGTCTTTCTAATTTATCATAAATAAGAAAGATACATGTAAGGCCTAATACTCCTTTTCCTCTAGAGGGGATGACTCTATTTTATATAATTGAGTGTATTTCAACTGGCTCTATGTCCTAGGCCCTCCAGCCTTTTTACTATTCAGCTATGTCTGGGTCATTGGTACAGTATAAAAATGTTAAAAAATTTATAGTAATTTATATATTTTTTATACTTACCAATGACCCAGACGGGGATGGCCCTCCCAGGAGTTGGGAACTCATACCTCCCCGCTGAGTACATAGCACTTACCAGGCACTGGTTATAAGAATGATTAATGGCGCCAATTTCGGGACGTCCTTGACACTGCGCATGCGCAGTAGAGGTGAAGTGTGGAGGGCCATTCAGGACATGTTTTCTTTGGTTTTAGATGCAAATTTGGGGGATTGGGGAGCAAAATTTGTGTTTGGCCCTATATTTTTAAGAGTTAGCACCAGCTATGTCTGGGTCATTGGTAAGTATAAAAAATATATAAATTACTATAAATTTTTTAACTTTTCCCCATTATATTAAAAATTATCACAACCCATTTGAACGGGCAGTTCATCCATAAATCATATTTTTCGGAAATCTGAAAATGAAATACAAAACGAATGTTTGCGTGTTTTTATTAACCAATTCAACCGCACATACCTGCCTATATGCGATTTATTTTCAACTATGACTGTTACTTTTATATCAAGCAACGGTTACTATTAGTTATCCAATTATCCTGCATCTCAAATGCATTTATTTAAATTAAATGGGAAACTCGTAACGATTTCAAATAACAGTACACAAATTCCCAATGACGGCAATTTAGAATACAAATGTTACTAAAAATAAATGCCAGGAGACTGTGTTCCATTCAACATAGTACCTGACTTTGCAGACTTTCTGAGGGTTGATGCAAATCAAACGTGGTGCGAATCGACCATCCCCCTTTGTGACAATTTGTTGTCAGACTAAAAAACACCTTCCTTCTTGCTGTCATCATGACTTACCTTTTACAGAATAAAACACTTAATGTCTTGAATATTGCTAAAACCCACCCACTTTATTAAAGTATGATGTAGAAAAAGCTTGAAGTGTGTTAATTTAAAATTTGCGAACGCATCGATATCAATTTACCAAAATGAGCACAATATCTCAAATTTTTTTGGAAGATTTTTTGGTGTCATAAAAAGATTGCATGCGCACCAAAAATGACCATGCGCTCGGGTCTGAGAAACAGAGGTTCTTTTTTTATGGCCTTATATCTGATATTTTACCCTTGTTAATAAAATTGATAAATTTGTCCCTTGAGTGCATCAAGGCTTTGCAATGCTAAAGCATTGCAAAGCCTTCTTGCACTCAAGGTATGAAATACACCACTACTCATGCTATTCTGTAGATTATGAGGCCTAAAACATAAAACAAACCAAGAACATGAACTATTGATGACAAAAAAATAATTACAAAAATAAAATAAAAAACTGCTCGCCCACTTGCAATTTTACAAAAAATGGCCTGAGAAACAAGATCTACTTTGTGGTGCCTTATAGCTTTATTATAAACGTTAATCAGTTTACAAATTGGCCATTTGAGAATTTTGTTTCTGCAAAGCTGTTGCCCTCTTACATTTTCTTCAGATCTTGTGGATCTTCCATAATTTTATCTTGTAGACAGTATATATCAATTGCAAAAACAGGTATTTTGTATGTTTATCTGTGGGAGATGATACAAATTCTGTATTCTGCAACTACATTATACAATCTTGTGCTTAGTTATGATCTTTTTATGTTAGGCCTAAAAAAAATTTTAAATCTGTTTCTCAGCCCCTCCTGGATTGTCCTTTTGGCTGCCGCATGCTCTCTTTTTATAACCACTGTAAACTTTAGAAAAATAAAAATTAAATGGCATTGCAAAGTTTTCTTCCTCTTAAGGGACGAAATAACCCCACCACCAATGCTATTCTGTAGATTATGAGGCCTAAAACATAAACCAATAACATGAACTTTTGATGGCAAAGAAATAATTACAGAAATAAAAAATAAAATTAAAAAAACGCTCATCTGCATGCAGTTTTACAAATAATGGGCTGAAAAACAGAAGATCTACTTTGTGTGGCCTTATTATTTATAGAATATTGCAAGCAGGGACCTACTTGATTCAGACATGTTAACTCTTCCGGAATGTCCGGGAAAATCCTGGAATTTCAGTGTAGTTCCCGGCCTCCCGGACGGGAATCAGTTTTGGACCAAAAATCCCGGAAAACAACAGTCAAATATTTCGTTCCCGTTGTAACTTATGAAAAACGTTCGGAGTCAAATCACATGCATTTCAAACTCTGGTAAAAACTCGCGAAGCAGTAAAATATGAATTTAAGTTACATTTATTTAAGAAAAGGGTATTTTATGATATATATTTCAGCTGTGTTCATGTTTATTTCTGGGTTTTTTCTTCAGAGATTCGTGATCAATGTGCAAGTGTCGAAGTGAAAACAGGTGACTTACTTTCAAAAAATTGAAAACTCCACCTTCATTTAACCCATTACCCAACGCAGACGATTTCAAAATTTATTATTTTAAATATCATTAGCTCAACTTTGGCGAAGCCAAATTTGAGCTTATGCCATGGCCCATCGTCCGTCATCCGTCTGGCCGTCTGTCCGTCAACAATTGGATACGGCTCGGACTAGAGGCCGTATTTATGAACCGATCTTTACGAAACTTCTTGGGTACCTTTGTTATGACCGTGGGACGAGAACGAGTGTTTTTGGGTGCGGTCCGAAATTCAAGATGGCTGCCAGCCTCCATTTTGTACCGACGATGCAGAAATGTGTTTTTTGTACAGAACTTCCATATGAAAGCTCTGATTTGAATAATTTTTTGTATGAATGTTTAGTACCATGGGATACATCACATATAATACGGGTTTTTTTCTCGTGTGTAAATTATGCAAATTAGACTAACTTTGATGTTTTTTGGTGTTACTTTCAGCACTGTAAGTGCAAATGCCAATACGGCTCGGGCTAGAGGCCGTATTTATGAACCGATCTTTACGAAACTCCTTGGGTACCTTTGTTATCACCTTGGGACGAGAACGAGTGTTTTTGGGTCCGGTCCGAAATTCAAGATGGCCAATGGCAGCCATTTTGTACAAAATTTGGTGCAATCGGATTTTTGCACAGAACTTCCATATGAAAGCGCTGATTTGAATAAATTTTTGTGTGAATGTTTAGTACCATGGGATACATCACATATAATACGGGTTTTTTTCTCGTGCAGAAATTATGCAGATTAGATGAACTTTGATTTTTTCAGTGCTACTTACACACAGTAAGTACACATGTCAATACGGCTCAGGCTAGAGTCTGTATTTATGAACCGATCTTCACGAAACGTCTTGGGTACCTTTGTTATCACCTTTGGACGAGAACGAGTGTTTCTGGGTGCGGTCCAAAATTCAAGATGGCTACCAGTGGCCATTTTGTACCGAAATTAGGTCTAATCAGTTTTTTGTACAGAACTTCTCTACGGCTCAGGCTAGAGGCCGTATTTATGAACCGATCTTTACGAAACTTCTTGGGTACCTTTGTTATCACCGTGGGATGAGAACGAGTGTTTTTGGGTGTGGTCCGAAATTCAAGATGGCCACCAGCAGCCATTTTGTACCAAAATTAGTGCAATCAGTTTTTTGTCACAACTTCTACACAGCTCATATTTGTGAACTGATCTTCACGAAACTTCTTGGGTACCTTTGTTTTCACCTTGGGACAGGAATGAGTGTGTTTTGGGGTGCCTTTGTTATCACTGTGCTATGAGAACAAATATTTTGGGGTTCAGTCAGACCCACTCTGTGACTTAAAGAGTTTTTTCTAGTTTAGCATCTGACTGTCACCCACCCTTACAATACTTTACCTGTACATTTGTTACAGGCAACGGTCAGTATTTATGTACAGACCGTTACAGTACTTTATATGTACCTTTGTTATCAGGTCATTACCTAGATGTTTGTCATTGCTGTTGCACATACTATACATGTACATGTCTTTGTCTCGACAAGTTGAGCTACAGTGTCATTGACACTTTCATTTTTTAAATTTTTTCGAAAAATTTCAACAAAACCATATAATGTGACCCCTTTTTGGAACAAGCTCGACGAGCTCGATGATGGTATTAAAAGTTTATTTCTTTAGGCCACACAAAGTAGTTCTTCTGTTTCTCCATATTATTATGTCTCCCCTTCCCAGAAGGGAGATATATTGTTTTAGTGCACATTCTTCTTCTTCTCCTTCTTCCTAACATTTTTGTCTTTTGACCTAGACCTTAGATATTTGACATGTGGATGTATCACCATGAGCTGGTGTGTCGTGTACCATACTGACTTTGACCTTTGACCTGAAGGTCAGATTTATGTGCTTTTAAGGGAAACTTTATCCGGGTCTTAACTTTTTTGTCTTTTGGCCTAGACCTTAGATATTTGGCGTGTAGATGTATCACCATGAGCCGGTGTGTCATGTACCATAGTGACCTTCATGTGACATTGATCTTTGACCTGAAGGTCAGATTTATGTGCTTTTTAAGGGAAACTTTATCCGGGGCATAACTTTTTTGTCTTTTGGCCTAGACCTTAGATATTTGGCATGTGGATGTATCACCATGAGCCGGTGTGCCACGTACCATAGTGACCTTCATGTGACCTTGACCTTTGACCTGAAGGTCAGATTTAGGGAAACTTTAAGGGAAACTGGGGAGCGCGGTGGCTCAGTAGGTAGAGGTGCAGGCTGCAGGCTGCAAGCTGAGAGGTCCTCGGTTCGAATCCCACCTGCGGCAACTGCGTTGTGTCCTTGGGCAAGACACTTCATCTCCATTGCCCGCGTGGGGGCACGATGATGCCGTGTACTAAGGCGTACTGCACGTCGATGGCACGCATGTCTTCAACCAATCTAACCCTGCCTGTGCTGCAGTGCGGAGTTACGATGTTGGGGAGCTGGCAGCTGCTCGTCGTTGCTCGGTGGTTCTCTCCAGGTACTCCGGCTTCCTCCCCCCGTAAAACTGTCACGGTCATGATTAGCCATTGTGCATAAATATGTGACCTTAAACACCACTAAATAAATAAATAAATTTAAGGGAAACTTCGTGCGGACTAGAACTTTTTTGTCTTTTGACCTAGACCTTAGATATTTGGCATGTGGATGTATCACCATGCACCGGTGTGTCGCGTACTATAGTGACCTTCATGAGACCTTGACCTTTGACCTGAAGGTCAGATTTATGTGCTTTTTAATTTCTCTTTTCAGCTAGACCTTAGATATTTGGTATGATTGTCAATATTATTCATGTATATATAATTTGCAGTGCATTAAATAGAAAGGAAGGGGAGACATATGTTTTAGTGTGCTAAAACAGCTTCTAGTTTAACTATTTATTGGTGTTTAAGGTCACATACTTGCACAATGGCTGATCGTGACTGTTACAGTTTTACAGGTGGAGGAAGCCGGAATACCCGGAGAGAACCACTGAGCATCAACAAGCAACTGTCCGCTGCTCAACATTCTAACTCTATTCAAGCTCCGCTCAAGCAGGGTTACAGTGGTTGAAGACATGTGCACCATCAACATGCAGTACGCCTTAATACGCGGCATCATCATGTCCCCATGTAGGCAACCAGGATAAAGTGCCTTGCCCAAGGACACAATGCAGGTTGTCCTGGACGGGGATCAAACTCGGGACCTCTGGCATAGAAGTCCACCAATGAGCCACTGCGCTCACTTCTGTTTCTCCAGCCATTATTTGTAAAAGTACATGTGGGCTAGCAGTTTTTTATTTTATTTTTAGCTTAAGTTTGGCGAAGCCGAATTTGAGCTTTTGTCATGGCCCGTCGTTTGTCTGTCCGTACGTAAACAATTGGATAAGGCTAGGGATAGAGGCCGTATTTATGAACCGATATTTACGAAACTTCTTGGGTACCTTTGTTATGACTGTGGGACAAGAACGAGTGTTTTTGGGTGCGGTCCGAAATTCAAGATAGCTGCCAGCTGCCATTTTGTACCGACGATGCAGAAATCTGGTTTTTGTACAGAACTTCCATATGAAAGCTCTGATTTGAATAATTTTTTGTCTGAATGTTTAGTACCATGGGAGACATTACATATCATACAGGTTTTTTTCTCGTGCTTAAATTATGCAAATTAGACTAACTTTGATTTATTTAGTGTTACTTTCAGCACTGTCAGTGCAAATGCCAATACGGCTCAGGCTAAAAGCCGTATTTATGAACCGATCTTTACGAAACTTATTGGGTATCTTTGTTATGACCGTGGGGCAAGAACGAGTGTTTTGGGGTCCGATCCGAAATTCAAGTTGGCCGCTGGCAGCCATTTTGTACAGACTTAGGTGCAATCAGATTTTTGTGCAGAACTTCCATATGAAAGTGCTGATTTGAATAATTTTTTGTATGAATGTTTAGTACCATGGGATACATCACATATAATACGGGTTTATTTCTCGTACGTAAATTATGCAAATTAGACTAACTTTGATGTATTTAGTGTTACTTTCAGCACGGTAAGTGCAAATGCCAATATGGCTCAGGCTAGAGGCCGTATTTATAAACCGATCTTTACGAAACTTCTTGGGTACCTTTGGTATCACCGTGGGACGAGAACGAGTGTTTTTGGGTGCGGTCCGAAATTCAAGATGGCCGATGGCAGCCATTTTGTACAAAATTAGGTGCAATCAGATTTTTGCACAGAACTTCCATATGAAAGCGCTGATTTGAAAAAAAAATTGTGTGAATGTTTAGTACCATGGGATACATCACATATAATACAGGTTTTTTTTCTCATGCAGAAATTATGAAAATTAGATGAACTTTGATTTTTTCAGTGCTACTTACACATAGTAAGTACACATGTCAATATGGCTCGGGCTAGAGGCTGTATTTATCAACCGATCTTTACAAAACTTCTTGGTGTACTTCTGTTATCACCTTGGGACGAGAACGAGTGTTTCTGAGTGCAGTCCAAAATTCAAGATGGCTGCCAGTGGCCATTTTGTACCGAAATTAGGTCTAACCAGTTTTTTGTACACAACTTCTATATGGCTCAGACTAGAGGCCATATTTATGAACCAATCTTTACGAAACTTTTTGTGTACCTTTGTTATCAACGTGGGATGAGAACGAGTGTTGGGAGCAGGAAGGCTTTGCAGTGCTAAAGCATTGCAAAGCCTTCTTGTACTCAAGGGACAAATTTATCAATTACTTTAACTTGGGTAAAATATCAGACATAAACCATTTAATTTTTATTTCTTTGAAGTTTGCATTGGTTATAAAAAGATAGCATGCGGCAGCCAAAAGGACCATGTGGGAGGGCCTGAGAAACAGATTTTTAAATTTTTTAGGCCTCATCCAACACAAATATCAGTTGGCATTTACAAAACAAATTCATGAATAACTAAGGATGTTAACAATGCTTAGGACACCTCAATGAGCTCGTTCCATTGAGGTGTCAAAAGCTTTTTTCAGGATAAAAATTGAAAAAATAAAAAAAATGAAAACTGATTTTTGTGAATAGCAATGGCATGTTATAGCCTTTATGTTTTAATCTGCTGCACTCTGATGTCAAAATGGAAAAAATTTTCAGAAGAAATATTTCCCATAATGCAGTTTGATATTTATCCAAATATTCCTTGTTTGACAGAGCTCAACAAAATAAAATTGATTAAATTAAGAGTTAAACAGAAGAAAAACAGAGTGACTGGAAGAAATTCTGTTGCACTATCAGTGTACTAGGGGTTAAAGGTACTGTGTGATCAGTACAAAAGACAGTTCATAAATTCCATTTAAAAAAATAGGTTTGACCTAAATAATTCTTTTTATCTGATCAGCTGTTGTGGTTACTTTATACAATTGTTTGTTTTTTTCCTTTCAGGAATCTGAGTATGTATCAACAAATTTACACAATTGGATAGACCTGATTTTTGGTTATAAACAGAAAGGACCAGCAGCAGTAGAAGCATTGAATGTTTTCTATTATTGTACATATGAAGGTGAGTGGGAAAATAAACTGTGAAAGTCATTTGAAGTTATATCTACCAAAGCCTTGTTGGTTATGTGCCTAGTCGTCAGTACACAGCACTGTTATGCACCTAGTCTGACATATGTAACTAGCTACATAAATTTCAACTAACTAATGGGGGTTTATGTGGCTAAAATAGTGGTTTATGAGGCTAAAATGGTTTTTGTAGCCACTGAGTGACAAAAAGTGGGTATTGGTTTTTGATGGATTTTATTGGTCATATTTTTAAAAAACTTGATCTATAGTTTGAGGAAGTTGGTGCATGGGTCCTCAAGCAGGTGGGCATCACCTTTCTTGTTAGTGCGATAACTTGAACATATATCAATAGATTTGGTCAATGTGTGGTGTATGAGACTATGAGACCTTCTTAATGTCTTGAGGTGGGGGGGGGGGGGGGGGGGGGGGGGGGGGGCGGTGGTATTGCGGTAACCGGTTCTCGTCAGATCATTGAAGTTAAGCAGCGTCAAGCCCGGTTAATCCTCGGATGGGTGATCGTCGGAGCGATCGATTCGGACTCCCACATCGTGTCTTCTGGGCAAGGCACTTAATACCGATTGTCCACGTAGGGACACGATGACGCCATGTACTAAGGCGTACTGCATGTCTTCAACCAGTCTAACCCTGCCTGTGCTGCAGTGCGGAGTTACAGTGTTGGGGAGCTGGCAGCTGCTCATCATTGCTCGGTGGTTCTCTCCGGGTACTCCGGCTTCCTCCACCCATAAACTATCACAGGCATGATTAGCCATTGTGCATAAGTATGTGACCTAAAACACCAATAAATAAATAAATAATGTCTTGAATTGAGTTTGAAATTTGGTACGGTTTGTCAATACTAAACAGTTATGTTTATAAATTAGTTAATTCTCTCCTGCCAAAACAAAGTTTGCGGGGGATATAGAAATGGGTTCTGTCCGTCTGTTCGTTTTGCCATTTTGTACATTTGTGCATCTGTCCGTCCGTCCATAACAACTTTGGCTCTTCTTACCTCACTCAGTGGATGTTAGATTTAAATTATCTTTGGTATGCTGATAAACTACCATGTGGGGAAAGATTATTCACAAGTAACAGGTTTTGTCCATTTTTTTCAAGAGTTATGGGCTTTTGTCCACTTTTTTCAACTTAGAATTCCCCCTTTTTAATAAACCACCTTGGCGGGAGATACCGGTGACATTGCACCATGTTTTTGTCTGTTTTTCAGCTTGTTAGCGTGATAACTTGAACAAATATCAATGGATTTGGTCAATGTTTGGTATGTAGGACTTCTTAACAATGTCTTAAATGTCTTTGAAAACTGGTATGATTTGGCCGAACTGAGCGGAGCTATGGCCCTTAATTAGTTAATTTTTGCCTGTTTTTAGTTCATTAATGGTATAACTTGAACAAATATCTAGGATGAGGTCAATATTTGGTACGTGAGACATTCTTAACAATGTTTGAAAACTGGTACAGGTCGGCCATACTGAGCAGAGTTATGACCCATAATTAGTCAATTTTTTCCAGTTTTCAGCTCGTTAGCACAATAACTTGAACAAAGATCAATGGATTTCATTTTCTTATAATGACAAGCCTTACTTATGCAGTAAAACACCACCTCGCATCGGTGTTTCATAATCCTTATATTAGGGTAAGGGTTAGGAATTGCTATCACTCAGAAATTAGCCTTGAAATGGTTGTCCATTCATTTTAAATTCCTTTCCTATTTTAGCCAAATTAACCCTGGTTTTAGGCATTGCCCTCCGTCTGTCCATACATCTGTATACCCGAATCTGTCTGGAGCTTTGTTCAGTCATTTGTGAATCCATTTGTTTGAAACTTGGTATATATGTTAATTGCCATGGAAACCTGCTCACCTGAATTTTTAGCTCAACTTTGACGAAGTCAAATTTGAGCTATTGTCATGGCCCGTCGTCCGTCTGTCCGTCCATCCGTCTGTCCGTCTGTCCGTACGTCAACAATTGGCTATGGCTCGGGCTAGAGGTCGTATTTATGAACCGATCTTTACGAAACTTCTTGTGTACCTTTGTTATGACCCTGTGACGGGAACGAGTGTTTTTAGGTGTGGTCCGAAATTCAAGATGGCTGCCAGTGGCCATTTTGTACCGATGATGCAAAAATCAGTTTTTTGTACAGAACTTCTGTATGAAAGTTCTGATTTGAATAAAGTTTTGTATAAATGTTTAGTACCATGGGATACATCACATATAATACGAGTTTTTTTCTCGTGCGTAAATTATGCAAATTAGACTGACTTTGATTTATTTAGTGTTACTTTCAGAGCTGTAAGTGCCAAGCTGCTATGGCTCGGGCTAGAGGCCGTATTTATGAACCGATCTTTACGAAACTTCTTGGGTACCTTTGTTATGACCGTGGGACGAGAACGAGTGTTTTTGGGTGCGGTCCGAAATTCAAGATGGCTGCCAGCTGCCATTTTGTACCGACGATGCAAAAATCTGTTTTTTGTACAGAACTTCCATATGAAAGCTCTGATTTGAATAATTTTTTGTATGAATGTTTAGTACCATGGGATACATCACATATAATACGGGTTTTTTTCTTGTACATAAATTGTGCAAATTAGACTAATTTTGATGTTTTTTGGGGTTACTTTCAGCACTGTAAGTGCAAATGCCAATACGGCTCGGGCTAGAGGCCGTATTTATGAACCGATCTTTACGAAACTTCTTGGGTACCTTTGGTATCACCGTGGGACGAGAACGAGTGTTTTTGGGTCCGGTCCGAAATTCAAGATGGCCGATGGCAGCCATTTTATACAAAATTAGGTGCAATCAGATTTTTGCACAGAACTTCCATATGAAAGCCCTGATTTGAATAATTTTTTTGTATGAATGTTTAGTACCATGGGATGCATCACATATAATACGGGTTTTTTTCTCGTGCAGAAATTATGCAAATTAGATGAACTTTGATTTTTTCAGTGCGACTTACACACAGTAAGTACACATGTCAATACGGCTCAGACTAGAGTCTGTATTTATGAACTGATCTTCACGAAATGTCTTGGGTACCTTTGTTATCACCTTGGGACGAGAACGAGTGTTTCTGGGTGCGATCTAAAATTCAAGATGACTGCCAGTGGCCATTTTGTACCGAAATTAGGTCTAATCAGTTTTTTGTACACAACTTCTATACAGCTCAGACTAGAGGCCATATTTATGAACCAATCTTTATGAAACTTCTTGGGTACCTTTGTTATCACCGTGGGATGAGAGCGAGTGTTTTTGGGTGTGGTCCGAAATTCAAGATGGCCACCAGCAGCCATTTTGTACCAAAATTAGTGCAATCAGTCTTTTGTATAGAACTTCTGTATGAAAGTTCTGATTTTAATACATTTTTGTATGAATGTTTAGTAACATGGAATACATCACATATTGTAAGGGGTTTTTTTTCGTGCAGAAATTATGCAAATTAGATGAACTTTGATTTATTCAGTGCAACTTACACAATGTAAGCACACATGTCAATACGGCTCAGGGTAGAGGCTGTATTTATGAACCGATCTTCACAAAACTTCTTGGGTACCTTTGTTATCTCCTTGGGATGAGAATGAGTGTTTCTGGGTACGGTCCAAAATTCAAGATGGCTGCCAGTGGCCATTTTGTACCGAAATTAGGTCCAATCAGTTTTTTGTCACAAGTTCTATACAGCTCGTATTTATGAACTGATCTTCACAAAACTTCTTGAGTACTTTTGTTTTCACCTTGGGACAGGAACGAGTGTGTTTTGGGGTGCCTTTGTTATCACTGTGCTATGAGAACAAATATTTTGGGGTTCAGTCAGACCCACTCTGGGACTCAAAGATTTCTTTTCTAGTTCAGCATCTGACTGTCACCCACCTTTACAATACTTTATCTATACATTTGTTACAGGCAACGGTCAGTATTTATGTACAGACCGTTACAATACTTTATATGTACCTTTGTTATCAGGTCATTACCTAGATGTTTGTCATTGCTGTGTCACATACTATACATGTACATGTCTTTGTCTTGACAAGTTGAGCTACAGTGTCATTGACACTTTCATTTTTAATCCATTCACACACGCATATTGTTCTATGTATGTATTTCTTCATTTTACATTCAATTTTTTCAAACTTGGCACAGAGTTTAACCAGCGTAGGACCCTCTGATTTTGAGATCGACCAGGCTCATTTTGGAAGAGTTATTGCCATTTTTGACTTGAGAGTATTTTTACAACCCTTCCTAATTTTGTCTTGTCTTGTTCAGTCATGTTTTTAAAAACTTAGCCCAGACAACCAGCATGGGAGCCTATTATTTTGAGATCAAGCAGGCTCATTTTGGCCAAGTTATTGCCCTTTTCTACTACAGAGTATTTTTTGCAAACCTTCATTATTTTGTCTGGCAACTCCTCTAAAACGGTTGAAGAATTTTCATGAAACTTTACACAATGGAAGAACTCCATATGAAGATGTGCATGAAGCAATATAATTCCGATCTGACATTTCCAAGGGGAGATAATCTAACTTATACCGTCTGTCCATCCTTGTAAGCACAACTCCTCCGAAACCGTTTGAAGAATTTTCATGAAACTTTACGCAATGGAAGAACTCCATATGAAGATGTGCATGAACCAATATAATTCCGTTCTGACATTTCCAAGGGGAGATAATCTTACTTATATTTCAGGCGCGGGGGGTATTACTTTGTGAGTTTGCTCACAGTACCTCTAGTTAAAAACTTGGCTCAGAGATTAACCAGCATTGGAACTTGTGTCCCTGTGATTCTGAGATTGGCCCAACACATTTTGGGCGAGTTATTCTCCTTTTTCAACTTAGAGTATTTTATTTTTTCAACCTATTTAATGTGGAAATGTGGGGTCCAGGGCAGGGGGTAATTTAGTCCCATTGAGACAGACACCTTTAGTTTTCACTGCCTGTGAACTTGGTCATGTTCATCTATATTTTTAGCTCTGCCTGACAAAGTCAGCAGAGCTTTTCTGATGCTAAGTTGTCTGCTGTCCATCCATCTGTCTGTCTGTCGTCAACATTTTGTTTGTCCAGGCCATAATTTCTTAACCGCAGAATATTTTTTAATGAAACTTTATACCAGCATGTAATATCAAAAGGCAGTGTGTTGCAAATTATAATATGGTATGTGCCCCTTAAGGTCAAGGTCACAGGCCTTATAATAAGGTGACACTTAGAAAAACTTTGACATTTGTTTGTCCAGGCCATAAACTTCAACATCTGAATATTTTTAATGAAACTTTATATCAATATGTAATAACAAAAGACAGTGCGTCATGAATTATAATATGGTAGTGCCTCACAAGGTCAAGGACACAGGACCTATGATAAGGTGACACTTAGAAAAACTTTGACATTTGTTTGTCAGGGCCATAATTTCGTAACCACTGAATAATAGCTCCACCTGAAAGAATGTCAGTGGAGGTTTTCTAATGCTAAGTTGTCTGTCGTCTGTCCGTCCATCCATCTGTCACCTGCAGACATGTTAACCTCCCAAAATTTTTTTCAGGGAGATTGAAGAAAATTTTCAGGGAGATGACATGATTTTCAGGGAGATTTTTTTTTGCGCGTAGAAACCATGTGTGGATCGATCAATTTTAAATATAAATT
This sequence comes from Pictodentalium vernedei, assembly GCA_031216915.1. Classification (NCBI taxonomy): domain Eukaryota; kingdom Metazoa; phylum Mollusca; class Scaphopoda; order Dentaliida; family Dentaliidae; genus Pictodentalium; species Pictodentalium vernedei. The sequence goes on along the minus strand of CM062294.1, from coordinate 71,804,875 downwards.
AATACCAAATACCCCCTCCCCCCCACACACACACACATAACAGGAAACAGCCCAACAACAATACATCAAAGGAACATACGTCAACGTTCTACTAACTGGTGGTGAGTGACCCAGACCTGTTAACCTCTGGAGGTGACTGTCAGTGAGATTTTGATGAGCTCCCAGTGAGACTCGGATGCTTGTCAGTGAGATTTTTGCACGTGGGCAGCACATCAATAATTTCCATGTTAAGCCCCCCCCCCCCCTCACACACACATACATTAAACATTCCACCCTAATGTGTTTTATTTGAACAATTTGTCCTTTCAAAAGCCAAACCATAGAAATATAGAGAAAAACAGAAATCAGAAATATGGATGTCGTCATGTGCCAATATCTGAGCTTGTTCCAATGACATCCATATTTCAATGGTTTTATGTACAAAATGTTTGGAGATATTTTCGACCTTTTCAGCACTATATCAGTTATGGTGCTGTGTTGAAAGTTTTGGATCCATTTGGGTAATTATGGGTACTTGCGCCGACCTGCGGTAACCTGCGACGATCTGTGGTGTTTAGGCACACCCCAGAGCCCGGTTGTTGTGGTAATTCGATCTTCCAAAGCCCAGCGCCCCACCTAACCACACCGGTTACTCACTGGAAGTAGTTGGTCATTTACGAAGGGAATTTGGAATGGGGTGATCATTTTTCAGTGAAATGTGAAAATTATGCCACAGCCAGCCCAGGACGAAACATCTCGGGGATATTTTGTTGTCCATTTATCACTACGAATGAAAAAACGTGCAAGTGCCGTAAATTACCAACTTTTTAGAGATTTTTTTCACCAAAAACATAATTTTTTTTACAGCCTGCTTTATAAAATTGCGAATCGGAAATTTTTCCCAATATATTGAAAATTACAGCAACTCATATGTTTCAGCCGTTTGTCTCCAAAATTGGCTATAATTATCTGAAAGTGAAATCCAAAATGCACAATAAATTTGTGCGTATTTTTGCACATTTTTCGATTGGACAAGATTTTATACGTATGGAATTTATTTTTCGATTTGACTGCTACCTGTATACAAGCAAAGGTGTGCCTTTAATATATAATCAATTTCAGCAATTATCCTGCATCTCAAATTCATTTAATCCATCTGTCAAACGTGTTGCAATAATCACAACACGGCCATTGACAGAAATGAGAATTGGTCATCAGTTCTTACGTAAGTGGTGATGTTTCACACAAACTTAATGACCTTGCCATTGAGAGTAGAGCACATGCTTTTGTATTTGTAAACAAAAGCTGGTGGATTCAGTTTTTGTCTGGTATGTCGACTTTCCGGGAGATTTTTGGTCCAAATTGATTCCCGGGCGGGAGGGCAGGAGGGGATAGCTAATTCCGGGAGAATCCCGGGCATTCCGGGAGAGTTAACATGTCTGGTCTCCTGTCTGTCAGTCACCTCTCCATCCATTGTCAACATTTTGTTTGTCCAGTCCATATAATTTGATTTAATTAGCAGATCTTGTTCATACTTGGTACAATTATTGCTCATGACTCGAAGATGTGTCGCAATATTGATCCAAGGTCATATCGTCAAGCTCAAAATCACAGACAGCAAAACTTGGATGTTGTTATACAGCCCTTGTCTGGGCCATATAACTTAGTATGATTGACAGATCTTATTCATAGTTGGTACAATTATAACTCATGACTTATTATTCAAGGTCATATCATCAAGGTCAAGTTCACAGACAGCAAAACTTTTATATTGTTACACAGCCCTGGTCTGGTCCATATAACTTTGTATGATTGACAGATCTTATTCATAGTTGATACAATTATTTCTCATGACACAAAAGTGTGTCGCGGCTTTGATCTAAGATCATACCATCAAGGTCAGGGTCCCAGACAACAAGACTTTGATATTGTTATACAGCCCTTGTCTGGTCTGTTTAATTGAATCTGTGACAGATGTTGTTCACAATTCACACAATTGTTACCCATAACGTAACCTTGTGCCATGACTTTTACCCATTGTACTATCATGAAGGTTAAGATCACAGGCAGTAACACTTGGATTCTTGTCTTGTATTCAACTTCCCCTAAAAGCAGTGCCCCGGTAAATAAATCGGAAAATAAGCAATCTGTCATTTGCAAAATGAGGCCCCCAGATGGTGAACATTTTCATGCTATCTCATACAGCGGGCCAGTTTATCATCTTGGTACCTCTTTCTGTTTGGGTTTGAGACTTTAGTTCAAACTGAGGTTACCAGAGAGTAAATTTAGTAATGATACCCTGCTGGGGACCTCATTTTACAAATGACAGTCTGCTTATTTTCTGGCTTGTCTGGGCGTAGCTGCCTCTTGTTTGAATAACGCAGTCTTGTGGTGAGGTATAGCCTTTAGTCAATTATGCAGGTTACATACCAAGTACCATTGCAGAGGTTTCTAGTCAAGTCTTGGTTGCCTAAATAGGTAGCCAAGACTTGTCTGCAAACCCTTTCAAAACCAAAGGACTTGACTTGTGGAGTGAAGAAAAGTGTTTAAATCTCTCAGTATGTCCTAGCCTTTATAGGATTTTGAAATTGAAAGTTCATTTTTCTTTTTAGGTGCTGTGGATTTAGATGCCATTAAAGACCCCAAAGAGAGGACCTCATTGGAGGGAATGATCAACAATTTTGGCCAAACCCCTTGTCAGTTGATGAAGGTATATTGTACTTCACAAAAAGTTATTAACCCTTTACCCAATGCAGATTATATCAAGATTTATGATTTTAAATATTATATTTTTATACTGTACCAATGACCCAGACATAGCTGGTGCTAACTCTTAAAATATAGGGCCAAACACAAATTTTGCCCCCCAATCCCCAAAATTTGCATCTAAAACTAAAGAAAACATGTCCTGAAAGGCCCTCCACACTTCGCCCCTACTGCGCATGCGCAGTGTCAAGGACGTTCCGAAATTGGCGCCATTTATCATTCTAAGTTTGGCCCTTCATCAGTTAACATCTGACTGATCTTTGTGCTTTTAAATCTCAGTTTAAATGATGCCAGACACATAAATATTAGTGAAATGGTGATTCTAAGGAGGATAGAAAAGGAGGAGAGGAAAAGAATGTGTGACAGAATATTATCAGGGCTGTAACTTAAAATTTTTTAATGAAATTATGTTAAGTTACCTATTTTCAAGGCAGCAGCCATTTTGTTGTCATTCTGATTATTTAGTTACACTGTTTTTTCAAGTGTTTTTCCTCTCTCCCTGTCCTTTAAGTTCCCCCTTGCTATTCTCCCATGCTTTTGGCATAATTTCTGTAATTATTATTACTAAAATTTCTTGGGAGTTTTAGCTGAATAACAGAATGAATTCTGTTCTTTCCCCATGTTTACGTCTTCACCTACGGGTGGTTAGGCGTTGTGTTCTGCATCTACCATCTGATGTTCTGCAGTTTCTTCCCTGGAAGTCTCTGTTTTGCATCAGATGGTGTATTTTTGGTAACTGATTTCGGGCCTGGGTGCCTGGAGTCTTATTTTAGTGTTTTTACACTCATTGTTTACATTTACAACAGCCCTCTGTGTGAGGGGGGGATTTCTAAATAATAATATCTTTATGTTATTTTAAGCATAACTAGATACATTATTATTGTTCGTAAGTGTTGAATAAATTGTTTAAAATATTTTTAAAATTTTTGTCCACACTTAGGCTTGGGATCCATTGGGGCTCAACGTTACTTTTCAGAAACTTGGGCTGTTCTGAAAAAATATTTTTTCAAAATATTTTGATTTCAATTATTTTTTCTATATTAATGGATCATATTATTATTATGTATTTTGATTGCCAGGGGTTAGTGCGAGTACCTGGACTTGTTTTCTTTTCACATTGAAAGGATATTGATCAATTGTTTTAAGAGGAAGTCTTCCTCTGACCTTATTATCATTCTATATGTGGTCAGTGTACTCGCATTAACTCCTGTTCTGTATCGTATGATTTCGATGACAATATGGGAAGCGTATGTCACGGTATGTTGTTGGGGATTTGGACACTCCGGTCCTTTCCCCGCAGGGTCACTCTACTTTATCAATTTCTATTTCAGACGATCAAGATTAGGGTGATGTATCTGTGATGTCTTCCAACAGTGTGCCTCCGTCGTCACAATTAATGAAGGGCTAGCGGAAAAGTGCTCATGTAATACGCCAATTGCCTAAGAGGACCCTAGTAGGTTCGACGGCCTTTGACGTCCGCTAGCTCGCCCGGTGTAGCGTCCATTCACCGAATGGTTCGGCAGCCGGGTTCGTCCGTTGCGGTCTAGAAGGAATTTTGGGGTGATGCGAGCACTATAAAATTAACTTAATGCACACCCAGTGACGGCGGATCGGAGGGAGAACGGAGGAAGCCTTTTAGTCCGGTTCATAGCTCGTTCCGGTCCATCCGGACGGCAAGCGAGAGAGGCCCCTCTCTCGTTCAACAACATCTGGCCCCAGATGTTGTGGTACAAATGTGTCGTTAGCGGAGCATACGTCCGTCGCTCGGGACGCTCCGTTGTATAGGCAGTCCGCTGAGACTGCTAAGGCTTCCTCTTCTCGTCAGCGCACACGACCGCACCTTGGCTGCGTGACCGCCGATATATTCCAGCTTCGCCGATCAAGGATTCTTCGGCGACCAGGTCACACCATCCGGCAGCCAGGGATTCGAGACCGATGGACTCCGGACGTTCGCATAGGAAAAGTATGCGGGAGCCATCTGATGCGGAGTTGCCCTCGGCGAAGCAGCGATAGACTGCGCCTCCGCAGGTCTCGACGCCGGACATTCTTGTGCACATAGCACAGCTTATCGCAGCATCCCAGCAGCCGACAGAAACGGTGTCGGATCGAGAATTATCCGACAGCGCTGGGTTGGTAGCCGGGGACTCGAGGCCTGCAGACTCCGGACGTTCGCATAGGAAGTGTGCGGGAGTCAACGTACACGGAGCTTCCAGCGGCAATGCATCGTAAGTCCGCTACTGCACAGGCCTCGGGAACGGACGTGCTTTCCTTAATAGCACAGTTTATCGCAGCATCCCAGCATCAACTGAATCTGTCGCATATATTTTATCCGACGATGCTGGGTCGGGACGCTCCGCGGAAGCGGGTACGGACGTCCGAAAGTTTCATCCGGTCCGACGGGATACCGAAAGGGATTCGGTGGATTTCAAGCTTTCCCTTTCGGAACAACATATGCTGCGATGCCGGATAAGAAACTGATAGCGTCGATGGACTTAGAAATTTTTTGGTTCGGTTCAGGGACATCGTCCCTCAGTTCCGACATAGTCCAATAATGTCACACAAACTTTCGAATTATTGAAAGACGCTATATATATTTTTATTTTATGCTTGCTATCCAAGCATTTCTGGTTTCTTGTTCGAAGAGTTATGGAGATGTCTTTCAAAAGTGTGCCTCTGTCGTCATAGTTAATGAAGAGTTAGCGGCAATAAGTGCTCATGGAATATGTCTATCGCTTACGGAGTGACATTCGCTAGCTCACCCGGTGTAGCGTACATTCATCGAATGGTTCGGCTGCCGGGTTCGTCCGTTGCGGTCTAGGAAGGAGATTTGGGTGATGCGAGCACTTTAATTATTTTAGTACTCACCCAGTGACGGCAGATTGAGGACAGATCGGAGGAAGCCAACAACATAGGGGACCGCATGTTGTGGTTCAGATATTTTACATTCGGAGCATATGTCCGTTGCTCGGGACGCTCCGTTATATTGACAGTCCGAGAGACTGTCTTTAATGCTTCCTCATCCTCACAGCAGGGCACACGACCGCACATTGGCTACGTGACCTCGAGTATCCGATCAGTTTCGGCATTCAGTGATTCCACAGCGAATAGGTCGCGCCATCCGGTAGCCAAGGGACACGAGGCCTATACACTCCGTTCGCTCGCATATTGGAAGTATGCACGGGGTAACGATCTCGGAGCTTCCTGCGGCAATGCATCGTAAGACCGCTGCTCCTCAGGCCTCAGTGACGGACGTGCTATCCGAGTTAGCACAGTTGTTTCGCAGCATCCCAGCAATTGACGGTTTCTCAGTCGAATCAGGAATTATCCGACGGCGCTGGGTCGGTGCGGTCCGCGGTTGCATCAAGCTACGGACGACCGAACGCTTTATAGGGTCCGACAGGATGGCGAAAGGGATTCAAAAGTTTTCGAGTTTTCCCTTTAGTAGTATCGGAAGATGCCTTTCATATCTTCTGGCATTTCTTCCAGTGATTATTTTTCGGACTTCATTGCTGCGATCTTGGATAAGAGACTTATAGCGTCATTGGACTCGGATTTTTCGATCGGTACAGGGACTTTGTCCCTGACTTACCGACGCAGTCCAATATTGTAATTACAACATGTGTTTTATTTTTCGACGCTATATATTTATATATATATACAAGCCTGCTACTAAGCATGATAGTTTAGTTTCTTGTCCGCGTGGCTCATTTCTGCCATTTTATCTTTTTTACATATAGTTTATTTTGGCAGAGCAGGGCATACCGAGAGTTCATATGCGTCTAGACGGTGTGATTAAAGACTGCATATATTCTTTTTCGCCGTTTATGTCTTTTCCAATTTCAATGTTGGGAATGACATTATGTATAGTAGACTTAACTTAGACGCTTTATTATACGTAATCCGCCTTACTGAGGCGTTATCATTACGTCTTCAAGAAAAGATTTACGGGATATTATTCTCAATGTAATTTCTTTTGAGGGCAGTAGTTTGTTCACGTATAACTCCGCCCTTCAGTGGCTGATTGGAGTTGGTTAGACGTGATGCAGCCCTAGCTACATCCACGCGTGGATAGTAGGTTAAGAACTCTCTCAGAGTCGCTTCGTTCTCGGAGGAGCTTCTCTTCGACGGCAACTTTCCGGCAATCCATGAATTGCTTGATTTATACATTCTCTTGTCTATCTAGTGTTACAAGAGATTCAGACTGGGGCAAACATTCGGTGGTTGACTCAGAGAGTGCCGCCGCAGTTGCCGGACCCGAGTGTGGCTGTTATGACGGTTGCCAGTCAAACAGATTGGGATATATACTGATCCCTACGGATTCGAAGTGCCAGGGTCTTTGGGTTCCGCAGTCTTTTAGCTATCAGTTTAACTTCCGCGGAATAATGTTTTTTTAGGCTTGCTTTATGTCATTGCATGAACATTATTCAGAAACGCATGCCCAAATTCCTGTCCTTTAATTCGACAGTAGTGGCGTATCTCCGGAACCAGGGAGGCACTCTTTCGTTTCCGTTATTCAATTTAATGGAAAGAATCCGTCTGTTGGTTACAGTACACCAAGTTCTGTTTTGATCCGTCATATTCTGGGTCGTCTGATTGTTTTATCGCACTCCCGTTCTCTTACGGGTCGCTTGTTGCTGTCAGAATGGACTCTCAACAAACAAGTATTCAATCAGATTTGCTATCTATGGGAGCGCCCAATGATGTTTTATTTATGACACAGCTTGCTAATCATTTGCAGACGTATGTGTTGGCTTGTCCAGATCTCTGAGCTAATACTGTTAACGCTCTATTGATCTATAGGACGGAATGATAGGATACGCGTATCCTCCGGCGCTGTTGTTTTAGCAGGTATTGCTAAGATAAACAACCACAATACATTTCTGTTGATAGCATCTCTATCTTCACAGAGATCATGGGTAATTTACTCTCTTGTCTACTGTGGATCTTAACGTGAAATCTTCCTCTATGTGAGGATCTTTTTTCACTGGGTAAATCGTGTCATCTTTATCACAACCAGCAAGGTCGCAACCTTCGTGTATTCCGTTGTGTGGTCCGTATTGCATTGTAAGCACTGTACTGGACGAGCTTTGGACGCGATTTCTTACTATAGGAGATCCTCTTCTTCGCTATTCTATGCGACTAAAGTGGAGGCTCTTCCGTCGTGGTGTAGGGATCATTATGTTCATATGGTTGATCCCTCCATACTACTCATTGCTATTTTTTAGTATACTTGTTTCACAAGATCTACTGCAGCCTGTTGTTATTTAGGTTATAGGTTTATGTTACCTCATACCTATGCATTCTACGATAGTTTACAATTGAGTCTTTTGTCTCTTTATCTAAGTCAGTTAGTAACTTTTTGATAAATAGACTTAGAATCTTTAGATTAAATTCCTATACGGATTTTAACTTCAGGTTCTTATTTAGCTAAGTAATCATTTGAGCCTCTGGAAACAGTAGTTTTCAAATTCTGACCTTTTAGACAGTAATTCTGTTGATTTCTCTTTTACTGTAGAGTCAGTGAGTTTCATGCACTATCGATGGATGATTTTCACTTTCATAGTTTCGGAATCAATACTTCCGTTACTATTTAGGTTGGATTGTTGCATAAGAGTTAGGCTCCTATTATCCGGAACCTATTATTTTAAGGTCCTTCCGTCTTCGTATGGGCATAGGCCTTTACTCTTTCCGGGTACAGTTTATGTATTTATAAACAGATATCTGTTTATTACAAGGGCGTAAGCTTCTTCTGTCTTTGATGTCTAGTAGAAGGACGTTACGCTCCATTTTATTGTTAATGGATTCTATTAACTAGCGTACTGCTTATGGTATATCATTGGCTTAGCAGTTGTGCTTAAGATTTCGGCTCATGAAGTAAGAGTTCTTCTACTTCTTGGGCTTACATTAATAGTGTTGCTATTATAGATTTTTGAAGGCTGCTCATTGCGCTCAGCCATCCATTCATGAATTTTATCTCAGAAATATCGAGTCCATTTCTGGAGGCCTCTATTGTTAGGTCTATTATCTACTGCTCAGAATGTCATTCACTTAACAGTTGCTACTATAGCTAGGTAGGCTGTCTGTTTCGGCAGTGTCTCCGTTCGGCTGCCCTCTTCGCTCTGGGCTATTTGACCCAGGGCAAGAAAAAGGGGGGGGGGAGGGTGTTCCCTTGGGTCACCTGTTTTTACTATGAAAACAAGGGGATACCTCCTCCGGAGTTTGTAATTCTGAGCTGTTATTGGGATGGTTGTTTAGTGAGAAGTTTAAGTTTATAAAATTCATTCAAGTCTTAGTTTTTAAAGTATAGCTTTTGAATATTGCATATGTCAACGGACATGATTATGCAATTCTCACACACTTTTAGGAGTATAGGAGTCTCTATTCTCTAGACTTACTTTATTATTGGCTTACTTTAAAAATTATTAGTATGAGGATTATTGGATATTAATAGAGTACATGGATGTATGAAGCTCAATTTTTGGAAGGTGTTGTATCTTTCTAATTTATCATAAATAAGAAAGATACATGTAAGGCCTATTACTTCTTTTCCCTACAGGGGATGACTCTATTTTATTTTATTGAGCGTATTCCATTTTGCTCTATGTCCTTGGCCCTCCAGCCTTTTTACTATTCAGCTATGTCTGGGTCATTGGTACAGTATAAAAATGTTAAAAAATTTATAGTAATTTATATATTTTTTATACTTACCAATGACCCAGACGGGGATGGCCCTCCCAGGAGTTGGGAACTCTTGCCTCCCCGCTGAGTACATAGCGCTTACCAGGCACTGGTTATTAGAATGATAAATGGCGCCAATTTCGGAACGTCCTTGACACTGCGCATGCGCAGTAGGGGCGAAGTGTGGAGGGCCTTTCAGGACATGTTTTCTTTAGTTTTAGATGCAAATTTTGGGGATTGGGGGGCAAAATTTGTGTTTGGCCCTATATTTTAAGAGTTAGCACCAGCTATGTCTGGGTCATTGGTAAGTATAAAAAATATATAAATTACTATAAATTTTTTAACTTTTTCAAAATTTTCAAAATATTTAAACAAAACCAAATCATGTGACCCCTCATTGGAATGAGCTCGTTGAGGTCATTCCAATGAGGGGTCACGTGATATAATTTTGTTGTAATTTTCTGAAAATTAATATTTTTTCAACTGCTGAATTTGCATATTACTGATTCAACCGATTTGTTAGGTAAAGGGTTAAAATGCCTTTTTCTGCTTTATTGAGGAACTTTCTAAAGCAATTTGTTTTATTAATAATATTGACCAAATAGTCAGATGAAATATTCTTGTAATAATATTGACCCAAGAGCAGAAAAATACAAAAATGTGTCTAGACTGAAAATGCTTTTGAACGATTTATTTATTTATTTATTTATTTATTTATTTATTTATTCATTTAACGACAGTTACGACACCCAGGGTCATCTTGTGTTGGACAGTTTTATGGGTGCAGGAAGCCTGAGTACTCGGAGAGAACCACCGAGCAACAGCGAGCAACTGCCAAACTCCACAGCATACTAACTCCACACAAGCAGGGTTAGCATTGGTTGAAGACAAGTGCACCATCGACGTGCAGTATGCCTCAGTACACAGAACCATTATGCCCCCACATGGGTGATCAGGATTAACCCTTTACCTAACGTAACTGCCAAAATCGGCCAGTGGTATTCTAAAAAAATCGTCAGTTAATATTTTTATACTGTACCAATGACCCAGAATTAGCTGGTGCTAACTCCAACAAAAACCAGGGCCAAACACAAATTTTGCCCCCCAATCCCCAAAATTTGCATCCAAAACAAAAAGAAATCATGTCCTAAAGGACCTCCATAGTACGCCTCTACTGCGCATGCGCAGTGACGCAGTCGTCCCGAAATTGGCGCCAATTTTCATTCTCTGTTTGGCCCTTCATCAGTCAACATCTCACTGATCTTTGTGCTTGTAAATCTCAGTTTAAAGGATGCCAGACACGTAATTTTTGGAGAAAATGTGATTCTAAGGAGGATAGAAGGAGGAGAGGAAAAAGAAGTGGCAAAAAATAATCAGGGCTGTACTTAAAATTTTTTGTTGAAATTATGTTAAGTTGCCTATTTTCGAGGCATGGGCCTCTTGTTGTCATTCTTGCTAATTGTTGCACTGCTTATTCAGTGTTTCCTCTCCCCTAGCCTTCTAAAGTCCCCCCTTGCAATTCTCCCATGCTTTTGGCATATTTTTGAGAAGTTTCATTTCTAAAATTTCCTGGGAGAGTTGCTTGGTTACAGAATGTTTTCTGTTATTTTCCCCATAGTTGCGTTTTCACCCATGGGTGTATAACGTTTGTGTTCTGCATCTTCCATCTGATGTTCTACAGATTCTCCCCTGGGAGTCTCTGTTTTGCATCAGATAGAGTGTAATTGATGACTGATTCCAGGCCAGTTTTTTCAGTGCCTGGAGTCATGTTTTCTAGTGTGTTTACACTGTTTGTTTTCATTGGCAACAGCCTTTTTTGAGGGGGGCTGTTTGCCTTTGTGGTAGTTTATCTCATTATAAGATACATTTATATTATCCGAAAGTGTCTCATTAATTATTTTATATAAATTTAAAATTTTTGACCACACTTTGCCATTGGATCCATCGGGGCTCAACGTTACTTTTCAGCAACTTGGGCTTCTCTGAAAAAATATTTTTTCAAAATTATTTTGTTTTGCAATTGTTTTTTCATTTATTAATGGATCATGTTATTATGTATCTTTGTGTCAGGGGTTTTTGCGAGTAACTAGGACTTATTGTTGTTCTTTCACAATGAAGGGACATTGTTCAAATTGTAATAGGAAGAAATCTTCCTCTGACTTTCATGATCATTGTATTAATTGTAGTCAGTGTTCTCGCATTAATCCCTGTCCTATATGTGAACATTGGGATGAGAAACATTGGAAACGTGTGTCACGATATGTTGTTTCTGGAGAAAGAGCAATGCCGGCTCTTTCTCCACAAGGTCACTCTACTCTCTCAGTTTCTATTTCAGAGGAACCAGAACAGGGTGATGTTTCCATGTTATCTTCTTCAAGTGTGCGTCCGTCGTCACAAATGAATTCAGAGCTAGCGGCAAAAGTGCTCATGGAGATTAGACAAATGTCGTCCGCTAGCTCGCCCGGTGTAGCGTCCATTCACCGAATGGTTCGGCAGCCGGGTTCGTCCGATGCGGTCCAAGAGGAAATTTTGGGTGATGCGAGCACTATAAAAATAATAGATGCACACCCAGTGAAGGCGGATAGTAAACGAGAACGGAGGAAGCCTTTTAGTCCGGTTCCTAGCTCGTCCAGGTCCAGCCGGGCCGCGAGCGAGAGAGGCCCCTCTCTCGTACAACAACATCTGGGACCAGATGTTGTGGTACAAAATGTGTCTTTAGCAGAGCATACGTCCGTCGCTCGGGACGCTCCGTTGTATAAGCAGTCCGCAGAGACTGTTAAGGCTTCCTCTTCTCGCCGGCGCACACGACCGCACCTTGGCTGCGTGACCTCCGATATTTTGCCAGCTTTGCCGATGAAGGATTCTTCGGCGACCAGGTCACACCATCCGGCAGCCAGGGATTCGAGACCGATGGACTCCGGACGTTCGCATAGGAAAAGTATGTGGGAGCCATCTGATGCGGAGCTGCCCTCGGCGAAGCAGCGAAAGACCGCGCCTCCGCAGGTCTCGACGTCGGACATTCTAGTGCAGATAGCACAGCTTATCGCAGCAGCCGACAGAAACGGTGTCGGATCGAGAATTATCCGACGGCGCTGGGTCGGTACGCTCCGCCGAAGCATCGGGGGCGGACGACCGGGAACATCGGGAGGTCCGACCGGATGGTGAAAGGGATACGGATGAATTGGAGCTATCCCTTTCGGAACAACATAAAGCTGCCGTGGACTTCATCCGGCACTTTCTCCCTCAAGTTGTTCCGTCGGGCCAGACTGCTGCGCTTCCGGACAAGAGAATTATAGCGTCATTGGACTCTGAATTTTTTGAGCGGTTCAGGGACATCGCTCCCGAGTTTCCGTCGCAGTCCAATAATGTTGCAAGAACATTTGAATTATTGAACGACGCTATATTTAAACTTGCTTCCAGGACGGGGAAAGCAGGTTTCTTGTCCGCTAATACTCTTAACCTGCCTTTCATTAATGCAAGGAATAAATTCGACACGGCAGGACAGGGTATACCGAGAGTTCCTCTGCGTATGGACGACGAGGCGGAAGACTTAGAGCTATCATTACCGTCGTCAGCTTCTATTCCAACCGCGGTGTTGGAAACAGCTATTGCGTCTAACAGAGCCAATTTAGATGCCTTATCTTACGCAGATCACCTTACTAAGGCGTTATCACTGCGCCTTCAAGGGGAAGAGTTTCAGGATATACAATCCTCTTTAAGACTTCTTTCAAGGGCAGTAGCTTATTCCACGTGTAACTCCGCCCTTTCAGTGGCAAATCTGGAGTTGGTTAGACGTGACGCAGCCCTAGCTACATCCACACTAGTGGATTCTAAGGTGAAGAACTCTCTTAGAGTCGCTTCGGTCTCAGGAGAACTTCTCTTTGACGGCAAGCTTTCCGCTATTTATGATAATATTAAAAAGAAAGCTAATGATTCTCTGTTGTTCAGATCCGCTCCTAAAAGGTCGGATACAGCAGACACGAATAAGGCAGGCACTTCTGGGTCTAATGCGCCCAAGAGAGGTTCCTATAGAGGTTCCGGTGCGTCCTCTTGGCCTTATTCGAGAGACCGTCAGGATAGCGACTCTCGTTCGGGACGTCCTTCAGGCCGGGACAATCGGTCGGACGCCCCGAGGTCGACGAGGCGAGGTGCGGGTCGTGGAAGACGTGGTTTCTCCTACCGCAGGCCTCGCAGGTCCAGGAGGTGATGGCTTAAACCTCTATCGCGTTCCGGTTGGCGGAAGGTTGTCGAGTTTTTCACAAGAGTGGGCGTCGATTACGGACGACCCGTGGGTGAGAGGAGTGACTTCGGAAGGTCTAAAGATATCCTTCAAACGAAAGCCTCCATTAACTCGAAGTCCAAAGTGGACTCATCTTCCGTCAAATCCACAGAAAAGAGACGCTCTGTTATCAGAGGTACAGTCTCTTTTAATGAAGAACGCGGTAGAGGTCGTAGATAACCAGGAATCTCTGGGATTCTACAGCCATCTGTTTCTGGTTCCGAAACCAGACGGCTCGTTCCGTCCAGTCATAGATTTGAGCTGGATAAACAAGCTGATCGTCGCTCCGAAGTTTTATATGGAGACGATTCGATCGGTCAGAGCGAGTATTCGGGTGAACGATTATGCAACAAGCATAGATCTCAAAGATGCGTACTTTCACGTCATGGTACATCCGACATTCCGAAAGTATCTACGCTTCGCAGTCCTAGGAGTGGTGTATCAGTTCCGGGCCATGTGCTTCGGATTGAATCTAGCACCCTGGGCTTTCACTCGGGTAATGAACTCGGTAATGATCTACTTCCGAGCTCATTCGTCTGCGGTAACGTCGGCCTACCTGGACGACATTCTTCAGAGGTACGGCAACGAGTTAACGCTTCAGAACGATGTTCAGAATCTTCTTCTATTGCTCCGACGTCTCGGTTTCATAGTAAACGAGGAGAAGTCGGATCTGGTGCCGTCCAAGTCATTCACTCATCTGGGAATGAGCTTCGAGACGCACAACAATCTCGTTCGTCTGCCGTTAACCAGAGCGAAATTAGTCAGTTGTTACGCTCGCTATTGTCTGCATGCAGACAAAGTCACGGCGAGAGAATTTATGAGACTGATAGGTCTGTGCGGAGCCGCCGCGGATCTCATTCCGATGGGGCGGCTACGCACACGTCCTCTTCAAATTTTCCTGACTCAGAATTGGAGTGTGAAAATTCATTCGCTCGATGTAGACGTTCTCTTGTCAGATCAAGTGAAACAAGAGATTCAGACTTGGGCAAACATTCAGTGGTTAACTCAAGGAGTTCCGCTGCAGTTGCCGGATCCGAGTTTTACCATTATGACGGATGCCAGTCAAACAGGTTGGGGTGCATCATTAATCCCAACGGATTCGAGATGCCAGGGTCTTTGGGATCCGCAATTCCTGTGCAAGCACATAAACATCAAGGAAATGATGTCAATTTGGCTTGCTTTACGTCACTGGATGGACATTATTCACGATGCTCATGTCCAAATCCTATCCGACAATACGACAGTAGTGGCGTATATACGGAATCAGGGAGGCACTCATTCAGTTCCGTTGTTCAATCTAACGGAAAGAATCCTTCTGTTTGCATTGGAACATCACGTTCTTCTTTCGGTCCGTCACATACCGGGTCGTCTGAATGTGCTAGCAGACTCCCTTTCACGAAAGGGTCGCTTGTTGCCGTCGGAGTGGACTCTCAACAAACAAGTATTCAATCAGATTTGCTACCAATGGGAACGGCCAATGATAGACTTATTTGCGACACATCTCAACAATCAGTTGCAGACGTATGTGTCCCCGTGTCAGGATCCAAGAGCATTTGCAGTAGACGCTCTGTCGATCCCTTGGGACGGAATGATAGGATATGCGTATCCTCCAGCGCCGTTAATTCAACAAGTATTGCTAAAGATAAAACAATCTCAATGCAAGATTCTGTTTGTAGCATCTCTGTCGCCACAGAGACCGTGGATAAATCTACTCAGGTGTCTGTTGTGGGACCTACCGCGGAAGCTTCCTCCACGAGAGGATCTTCTTTCGCAGGGGAAATCGCGCCAACTCCATCACAACCCGCAAGGTCTCAACCTTCACGTTTTTCCGTTGTGCGGTCCTTCTTGCATGGCAAGCACTTTACAGGACGAGCAGTGGACGCGATTTCTAACTGTAGGAGGACCTCCTCTTCGCTAAACTATGCGGCTAAGTGGAAGGTTTTTCGTCGTTGGTGTAGGGATCATTCTGTAGATATATTTGATCCCTCTATACCAGACATTGCAAACTTTCTAGTATACTTGTTTGACGAAATCAAACTGCAGCCTGTTACTATAAAGGGTTATAGATCTATGTTATCTGATACCTATGCACATCATGATAGTTTACAAATTGGATCTAATGTCTCTTTATCGAAATTGGTTAGAACTTTTCGATAAATAGACCCAGAACTCTTAGATTAATTCCTAAGTGGAATTTAGCTTGGGTTCTCCTTAAATTGAAGGAAAAGCCATTTGAACCTCTTGGGACAGTAGATTTCAAATTCTTATCTTATAAGACAGCTTTTCTCTTAGCTTTCTCTTCTGCCAGAAGAGTCAGTGAGCTTCATGCACTATCGGTGGATGATTCTCATTATCGTAGTGTTGGGAACACTATCACCTTCACTACTAATGTGGGTTTTTTAGCTAAGAATCAGGCTCCTAATAAATATCCGGAACCTATTGTTATTAAGGCTCTTCCGTCTTCAGACGGGCGTAGGCCTTTACTCTGTCCTGTTAGAGCACTACGTATCTATAAACAGAGATCTCAGTTCATCAGAAAGGGACGGAAACGTTTCTTTCTGTCTTTGATGCCTAATAGAAAGGACATTTCAGTCCATTCTATTGCTAGATGGATTCAGTTAACTATCCGTACTGCTTATGAAGATTTATCTTCTTCTCAGCAGTCTGTGCTTAAGATTTCTGCTCATGAAGTAAGAGCTCTTTCTACTTCCTGGGCTTATGCTAATAGTGTTGCTATTACAGATTTAATGAAGGCTGCTTATTGGTCTCAGCCATCCACATTTACTAATTTTTATCTCAGAAATATTGAGTCCATATCTGGAGACCTGCATTGTTTAGGTCCGTTATCTGTTGCTCAGAATGTCGTCCACTAAACAGTTGCAACTATAGTTATGCAGGCTTTCTGTTCCGGCAGTGACTCCGTCCGGCTGCCCTCTTCGCTCTGGGCTATTTGACCCAGGGCAAGGGGAAGGGGGGGGGGGCGGGTGTTCCCTTAGGTCACCTGCTTTATAGTGAAAAGCAAGGGAATGCCTCCTCCAAGACAGTATTTCTGAGTCGCTTCCGGGATGGTTTTAAAGTGTAATATTAATGTTTAATTTCATTCATGTCTTATTTTTAAAGTGTAGCTCGGTGTGAAGCATTTGTATATGTCAAGTGTCAAACGGGCTTTAATATACAATACTCGGACACTTTTAAATGATTATAAAGAGTCTCAATTCTCTGGACTACTTTATTTATTGGCTTGCTTTAAAAATAATTAGTATAAGGGTTATACTGGATGTTAATAGAGAACATGAATGTTATTGTGCTCAATTATTAAGGGTAGTGTATCTTTCTAATTTAATATTAAATAAGAAAGATACATGTAAAGCCTAATACTCCTTTTCTCCTTAAGGGGTTACCTCTTTACTATATAATTGAGCTTATTGGATTTTCCTCTATGTCCTAGGCCCTCCAGCCTGTTTACTATTCAGCTAAGTCTGGGTCATTGGTACAGTATAAAAATGTTAAAAAATTTATAGTAATTTATATATTTTTTATACTTACCAATGACCCAGACGGGGATGGCCCTCCCTGAGTTGGGAACTCTTGCCTCCCCGCTGAGTACATAGCGCTGACCAGGCACTGCCAGTAAGAATGATAATTGGCGCCAATTTTGGGACGACTGCGTCACTGCGCATGCGCAGTAGAGGCGTACTATGGAGGTCCTTTAGGACATGATTTCTTTTTGTTTTGGATGCAAATTTTGGGGATTGGGGGGCAAAATTTGTGTTTGGCCCTGGTTTTTGTTGGAGTTAGCACCAGCTAAGTCTGGGTCATTGGTAAGTATAAAAAATATATAAATTACTATAAATTTTTTAACTTTCATTATTTTTTCATTTTTTGTCTCAAAAACATAGTTCATGACCCCTCATTGGAACGAGCTCATCAAGCTCGTTCCAATGAGAGGTCATAACCTATGTTTTTGAGAGAAAAAATGAAAAAAAATTAGTTATTCAAGAATGTTTTTTTGTAAGTGTCGTCTGCTTTTCATGTGGAGATCGAACCATGGACCTTTTGGTTTGAAGTCTAATGCTGTAACCCCTGAGCCGCCCCACTCCCATTCATTTCACTAAATATGTTTTTAATTTTTTCCAGGACCCACATCCAAAGAGAATGTCTTTTGACGAATGGGTTGCTAAAGCAAATAAACAGGATAAACAGCTAAATATATTCAACTTTTTAAATCAGCTGAAAGTATATTTTGTAGAGGTGAGTCATGGTTGGTCTATAAATCAAACTTTTTCATAAGTAAAAAAAATTAAAAACTTTGATTTTTCATTCGAAATGTCAGAATCGGGCAAGTAAAATAAAAAAGGGTTTATGTGAACATTTTTGTATAGTTTTGCATGTACACCTGTTTTTCCCGATATTACCTACAAACAGTAAATAAGCCACTTTAGGTGAGTTTGAAATTATTTGTTACAATGTGAAATGGAACACAGACTTAACCCTTTACCCAATGCAGACGATATCAAAATTTATTATTTTAAATATCATTTTTTGAAATTTTGCAAAAAATTTCAACAAAACCATATTGTGTGACCCCGTGTTGGAACGAGCTCATCGAGCTCGTTCCAACGAGGGGTCACATGATATGGTTTTGTTGAAATTGTTTGAAAAATAATATTTTTTCAATTCCTGAATTTGCATATTACGCGGGCGTATGCGGCCGATTCGTTGGGTAAAGACTTAAATTTCAAACTATATAAAAGATGAATAATGTCAAGAATGGCATTTAGTTCCATAATCCTAAAATAACGCCTAAGAAAGTTAAGAGTTTGTTTCTCAGGTTAGCATTGGTTGAAGACAAGTGCGCTTTTGCTGCCACCTGCTCTCTTTTTATAACCAATGAAAACTTTAAAAAATTAAATGGTTTATGTCTGATATTTTACCCGAGTTAATAAAATTAATAAATTTGTCCTTTGAGTGCAACAAGGCTTTGCACTGTTTTAGAATTACAAAGCCTTCTTGCACTCAAAGATGAAATACACCACCACTTATTCTATTCTGTAGATTATAAGGCTTAAAACGTTAACTAACCAAGAAGATTAACTTTTGATGGCAAAGAAATAATTACATAAATAGAAAATAAAATAAAAAACTGCTGGCCTGCATGCTATGTTATAAAAAATGGCCTGAGAAACAGAAGATCTACTTTGTGGGGCCTAAATCATTTATAAATACATGGTGATATCCTATTTCCAAGTAAGCAACATGGAACTTCGGGATTCATACGTAATTTGTACCCATTCCCACATGTTCACACTCCAATAAAGATTATAAAAATTGCATTCAATTCTCAAATAATTACATTTACAGATCCTAATGTCTTTTACTGGTATACAGATTTTTTTCTCATTACTTGAGATTTACAGTTTGAAATATAAAGAAATGCCTTCTGCAGCATACTTCTGTTGTTTTACAAAAGTAATACAGATTGGAAGGAAATGGGAGTGAGGGAGTTTGATGCTGTCTCCAAAACTACGGAGGAGATGGGAGGAATCAATCCACCCCTCCCCCCTCCCCATGTTATCTAGAAGATAAATCCCCCCCCCCTTATGTCATTTATGCAATTATTCCCAAAATACATTTTGAAGGATGGGGAGTTAATACATGCAAAAAAGAATTGACTCCTATAACACACCACCACAACCACCCCCCCCCCCCCCCCCACCACCCATGCAAAAAAATGACTCCTATAGCCCAACAATGTTTTATGTACTGCATCTTTAACCCTTTACCTAACACAAGTTGAGGCCAACAGTACAAATTATATTTTTATACTGTACCAATGACCCAGACATAGCTGGTGCTAACTCTTAAAAATCTAGGGCCAAACTCAAATTTTGCCCCCAATCCCCAAAATTTGCATCTAAAACCAAAGAAATCATGTCCTGAATGGCCCTCCATACTTTGCCCCTACTGCGCATGCGCAGTGTCAAGGAGGTCCCGAAATTGGCGCCAATTATCATTCTTTGTTTGGCCCTTCATCAGTTCACATCTGATTGATCTTTGTGCTTGTAAATCTCAGTTTAAATGATGCCAGACACATAAATATTAGAGATATGGTGGATCTAAAGAGGAAATAGAAGGAGGAGAGGAAAAATGAGTGACAGAAAATAATCAGGGCTGTAACTTAAAATATTTTTATACTGTACCAATGACCCAGACGTAGCTGGTGCTAACTCTTAAAAATATAGGGCCAAACACAAATTTTGCCCCCCAATCCCCAAAATTTGCATCTAAAACCAAAGAAAACATGTCCTGAATGGCCCTCCATTCTCCACCTCTACTGCGCATGCGCAGTGTCAAGGACGTCCCGAAATTGGCGCCATTAATCATTCTTTGTTTGGCCCTTCATCAGTTAACATCTGACTGATCTTTGTGCTTGTAAATCTCAGTTTAAATGATGCCAGACACATAAATATTAGAGAAATAGTGATTCTAAGGAGGATATAGAAGGAGGAGAGGAAAAATGAGTGACAGAAAATTATCAGGGCTGTAACTTAAAATTTTTTAATGAAATTATGTTAAGTTACCTATTTTCGAGGCAACAGCCTGTTGTGGTCATTCTTGTTATCAAGTTACACTGCTTGTTCAGTGTTTTCCTCTTTCCTCCCTTTCCTTTAAGTCCCCTCTTGCTATTCTCCCATGCTTTTGGCATATTTTCTGTAATATTATTACTAAAATTTCTTGGGAGTTTTAGCTGGATAACAGATGTTGTGGTACAAAATGTTTTGCATTCGGAGCATACGTCCGCCACTCGGGACGCTCCGATATATAGTCAGTCCGGAGAGACTGTCAATAAGGCTTCCTCTTCCTCATGGTAGCGCACTCGTCCGCTCTTGGCTATGTGACCTCGGATATCCAGTCAGCTTCGCCAATCAGAGAATCATCGGCGACCAGGTCACAACATCCGGTAGCCAGGGACACGAGGCCTGCAGACTCCGGACGTTCGCATAAGAAAGTGTGCGGGAGTCAACGTACATGGAGCTTCCAGCGGCAAAGCATCGTAAGACCGCTATTGCACAGGCCTCGGTGACGGACGTGCTATCCCAAATAGCACAGCTTATCGCAGCATCCCAGCAATGACAGAATCTGTCCCATCATGTATTATCCGACGACGCTGGGTTGGGAAGCTCCGCGGAAACAGGTACGGACGTCCGAAAATTTCATCCGGTCCAACGGGATGCCGAAAGGGATTTGGAGGATTTCGAGCTTTCCCTTTCGGAACAACATAAGATGTTGTGTATGTCATCTGACTTTATCTTCTAGAGGTTCTTTCGTTGGACCAGAATGCTGCGATGCCGGATAAGAAACTGATAGCGTCGGTGGACACAGAAATTTTTGGTTCGGTTCAGGGACATCATCCCTCAGTTCCGACACAGTCCAATAATGTCACACAAACTTTCGAATTATTGAACGACGCTATATATATTTTTATATGCTTGCTATTAATAAGCATGTCTGGTTTCTTGTTCGCAAAGTTATGGAGATGTCTTTCAAAAGTGTGCCTCTGTCGTCATAGTTAGTGAAGAGCTAGCGGCAATAAGTGCTCATGGAATATGTCAGTCGCCTAAGAGGTCCCTAGTAGGATCGACGGAGTTGACATTCGCTAGCTCACCCGGTGTAGCGTCCATTCATCGAATGGCTCGGCAGTCGGGTTCGTCCGTTGCGGTCTAGGAAGGAAATTTGGGTGTTGCGAGCACTATAATTAACTTTAGTACACACCCAGGGACGACGGATTAGAGGACAGATCGGAGGAAGCCTGTTAGTCCGGTTCCTAGCTCGTCCAGGTCTGTCCGGGCTGCGAGCGAGAGAGGTCCCTCTCTCGTACAACAACATATGGGACCGGATGTTGTGGTACAGACATTTCGCATTCGGAGCATATGTCCGCCGCTCGGGACGCTCCGTTATATTGACAGTCCGAGAGACTGTCGATAATGCTTCCTCATCCTCACAGCAGGGCACACGACCGCACATTGGCTACGTGACCTCGAGTATCCGGCCAGCCTCATCATTCAGTGATTCCACGGCGAACAGGTCACGCCATCCGGTAGCCAAGGGACACGAGGCCTATACACTCCGTTCGCTCGCATAATAGAAGTATGCACGGGGTAACGAACACGGAGCTTCCAGCGGCAATGCATCGTAAGACCGCTTCTCCACAGGCCTCAGTGATGGACGTGCTATCCAAAATAGCACAGTTTATCGCAGCATCCCAGCAATCGACAGATTCTCGGTCGGATCAGGAATTATCCGACGGCGCTGGGTCGGTGCGCTCCGCTGTTGCATCAGGTTCGGACGACCGAACACTTTATAGGGTTCGACAGGATGGCGAAAGGGATTCGGACGATTTCGAGCTTTCCCTTTCGGAACAACAGAAGCTGCCATACATTTCTTCCGGCATTATCTTCCAGAGGTTGTTCCGTCGGACTGCATTGCTGCGATGCTGGATAAGAGACTAATAGCGTCATTGGACACTGAGTTTTTGATCGGTTCAGGGACATTGTCCCTGACTTACCGACACAGTCCAATAATGTCATTAGAACATTCAAATTATTTAACGACGCTATATATATATAAGCTTGCTACCAAGCATGATAGTTTAGTTTCTTGTCCGCAATGCTCTATTCTGCCTTTTATCAATTCTAGGAAATATTTTATATTGGCAGAACAGGGCATACCGAGAGTTCATATGCGTCTAGACGGCAGGGCTGAAGACTACGAATTATCTTTTTCGCCGTCTATGTCAATTCCAACCATGATGTTGGAAACAACAATGATGTCTAATAGACTTAACTTAGACGCTTTATCATACGTAGACTACCTTACTGAGGCGTTATCATTACGTCTTCAAGAGAAAGAATTCCAGGATATGATCCTCAATGTGATTTCTTTCAAGGGCAGTAGTTTCCACGTATAACTCCGCCCTTCAGTGGCAGCCTGGAGTTGGTTAGATGTGACGCAGCCCTATCTACATCCACGCGCGTGGATAGTAAGGTGAAGAACTCTCTCAGAGTCGCTTCGGTCTCGGAGAAGCTTCTCTTCGACGGCAACTTTTCAGCAATCTATGAATTGCTCGATATACACGTTCTCTTGTCTATCAAGTGTAGCAAGAGATTCAGACTGGGGCAAACATTCGGTGGTTGACTCAGAGAGTGCCACTGCAGTTGCCGGATCCGAGTTTTATCATTATGACGGATGCCAGTCAAACAGGTTGGGGTACAATATTGATCCCAACAGATTCGAAGTGCCTGGGTCTTTGGGTTCCGCAGTTTCTAGGTAAGCACTTAACTTCCAGGGAATGATGTTATTTAGGCTTGCACTATGTCATTGGATGAACATTATTCAGAAACGCATGTCCAAATACTGTCCGGTAATACGACAGTAGTTGCGTATCTCCGGAACCAGGGAGGCACTCATTCGATTCCGTTATTCAATTTAACGGAAAGAATCCTTCTGTTTGTTATAGTACACCAAGTTCTGCTTCGGTCCGTCATATTCCGGGTCGTCTGATTCTATTAGCAGACTCCCTTTCACGTAGGGGTCGCTTGTTGCCATCAGAATGGACTCTCAACAAACAAGTATTCAATCAGATTTGCTATCAATGGGAGCGCCCAATGATAATTTATTTGCAACACAACTCACTATTCAATTGCAGACGTATGTGTTTGCATGTCCGGATCCCTGAGCTTATGTTGTTAACGCTCTATTGATCTAATAGGACGCAATGATAGGATATGCGTATCCTCCAGCGCTGTTGATTCAGCAAGTATTGCTAAGATAAACATCCACAATACAATTCTGTTGATAGCATCTCTGTCTTCACAGAGACCGTGGGTAATTTTACTCAGGTGTCTGCTGTGGGACTTACCGCGAAAACTTCCTCCACGAGAGGATCTTCTTTCGCTGGGGAAATGGTGTCATCTTCATCACAACCCGCAAGGTCTCAACCTTCACATATTCAGTTGTGCGGTCCTTCTTGCACGGCAAGCATTGTACAGGACGAGCAGTGGACGCGATTTCTAACTGTGGGAGGCCCTCCTCTTCGCTATACTATGCGGCTAAAGTGGAAGGTCTTCCGTCATTGGTGTAGGGATCATTAGGTTGATATTTTTGATCCCTCCATACCAGACATTGCAAACTTTCTAGTATACTTGTTTGACGAGATCAACTGCAGCCTGTTACTATTAAAGGTTATAGGTCTATGTTATCTGATACCTATGCACACCATGATAGTTTACAATTGAGTCTAATGTCTCTTTATCTAAGTTAGTTAGAAACTTTTCGATAAATAGACCTAGAATCCTTAGATTAATTCCTAAATGGAATTTAGCTTGGGTTCTTATTAAACTAAAAGAAAACCATTTGAGCCTCTTGAGACAGTAGATTTCAAATTCTGGCCTTTTTAGACAGCAATTCTCTTAACTTTCTCTTCTGCTGAAGAGTCAGTGAGCTTCAGGCACTATCGGTGAACGATTCTCACTTTCGTAGTATCGGGAACGCTATTACCTTTACTACTAATGTTGGATTTTTGGTTAAGAATCAGGCTCCTAATAAATATCTGGAACCTATTGTTATTAAGGCTCTTCCGTCTTCGAACGGGCATAGGCCTTTACTCTGTCCGGTTAGAGCTTTATGTATTTATAAACAGATCTCAGTTTATCAGTAAGGATGTAAAGCTTCTTCTGTCTCTGATGCCTAATAGAAAGGACATTACGGTCCATTCTATTGCTAGATGGATTCAATTAACTATCGGTACTGCTTATGATAATCTATCTTTAACTCAGCAGTCTGTGCTTAAGATTTTGGCTCATGTAGTAATAGCTCTTTCTACATCTTGGGCTTCTGCAAATAGTGTTGCTATTACAGATTTAATGAAGGCTGCATATTGGTCTCAGCCATCCACATTCACGAATTTTTTTTCTCAGAAATATTGAGTCCATTTCTGGAGGCCTGCATTGTTTAGGTCCATTATCTGCTGCTCAGAATGTTGTTCACTTAACAGTTGCAACTATAGTTATGTAGGCTTTCTGTTCCGGCAGTGACTCTGTCCTGTTGCCCTCTTCGCTCTGGGCTATTTGACCCAGGGCAAGGGGAGGGGGGGGGGGGGGGAGGGTGTTCCCTTGGGTCACCTGTTTTATAATGAAAAAAAAAGGGGATACCTCCTCTGGAGTCAGTATTTCTGAGCTGTTACTGGGATGGTTTTAAAGTGAAAAGTTTATGTTTAAAAAATTCATTCATGTCATAGTTTTAAAGTATAGCATTTGAATATGTCACGTGTCAAATGGGCGTTAATATACAATCCTCGGACACTTTTAAAAGAGTATAAAGAGTCTAAATTCTCTTAACTAACGTCTTTATTGGCTTACTTTAAAAATAATTAGTATAAGGATTATACTGGATGTTAATAGAGAACATGAATGTTATGATAAACAGTTATGGAGGGTGTTGTGTCTTTCTAATTTATCATAAATAAGAAAGATACATGTAAAGCCTAATACTCCTTTTCTCCTCCAGGGGATGACTCTATTTTATATAGTTGAGCTTATTGGATTTTCCTCTATGTCCTAGGCCCTCCAGCCTTTTTACTATTCAGCTAAGTCTGGGTCATTGGTACAGTATAAAAATGTTAAAAAATTTATAGTAATTTATATATTTTTTATACTTACCAATGACCCAGACGGGGATGGCCCTCCCAGGAGTTGGGAACTCATACCTCCCCGCTGAGTACATAGCGCTGACCAGGCACTGATTGTTAGAATGATAAATGGCGCCAATTTCAGGACGTCCTTGACACTGCGCATGCGCAGTAGAGGCGAAGTATGGAGAGCCATTCAGGACATGATTTCTTTGGTTTTAGATGCAAATTTTGGGGATTGGGGGGCCAAATTTGTGTTTGGCCCTAGATTTTTAAGAGTTAGCACCAGCTATGTCTGGGTCATTGGTAAGTATAAAAAATATATAAATTACTATAAATTTTTTAACTTTCGAGGCATGGGCCTGTTGTTGTCATTCTTGCTATAAAGTTACACTGCTTGTTCAGTGTTTCCTCTCTCCCTTTCCTTTAAGTCCCCCCATTGCTATTCTCCCATGCTTTTGGCATATTTTCTGTAATATTATTACTAAAATTTCTTGGGAGTTTTAGCTGGGTAACAGAATGAATTCTGTTTAGGCGTAGTGTTCTGCATCTACCATCTGATGTTCTGCAGTTTCTTCCCCGGAAGTCTCTGTTTTGCATCAGATAGTGTATTATTGGTAACTGATTTCGGGCCATGGTTATCAGTGCCTGGAGTCATGTTTCTGGTGTTTATACACTTCTTGTTTACATTGACAACAGTCTCTGTGGAGGGGGATTTCTTGTCTTTGTGT
Source organism: Pictodentalium vernedei (assembly GCA_031216915.1). Taxonomy (NCBI): domain Eukaryota; kingdom Metazoa; phylum Mollusca; class Scaphopoda; order Dentaliida; family Dentaliidae; genus Pictodentalium; species Pictodentalium vernedei. The sequence continues at coordinate 71,778,756 of CM062294.1, read as the reverse complement.
TAGTTTAATCATAACAAGATACATTATTATTATTCGTAAGTGTTGCATTAATTTTTTAAAATATTTTTAAAATTTTTGTCCACACTTAGGCTTGGGATCCATTGGGGCTCAGCGTTACTTTTCAGAAACTTGGGCTTTTCTGAAAAAATATTTTTTCAAAAAATTTTTTTGATTTCAATTATTTTTTCTACGTTAATGGATCATGTTATTATGTATCTTTGTTTTCAGGGGTTGGTGCGAGTACTAGGACTTTTTGTATTCTTTTCACAATGAAAGGATATTGTTCAAATTGTAATAAGAGGAAATCTTCCTCTGACTTTCATAATCATTGTATTAATTGTATTCAGTGTACTCGCACTAACTCCTGTTCAGTATGTGTCAATTGGATGACAAACATGAGAAGCGTGTGTCACGGTATGTTGTTAACGGGGAAATGGCCATGCCGGTCTTTTCTCCGCAGGGTCACTCTAGTTTATCAATCTCTATTTCAGAGGAACAAGAACAGGGTGATGTTTCCATGATGTCTTCCAAAAGTGTGCCTCCGTCATCACAATTAAATGAAGAGCTAGCGGCAAAGTGCTCATGGAAATACGTCAATTGCCTAAGAGGTCCCTAGTAGGATCGACGGCGTTGACGTCCGCTAGCTCGCCCGGTGTAGCGTCCATTCATCGAATGGTTCGGCAGCCGGGTTCGTCCGTTGCGGTCCAGGAAGGAGTTTTGGGTGATGCGAGCACTATAAATCAACAAATTGCACACCCAGTGACGGCGGATCAGAGGAGAGAACGGAGGAAGCCTATTAGTCCGGTTCCTAGTTCGTCCAGGTCCATCCGGGCTGCGAGCGAGAGAGGTCCCTCTCTCGTACAACAACATCTGGGACCAGATGTTGTGGTACAAAACGTTTCGCATTCGGAGCATACGTCCGCCGCTCGGGACGCTCCGTTATATAGACAGTCCAGAGAGACTGTCGATAAGGCTTCCTCATCCTCACGGCAGCGCACACGACCGCACCTTGGCTACGTGACCACGGATATCCAGCCAGCTTCGCCAGTCAGAGAATCCACGGCGACCAGGTCACGCCATCCGGTAGCCTTGGACACGAGGCCTGTAGACTCTGGACGTTCGCATAAGATAAGTATGCAGGAGTCACCGTACACGGAGCTTACAGCGGCAAAGCAACGTAAGACCGCTACTCCACAGGCCTCTGTGACGGACGTGCTATCCCAAATAGCACAACTTATCGCAGCATCCCAGCAACGACAGAATCTCTGTCGGATCAGGTAATATCCGACGACGCTGGGTCGGTACGCTCTGCTGAAGCATCAGGTACGGACGACCGAAAACTACATAGGCTCCGACAGGATGGCGAAGGGGATTCGGAGGATTTCGAGCTTTCCCTTTCGGAACAACATAAGCTGCCGTACATTTCATCCGGCATTATCTTTCAGAGGTTGTTTCGTCGGACCAGAATGCTGCGATGCCGGATAAGAGACTGATAGCATCTTTGGACACAAGAATTTTTTTTGATCGGTTCAGGGACATCATCCCTGAGTTTCCAACACAGTCCAATAATGTCACAGGAACATTCGAATTATTGAACGACGCTATATATATGCTTGCTGTTAAACAAGCAAGTCTGGTTTCTTGTTCGCAAAAGTTTCTGTGATGTCTTCCAAAAGTGTGCCTCCGTCGTCATAGTTAAATGAAGAGCTAGCGGCAATAAGTGCTCATGGAAATATGTCAATTGCCTAAGAGGTCCCTAGAAGGATCGACGGGGTTGACATCCGCTAGCTCGCCCGGTGTAGCATCCATTCGTCGAATGGTTCGGTGGCCGGGTTCGTCCGTTGCGGTCCAGGAAGGAGATTTGGGTGATGCGAGCACTATAATGAAACAAAAGTGCACACCCAGTGACGACGGATCAGAGGAGAGGTCGGAGGAAGCCTATTAGTCCGGTTCCTAGCTCGTCCAAGTCCATCCAGGCTGCGTGCGAGAGAGGTCCCTCTCTTGTACAACAACATCTGGGACCAGATGTTGTGGTACAAAACGTTTCGCATTCGGAGCATACGTCCGCCGCTCGGGACGCTCCGTTATATAGACAGTCCGGAGAGACTGTCGATAAGGCTTCCTCATCCTCACGGCAGCGCACACGACCGCACCTTGGCTACGTGACCACGGATATCCAGCCAGCTTCGCCAATCAGAGAATCCACGGCGACCAGGTCACACCATCTGGTAGCCAGGGACACGAGGCCTGTAGACTCCGGACGTTCGCATAAGAGAAGTATGCAAGAGTCAACGTACACGGAGCTTCCAGCGGCAAAGCAACGTAAGACCGCTACTCTACAGGCCTTAGTGACGCACGTGCTATCCCAAATAGCACAACTTATCGCAGCATCCCAGCAAACGACAGAATCTCTGTCGGATCAGGAATAATCCGATAACGCTGGGTCGGTACGCTCCGCTGAAGCATCAGGTACGGACGACCGAGAGCTTCATTGGGTCCGACAGGATGGCGAAAGGGATTCGGAGGATTTGGTGCTTTCCCTTTCGGAACAACATAAAGCTGCCGTAGATTTTATCCGGCATTATCTTCCAGAGGTTGTTCCATCGGACTAGAATGCTGCGATGCCGGATAAGAGACTGATAGCGTCATTGGACACAGAATTTGCTTTTGATCAGTTCAGGGACATCGTCCCTGAGTTTTCCGACACAGTCCAATAACGTCACAAGAACATTCGAATTATTGAACGACGCTATATATAAGCTTGCTACCAAAACAGGCAAGTCTGGTTTCTTGTCCGCAAATGCTCTAAATCTGCCTTTCATCAATTCAAGGAATAAATTCGAAACGGCAGGACAGGGCATACCGAGAGTTCCTCTGCGTCTAGACGACGAGGCTGAAGACTTGGAATTGTCTATACCGTCGTCTATGTCAATTCCAACCACGACGTTGGAAACGACAATAATGTCTAACAGACGTAACTTAGACGCTTTATCATACGCAGACCACCTTACTAAGGCGTTATCATTACGCCTTCAAGGGAAAGAATTCCAGGATACAATCCTCATTGAGACTTCTTTCAAGGGCAGTAGATTATTCCACGTATAACTCCGCCCTTCAGTGGCAAACCTGGAGTTGGTTAGACGTGACGCAGCCCTAGCTACATCCACGCGCGTGGATAGTAAGGTGAAGAACTCTCTCAGAGTTGCTTCGGTCTATGAAGAAGCTTCTCTTCGACGGCAAGCTTTCAGCAATTTATAGACGTTCTCTTGTCTAATCAAGTGTAACAAGAGATTCTGACTTGGGCAAACATTCAGTGGTTGACTCAGGGAGTTCCATTGCAGTTGCCGGACCCGAGTTTTACGATTATGACGGATGCCAGTCAAACAGGTTGGGGTACAACATTGATCCCAACGGATTCGAAGTGCCAGGGTCTTTGGGATCCGCAGTTTCTAGGCAAGCACATAAACATCCAAGAAATGATGTCAATTTGGCTTGCACTACGTCATTGGATGAACATTATTCAGAAAGCACATGTCCAAATCCTGTCCAACAATACAACAGTAGTTGCGTACATCCGGAACCAGGGAGGCACTCGTTCCATTCCGTTATTCAATTTAACGGAAAGAATCCTTCTGTTTGTTCTAGAACATCAAGTTCTGCTTTCGGTCCGTCATATTCCGGGTCGTCTGAATGTATTAGCAGACTCCCTTTCACGGAAGGGTCGCTTGTTGCTGTCAGAATGGACTCTCAACAAACAGGTATTCAATCAGATTTGCTACCAATGGGAGCGGCCAATGATAGACTTATTTGCGACACAACTCAACAACCAGTTGCAGATGTATGTCTCACCATGTCCGGATCCCCGAGCATATGCAGTAGATGCTCTATCGATCTCGTGGGTCGGAATGATAGGATATGCGTATCCTCCAGCGCCGTTGATTCAGCAAATGTTGCTAAAGATAAAACAATCACAATGCAATTCTGTTGGTAGCATCTCTGTCTCCACAGAGACCGTGGATAAATCTACTTAGGTGTCTGCTGTGGGATTTTTCTGCAAAAACTTCCTCCACGAGAGGATCTTCTTTCGCAGGGGAATCGCGTCAACTTCATTACAACCCGCAAGGTCTCAACCTTCACGTATTTCTGTTGTGCGGTCCTTCTTGCACCGCAAGCATTGTACAGGACGAGCAGTGGATGCGATTTCTAACTGTAAAAGGACCTCCTCTTCGCTAAACTATGCGGCTAAGTGGAAGGCCTTTTGTCGTTGGTGTAGGGATCATTCTGTTGATATTTTTGATCCCTCCATACCAGACATTGCAAACTTTCTAGTATACTTGTTTGACGAGATCAACTGCAGCCTGTTACTATTAAAGGTTATAGGTTTATGTTATCTGATACCTATGCACACCATGATAGTTTACAATTGGATCTGATGTCTCTTTATCTAAATTAGTTAGAAACTTCTCGATAAATAAGACCTAGAACCCTTAGATTAATTCCTAAATGGAATTTAGCTTGGGTTCTTCTTGAACTAAAAGAAAAGCCATTTGAGCCTCTTGAGACAGTAGATTTCAAATTCTTGTCTTATAAACAGCATTTCTCTTAGCTTTCTCTTCTGCTAGAAGAGTCAGTGAGCTTCATGCACTCTCGGTGGACGATTCTCACTATTGTAGTGTCGGGAACACTATTACCTTTACTACTAATGTTGGATTTTTGGCTAAGAATCAGGCTCCTAATAATATCCGGAACCTATTATTATTAAGGCCCTTCCGTCTTCAGACGGGCATAGGCCTTTACTCTGTCCGGTTAGAGCTTTACGTATTTATAATCAAAGATCTTAGTTTATCAGAAAGGGACGAAAACGCTTCTTTCTGTCTGATGCCTAATAGAAAGGACATTACGGTCCATTCTATTGCTAGATGGATTCAATTAACTATCCGTACTGCTTATGATAATCTATCTTCAACTCAGCAGTTTGTGCTTAAGATTTCGGCTCATGAAGTAAGAGCTCTATCAACATCTTGGGCTTATGCTAATAGTGTTGCTATTACAGATTTAATGAAGGCTACATATTGGTCTCAGCCATCCACATTCACAAATTTTTATCTCAGAAATATTGAGTCCATTTCTGGAGACCTGCATTGTTTAGGTCCGTTATCTGTTACTCAGAATGTCGTTCTCTAAACAGTTGCAATTATAGTTATGCAGGCTTTCTGTTCAGGCAGTGACTCCGTCCTGCTGCCCTCTTCGCTCTGAGCTATTTGACCCAGGGCAAGGGGAAGGGGGTGGGGGGGTTCCCTTAGGTCACCTGATTTATAGTGAAAAGCATGGGGATACCTCCTCCGGAGTCAGTAATTCTGAGTTGTTACCGGGATGGTTTTAAAGTGTAAAGTTAATGTTTAAAAATTCATTCATGTCATTTTTTTAAGGTATAGCTCGGTGTGAAGCATTTGTATATGTCACGTGTCAAACGGGCGTTAATATACAATCCTCGGACTCTTTTAAAAGAGTATAAAGAGTCTCAATTCTCTGGACTATCTTTATTTATTGGCTTACTTTAAAATAATTAGTATAAAGGATATACTGGATGTTAATAGAGAACATGAATTTATTATGCTCAATTATGGAGGGTGTTGTGTCTTTCTAATTTATCATAAAATAAGAAAGATACATGTAAAGCCTAATGCTCTTTTTCTCCTCGAGGGGATGACTCTATTTTATATAGTTGAGCTTATTGGACTTTCCTCTATGTCCTAGGCCCTCCAGCCTTTTTACTATTCAGCTATGTCTGGGTCATTGGTACAGTTTAAAAATGTTAAAAAATTTATAGTAATTTATATATTTTTTATACTTACCAATGACCCAGACAGGGATGGCCCTCCCAGGAGTTGGGAACTCATACCTCCCCGCTGAGTACATAGCGCTGTCCAGGCACTGCTTGTAAGAATGATAATTGGCGCCAATTTCGGGACCTCCTTGACACTGCGCATGCGCAGTAGAGGCAAAGTATGGAGGGCCATTCAGGACATGATTTCTTTGGTTTTAGATGCAAATTTTGGGGATTGGGGGCTAAATTTGTGTTTGGCCCTAGATTTTTAAGAGTTAGCACCAGCTATGTCTGGGTCATTGGTAAGTATAAAAAATATATAAATTACTATAAATTTTTTAACTTTTCTGAAACATCAGATTTTTAGCTCAACTTTGACGAAGTCAAATTTGAGCTATTGTCATGGCCCGCTGTCCGTCTGGCCGTCTGTCCGTACGTCAACAATTGGCTATGGCTCGGGCTAGAGGTCGTATTTATGAACCGATCTTTACGAAACTTCTTGTGTACCTTTGTTATGACCCTGGGACGGGAACGACTGTTTTTAGGTGTGGTCCGAAATTCAAGATGGCTGCCAGTGGCCATTTTGTACCGATGATGCAAAAATCAGTTTTTTGTACAGAACTTCTGTATGAAAGTTCTGATTTGAATAAAGTTTTGTATAAATGTTTAGTACCATGGGATACATCACATATAATACGGGTTTTTTTCTCGTGCGTAAATTATGCAAATTAGACTGACTTTGATTTATTTAGTGTTACTTTCAGAGCTGTAAGTGCCAAGCTGCTATGGCTCGGGCTAGAGGCCGTATTTATGAACCGATCTTTACGAAACTTCTTGGGTACCTTTGTTATGACCGTGGGACGAGAACGAGTGTTTTTGGGTGTGGTCTGAAATTCAAGATGGCTGCCAGCCGCCATTTTGTACCGACGATGCAGAAATCTGTTTTTTGTACAGAACTTCCATATGAAAGCTCTGATTTGAATAATTTTTTGTATGAATGTTTAGTACCATGGAATACATCACATATAATACGGGTTTTTTTCTCGTACGTAAATTGTGCAAATTAGACTAATTTTGATGTTTTTTGGGGTTACTTTCAGCACTGTAAGTGCAAATGCCAATACGGCTCGGGCTAGAGGCCGTATTTATGAACCGATCTTTACGAAACTTCTTGGGTACCTTTGGTATCACCATGGGACGAGAACGAGTGTTTTTGGGTTCGGTCCGAAATTCAAGATGGCCGATGGCAGCCATTTTGTACAAAATTAGGTGCAATCAGATTTTTGCACAGAACTTCCATATGAAAGCCCTGATTTGAATAATTATTTTGTGTGAATGTTTAGTACCATGGGATGCATCACATATAATGCGGGTTTTTTTCTCGTGCAGAAATTATGCAAATTAGATGAACTTTGATTTTTTCAGTGCGACTAACACACAGTTAGTACACATGTCAATACGGCTCAGACTAGAGTCTGTATTTATGAACTGATCTTCACGAAATGTCTTGGGTACCTTTGTTATCACCTTGGGACGAGAACGAGTGTTTCTGGGTGCGGTCTAAAATTCAAGATGGCTGCCAGTGGCCATTTTGTACCGAAATTAGGTCTAATCAGTTTTTTGTACATATCTTCTATACAGCTCAGACTAGAGGCCATATTTATGAACCAATCTTTACGAAACTTCTTGGGTACCTTTGTTATCACCGTGGGATGAGAGCGAGTGTTTTTGGGTGTGGTCCGAAATTCAAGATGGCCACCAGTAGCCATTTTGTACCAAAATTAGTGCAATCAGTCTTTTGTATAGAACTTCTGTATGAAAGTTCTGATTTGAATAAATTTTTGTATGAATGTTTAGTAACTTGGAATACATCACATATTGTAAGGGTTTTTTTTTCGTGCCGAAATTATGCAAATTAGATGAACTTTGATTTATTCAGTGCTACTTACACAATGTAAGCACACATGTCAATACGGCTCAGGGTAGAGGCTGTATTTATGAACCGATCTTCACAAAACTTCTTGGGTACCTTTGTTATCTCCTTGGGATGAGAATGAGTGTTTCTGGGTACGGTCAAAAATTCAAGATGGCTGCCAGTGGCCATTTTGTACCGAAATTAGGTCCAATCAGTTTTTTGTCACAACTTCTACACAGCTCATATTTGTGAACTGATCTTCACAAAACTTCTTGGGTACTTTTGTTTTCACCTTGGGACAGGAACGAGTGTGTTTTGGGGTGCCTTTGTTATCACTGTGCTATGAGAACAAATATTTTGGGGTTCAGTCAGACCCACTCTGGAACTCAAAAGATTTCTTTTCTAGTTCAGCATCTGACTGTCACCCACCTTTACAATACTTTACCTATACATTTGTTACAGGCAACGGTCAGTATTCATGTACAGACCGTTACAATACTTTATATGTACCTTTGTTATCAGGTCATTACCTAGATGTTTGTCATTGCTGTGTCACATACTATACATGTACATGTCTTTGTCTTGACAAGTTGAGCTACAGTGTCATTGACACTTTCATTTTCATTTTTAGCTCAACTTTGGCGAAGCCAAATTTGAGCTTATGCCATGGCCAGTTGTCTGTTGTCCGTCTGTCTGTCTGTCCATCAACAATTCAATACGGCTCGGGCTAGAGGCCGTATTTATAAACCGATCTTTACGAAACTTCTTGGGTACCTTTGTTATGACTGTGGGACGAGAACGAGTGTTTTGGGTTCTGATCCGAAATTCAAGTTGGCTGCCAGCCGCCATTTTGTACCGACGATGCAGAAATCTGTTTTTTGTACAGAACTTCCATATGAAAGCGCCGATTTGAATAATTTTTTGTATGAATGTTTAGTACCATGGGATACATCACATATAATACGGGGTTTTTTTCTCGTACGTAAATTATGCAAATTAGACTAACTTTGATGTATTTAGTGTTACTTTCAGCACTGTAAGTGCAAATGCCAATACGGCTTGGGCTAGAGGCCGTATTTATAAACCGATCTTTACGAAACTTCTTGGGTACCCTTGGTGTCACCGTGGGACGAGAACGAGTGTTTTTGGGTGCGGTCCGAAATTCAAGATGGCCGATGGCAGCCATTTTGTACAAAATTAGGGGCAATCAGATTTTTGCGCAGAACTTCCACTTGAAAGCTGTGATTTGAATAATTTTTTGTATGAATGTTTAGTACCATGGGATACCTCACATATAGTACAGGTTTTTTTCTTGTATGTAAATTATGCAAATTAGACTAACTTTGATGTATTTAGTGTTACTTTCAGCACTGTAAGTGCAAATGCCAATACGGCTCAGGCTTGAGGCCGCATTTATAAACCGATCTTTACGAAACTTCTTGGGTACCCTTGGTGTCACCGTGGGATGAGAACGAGTGTTTTTGGGTGCGGTCCGAAATTCAAGATGGCCGATGGCAGCCATTTTGTACAAAATTAGGTGCAATCAGATTTTTGCACAGAACTTCCACATGAAAGTGCTGACTTGAATAATTTTTTGTGTGAATGTTTAGTACCATGGGATACATCACATATAATTCAGGTTTTTTTCTCGTGCAGAAATTATGCAAATTAGATGAACTTTGATTTTTTCAGTGCTACTTACACACAGTAAGTGCACATGTCAATACGGCTCGGGCTAGAGGCTGTATTTATCAACCGATCTTCACGAAACTTCTTGGGTACCTCTGTTATCACCTTGGGATGAGAACGAGTGTTTCTGAGTGTGGTCCAAAATTCAAGATGGCTGCCAGTGGCCATTTTGTACCGAAATTAGGTCTTATCAGTTTTTTGTACACAGCTTCTATACGGCTCAAGCTAGAGGCCGTTTTTTTGATCCGATCTTTGCGAAACTTCTTGGGTACCTTTGTTATCACCGTGGGATGAGAACGAGTGCTTTTGGGTGTGGTCCGAAATTCAAGATGACCACCAGCAGCCATTTTGTACCAAAATTAGTGCAATCAGTCTTTTGTACAGAACTTCTGTATGAAAGTTCTGATTTGAATAAATTTCTGTAGGAATGTTTAGTAAAATGGAATACATCACATACAGTACAGGTTTTTTTCATGTGCAAAAATTATGCAAATTAGATGAAGTTTGATTTATTTAGTGCTGCTTATACACTGTAAGTGCACATGTCAATACGGCTCGGGCTAGAGGCTGTATTTATCAACCGATCTTCACGAAACTTCTTGGGTACCTTTGTTATCACCTTGGGACGAGAACGAGTGTTTCTGGGGTGCGGTCCAAAATTCAAGATGGCTGCCAGTGGCCATTTTGTACCGAAATTAGGTCCAATCAGTTTTTTGTCACAACTTCTATACAGCTCATAATTATGAACTGATTTTCACGAAACTTCTTGGGTACCTTTGTTTTAACCTTGGGACAGGAATGAGTTTGTTTTGGGGTGCCTTTGTTATCACTGTGCTATGAGAACAAATATTTTGGGGTTCAGTCAGACTCACTCTGGGACTCAAAGATTTCTTTTCTATTTAGCATCTGACTGTCACCCACTTTTACAATACTTTACCTATACATTTATGTACAGACCGTTACAATATTTTATATGTACATTTGTTATCAGATCATTACCTTGATGTTTGTCATTGCTGTGTCACATACTATACATGTACATGTCTTGACAAGTTGAGCTACAGTGTCATTGACACTTTCATTTACTTCTAACCATTGCTTATTACTCCTTATTGGAACAAACTCATCAAGCGTGTTCCATTAATACGTCATGAGGTATGTTTTGTGGTAGAGAAATGAAAAAACAAAATTTGAATAGCAATTTTGTTTATCACGAGTACAGATATGGCAGATTCGTTAGGTAAACTGTTAACAAAAATCGCTCCGACTATTTTGTGTCGAAGAATTGCCATTGTTGGGACAGTCGGGCTGCATGCATGACATCACTCTAGTTTATCTTGCTTTCAAAGGAGTTTGAGTGATTTTTGTACCTCTGGACAGTTAGCCATGTGGAATGGGGTCTGTTGGGGAGGGGTGGGGAGTGTCAGGGGCTTTAAAGTATTTTGAAGGTTTTTAATTGATTTTATGCAAAAAAGAATTCACCTTACTGTTCACTATTCCACCCAACTCTCCTCCTTTCCCTCCCAGTGTCATTTGGTGTTTGTTTTTATCCTCGCAATTTTGAAAAAAAACCAGGAATATTGTTGTGATCTCTGTCTGTCCGTCCCATCCATACGACATATCACCAAGAGATGATTGATTGTTATGAAATTGCATTTTGATTTTGTTCAAATCAAGTTGCCCCACCCCTCAGTAGGACATGCCCAAAAAGAGTGCCTAAATCTTAAAAATCTTCTTCTAATGAACCAGCAGTAGTAGAGACTTGATATTTGGTGTTCAGCTTCCTTTTGAGAGGTGTAGACTCAGATTTGTTCAAGAGAAGTTTGTGGGGCTATATTTGCCATCGTTATGGGAGGGGCAAGAATTTTCGCCCCGCCCAAAATTTGTTTTCCAAACCGAGAGGCTGATTTGAACCAAATTTTGTTTGACAGCTTATTGGGTCATAAGTACTTAATTTATGCCAAAAAAAATGTTCTGTCACCCCATCGGAACTGCAGGAGCTAAAAATAGAAAAAAATTAAAATGCCCATATCTCCCAAACTACATGGCACTGGGAATTCATATTTGGTGTTAAGCTTCCTTAGGACCAACAGAATGGAATGGTCCAGAAAAATTGCTATCGGTTTTATCAAGGGGTACTTTTTCGGGACTTTGATAAAATGATGAGTCAGCTTTTTTTTACACTGTGGGTAATGGGGAAAACATTTAAGCCTCTTCTTCTCCCAAACCACTGCTCCAAAAGCTTTCAAATTTCACATATAACATCTTTGGAAGATTGTTTCACATGTTTATTGAAATCAAATCCTTGGGTGCATATTTGGGCTCTCAGATCCGGCAATTGGAATGTTTTGATATTTGGCATGCAGCATCCTAAGTGCAGTAAGATTCAAGTTTGTTCAAGCCAAGTCCCTGTGTTTATATTTGGGATCCCTGTGGGAGCCTGAATTATAACTTGGTTCAATATGAGGAATATTCTTCAAAAATCTTCTTCACATGCACCAGTCAGAATCTTTTGATATTTGGTTTACAGTATCCTTAGGGAGGTGAGATATAAGTTTGTTAAAGCCAAGTCCCTGGATTCATATTTGGGCTTCCTGTGGGAGCCCAACTTGTACCAAAATTTCTATTTTCTGAACTGAGAGGCCAATTTGAACTAAATTTGATATGAGGGCTTATTGGGTCATAAGTACCTAATTTATGCCCCAACAGTTTTCCTGTCTCCCCATGGGAACTGCAGGAGCTAAAAATAGAAAAAACTTAAAATGCGCATATCTCCAAAACTGCACCGCACTGAGAATTTTTATTTTGTATGAAGCTTCCTTAGGAACAGCCGAAAGGAATGGTCCAAACGTGTGCGGAAGTCTGTTAGTCTGTGAGTCTGTTCACATTTTCCTTTAGCACAGGCTATACTCCGTAGTTTGATCAGCACAAAATTTCATATGCAGGTTTGGGGTCATGTCTAGATGAGAACGTCCACTTTCAGCCATGATGGCTGCCCAAGCCCAAAACCTGAAAACCTTTAGCACAGTCTACAGGTTGTATTTATGAAGGGATTTCATTGTAACTTTGTAGGATGCCTCTCTATAATATCTCGATGAGAACGTCCCCTTTTGGTCATGATCTATCAACATTGATGGCTGCCCCAGCCCGAAACCCAAAAACTTTTAGCACAGTCTGCAAGTCATATTTAATATGGAGGGATTTCATTGTAACTTGGTAGGATGACTCCATATGATGTCTAGATGAGAATTTCCCCATTTGGTCGTGATCTGTCAGCCGTGACGACTGCCCGAGCCCAAAACCCAAAAACCTTTATGACAGTCTACAGGTCATATTTATAGAGGGATTTCATTGTAACTTGATAGGTTGACTCCATATAATGTCTAAATGAGAACGTCCCCTTTCGGTCGCAATTGGTTAACTGTGATGGACGGCTACAGGTCCCAAAGCCTGAAAACCTTTAGCACAGTCTATAGGTCAAATTTATGAAGGGATTTCATTGTAACTTGGTAGGATGACTCCAGATAATGTCTAGATGAGAACATCCCCTTATGATCATGATCATTCAACCATGACGGCTGCCCAAGCCCAAAACCCGAAAACCTTTAGCACAGTCTACAGGCCATATTTATGAAGGGATTTCATTGTAACTTGATAGGATGACTCGTTTTGGAATAATTTTACTGTAAATTAGTAACTTTTGTTGATGTACATTAACTGTGAGGGCCACATACATTAACTATGAGGGCCACATTAATCAACCCCTCAATTCTTTAATACAGTCTACACCTCATATTATCAGCTCATCTTGACAAAGTCAAGCTGAGCTAATCTCATCGCTCTCTGTCCGTCGTCCGTCAACACCATGTTTGGTCTTCTCCTCCAAAGCCACTGGGCCAATTCAAGTGGAAATTTGTGTGAGTGATGGTCCCAAAGAGGCATTGCATTTTTGTTCAACTCAGCATGCCCAGCCCCATAGGGAGGGAGTGGGGAAAAAGCTCCAAAATATTTTTTAAAATCTTCTTCTCATGAACCAGTGTGTACAATGACTTGATATTTGCTATGGAGCTTCCTTTTGAGGTGTAGAATCAAGTTTGTTCAAACGAAGTTCGTGAAGCAATATTTGGCTTTGTAATGGGTGGGTTAAGATTTATGGCCCCACCCAAAATTTCTATTTTCTGAACCGATGGTCCGGTTTAAACCAAATTTGGTATGTGGTATTATTGGGTCATAAGTACTTGACCCATGCAAAAAAAAAAAATTCCTGCATCCCCATGGGAACCCTGGGAGCTAAAAATAGAAATATTTTCAAACACCCATATTTCGCAAACCACACGGAACAGAGAGCTGTTATTTGGTATGGAGTATCCTTAGGACCAGTGGAATTGAATGTTAAAAAAAAATTGCCATCGGTTATGTTAGGGTGTTCTGTAATGGGCATCGAAAAAATGTCAGCATATTTGCAAAAATTTAAAAAAATCTTTTCTCCAGAACCAATCATCAGAATCTTTTGATATTAGGTATACAACATTTATAGGGGGGTCAGATTAGTTTTGGGCGTCGGGTCCAATAATCCGAATCCGATCCGATCCGAATCCGAACGGATTCAGATTCGGATCGGATTTTCAATTGTGTTTCGGATTTGGGTTTGGGTCGGATTCATGATAGGCAATCGGATTCTGGCTCGGATTGGATTTTTCAACACATCGGATCTGAACAAATCCGACTCCAATCCGACTGCTGATAAACAATTAAACATTCAAAATTGCAAATCACACTCGACCAGCACTTATCGCAATATCGCCCCCCCCCCCCCCCTGCCCTCCTAATTGAACAAAATCACACAGGCACACACACACACGCGTAGTCGCGTACATATCCAAGAAATTTGACTAGGTTAGGCCACGAAGTTGCAGACTCCTTCGCTGCCTTAATTTTATGAAAGTTAATGGCTGATTTCGTTAAATCCCTCACAGTCATAGGGTAAATCGATCTCAAAATTACTCACACCATGGCGCTTCGCACGTGGGGCGCCCCTTCTATTCAGAAACCCTGGAACCGCCCTTGTTGGTCGATGGTCATTATCGTTTATTCAACATTCTACCCGTCTCTTTATCACTTCTCAGAAAATTTCTAGTACGCTATAGCCCAAGGCTCCAAGTAATATAGGTTATTTTCCACGGTGCTACTAAATAACGAAAACAAACGAAAATAAATGAACACAAACAAAAACAAGTAAAAAATGGCAAAATATAGGCTAATAAAAGTTAAAAAGGGGTAGAGGGTGTGTGTACGGGTATGTTTTACTGGTGTGTGAAATTTTAACCACTTTTGATGAGTATTTTGGTCATTAAGAGGATTTAAAATGTGTTGCGTGGTGCAGATTGCAGAACTTGTGTTCATTAATTAGTCGTAGTTGACCTGCCCTACTAAATAACAAAAACAAGAAACGGCACCTTACGGCAGTGGATAATTAATTAGCTGTCAATATTGAATTGGATTAGCGCTTGCATAAATGACTGGTTTGAAATTTGGTCTCTTTTATATTTTATAGATTTATTATTATTATTATTATTTTTTAACTGAGATCTATTTTAATTTTCTTTCTTGCCTATCTGCTCTGTTGGATGTTTTATTGTTTGTCAAACAATTCTGCTGATGTACAACATGGCAGGGACCAGCCATGAGGGCGACTAGGGCGATTAAGTCGCCCTTCTAAGCCCAAAGTCGCCTAGAAAAATAGTCGGGGCGATTACAAGTCGCCCTCTAAAAATTGGCCAAAATGAGAAAAGGCTGAACTGAGTGATGCGAGGTTTACATGAAAACGAGTATTTTCAAAAATCGAATGTGCTCGAGTGTGATAAATGGGCATTTTAATTCGTCAAATAAACGTCCATTTATTTGAAATCACACGACAAGCAATTGTCCATTGTCGCTTTTGGCCGATTTTTTTATTTCTATTTTGTTGCGTTCCAGTCGGAGCTTCAAGTGTCGAAACGAAAATAGGTGACTTACGCGACTCACAAAACAACCCAGTTTGAAAGTAGGTTTACGTCGCTTAGGATGCCGAAAATGTATACACAACGGACGTATTTTATAACACATTATTTTCATTTCGATTTGCTGACGACTGTTAACTGTTGGGCTGTCTATTCCCAGAAAAACACGAATGGAATTGAAACACATGAAAAAAAGCTTTAGTGATGTCAAGAAAAGCTTTGTACAGGACACAAGTGTGCATGTGGACGATCTTGAAAAAGGGTCCTCCTAAACATCGGAATGACATGAAATGACGCGGAATGACACCGGAATGCCAAAAAAATGATGCGGAATGACATTTCCTTTACAAAATACTCGACCCCAGAATGTATTTTGTTTATTAACTAACAAAGTACCTCCCAAGCAACCTTCTTACATCTGGTCCTGTTCACACTTTCAGACTTAAGAAATTATTAGCTTAGTAGACTTTGTTGAAAGGCAACCACAGGAGGGTGATGGGGGATTGGCACGAAGAAGAGGTGAGGGGTCATGAAGGAGAAGGTAGCAGTGGGGGATTTTCAGTCAATAATTACATTGTGATTTTTTAACCTGGCACAGATGCATCATAGACAACTGGACCTGGATTATTTGTACGTTAATGGAGGACCATAAATTGAAAATATGAAGGGGCGGCGGGGGTGGTACATGAATATTCTTAATTTTCCCCACTTGCCTATGAAGTCTCCCTACATGACTCTGCAGTCTCCCTATTTTTTCTGGAGGGAGACTTGAATTCTCCCTAAAATTCCCCCCTAGGCTGGTCCCTGCAACATGGTTGTTCTTTTGTAACAAACGACGCACTTTTGATTTTTTATTTGCATGTTTTTATAACGGTAATGTAGGATCGTTTGAAAAAAACTCTTGATATTCGCTTGCATATTTGATAACTGGTTTCTTTTGAACAAAAGCTTGGTTGTTCTGGCAATAATAATTTTCAAATTCATGTGCAAACCCATCAGTATATAACATGGCTCCTTTTCCCAACTTTTCAGTCAACATTAATATGCCCATCTCTCCAAGCAAACACGGAGCAGAACTCTTGTAGTTATGCAAAATTCCTAGCCATCTTCCAGTTTGAGGTTCTCGGGGATCTCAACCCACTACCCTACTGCTAATGCGCACACTCAAACCGAATAAGAATGTTGGCTCTCGCTTCTGACTTTCATGGACCCCTAAGCAAATAAAGCTATAAAGTAAATAAAGTTATTCGGGTAGCAAGGGATTTCAATCCCACATCGTCCCTGTGCACCTTCGGCACGCTGACACTTTTCATTTCATTCTTTTCAGTCACAGTAAATTAAAATTACTCAATAAAATTAATCTTGTGTGGAGTCAGTGAGGATTGCTTCGCTACTCATTGAGAACTTTAGGATTGAGTCTGTTAGGATTGCCTCGCAACTCTGCGTGTGGGGAGTGGGCTACGAAGTAACCCACCCCTCATGCCATCCATAGCAACAATCACCCAACAGTCACAATATACAATAGCAGATACCTATTTTTCTCTCTACCTATAACTTTTCTTATTGAACATTCTCAAATTTTCTTGCAACACCCTTATCAAGAAGACGCATGGAAATAGTAGACAAAACGTAGGAGGAATTGGTACAACCTACCTTTCTGTTAACATACAAAGGACACCACCAAACAGTAAACACCAGGCAAGGATTGAAACAAGCTTGCCTGGCTGGGACGAGTGTACATTTTATACATATATATTTCCTCCAATCACCCCGTCATCTGTTCCCTCTGAAGCAGGCCAGGGCACAGCATCCACTCTCCCTTATTGGCTGATGGATGACTCCCATCTTTCAAAAACACATATTGGTGGATGTTTTCCTTTTTGTAACCGTTAATGATTATGCTGGGGCTGCTCCCAAACCAGCGACTGTTTGGGTTTCTTTTTTCTAAAATAACCACCAAACTGCAATTTCAGTACTTCTCTAAAGCAAACACGGAGCATAACTATTGTAGTTATACAAAATTCCCAGTGTGGAAACGGAAAAAATGAAAATAAAAAAGACAATTTTAAACCAGCCATGTTAAACTGTGTTGACATGTTGGTCCAAGGCCTGGGTAAATTGGTGATGGGAATTGTCATGCAGGTAGTAATAAATATAAAAAATTTCAAACCAGCCATTTATGCAAGCGCTAATCCGATTCAATATTGACAGCTAATTAATTATCCACTGTCGTTTCTTGTTTTCGTTATTTAGTAGGGTAGGTCAACTGCGACTAATTAACGAAAACAAGTTCTGCGCCACGCAACACATTTTAAATCCTCTTAATGACCAAAATACTTATCAAAAGTGGATAAAATTTCACACATGAGTAAAACATACCCGTATACACATTCACTACCCAATTTAAACTTTTATTAGCCTATATTTTGCCACTTTTTACTTGTTTTCGTTTGTGTTCGTTTATGTTCGTTTGTTTTCGTTATTTAGTAGCACGGTACTAGCACCCATTTTCCAAACTTCCCATCGGAGAATGGATGGTCTGCCACCCCCCCTCCCCCCCCCCCCACCCAACTATTCTCCATCAAAGATTGTACAAAATTGATCGATGCCATATGATATATTCTATGAGGTGAGTGTTACTGCCAACTGCCAAAGTTACTAAATTTGATATTATTCTTGGAACGTAAATTACGTAATACGGTTATGAATCTATGATACGTGCAGTCGTGCATGTGTTCAATGTATTGTCGCAAAACTGTTGGGTAATGGGTAATTGTATAAAATACTATAAATGGACAAATTTAATGGAAGGTTCCTTCACAAATGAAAGGTGCAGAATCTTGCGTATGTTCGCAATTTTGCAGCATTCGCTCCACAAATCTGCGTTGTGTGAGACTTAAAGATTCATAACTAAAAATAAACATGATTTGTCGGATTCGGATTTTTGGATTCGGATCGGATTCCAGTCGGATTTAGGGGCCGATTTCGGATTCGGATTTCGTTCAGATTCAGGAGAGCTTTCGGTTTCGGATTCGGATTTGATGAAACTCAGTCGGATCGGATTTCCCACACTCGTCGGATCAGACACCCAACACTAGGTCAGATACAAGTTTGTTAAAGTAAAGCCTGTTGGTTCATATTTGTGCTCAGCACAGGAGCCCAAATTTTTTACATAGGGTAATATGGGGAATATTCTTTAAAAATCTTCTTCTTCAGAACCACCAGTCAGAATCTTTTAATGTTTGATATACATCATTGTTATGAGGGTCAGATACGGAAGCCCAAATTTTAACTTTGTTCAATGTTGGGGGTAATTTAAAAAAATCTTTTTCTTCAGATCCACCTGTCAGAATGCTTTCATATTTGTTATGCAACATCTCTAGGGGGGTCAGATTCAAATTTGTTCAAATTGGATCCATAGGTTTATATTTGGGCTTGTTATGGTAGCCCGAATGTTTACTTAGTGCGATATGAGGAAATTTCTTTAAAAATCTTTTTCTTCAGATCCACCAGTCGGAATGCTGTCATATTTGGTATACAACATCACTGGGGGAGGGGGGGGGGGTCTAGGGGGGCAGATTCCAGTTTGTTCAATTCGAGTGCCTGGGTTAATATTTGGGCTCCATATGGGAACCTGAAATTTAACTTAGTAGAATATGAGGGCATTTCTTCGAAAATCTTCTTCTTCAGATCCACTAGTCAGAATGCCTTTTATGTTTGGTATACAGCATCTCTAGGGGGGTCAGATTCAAGTTTGTTCAAATCAGATCCAAAGGTTAATATTTGGGCTTGCTATGGTAGCCCAAATTTTAACATAGTGCAATATGAAGAAATTTCTTTAAAATTTCTCTTCTTCAGATGCAACAATCAGAATGCGTTCATATTTGGTACACAACATCTCTCGGTTAATATTTGGGCTCCCTATGGGAGCCAGAATTGGTCATTTTGCTGAAGAATTGAAAATTTTTTATTCAGTACCCTCTAGAGGTGTGAAACTAAGATTAATCCACATAGGTTGTATCAAGGTTGTATCAAGGGGCTTCATAGGGGGAGCTCTACATTTTACATTATGATCAACTGAAGAAAAGGCATGATGCCCGGATTATTTTTGTCACTCTTGAGGGACTCAAGGATTGAAAGTGTAGCCTACGGATATGGATTGCTTAATGTAGACTCATTCTTGGACTCTGTTTATATTGTGTTCTTTTCAAGATGAGCGCTTCAGGCCCCATGGAGCCTCTTGTTATGTGTACCCATACCATGTATGGTACACATAATGTAAGCATCTGGGATGGCCCCCGTCGTTCGTCCATCCAGCTGTCAGCTGTTCTTTAGCATTCGATAACTTGAAAACTAATGCTTAGATTGTCATGATTCTTTATATTTGTGTTCAGGTTACTAATGTGCCGAGCTGTATAGTTTTTGGTGTAAATCTGATTATTCAATACTGAGATATTAACCCTTTACCCATTCAATTAACCATTATTCCAATCCATTTCTTTGGCATGCGATAACTTAAAAAATATCAATCCTATTGTCATGTTACTTGATAGATATGTTCAGGTAACTGATGCGCCGAGCTGTATAGTTTTTGATGTAAATCTGACGATTCGATCCTGAGATACTAACCCTCTATCCATCAAATTAAGCATTACTCCAATCCATTTCTTTGTCATGCGGTAACCTAACAAATATTGATTAGGTTGCCTTGTTACTTCAGATGTGTGGTCAGATTTCCGATGTGCCGAGCTGTATAGATTTTGGTGTAAATCTGGTAGTTTGATCCTGAGATAAACTTAGATTTATTATGGATTTTCACATGAGATTCTTGAGGGTGCAACTCCACCTACATTATTGAATCAATTTTGGTGAAACTTCTCAAACATTATGACTAGCAAGTGACCATGCACATATTGTAAAATTTTTCATCTGTGTCAATTTTAACCAGGTTACCTCCCCTGAACTTAGATTTATTATGGATTTTCAAATGAGATTCTTGTGTGCACAACTCCTCCTACATTAATGAACAGATTTCGATGAAACTTCTCAAACATTATGACTAGCAAGTGAACATGCGCACATTCCATAATTTTGTATCTTCAACAATTTTAACCAGGTTATCTCCCCTGAACTTAGATTTATTATGGATTTTCGAATGGGATCCTTGTAGATGCAACCCCTACATTATTGAACCGATTTCAATGAAACTTCTCAGAAATTATGACTAACAAGTGGGCATACACATATTCTAGAATTTTTGAACTGCGACAATTTTAACCAAGTTATCTCCCATGAACTTGGATTTATTATTGGGTTTTTCAACCTCAACATTCATAGGTGCATTCTTCAAAGCCGGGAGTGGGGGTATTAATCACCTTTAGTGATAGTTCTAGTTTGGGGAAAAATGTTGCTATAGTCATGTAAAAATTACTGGATTTAGTTAAGGGATAAAAAATACTCTTTATTATTTAGGTATCTGCAGATACAGATCCTGTGTTATTTATCAACATTCCAAGAAATCAAGTAAGATCCATAATACAGCAAGGAATGCATGATTCACTGGTAGGTGATTTAAATTAAATACAGTGGAGCCCACTTAATTGGATATCACATAATTGTATATCCCTGTTAATTGAATATAATTTTCAAACACAAAACCATTTACCATATCTTCAGTACAAATTTGATCTGTTAATTGCATATGGGTTGTAGAGTAAACTCCTGTTAATTGTATATAAATTTTTGCAATATGTCAAAAACATTACTGTGACACGCACCAAATTCCCCTTATTTATCCACCTTTTTGGCCTCACTACATACAATACAGGCATTTATTCTATTATATCTTGTTTGACACAGCTCTATGAGCTCTGTCAAACAAGATATAATAGAATAAATGCTCAGTTTACCTCCAGAACACAAGAAACTGACCAAATCCCTGTTAATTGTATACTCCTGTTAATTGAATAATTTTCACTGGCAAAATGGATATTCAATTAAGAGGATTCTACTGTATCTGATTTATAAAAGGTTTCTTAAATGTGTCATTTTTACGCCCCAACAGGGAGGCATCTTAAATCCAGGTTGTCCATCCAGCCATCCGTCAGTCTGTCGATCGATCTATCCATCTGTACAACTTTATTTGTCTGTCTGGAGCCATAACTCTGTGATGCTTTTGTGGATTTCCATGAAACTTTACACAACAGTAAAGACTAATGGAAGGTTTTTTGCACAGTGACACCATGCTCGAGAGACAAAGGTCAAGGTCACAGGAATGCAAAAACTTAATTCTCTCATAGTCTGTATTTGCATCCGGAGCCATAATTCTATAATGCTTGGCTGTCAAAGTTGTCATCTGCTAACACGCTTTCGTCATTTAAAATCCCTGCGTGCAGGGTTTCATTATTTAAAAGGTTAATCTGTATCAGTTAACCCTTTATCCAAGAAAGTTTTTTTTTTAACTGGTAGAGTGCTGGAAGCCCATTTTGGGGCTTTATTATGAAGTGTCGGTACCGCAACTTGAAGGATTCATATTCAATGGATGTTTTACGTATCACCTTTGAAGTTTAATTATTTAGTGTGTTAGGATTTGCCTTGTTACAATTTATGGGAGAGTGCATACTGGCCTACTGCCTACTGGCACTCTCCCATAAATTGTAACAAGGCAGAGATGCACAAAGAAAGTTTAAGGACCATAAATAATTTAGCACTCTACCAGTTAATACACTGGAACCCTGTTAATTGAATAACCAATTTGCCAATGAAAATTATTCTATTAACAGGAGTATTCAATTAATAGGGATTGTCAATTTTCTGTATTCTGGAGAAAAACTTAACATTTAATCTATTATATCTTTTTTGAGCTCTGTCAAACAAGATATAATAATAGATTAAATGCCTGTATTGGATGTACTAAGGCCAAATAGGTCTATGAACAAAGAAAATCTGGGGAGAGTCAGGGTAATTTCTCGACAGGTTACAAGATTTTTTATTCAATTAACATATATAGGCAGCCAAGTCTTGCCAAAAAACAGCAGCAAAGTCACAGGATGTTGACTGTCAAAGTGTAGCAAAAATATGTAAAAATCTCTAGGCCCTTAACTGATAGAGTGCTGGAAGCCCATATTTGGGCTTTATTCTGAAGTGTCGGTACCACAACTTAAAGGCTTCATATTCTGTGGATGTTGTTCATATCACCTTTGAAGTGAAATTATTTAGACTGTTAGGATTTGCCTATTGGCACTCTCCCATAAATTGTAACAAGGCAAAGATATGTGAACAAATTTTGATGACCAAAAATAATTCAGCACTCTACCAGTTAAATAAACTATATTCCATTCATGTGTGAGAAATTTTATCTCTATTTTCCAATAGAGCCATTCAGATATCATTGTCAAAAGAACTTGCACATTACAGTACAAGTCGAAATAAGTTGTAACAAAACTGCAGTAAAGACTATAGACTACTTGTGCACTGATAAGAGCGGAATCTGACATCATTTTGTGTTTATGGTTTAACATGAACAATAGTTAACGAATTTCAATTCTTTTTGGTATATGTCTCTATAACAACAATGCCTACGTCAAGTTCGATGACCAGCAATATCCGTTGAAAATTATGGGAGTTATTGTCCTTTGTTCAATAAAAATATTGCATAATACTTGATTATGGCATAACTTTAACTATAAAAAACGTGTTCAATTCTTTTCGGTATATGTCTCTATAACAACAATGTCTATGTCAAATTCGATTACCTCCGATGAAAATTATGGAAGTTATTGCCTTTTGTTCAAAATTATCGTGTAATGCTTGTTTATGGAATAACTTAAACATTAATAACCAAATATCTTTTTTGGTATATATCTCTTTGGGAACAATGTCTTCCGATGAAAATTATTGGAGTTATTGCCTTGCTCCATCCCCCCACCCCTCCACTGATTAGGAAATTTTTTTCTTTGCTCCGAAATTCATTTTGAAGGATTGAGAGTGAGCACATATGGAGACAAAAATTTGTCCCCCTTGGGGGATTCAAATTTTGCTTGTTTTTTTTTCAGTGAGATTTATAGTGGGGTTCGTTTCCAACCAAATCTTGGTATTTTTGTTTCCCCAAATATTTTGTTTTTGACTTTAGACTTGGGCAAGTGGGGGTGCAATAGCACTTTGGAAAGCACAGAGTAATAGGGAGGGAACCAAGTTATTTGTTTTGCAATTAGAAGTTTATTACTCCCTTTCCCACTAGAACAGACTGTTACGCTATAGAAATTTTGGAAAGTATTGTCCAGGCCTGCAAAGCTTAAAATTTCAAATTTTTATATTAAATGTGATATAACTTTAGAAAGTAACATACTGTGTTTATTCTGTATTTTTACAGATTACTGTGACAGAGAGTGGGATTATTGGAATTAATGGATGGCTGCCATATGACAAGTCTATTACTAATTACTTCACATTTGAAAAGGATCCTTCCTTTGTGACAGGAAAGTAAGTTTTTAAAAGGAACATAAGCCAAAAGTGAATAATAAAAAAAAAAAGAATTTAGGCCAAATAAAAAAAACGAATTGGTTCTCAGGCAATTTTTTTTTTAAATCAGTGAGGGACGGAGGATTTTATTTTTAATTTTTATTTTTTTTTCCCTGTAAAAAGTTGACTCAGTTAATCTTTTTGCCATCTTTCTACTATTGAAAGAGGGACGGTTATTTCATACTGTATTTATGGCATATCTTTTATATCCAACTGCAAGTACTACAGCCAAAAGGATTTCTATTCTATGGCTCTTCTTAGTAGTGTCTGTCAAACATGAGACCCTGAACATGATGGTCCTGTGTATCAAAATTTGCCTTGTTACAGTTTATGGGAGAGTGCCGATTGGCACTCTCTCATAAACTGCAACAAGACAAAGTCACTGCATACATAGATAGATAATTACATGTTAAAAATGGAAGAAAAAAAATTATCAAAGTTTTTACAAGTTCTCAGAATAACCGACACAATAAAAATGTTCAACGAGGGGGGTTCAAATCCAGTGAGGGAGGTGCCTGAGAACCAAAACTTTAAGTTTTTTAAGCCTTATATGTCAATTTTTTTGTTACAGTGTTGGGCAGATCTGGCTAATTAGTTAGGTAAAGAGATAACTGGGATATCATATAAATGAGTATTCAAGTAAGTGGAGTATTAAACCCTAAGGGACTAATTCCGACTTTGATCACATATTTTGCAACAGAATAGGTGGCGCTACATGTAGTTTTGGAGCTAACTCACAAGTTATTAGGGATGCGGATCGAACCACAAAAATTGGTACGGTCCGGGGCCAGACCGCTGACTGGACCGGATTGCTGTCATTGGACCGCTTTGGACTAGTCTACACATGGCAGTCCGGTACTGGACCGGTTCGCAGACTTTAATACATAGATGTATGTCTAGCTTTAGCATGGGGGTTATCTGGTATGGAAATCAGAAGCTCCGATCAATAGACTCAATACACAGCATTGCAAATGTCTGGTCATCTGGTGTGAGATCTCATAACTGCTCGTCAGATACATTCTTTGATGTCTGTGGCACCAAACGACAGTGACTACCGAGTACCGCCTCTGTCTTTTGATTCCACCGACTTCAGAGAATGCCCTGATTGGAACGTTCTTGGTTTGGTTACAAACTAACAATCTTCAATCACGACAATGTCACATGGCAAACGTTCACTGACTTGAGTGTTGGGGCGTTGGTAGATGCCAGATGGTTCCAAATAAATCATTTGTAATTCTGTAACTCTACCTACTGGTAGTTTGTTTAAAATATATCATAATCAGTTGTTAAAATTTAAAATAATAATGGAGCCTTCTAGAGAGTCGAATCAATCTAGTGAAATTAATGAATCGCCCAGTAATTCTAATACAGCGACAAGTACACTAGTTGGCAACATCTAACTCCAAGTCACTACATCCAATACTGAATACCGTTACGCATACCCCGCATACCTGCATGTCGGATATTGACCAATTTATCTGGAATTTGTCAGGTGCCACTGCTAAGAACAAAATGTTTTTGTGCTGAAAGACTTGGAGCATTTGCACTATCTATCTTTAAGTTCTTAACCCAATCATATATTTAAGGAATAGTGCATGGCTTGGAGTTGACTACGCCCATATAGTGCCCAGTGAGGTGGTGTAGTTCCTGGCGCGAAGCGGAGGGAACTACACCACCTCACTGGGCACTATATGGGAGTAGTCAACTACAAGACATTCACTAATCCTTATATTATATCGAACACCCATCAAGAAAAACATCTGTCCGATTTGTTAATCTATTACCAAGGTAGCAGCCCTACCAACTAGCGTTATATAGAAAAGATTTTGTTGTTTCCTTTGTTTTTTTACTCAGCAAATTTTGCTCAATAAACTCCTCCTGCTCATCATCGCTAAATCGATTGTAGTTTAAATCACAATTTGAAGCTGTCATTCTTGGTACGAAATGCTAACTTGGATTATTGATATGAGCAGAAGACAAATTTTGAATCGGTCGGCAAGTGTAAACAAAACATTTCCCCCAAACAGAACTGTGTATTCTAGAATCGCGCAACTCGTGAATGAAAGCTAAAATTTTTCGAAATTTGACAACGCAGTTTGATAATTTCCACACATTTGTCACACATATACATTATCAAATGGGTCAGTACAGGATACAAAACTCTGAAGATTCAAATGAATTCCATTATTTATTCGTTTACTGCCCAAAACATACAACTAAATAGTGAAATAATATGAGCAGCAAAACAAACGATTTTTCATATCCGGACGCGTTCCCATGAAAGTTGTAACCAGGTGTGGATCATTCTCTTCGAAAAGAGATATGGATCATCTTCTCAAGGAATAAAATGAACGCCTTGGAAAATGTGACTTCAACAATGGAAAAGCGATACATTTTTCCACAATGATTTCTTTCCGGGTCGTTTTGTGGATGTTGTGCCTCTGTGAATCGATATTTAAATTTCGCCTCATTAGTTTTATTTGCCCAGTATGAAAAGAAAACTGATATAGTAGTGTGCTAAAAATAGAAAACGTGTAGTGCCTGGGTGTAGTGCCTGGTCAGTTCTGTGGATGCAAACTACACGAAATAGGGGTGCAGCATTTGTCCAATCAGAAGCCTAGAAGGTCACAGGAGATATAATATTATAAGACAGATAGTGCAAATGCTCCAAGTCTTTCAGCACTAATTTCATTTATTCTGTAGTTCACCTTGACATATATGACATATAGCATGTGTAGGATAGCAGGAAACATGAATTACAGACTTGACAGTGAGCCACAGTCACAAGTTGTAAGCACGTTTATTCGTTCTCTAACTTCTCTATGATGATGGATATGAGAAAATATGTCAAAATACACTACACATTTCCACAATATGAGTACAATGTATTATATAACATGCCCACGGTTACCAAGCTTGCCCATCAAATGGCAGTAACTTGTTGGATGCTTTCTTTAACACAAACGCGTATACCAATTCGATCATTGTAAAATATCTTAAATAAAGCAAATGTGTTAAAATCTTAATTTGGTATTACCAAAAGTAAGATTTTAACACACTTCACTTCATTTAAGGTATTTTATAATGATTGGACCAGTCTGGAACCGGTCCAGGCAAGAATATCGGACCACCTAGGGTTGGACCAGATTGGACTGGACCACCTCTTCCTTGGACTGGACCGCCACTTGTGGTCTGGTCTGATCCGCATCCCTACAAGTTACTTCATAAGTACTGTGGTAGATGTTTAGGCAAGTCTTGGCTGCCTATTTAGGCAGCCAAGAGTAGTTGTTTAGGCAAGTCTTGGCTGCCTTTATAGGCAGCCAAGACTTGCCAAAAAACTGCAGCAAAGCCACAGGATATAGACTGTCAAAGTGTAGAAAAATATGTAAAAATCTCTAGGCCCTTAAAGGTTAGTCCACACAAAGTAGATATTCTGTTTCTCAGGCCAAGTTTTGTAAAATTGCATGTGGGCGGGTGGTTTTTTAGCTGCGACTAGCAGCTCTATAAGTGGCAATGTCGGTCTGTCAGTCGGTCGGTCGGTCTGTCTGTGACCAACGAGTTTCAAAACTCAATAACTTTTGAAATACTTGATGGAATGACTTTATATTTGGCATGTAAGTGTATCTTATTGATGTCTAGCCACTGTTCAATGCATGTGTTGTTCCAAATATTTTTCTTGGAGTTATGGCCCTTGATGAACTTAGAATTTTGTGAGATTGCACCACCCGTCGCAGCTACGGCGTCGATGTCGCGATTTTTATTTTATATTTTATTTTTGTAATTATTTCTTTGCCATCAGAAATTCATATTCTTGGTTTATTTTATGTTTTAGGCCTCATAATTAACAGAATAGCAAGGGTGGTGGTGTATTTCTTCTCTACGGTACAACAAGGCTTTGCAATGCTAAAGCATTGCAAAGCCTTGTTGCACTCAAGGGACAAATTTATCAACTTTATTAACTTGTGTAAAATTTCAGACATAAACCATTTAACTTTATTTTTTCAAGTTTGCATTGGTTATAAAAAGAGAGCATGCGGCAGCCAAAAGGGCCATGTGGGAGGGCCTGATAAACAGATTTTTAATTTTAAGTCTTAATGTTATATTTTTATTGGATATATTATGTCAAGGAGACAGTTTGAAAAAAAAATTGAATTTAGCTAAATCAACAAAATATTTGGTCCCTTGAGCACAACAGATGATATCTTGTTGCACTCAAGGGACATTGTCATATATTCAGTAGTTTCTTCAGTCTTAAGTTCTATAAACAAAGTGAAAGAAAAACAATAAATCTATTGAAGGAAAGAAAGTGGGATAATTTCAGGATGCTTTGTGCCAAGCTGGTGAAAATTTGTGAAATGGAAGAAAAGTTCCAATTCTAAACATAATTGGCAGAGCCAGTGATGAACCTAGAGTGGAAGCACTAGGAACATGACACACCACCACTGCCGTAAACCTATATCAAACATTAATGCCTTTTAAAACAGAGAATTGATAAACAGAGGCAGGCCTGAAAATAAGCAGCCTGACATTTGCAGAATGAGGTCCCCTGAGGGTGAATTTGATGATGCTTTCCTATACAGTGAGCCAGTTTATCCTCTGGGTACCTCTTGCTGTTTAGGCTTGAGGCATTGATTCATAATGAGGTTCCCAGAGGGTAAATTTAGTGATGCTACCCTGCTCTGCAGGGTAGCATCACTAAATTCACCCTCTGGGGACCTCATTTTGCAGATGACAGTCTGCTTATTTTCTGGCTTGAACATAGGTTACAGACTTGTTTGAGCTATTTTTAGTGCGTGAATTTTACCATAATTATGTCACAACAATATTATTGTCAGATAACTAATAAACTTTGTTTCCAATCTTTTTCAGGGCAAAAAAGATTCTTAGCATACCTTTTGCACCTGGCTTGAAAATTCACTCCAAACTGTTTGCAACATCTCATGATGGGAAGCTTCTGTTTAGTGGAGGTCACTGGGATAATAGTTTACAGGTGTATCAGCTTAGCAAAGGACGGAGAGTCAATCATGTTATAAGACATATTGGTGAGATTTAGTATTTATTGTGATTCTGGACATGGTGCATCAATGAAGTGTCAGACTAAAGTGCTGGAACAGTGGTTATTCAATTAACCCTTTACCCAATGAATCGCCCGCATCCACCCACATAATATGTAAATTCCGCAGCTGAAAAAATATATTTTTATACTGTACCAATGACCCAGACATATCTGGCGCTAACTCTTAAAATATAGGGCCAAACACAAATTTTGCCCCCCAATCCCCAAAATTTGCATCTAAAACCAAAGAAAACATGTCCTGAATGGCCCTCCACACTTCACCTCTACTGCGCATGCGCAGTGTCAAGGACGTTCCGAAATTGGCGCCATTAATTATTCTAAGTTTGGCCCTTCATCAGTTAACATCTGACTGATCTTTGTGCTTATAAATCTCAGTTTAAATGATGCCAGACACATAAATATTAGTGAAATGGTGATTCTAAGGAGGATAGAGAAGGAGGAGAGGAAAAATGTGTGACAGAATATTATCAGGGCTGTAACTTAAAATTTTTTAATGAAATTATGTTAAGTTACCTATTTTCGAGGCAGCAGCCATTTTGTTGTCATTCTTGTTATTTAGTTACACTTATTATTTTTATACTGTACCATTGACCCAGACATAGCTGGTGCTAACTCTTAAAATATAGGGCCAAACACAAATTTTGCCCCCCAATCCCCAAAATTTGCATCTAAAACCAAAGAAAACATGTCTGAAAGGCCCTCCACACTTCGCCTCTACTGCGCATGCGCAGTGTCAAGGACGTTCCGAAATTGGCGCCATTAATCATTCTAAGTTTGGCCCTTCATCAGTTAACATCTGACTGATCTTTGTGCTTGTAAATCTCAGTTTAAATGATGCCAGATACATAAATATTAGTGAAATGGTGATTCTAAGGAGGATAGAGAAGGAGGAGAGGAAAAAATGTGTGACAGAATATTATCAGGGCTGTAACTTAAAAATTTTTAATGAAATTATGTTAAGTTACCTATTTTCGAGGCAGCAGCCATTTTGTTGTCATTCTGATTATTTAGTTACACTGTTTTTTAAGTGTTTTCCTCTCTCCCTGTCCTTTAAGTCCCCCCTTGCTATTCTCCTGTGCTTTTGGCATAGTTTTTGTAATTATTATTACTAAATTTTCTTGGGAGTTTTAGCTGAATAACAGAAAGAATTCTGTTCTTTTCCCCATGTTTACGTCTTCACCTATGGGTGGTTAGGCGTTGTGTTCTGCATCTACCATCTGATGTTCTGCAGTTTCTTCCCTGGAAGTCTCTGTTTTGCATCAGATAGTGTATTTTTGGTAACTGATTTCGGGCCTGGGTGCCTGGAGTCTTATTTTAGTGTTTTTACACTCATTGTTTACATTTACAACAGCCCTCTGTGTGAGGGGGGGATTTTTGGAAAATAATATCTTGATGTCATTTTAATCATAACTAGATACATTATTATTGTTCGTAAGTGTTGAATAAATTGTTTAAAATATTTTAAAAATTTTTGTCCACACTTAGGCTTGGGATCCATTGGGGCTCAACGTTACTTTTCAGAAACTTGGGCTGTTCTGAAAAAATATTTTTTCAAAATATTTTGATTTCAATTATTTTTTCTATATTAATGGATCATATTATTATTATGTATTTTGATTGCCAGGGGTTAGTGCGAGTACCAGGACTTGTTTTCTTTTCACATTGAAAGGATATTGATCAATTGTATTAAGAGGAAGTCTTCCTCTGACTTTATAATCATTCTATATGTGGTCAGTGTACTCGCATTAACTCCTGTTCTGTATCGTATGATTTCGATGACAATATGGGAAGCGTATGTCACGGTATGTTATTGGGGAATTGGACACTCCGGTCCTTTCCCCGCAGGGTCACTCTACTTTATCAATTTCTATTTCAGACGATCAAGATTAGGGTGATGTATCTGTGATGTCTTCCAGCAGTGTGCCTCCGTCGTCACAATTAATGAAGGGCTAGCGGAAAAGTGCTCAAGTAAATACGCCAATTGCCTAAGAGGACCCTAGTAGGTTCGACGGCCTTTGACGTCCGCTAGCTCGCCCGGTGTAGCGTCCATTCACCGAATGGTTCGGCAGCCGGGTTCGTCCGTTGCGGTCTAGAAGGAATTTTGGGGTGATGCGAGCACTATAAATCAACCTAATGCACACCCAGTGACGGCGGATCGGAGGGAGAACGGAGGAAGCCTTTTAGTCCGGTTCATAGCCCGTTCCGGTCCATCCGGACAGCAAGCGAGAGAGGCCCCTCTCTCGTTCAACAACATCTGGCCCCAGATGTTGTGGTACAAAATGTGTCGCAAGCGGAGCATACATCCGTCGCTTGGGACGCTCCGTTGTATAGGCAGTCCGCGGAGACTGCTAAGGCTTTCTCTTCTCGTCAGCGCACACGACCGCACCTTGGCTGCGTGACCGCCGATATATTACCAGCTTCGCCGATCAAGGATTCTTCGGCGACCAGGTCACACCATCCGGTAGCCAGGGACACGAGGCCTGCAGACTCCGGACGTTCGCATAGGAAGTGTGCGGGAGTCAACGTACACGGAGCTTCCTGCGGCAAAGCATCGTAATACCGCTACTGCACAGGCCTCGGGAACGGACGTGCTTTCCTAAATAGCACTGTTTATCGCAGCATCCCAGCATCAACTGAATCTGTCGCATATTTTTTATCCGACGATGCTGGGTCGGGACGCTCCGCGGAAGCGGTACGGACGTCCGAAAGTTTCATCCGGTCCGACGGGATACCGAAAGGGATTTGGAGGATTTCGAGCTTTCCCTTTCGGAACAACATATGCTGTTGTGTATGTCATCTGACTTGGTCTTTTACAGCTTCTTTCGTCGGACCAGAATGCTGCGATGCCGGATAAGAAACTGATAGCGTCGGTGGACTTAGAAATTTTTGGTTCGGTTCAGGGACATCGTCCCTCAGTTCCGACATAGTCCAATAATGTCACTCAAACTTTCGAATTATTGAACGACGCTATATATATTATTATTTTATGCTTGCTATAACCAAGCATTTCTGGTTTCTTGTTCGCAAAGTTACGGAGATGTCTTTCAAAAGTGTGCCTCTGTCGTCATAGTTAATGAAGAGCTAGCGGCAATAAGTGCTCATGGAATATGTCTATCGCCTTCGGAGTGACATTCGCTAGCTCACCCGGTGTAGCATACATTCATCGAATGGTTCGGCTGCCGGGTTCGTCCGTTGCGGTCTAGGAAGGAGATTTGGGTGATGCGAGCACTTTAATTACTTTAGTACTCACCCAGTGACGGCAGATTGAGGACAGATCGGAGGAAGCCTGTTAGTCCGGTTCCTGGCTTGTCCAGGTCCGTCCGGGCTGTGAGCGAGAGAGGTCCCTCTCTCGTCCAACAACATAGGGGACCGCATGTTGTGGTTCAGATATTTTACATTCGGAGCATATGTCCGTCGGTCGGGACGCTCCGTTATATTGACAGTCCGAGAGACTGTCCTTAATGCTTCCTCATCCTCACAGCAGGGCACACGACCGCACATTGGCTACGTGACCTCGAGTATCCGATCAGTTTTGTCATTCAGTGATTCCATGGCGAATAGGTCGCGCCATCCGGTAGCCAAGGGACACGAGGCCTATACACTCCGTTCGCTCGCATATTGGTAGTATGCACGGGGTAACGATCACGGAGCTTCCAGCGGCAATGCATCGTAAGACCGCTTCTCCTCAGACCTCAGTGACGGACGTGCTATCCGAGTTAGCACAGTTGTTTCGCAGCATCCCAGCAATTGACAGTTTCTCGGTCGAATCAGGAATTATCCGACGGCGCTGGGTCGGTGCGGTCCGCGGTTGCATCAGGTACGGACGACCGAACGCTTTATAGGGTCCGACAGGATGGCGAAAGGGATTTGAAAGATTTCGAGTTTTCCCTTTAGTAGTATCGGAAGCTGCCTTTCATATCTTCTGGCATTATCTTCCAGTGATTGTTATTTCGGACTTCATTGCTGCGATCTTGGATAAGAGACTTATAGCGTCATTGGACTCGGATTTTTCGATCGGTTCAGGGACATTGTCCCTGACTTACCGACGCAGTCCAATATTGTCATTACATCATGTGTTTTATTTTTCGACGCTATATATATATATACAAGCCTGCTACCAAGCATGATAAATTAGTTTCTTGTCCGCGTTGCTCATTTCTGCCATTTTATCATTTATACGAATAGTTTATTTTGGCAGAGCAGGGCATACCGAGAGTTCATATGCGTCTAGACGGTGTGGTTAAAGACTGGATATATTCTTTTTCGCCGTTTATGTCTTTTCCAACTTCAATGTTGGAAACGACATGATGTATAGTAGACTTAACTTAGACGCTTTATCATACGTAATCCGCCTTACTGAGGCATTATCATTACGTCTTCAAGAAAAGATTTACGGGATATTATTCTCAATGTAATTTCTTTTGAGGGTAGTAGTTTGTTCACGTATAACTCCGCCCTTCAGTGGCTGATTGGAGTTGGTTAGACGTGACGCAGCCCTAGCTACATCCACACGCGTGGATAGTAAGGTTAAGAACTCTCTCAGAGTCGCTTCGTTCTCGGAGGAGCTTCTCTTCGACGGCAACTTTTCGGCAATCCATGAATTGCTCGATTTACACGTTCTCTTGTCTATCTAGTGTTACAAGAGATTCAGACTGGGGCAAACATTCGGTGGTTGACTCAGAGAGTGCCACCGCAGTTGCCGGACCCGAGTGTGGCTGTTATGACGGTTGCCAGTCAAACAGATTGGGATATAATACTGATCCCTACGGATTCGAAGTGCCAGGGTCTTTGGGTTCCGCAGTCTCTTAGCAACCAGTTTTCTTCCGCGGAATAATGTTTTTTAGGCTTGCTTTATGTCATTGCATGAACATTATTCAGAAACGCATGCCCAAATCCTGTCCTTTAATTCGACAGTAGTGGCGTATCTCCGGAACCAGGGAGGCACTCTTTCGTTTCCGTTATTCAATTTAATGGAAAGAATCCGTCTGTTGGTTATAGTACACCAAGTTCTGTTTTGGTCCGTCATATTCTGGGTCATCTGATTGTTTTACCGGACTCCCGTTCTCTTACGGGTCGCTTGTTGCTGTCAGAATGGACTCTCAACAAACAAGTATTCAATCAGATTTGCTATCTATGGGAGCGCCCAATAATGATTTATTTACGACACAGCTTGCTAATCAATTGCAGACGTATGTGTTGGCTTGTCCAGATCTCTGAGCTAATGTTGTTAACGCTCTATTGATCTATAGGACGGAATGATAGGATACGCGTATCCTCCGGCGCTGTTGTTTCAGCAGGTATTGCTAAGATAAACAACCACAATACATTTCTGTTGATAGCATCTCCATCTTCACAGAGATCATGGGTAATTTACTCTCTTGCCTACTGTGGGTCTTAACGTGAAATCTTCCTCTATGTGAGGATCTTTTTTCACTGGGTAAATCGTGTCATCTTTATCACAACCCGCAAGGTCGCAACCTTCATGTATTCCGTTGTGTGGTCCGTATTGCATTGTAAGCACTGTACTGGACGAGCTTTGGACGCGATTTCTTACTATAGGAGATCCTCTTCTTCGCTATTCTATGCGGCTAAAGTGGAGGCTCTTCCGTCGTTGGTGTAGGGATCATTATGTTCATATTGTTGATCCCTCCATACTACTCATTGCAATTTTTTTTTTTTTTAGTATACTTGTTTCACAAGATCTACTGCAGCCTGTTATTATTTAGGTTATAGGGTTATGTTACCTCATACCTATGCACTCTACGATAGTTTACAATTGAGTCTTATGTCTCTTTATCTAAGTCAGTTAGTAACTTTTTGATAAATAGACTTGGAATCTTTAGATTAAATTCCTATATGGATTTTAGCTTCGGTTCTTATTTAGCTAATCATTTGAGCCTCTGGAAACAGTAGTTTTCAAATTCTGACCTTTTAGACAGTAATTCTGTTGGTTTCTCTTTTACTGTAGAGTCAGTGAGTTTCATGCACTATCGATGGATGATTTTCACTTTCGTAGTTTCGGAATCACTACTTCCGTTATTATTTAGGTTGGATTTTTGCATAAGAGTCAGGCTCCTATTATCCGAACCTATTATTTTTAAGGTCCTTCCGTCTTCGTATGGGCATAGGCCTTTACTCTTTCCGGGTAGAGTTTATGTATTTATAAACAGATATCTGTTTATTACTATGGGCGTAAGCTTCTTCTCTCTTTGATGCCTAGTAGAAGGACGTTACGCTCCATTTTATTGTTAATGGATTCTATTAACTATCGGTGCTGCTTATGGTATATCATTGACTTAGCAGTTGTGCTTAAGATTTCGGCTCATGAAGTAAGAGTTCTTCTACTTCTTGGGCTTACATTAATAGTGTCGCTATTATAGATTTTTGAAGGCCGCTCATTGCGCTCAGCCATCCACATTCATGAATTTTTATCTCAGAAATATCGAGTCCATTTCTGGAGGCCTCTATTGTTAGGTCTATTATCTACTGCTCAGAATGTCATTCACTTAACAGTTGCTACTATAGCTAGGTAGGCTGTCTGTTTCGGCAGTGTCTCCATTCTGCTGCCCTCTTCGCTCTGGGCTGTTTGACCCTGGGCAAGAAAAAGGGGGGGGGGGGGGAGGGTGTTCCCTTGGGTCACCTGTTTTACTATGAAAACAAGGGGATACCTCCTCCAGAGTTAGTAATTCTGAGCTGTTATTGGGATGGTTGTTTAGTGAGAAGTTTAGGTTTTTAAAATTCATTCAAGTCTTAGTTTTTAAAGTATAGCTTTTGAATATTGCATATGTCAACGGACATGATTATGCAATCCTCAGACACTTTTAGGAGTATAAGAGTCTCTATTCTCTAGACTTACTTTATTTATTGGCTTACTTTAAAAATTATTAGTATAAGAATTATATTGGATATTAATAGAGTACATGGATGTATGAAGCTCAATTTTGGAAGGTGTTGTATCTTTCTAATTTATCATAAATAAGAAAGATACATGTAAGGCCTATTACTTCTTTTTCCCTACAGGGGATGACTCTATTTTATTTTATTGAGCGTATTCCATTTTGCTCTATGTCCTTGGCCCTCCAGCCTTTTTACTATTCAGCTATGTCTGGGTCATTGGTACAGTATAAAAATGTTAAAAAATTTATAGTAATTTATATATTTTTTATACTTACCAATGACCCAGACGCAGACGGGGATGGCCCTCCCAGGAGTTGGGAACTCTTGCCTCCCCGCTGAGTACATAGCGCTTACCAGGCACTGGTTATTAGAATGATTAATGGCGCCAATTTCGGAACGTCCTTGACACTGCGCATGCGCAGTAGAGGCGAAGTGTGGAGGGCCTTTCAGGACATGTTTTCTTTGATTTTAGATGCAAATTTTGGGGATTGGGGGGCAAAATTTGTGTTTGGCCCTATATTTTAAGAGTTAGCGCCAGCTATGTCTGGGTCATTGGTAAGTATAAAAAATATAGAAATTACTATAAATTTTTTAACTTTCAGTGTTTTCCTCTCTCCCTTTCCTTTAAGTCCCCTCTTGCTATTCTCCTATGCTTTTGGCATAGTTTCTGTAATTATTATTACTAAAATTTCTTGGGAGTTTTAGCTGAGTAACAGAATGAATTCTGTTCTTTTCCCCATGTTTACGTCTTCACCTACGGGTGGTTAGGCGTTGTGTTCTGCATCTACCATCTGATGTTCTGCAGTTTCTTCCCTGGAAGTCTCTGTTTTGCATCAGATAGTGTATTTTTGGTAACTGATTTCGGGCCTGGATGCCTGGAGTCTTATTTTAGTGTTTTTACACTCATTGTTTACATTTACAACAGCCCTCTGTGTGAGGGGGGGGATTTCTTGAAAATAATATCTTGATGTTAATTTAATCATAACTAGATACATTATTATTGTTCGTAAGTGTTGCATAAATTGTTTAAAATATTTTTAAAATTTTTGTCCACACTTAGGCT
This sequence comes from Pictodentalium vernedei, assembly GCA_031216915.1. Taxonomy (NCBI): domain Eukaryota; kingdom Metazoa; phylum Mollusca; class Scaphopoda; order Dentaliida; family Dentaliidae; genus Pictodentalium; species Pictodentalium vernedei. The sequence continues at coordinate 71,741,769 of CM062294.1, read as the reverse complement.
TGGGATCCATTGGGGCTCAACGTTACTTTTCAGAAACTTGGGCTGTTCTGAAAAAATATTTTTTCAAAATATTTTGATTTCAATTATTTTTTCTATGTTAATGGATCATATTATTATTATGTATTTTGATTGTCAGGGGTTGGTGCGAGTACCAGGACTTTGTTTTCTTTTCACATTGAAAGGATTTTGATCAATTGTAATAAGAGGAAGTCTTCCTCTGACTTTTATAATTATTCTATATGTGGTCAGTGTACTCGCATTAACTCCTGTTCTGTATCTGATGATTTCGATGACAACATGGGAAGCGTATGTCATGGTATGTTAGTGGGGAATTGGACATTCTGGTCCTTTCCCCGCAGGGTCACTCTACTTTATCAATTTCTATTTCAGACGATCAAGATTAGGGTGATGTATCTGTGATGTCTTCCAACAGTGTGCCTCCGTCGTCACAATTAATGAAGGGCTAGCGGAAAAGTGCTCATGTAAATACGCCAATTGCCTAAGAGGACCCTAGTAGGTTCGACGGCCTTTGACGTCCGCTAGCTCGCCCGGTGTAGCGTCCATTCATCGACTGGTTCGGCAGCCGGGTTCGTCCGTTGCGGTCTAGAAGGAGTTTTGGGGTGATGCGAGCACTATAAATCAACCTAATGCACACCCAGTGACGGCGGATTAGAGGGAGAACGGAGGAAGCCTTTTAGTCCGGTTCATAGCTCGTTCTGGTCCATCCGGACGGCGAGCGAGAGAGGCCCCTCTCTCGTACAACAACATCTGGCCCCAGATGTTGTGGTACAAAATGTTTCGCATTCGGAGCATACGTCCGCCGCTCGGGATGCTCCGACATATAGTCAGTCCGTAGAGACTGTCAATAAGGCTTCCTCATTCTCATGGTAGCGCACACGACCGCTCTTGGCTACGTGACTTCGGATATCCAGTCAGCTTCGCCAGTCAGAGAATCATTGGCGACCAGGTCACACCATCCGGTAGCCAGGGACACGAGGCCTGCAGACTCCGGACGCTCGCATAGGAAAGTGTGCGGGAGTCAACGTACACGGAGCTTCCAGCGGCAATGCATCGTAAGACCGCTACTGCACAGGCCTCGGGGACGGATGTGCTATCCTAATAGCACAGCTTATCGCAGCATCCCAGCAACAACTGAATCTGTCGCATAATGTTTTATCCGACGATGCTGGGTCGGGACGCTCCGCGGAAGCGGGTACGGACGTCCAAAAATTTCATCCGGTCCGACGGGATACCGAAAGGGATTCGGAGGATTTCGAGCTTTCCTTTTCGGAACAACATATGCTGTTGTGTATGTCATCTGACTTCATCTTCTACAGGTTCTTTCGTCGGACCAGAATGCTGCGATGCCAGATAAGAAACTGATAGCGTCGGTGGACTTAGAAATTTTTGGTTCGGTTCAGGGACATCGTCCCTCAGTTCCGACATAGTCCAATAATGTCACACAAACTTTCGAATTATTGAACGGCACTATATATTTATTATTATATGCTTGCTTTTACCAAGCATTTCTGGTTTCTTGTTCGCAAAGTTACGGAGATGTCTTTCAAAAGTGTGCCTCTGTCGTCATAGTTAATGAATAGCTAGCAGCAATAAGTGCTCATGGAATATGTCTATCGCCTAAGAGGTCCCTTGTAGGATCGACGGAGTGACATTTGCTAGCTAACCCGGTGTAGCGTACATTCATCGAATGGTACGGCTGCCGGGTTCGTCCGTTGCGGTCTAGGAAGGAGATTTGGGTGATGTGAGCACTATAATTACTTTAGTACTCACCCAGTGACGGCGGATTGAGGACAGATCGGAGGAAGCCTGTTAGTCCGGTTCCTGGCTTGTCCAGGTCCGTCCGGGCTGTGAGCGAGAGAGGTCCTTCTCTCGTCCAACAACATAGGGGACCGCATGTTGTGGTTCAGATATTTTACATTCGGAGCATATGTCCGTCGCTCGGGACGCTCCGTTAAATTGACAGTCCGAGAGACTGTCGATAATGCTTCCTCATCCTCACAGCAGTGCACACGACTGCACATTGGCTACGTGACCTCGAGTATCCGATCAGTTTCGTCATTCAGTGATTCCACGGCGAACAGGTCACGCCATCCGGTAGCCAACGGACACGAGGCCTATACACTCCGTTCGCTCGCTTATTAGTAGTATGCACGGGGTAACAATTACGGAGCTTCCAGCGGCAATGCATCGTAGGGCCGTTTCTCCACAGGCCTCAGTGACGGACGTGCTATCCGAGTTAGCACAGTTTTTTCGCAGCATCCCAGCAATCGACAGTTTCTTGGTCGAATCAGGAATTATCCGACGGCGCTGGGTCGGTGCGGTCCGCGGTTGCATCAGGTACGGACAACCGAACGCTTTATAGGGTCCGACAGGATGGCGAAAGGGATTCGAAAGATTTCGAGTTTTCCCTTTCGTAGCATTGGAAGCTGCCATACATATCTTCCGGCATTATCTTCCAGTGATTGTTATTTCGGACTACATTGCTGCGATGTTGGATAAGAGACTTATAGCGTCATTGGACACAGAATTTTGGATCGGTTCAGGGACATTGTCCCTGACTTACCGACACAGTCCAATAATGTCATTAGAACATGTGTATTATTTATCGACGCTATATATATATATAAGCCTGCTACCAAGCATGATAGTTTAGTTTCTTGTCCGCAATGCTCATTTCTGCCTTTTATCATTTATATGAATAATTTATTTTGGCAGATCAGGGCATACCGAGAGTTCATATGCATATAGACGGCGTGGTTAAAGACTGGAAATAATCTTTTTCGCCGTCTATGTCTTTTCCAACCACAATGTTGGAAACGACAATGATGTCTAATAGACTTAACTTAGACGCTTTATCATACGTAATCCACCTTACTGAGGCGTTATCATTACATCTTCAAAAGAAAGAATTCCGGGATATGATCCTCAATGTGATTTCTTTTGAGGGCAGTAGTTTGTTCACGTATAACTCTGCCCTTCAGTGGCTGCTTGGAGTTGGTTAGATGTGACGCAGCCCTAGCTACATCCACGCGCGTGGATAGTAAGGTGAAGAACTCTCTCAGAGTCGCTTCGTTCTCGGAGAAGCTTCTCTTCGACGGCAACTTTTCAGCAATCCATGAATTGCTCGATTTACACGTTCTCTTGTCTATCTAGTGTAGCAAGAGATTCAGACTGGGGCAAACATTCGGTGGTTGACTCAGAGAGTGCCACTGCAGTTGCCGGATCCGAGTTTTATAATTATGACGGTTGCCAGTCAAACATGTTGGGATATAATATTGATCCCAACGGATTCGAAGTGCCAGGGTCTTTGGGTTCCGCAGTCTCTAAGCAAGTACTTATCTTCCACGGAATAATATTTTTTTAGGCTTGCTTTATGTCATTGGATGAACATTATTCAGAAACGCATGTCCAAATCCTGTCCGTTAATTCGACAGTGGTGGCGTATCTCCTGAACCAGGGAGGCACTCATTCGTTTCCGTTATTCAATTTAATGGAAAGAATCCTTCTGTTTGTTATAGTACACCAAGTTCTGCTTCGGTCTGTCATATTCCGGGTCGTCTGATTGTATTACCGGACTCCCGTTCACTTATGGGTCGCTTGTTGCCGTCAGAATGGACTCTCAACAAACAAGTATTCAATCAGATTTGCTATCAATGGGAGCGCCCAATGATAATTTATTTACGACACTACTTGCTAATCAATTGCAGACGTATGTGTTTGCTTGTCCGGATCTCTGAGCTAATGTTGTTAACGCTCTATTGATCTAATAGGACGGAATGATAGGATATGCGTATCCTCCGGCGCTGTTGTTTCAGCAAGTATTGCTAAGATAAACAACCACTATACATTTCTGTTGATAGCATCTCTGTCTTCACAGAAACCGTGGGTAAATTTACTCTGAGGTCTACTGTGGGACTTAACGCAAAATCTTCCTCCATGAGAGGATCTTTTTTCGCTGGGTAAAATCGTGTCACCTTTATCACAACCAGCAAGGTCTCAACCTTCACGTATTCCGTTGTGTGGTCCTTATTGCATTGTAAGCATTGTACTGGACGAGCTTTGGACGCGATTTCTTACTATAGGAGAACTTCTTCTTCGCTATACTATGCGGCTAAAGTGGAGGCTCTTCTGTCGTTGGTGTAGGGATCACTATGTTGATATTGTTGATTCCTCCATACTAGTCATTGCAACTTTTTAGTATACTTGTTTGACAAGATCTACTGCAGCCTGTTATTATTAAGGTTATAGGTTTATGTTACCTCATACCTATGCACTCTATGATAGTTTACAATTGAGTCTTATGTCTCTTTATCTAAGTCAGTTAGTTACTTTTCGATAAATAGACTTAGAATCATTAGATTAAATTCCTATACGGAATTTAACTTCGGTTCTTATTTAGCTAAGTGATCATTTGAGCCTCTGGAAACAGTAGTTTTCAAATTCTGACCTTTTAGACAGTAATTCTGTTGGCTTCTCTTTTACTGAAGAGTCAGTGAGTTTCATGCACTATCGGTGGATGATTTTCACTTTCATAGTTTCGGAATCACTACTTCCTTTACTATTTAGGTTGGATTTTCTCATAAGAGTCAGGCTCCTAATTAATATCCGGAACCTATTGTTATTAAGATCCTTCCATCTTCGTATAGGCCTTTACTCTGTCCGGTTAGAGTTTATGTATTTATAAATAGATATCTGTTTATTACTACGGGCGTAAGCTTCTTCTGTCTTTGATGCCTAATAGAAGGACGTTACGCTCCATTCTATTGCTAATGGATTCAATTAACTATCGATACTGCTTATGGTATATCATTGACTCAGCAGTTGTGTTTGAGATTTCGGCTCATGAAGTAAGAGTTCTTCTACATCTTGGGCTTACATTAATAGTGTCGCTATTATAGATTTTTGAAGGCTGCTCATTGCGCTCAGCCATCCACATTCATGAATTTTTATCTCAGAAATATCGAGTCCATTTCTGGAGGCCTCTATTGTTAGGTCTATTATCTACTGCTCAGAATGTCATTTACTTAACAGTTGCTACTATAGCTAGGTAGGCTGTCTGTTTCGGCAGTGACTCCGTTCTGCTGCCCTCTTCGCTCTGGGCTATTTGACCCAGGGCAAGAAAAAGGGGGGGGGGAGGGTGTTCCCTTGGGTCACCTGTTTTACTATGAAAACAAGGGGATACCTCCTCCGGAGTTAGTAATTCTGAGCTGTTATTGGGATGGTTGTTTAGTGAGAAGTTTATGTTTTAAAAATTCATTTAGGTCTTAGTTTTTAAAGTATAGCTTTTGAATATAGCACGTGTCAACGGACATTATTTTACAATCCTCAGACACTTTTAAGGAGTATTAAGAGTCTCTATTCTCTAGACTTACTTTATTTATTGGCTTACTTTAAAAATTATTAGTATAAGGATTATACTAGATATTAATAGAGTACATGGATGTAAGATGCTCAATTTTGGAAGGTGTTGTATCTTTCTAATTTATCATAAATAAGAAAGATACATGTAAGGCCTAATACTTCTTTTTCCCTAGAGGGGATGACTCTATTTTATATAATTGAGCGTATTCCATCTTGCTCTATGTCCTTGGCCCTCCAGCCTTTTTACTATTCAGCTATGTCTGGGTCATTGGTACAGTATAAAAATGTTAAAAAATTTATAGTAATTTATATATTTTTTATACTTACCAATGACCCAGACGGGGATGGCCCTCCCAGGAGTTGGGAACTCTTACCTCCCCGCTGAGTACATAGCGCTTACCAGGCACTGGTTATTAGAATGATTAATGGCGCCAATTTCGGAACGTCCTTGGCACTGCGCATGCGCAGTAGAAGTGAAGTGTGGAGGGCCATTCAGGACATGTTTTCTTTGGTTTTAGATGCAAATTTTGGGGATTGGGAGGCAAAATTTGTGTTTGGCCCTATATTTTAAGAGTTAGCACCAGCTATGTCTGGGTCATTGGTAAGTATAAAAAATATATAAATTACTATAAATTTTTTAACTTTTCGAAAAATTTCAACAAAACCATATCATGTAAACCCTCTTTGGAACGTGCTCACCGGGTCACATGATATGGTTTTGTTGAAATTGTTTAAAAATATTCAAAAAATGATATTTAAAATAATAAATTTTGATATCGTCTGCGTTAGGTAAAGCGTTAACAGGATTCCACCTTTCTTATGATAACTATTATACTGTAATCACACACAATCAGCCTCTTTCTTAATCCTTTACCCAATGCAGACTATATCAAAATTTATGATTTTTATACTGTACCAATGACCCAGACTTAGCTGGTGTTAACTCTAAAATATTTAGGGCCAAAATTTTACCCCCCAATCCCCAAAATTTGCATCTAAAACCGAAAATTACATGTCCTATATGGTCCTCAATACTTTTACTCCACTGCGCATGCGCAGTGTCAAGAAGGTCTCGAAATTGACGCCAAAAGTCATTCTTTGTTTGGCCCTCAATACAGTTACACTTCACTGTTATTTGTGTTTGTAAATCTCAGTTTTAAAGATGCCAGACGCATAATTATGAGAGAAATGGTGGATATATGGTGGAAATAGAAGGTGGAGAGGAAAAAACAGTGGAAACAAATGTTCAGTGCTGTAACTTATAATTTTTTACGAAATTATTTCATGTTACCTATTTTCGAGGCATGACCTTGTTGTGGTCATTCTTGCTATGAATGTTCCATTGTTTAATCAGTGTTTCCTCTCTCCCTTTCCTTTATTCCCCCCTAGCTATTCTCCCATGCTTTTGGCTTATTTTTTGTAATGTTTATTACTAAAATTTCTTGGGAGTTTTGGCTTGTTAACAGAATTATTTTCTGTTTTTTCCCCATGTTTACGTCCTCACCCTAGGGGTGTTTAGGCATTTTGGTCTGCATCTACCATCTGATGTTCTACAGTTTCTTCTCTGTTAGCCTCTGTTATGCATCAGATAATGTTCAATTTGGTAACTGATTTCGGGCTATGTTTGTTTCAGTGCCTGGAGTCATGTTTCTGGTTTGAGAGGTTCCTATGCGTCCTCTAGCTCTTATTCTAGAGACCGTCAGGGTAGCGACTCATATAGGGGCCGTAATTTCAGTCAGACGTCCCTAGGGCGACGGGGCGAGGTGCGGACCGTGGAGGACATGGCTTCTCCTTCCGCAAGCCTCACAGGACCAGGAGGTAATGGTTTTAACCTCTATCGTGTACTAGTGAGCGGAAGACTGTCAAGTTTCTCAATTATTTGGGAATAGAATACGGACGTCCCTTGGATTCAAGGGGTGATTTCGGAAGGACTAAATTATTCCTCAAACGAAATCCTCTGTTAACTCGGAGTCCAAAATGGACTCAGCTTCTGCCAAGCCAGTAGGATAGAGGCTCGCTTCCATCAGAAGTCTAGTCTCTTCTGGAATGATCACGATGGAGATCGTAGAAATCCAGGAATTTCCTGGTTTCTACAACCATCCTTTTCTGGTTCCAAAACCCAGATGGCTCGTTCCATTCTCTCATTATTCGGAACTGGATTAACAAGCTGATCGTGGCTCCAGGTTTATATATGGAGTTCACCCGATTGGTCAGAGCGAGTATTCGGTGTATGACTGTGCTACATGCATAGATCTCAAGATGCATACTTTCACGTCATGGTACATCAGGCATCAGAAAGTTTCTTCGCTTCCTTATCATAGGAGTTGTATATCATTTCCGAGCAATATGCTTCGGTCTGAATCTAGCCCCCTGGGCCTTCACTCGAATAACGGACTCGGTAATGACTCATTTCCGAGCTGATTCGTCTGCGATAAAGTCGGCTTACCTGGACGACATTCATACAGGTACGGCAATGAGTTAATGCTTCAGAACTATGTGCACAATCTGCTTCTATTGCTCCGACGTCTCGGTTTCTTAAGTAAACGAGAAGTCGGATCTGGTATCATCCAAGTCATTCACCCACCGGGGGATGAGCTTCGTAACGCACAACTTACTCGTTCATCTGCTGTTACCTAGAACGAAATTATTCAGTTGTTATGCTCACTATTGTCTTCGCTCAGACAAAAGTGTCAGCGAGAGATCTTATGAGACTGATACGTTTAGGCAGAACTGCCGCGATTTTATTCCGATGGGGCGGTTACGCATTGCTCCTCTCCAAATTTCTTTAATTCAGAATTGGAGGGTGAAGATTATTTCGCTTGATACAGACATCTTCTTGTCAAATCAAGTGTATAAGAAATTCAGTCTTGGGCAAGTTTTCTGGGCTTAACTCGGATAGTTCCACTGCAATTGCCGGATCCGAGTTTTTCAGTCTTGTCGGATGCCAGTAAAACAGGTTGGGTCGTTTCATTGAGCCCAACGAATTGAAGTGCCAGGGTCTTTTGATTCCGTAGTTCCTTATCAAGCACTCTAACATCAAGTATGATGTCATTTTGGCTTGCGCTACGTTATTGGATAACGTAATTCAGAATGTTCATATGCTAATTCTGTCCGACAACTCGACGGTATTAGCGTATTTTCGGAATTATGGAGGCACTCATTCCATCCTGTTATTCATGTTAACGGAATGAATCTTTCGGTTGCTACTAGAACATCAAGTTCTCCTATCAGTCCGTCATATTCTGGGTCGTCTGAATGTATTAGCGGACTCCCTTCACAAAGGGGTCGTTTGTTGCCACCAGAATCGGCTTTCAACAAACGAGTTTTCAATCAGATTGCTACCAAGGCGAGCGGCCAATGATCGACTTATTCGCGACGCATCTCAACAATCAGTTGCAGACGTATGTGTCATTATGTTTGGATCTTCGAGTGTTTGCAGTAAACACTCTATCGATCTTGTTAGACGGAATAATAAGATATGCGTATCTTCCATCGCTGTTGATTCAGCAGATATTGCTCTAGTGTAATTATTTTAATGCAAATTCTGTTGGTAGCTTCTCTAGCTCCACAAAGACTGTGGACTAATTTACTCAGGCGTCTGTTGTGGGACATGCTGTGGAAGCTTCCTCCACATTTCGATCCATTCTATGGTCAGATGGATTCAATCTACAGTCAATTCTGCTTATGATTATATCTTCATTCAGCAGTCTGTGTTTTAGTTTTAAGCTCATGAAGTAAGAGTTCTTCTACTTCATGGGCTTAAGCTATTAATATTGTTATTACAAATTTAATGAGGGCTGCATATTGGTGTTAGCCCTCCATTTTCATGATTTTGTATCTGAGAAGATTGAGTCCTTTTCTGCAGATCTACATTGTTTAGGTCCGTTATTTTTTACTCAGAATGTCATCTACTAACAGTGGCAACTATGTGTGTATAGGCTTTCAGTTCCGGCAGTGACTCTGTCCTGCTGCCCTCTTTGCTCTGGAGTATTTGATCCAGGGCAATGGAAAGGGGGGGGGGGAGGGGTGTTCCCTTAGGTCACCTGCTTTATAGTGTAAAGCAAGGGAATGCCTCCCTTGTACTTAGTAATTCTGTGTCGGTTCCGAAATGATTTAAGGGTTAAGCTTATGTTTACTCATCTGTGTAATATTTTTTAAGTGTTGATTGGTGTGAAGCATTTGTATATATCACGTGATTAATTGAGCATTAATATACAGTCCTTGAACACTTTTAAATGAGTATATAGAGTCTCATTTCTCCAGACTCCCGCATTAGTTGGCTTTCCTTAAAAAATATTAGTATAAAGGGTTATACTAGATGTTTATAGAGATCATTGATGTTATTGTGCTCAATTACAGAATAGTATTGTGTCTTTCTTTTTTGTTACAAATAAGAAAGATACATGTAAGACTATCTCTCCTTTTCTCCTTAAGGGGATAGGTCTGTTTTAGGTAATTGAGTCTATTGGATATTTTTATACTGTACCAATGACCCAGACATAGCTGGTGCTAACTCTTAAAATATAGGACCAAACACAAATTTTGCCCCCCAATCCCCAAAATTTGCATCTAAAACTAAAGAAAACATGTCCTGAAAGGCCCTCCACACTTCGCCCCTACTGCGCATGCGCAGTGTCAAGGACGTTCCGAAATTGGCGCCATTAATCATTCTAAGTTTGGCCCTTCATCAGTTAACATCTGACTGATCTTTGTGCTTATAAATCTCAGTTTAAATGATGCCAGACACATAAATATTAGTGAAATGGTGATTCTAAGGAGGATAGAGAAGGAGGAGAGGAAAAGAATGTGTGACAGAATGTTATCAGGGCTGTAACTTAAAATTTTTTAATGAAATTATGTTAAGTTACCTATTTTCAAGGCAGCAGCCATTTTGTTGTCATTCTGATTATTTAGTTACACTATTTTTTAAGTGTTTTCCTCTCTCCCTGTCCTTTAAGTTCCCCCTTGCTATTCTCCCATGCTTTTGGCATAGTTTTTGTAATTATTATTACTAAATTTTCTTGGGAGTTTTAGCTGAATAACAGAATGAATTCTGTTCTTTCCCCATGTTTACGTCTTCACCTACGGGTGGTTAGGCGTTGTATTCTGCATCTACCATCTGATGTTCTGCAGTTTCTTCCCTGGAAGTCTCTGTTTTGCATCAGATAGTGTATTTTTGGTAACTGATTTCGGGCCTGGGTGCCTGGAGTCTTATTTTAGTGTTTTTACACTCATTGTTTACATTTACAACAGCCCTCTGTGTGAGGGGGGGGGATTTCTAAAAAATAATATCTTGATGTTATTTTAATCATAACTAGATACATTATTATTGTTCGTAAGTGTTGAATAAATTGTTTAAAATATTTTAAAAAATTTTGTCCACACTTAGGCTTGGGATCCATTGGGGCTCAACGTTACTTTTCAGAAACTTGGGCTGTTCTGAAAAAATATTTTTTCAAAATATTTTGATTTCAATTATTTTTTCTATATTAATGGATCATATTATTATTATGTATTTTGATTGCCAGGGGTTAGTGCGAGTACCAGGACTTGTTTTCTTTGAAAGGATATTGATCAATTGTTTTAAGAGGAAGTCTTCCTCTGACTTTATTATCATCCTATATGTGGTCAGTGTACTCGCATTAACTCCTGTTCTGTATCGTATGATTTCGATGACAATATGGGAAGCGTTTGTCACGGTATGTTGTTGGGGATTTGGACACTCCGGTCCTTTCCCCGCAGGGTCACTCTAATTTATCAATTTCTATTTCAGACGATCAAGATTAGGGTGATGTATCTGTGATGTCTTCCAACAGTGTGCCTCCGTCGTCACAATTAATGAAGGGCTAGCGGAAAAGTGCTCATGTAAATACGCCAATTGCCTAAGAGGACCCTAGTAGGTTCGACGGCCTTTGACGTCCGCTAGCTCGCCCGGTGTAGCGTCCATTCACCGAATGGTTCGGCAGCCGGGTTCGTCCGTTGCGGTCTAGAAGGAATTTTGGGGTGATGCGAGCACTATAAATTAACCTAATGCACACCCAGTGACGGCGGATCGGAGGGAGAACGCAGGAAGCCTTTTAGTCCGGTTCATAGCTCATTCCGGTCCATCCGGACGGCAAGCGAGAGAGGCCCCTCTCTCGTTCAACAACATCTGGCCCCAGATGTTGTGGTACAAAATGTGTCGCAAGCGGAGCATACGTCCGTCGCTCGGGACGCTCCGTTGTATAGGCAGTCCGCTGAGACTGCTAAGGCTTCCTCTTCTCGTCAGCGCACACGACCGCACCTTGGCTGCGTGACCGCCGATATATTACCAGCTTCGCCGATCAAGGATTCTTCGGCGACCAGTTCACACCATCCGGTAGCCAGGGACACGAGGCCTGCAGACTCTGGACGTTCGCATAGGAAGTGTGCGGGAGTCAACGTACACGGAGCTTCCGGCGGCAATGCACCGTAAGACCGCTACTGCACAGGCCTCGGGAACGGACGTGCTTTCCTTAATAGCACAGTTTATCGCAGCATCCCAGCATCAACTGAATCTGTCGCATATATTTTATCCAACGATGCTGGGTCGGGACGCTCCGCGGAAGCGGGTACGGACGTCCGAAAGTTTCATCCGGTCCAACGGGATTCCGAAAGGGATTCGGAGGATTTCGAGCTTTCCCTTTCGGAACAACATATGCTGTTGTGTATGTCATCTGACTTGGTCTTCTACAGCTTCTTTCGTCGGACCAGAATGCTGCGATGCCGGATAAGAAACTGATAGCGTCGGTGGACTTAGAAATTTTTGGTTCGGTTCAGGGACATCGTCCCTCAGTTCCGACATAGTCCAATAATGTCACACAAACTTTCGAATTATTGAACGACGCTATATATATTATTATTTTATGCTTGCTATCCAAGCATTTCTGGTTTCTTGTTCGAAGAGTTATGGAGATGTCTTTCAAAAGTGTGCCTCTGTCGTCATAGTTAATGAAGAGTTAGCGGCAATAAGTGCTCATGGAATATGTCTATCGCCTACGGAGTGACATTCGCTAGCTCACCCGGTGTAGCGTACATTCATCGAATGGTTCGGCTGCCGGGTTCGTCCGTTGCGGTCTAGGAAGGAGATTTGGGTGATGCGAGCACTTTAATTACTTTAGTACTCACCCAGTGACGGCAGATTGAGGACAGATCGGAGGAAGTCTGTTAGTCCGGTTCCTGGCTTGTCCAGGTCCGTCCGGGCTGTGAGCGAGAGAGGTCCCTCTCTCGCCCAACAACATAGGGGACCGCATGTTGTGGTTCAGATATTTTACATTCGGAGCATATGTCCGTTGGTCGGGACGCTCCGTTATATTGACAGTCCGAGAGACTGTCTTTAATGCTTCCTCATCCTCACAGCAGGGCACACGACCGCACATTGGCTACGTGACCTCGAGTATCCGATCAGTTTCGGCATTCAGTGATTCCACGGCGAATAGGTCGCGCCATCCGGTAGCCAAGGGACACGAGGCCTATACACTCCGTTCGTTCGCATATTGGTAGTATGCACGGGGTAACGATCATGGAGCTTCCAGCGGCAATGCATCGTAAGACCGCTTCTCCTCAGGCCTCAGTGACGGACGTGCTATCCGAGTTAGCACAGTTGTTTCGCAGCATCCCAGCAATTGACAGTTTCTCGGTCGAATCAGGAATTTTCCGACGGCGCTGGGTCGGTGCGGTCCGCGGTTGCATCAGCTACGGACGACCGAACGCTTTATAGGGTCCGACAGGATGGCGAAAGGGATTCGAAAGATTTCGAGTTTTCCCTTTAGTAGTATCAGAAGATGCCTTTCATATCTTCTGGCATTATCTTCCAGTGATTATTATTTCGGACTTCATTGCTGAGATCTTGGATAAGAGACTTATAGCGTCATTGGACTCGGATTTTTCGATCGGTTCAGGGACATTGTCCCTGACTTACCGACGCAGTCCAATATTGTCATTACAACATGTGTTTTATTTTTCGACGCTATATATATATATATACAAGCCTGCTACTAAGCATGATAGTTTAGTTTCTTGTCCGCGTTGCTCATTTCTGCCATTTTATCATTTATACAAATAGTTTATTTTGGCAGAGCAGGGCATACCGAGAGTTCATATGCGTCTAGACGGTGTGATTTAAGACTGCATATATTCTTTTTCGCCGTTTATGTCTTTTCCAATTTCAATGTTGGGAACGACATTATGTATAGTAGACTTAACTTAGACGCTTTATTATACGTAATCCGCCTTACTGAGGCGTTATCATTACGTCTTCAAGAAAAGATTTACGGGATATTATTCTCAATGTAATTTCTTTTGAGGGCAGTAGTTTGTTCACGTATAACTCCGCCCTCCAGTGGCTGATTGGAGTTAGTTAGACGTGACGCAGCCCTAGCTACATCCACACGCGTGGATAGTAAGGTTAAGAACTCTCTCAGAGTCGCTTCGTTCTCGGAGGAGCTTCTCTTCGACGGCAACTTTTCGGCAATCCATGAATTGCTCGATTTACACGTTCTCTTGTCTATTTAGTGTTACAAGAGATTCAGACTGGGGCAAACATTCGGTGGTTGACTCAGAGAGTGCCGCCGCAGTTGCCGGACCCGAGTGTGGCTGTTATGACGGTTGCCAGTCAAACAGATTGGGATATAATACTGATCCCTACGGATTCGAAGTGCCAGGGTCTTTGGGTTCCGCAGTCTTTTAGCAATCAGTTTAACTTCCGCGGAATAATGTTTTTTAGGCTTGCTTTATGTCATTGCATGAGCATTATTCAGAAACGCATGCCCAAATTCCTGTCCTTTAATTCGACAGTAGTGGCGTATCTCCGGAACCAGGGAGGCACTCTTTCGTTTCCGTTATTCAATTTAATGGAAAGAATCCGTCTGTTGGTTATAGTACACCAAGTTCAGTTTTGGTCCGTCATATTCCGGGTCGTCTGATTGTTTTATCGGACTCCCGTTCTCTTACGGGTCGCTTGTTGCTGTCAGAATGGACTCTCAACAAACAAGTATTCTATCAGATTTGCTATCTATGGGAGCGCCCAATGATGATTTATTTATGACACAGCTTGCTAATCAATTGCAGACGTATGTGTTGGCTTGTCCAGATCTCTGAGCTAATATTGTTAACGCTCTATTGATCTATAGGACGGAATGATAGGATACGTGTATCCTCCGGCGCGGTTGTTTTAGCAGGTATTGCTAAGATAAACAACCACAATACATTTCTGTTGATAGCATCTCTATCTTCACAGAGATCATGAGTAATTTACTCTCTTGTCTACTGTGGGTCTTAACGTGAAATCTTCCTCTATGTGAGGATCTTTTTCACTGGGTAAATCGTGTCATCTTTATCACAACCAGCAAGGTCGCAACCTTCACGTATTCTGTTGTGTGGTCCGTATTGCATTGTAAGCACTGTACTGGACGAGCTTTGGACGCGATTTCTTACTATAGGAGATCCTCTTCTTCGCTATTCTATGCGGCTAAAGTGGAGGCTCTTCCGTCGTGGTGTAGGGATCATTATGTTCATATTGTTGATCCCTCCATACTACTCATTGCTATTTTTTAGTATACTTGTTTCACAAGATCTACTGCAGCCTGTTATCATTTAGGTTATAGGTTTATGTTACCTCATACCTATGCACTCTACGATAGTTTACAATTGAGTCTTTTGTCTCTTTATCTAAGTCAGTTAGTAACTTTTTGATAAATAGACTTAGAATCTTTAGATTAAATTCCTATACGGATTTTAACTTCGGTTCTTATTTAGCTAAGTAATCATTTGAGCCTCTGGAAACAGTAGTTTTCAAATTCTGACCTTTTAGACAGTAATTCTGTTGGTTTCTCTTTTACTGTAGAGTCAGTGAGTTTCATGCACTATCGATGGATGATTTTCACTTTCATAGTTTCGGAATCAATACTTCCGTTACTATTTAGGTTGGATTGTTGCATAAGAGTTAGGCTCCTATTATCCGGAACCTATTATTTTAAGGTCCTTCCGTCTTCGTATGGGCATAGGCCTTTACTCTTTCCGGGTACAGTTTATGTATTTGTAAACAGATATCGGTTTATTACAAAGGGCGTAAGCTTCTTCTGTCTTTGATGTCTAGTAGAAGGACGTTACGCTCCATTTTATTGTTAATGGATTCTATTAACTATCGGTACTGCTTATGGTATATCATTGACTTAGCAGTTGTGCTTAAGATTTCGGCTCATGAAGTAAGAGTTCTTCTACTTCTTGGGCTTACATTAATAGTGTCGCTATTATAGATTTTTGAAGGCCGCTCATTGCGCTCAGCCATCCACATTCATGAATTTTATCTTAGAAATATCGAGTCCATTTCTGGAGGCCTCTATTGTTAGGTCTATTATCTACTGCTCAGAATGTCATTCACTTAACAGTTGCTACTATAGCTAGGTAGGCTGTCTGTTTCGGCAGTGTCTCCATTCGGCTGCCCTCTTCGCTCTGGGCTATTTGACCCAGGGCAAGAAAAAGGGGGGGGGGGGGGAGGGTGTTCCCTTGGGTCACCTGTTTTACTATGAAAACAAGGGGATACCTCCTCCGGAGTTAGTAATTCTGAGCTGTTATTGGGATGGTTGTTTAGTGAGAAGTTTAGGTTTTTAAAATTCATTCAAGTCTTAGTTTTTAAAGTATAGCTTTTGAATATTGCATATGTCAACGGACATGATTATGCAATCCTCAGACACTTTTAGGAGTATAAGAGTCTCTATTCTCTAGACTTACTTTATTTATTGGCTTACTTTAAAAATTATTAGTATAAGAATTATATTGGATATTAATAGAGTACATGGATGTATGAAGCTCAATTTTGGAAGGTGTTGTATCTTTCTAATTTATCATAAATAAGAAAGATACATGTAAGGCCTATTACTTCTTTTTCCCTACAGGGGATGACTCTATTTTATTTTATTGAGCGTATTCCATTTTGCTCTATGTCCTTAGCCCTCCAGCCTTTTTACTATTCAGCTATGTCTGGGTCATCGGTACAGTATAAAAATGTTAAAAAATTTATAGTAATTTATATATTTTTTATACTTACCAATGACCCAGACGGGGATGGCCCTCCCAGGAGTTGGGAACTCTTGCCTCCCCGCTGAGTACATAGCGCTTACCAGGCACTGGTTATTAGAATGATTAATGGCGCCAATTTCGGAACGTCCTTGACACTGCGCATGCGCAGTAGGGGCGAAGTGTGGAGGGCCTTTCAGGACATGTTTTCTTTAGTTTTAGATGCAAATTTTGGGGATTGGGGGGCAAAATTTGTGTTTGGCCCTATATTTTAAGAGTTAGCACCAGCTATGTCTGGGTCATTGGTAAGTATAAAAAATATATAAATTGCTATAAATTTTTTAACTTTCCTTATGTCCTAGGCCCTCCAACCTTTTTTACTATTCAGCTAAGTCTGGGTCATTGGTACAGTATAAAAATGTTAAAAAATTTATAGTAATTTATATATTTTTTATACTTACCAATGACCCAGACGGGGATGGCCCTCCCAGGTGTTGAGAACTCTTACCTCCTCGCTGAGTACATAACGCTTACCAGGCACTGGTTGTAAGAATGACTTTTGGCGGCAGTTTCGAGACCTCCTTGACACTGCGCATGCGCAGTGGAGTAAAAGTATGGGGGACCATATAGGACATGTAATTTTTGGTTTTAGATGCAAATTTTGGGGATTGGGGGGTAAAATTTGCGTTTGGCCCTAAATATTTTAGAGTTAGCACCAGCTAAGTCTGGGTCATTGGTAAGTATAAAAAATATATAAATTACTATAAATTTTTTAACATTTTAAAGATTTTTTTTTCAAATTTAAAAATTTCAACAAAACCACATCATGTGACCCTAAATGGAACAAGCTTGATGAGCTTGTTCCAATGAGGGGTCACATGGTAAGGGTTTTTTTTTCTAATTTTTTAAAAAATAATTGTTTTCTACTCCTGAATTTGTATAATTAATGTGGACGTCTGTGACCTATCCATTAGGTAAAGGGTTAATTGGATTGCAATAAGATTGCTATCTGGTTGAGACTCATTCACACCAGTGGATTGGGATCTCAGAGATAAAATATTGCAGAATCAACATTCAATCGAGAAAAACAAAACCAAATTTTTATCTAAGATGCAATGTTTTTTTGCATCTCGTAGCTGGAACTTGACAGAACATCCCAAGTGTGCAAACTCAAATCTGAGAGAGTATGTTGTAAGACACTGATTGATTCTTTAATTTACAAGTACAGTGGAACCCACTTAATTGGATATCTTTTAACTGAATAATTCTGTTAACTGAGTATAATTTCCCAACACAAAACCATTTACCATACCTCCAGTACAAATTTAACCTGTTAATTAATATAGGTTATATAGTAAACTCCTGTTAATTGAATAAAAAATCTTGTAACCTGTCAAATAATTACCCTGACCTTCCACAGTTTTTCTCTGTACATATACCATTTTGGCTTCAGAACATACAATGCAGGCATTTAATCTAGTATATATTGTTTGACAGAGCTCATGGAGCTCTGTCAAACAAGATATAATAGAATAAATGCTAAGTTTATCTCCAGAATACAGAAAACTGACACAATCCCTGTTAATTCAATACTCCTGTTAATTGAATAATTTTTATTGGCAAAGTGGCTATTCAATTAACAGGGTTCTACTGTACTATTAATTGAGATCATATTGTAAATATTTTGTGTATGCTTGAAGAGACAATAAGCCACTAATTGGAAAAAGTATTTTATACCATGCTCGTCTATGTTACTACCAGCGAAAAGCCTGTATGTTAAATTTTAGTTTTTAATCCCATTACCGGGAGCGCGGTGGATTTGCGGTAACCGGTTCTTGTCAGATCACTGAAGTTAAGCAACGTCGAGCCCAGTTAATCATTGGATGGGTGACCGTCTGAGCAATCAATTCGGACTCCCGCATTGTGTCCTTGGGCAATGCACTTCACCCCAATTGTCCACATGGGGGATGATGTACTAAGGGGTACTGAACATCGATGGTACGAATGTCTTCAACTAATCTAACCCTGCTTGTGCTGCAGTGCGGAGTTATGATGTTGGGGAGCTGGCAGCTGTTCGTCGTTGCTCGGTGGTTCTCTCCGGGTACTCCGGCTTCCTCCATCCGTAAAACTGTCATTGTCATGATTAGCCATTGTGCATAAGTATATGACCGTAAACACCAATAAATAAATAATAAATTAACCCCACTACCGGTGTAAAGCTTCTACTGCGGTTAAAAACAATTTGCTCCTATAGTAGGAAGTTCATCCAACTTGACCTTTGACATGACGCAATTTGCTGACTTTGATACATTCACCCTTCGCGATGTTCCATTCAAACACATGACATTTTGCGGTACTATCTACTTCGTCCAATTGCTTATTAAATTTAAAATTCCTCTAATTAAATATTTAAAATAAAATTTAAGAATGTTAATAATAATTTGACTGAAAAAGCAAGGTAAATTCAATCAACTTTGACAATGTGTCTAGCTGTCAATTTATGTGCAGCCTGTAGTACTGCCCTCCAGCACAGATGTAAACAAAACAAACCCATGTGTTTGTGATAGAAAATGTCGTTTTTTCTCCATTTTAAGTGACAAAGTCAATTATTTATTAAGAGCATAGAATAAATAATACAAATAGGTACTTGGGCTGGTAATAGATTTAAACCACTCATAGAATAAAGGTTTTAACCACTCGGCTTGAAGCCGAGTGGTTAAAACCCTTATTCTATAGCTACTCATGGTTTAAATCTGATCACTGGCCCTTGTATCTATTTATTCTATGACTCAGATTTTGCTTGTATGTGGAAGCGCATGTTAAAAAATCACTGCATGTAAAGTGAAAGACATCAGAAACAATGCAAAATTGCTTAATTTCAGAAAACATGCCATTGTGAAGATATTAACAAAGTTACATGAAAGTTACCAGAAGTAAACAAATCCCCATGACATCATTTCTGAATACAGGCAGTTTCTAATTTTAACTTTGCTGCGGTTTGAATATGTGACACCCACAAACAACAACTGTGAATTATTTTAGCAGTAATTGGGTATTATTAGATGAAAAACTTTCCTATATTTTAAATAAAGTGCAGTTGTGTCGGTTTGTGTGTCCATCAACTCACAGAACATTTATTTTGACAACGGCATTCTAAAGTAGATTTCATTGATGCCCACATTATAAATAGATCTCCATGAACACAAACTTCATCTTTGCACTGAATTTTCCCTGAGTGATCAGCTAACTTGTTTATGTTGAAAAAGAACAGCATGCCATTTTTCAAATACAGTGGAGCCCACTTAATTGGATATCTCTTAACTGAATAACCCTGTTAATTGAATATAATTTCCCAACACAAAACCATTTACCATACCTACAGTACAAATTTGACCTGTTAATTGAATATAGGTTATAGAAGAAACTCATGTTAATTGAATAAAAAATCTTGTAACTTGTTGAGAAATTACCCTGACTCTCCCCAGTTTTCCTTTGTTTATAGACATATTTGGCCTCAGTACATCCAATACAGGCACTTAAACTATTATATCTTGTTTGACAGAGCTCATGGAGCTCTGTCAAACAAGATATAATAGAATAAATGGTAAGTTTATCTCTAGAATACAGGAAAGTGACACTATCCCTGTTAATTGAATAAGAGTTCCACTGTATCTGATAAAATTCACATCTTCAAGTTAATTTATGTAATCGATTCGGATGCTTTCACATGAATGATATTTAAAAGACAAGGGTACTCTCGCATGTCCTTGGGCAAGATTCTTAATCACAAGTGCCCATGTAGGGGCCTAATGACACTGTATACTAAGACACACTTCATGTCAATCTTGCATTTGCCTTCAGCCGCTAATTGGGGGCGTGGTGGCTCAGTTGGTAGAGGTGCAGACTGAAAGCCGATAGGTCCTCGGTTCGAATCCCACCTGCGGCAACCGCGTTGTGTCCTTGGGCAAAACACTTCACCCCGATTGCCTACGTGGGGGCACGATGACGCTGTGTACTGAGGCGTACTGCACGTCAATGGTTCGCATGTCTTCAACCAATCTAACCCTGCCTGTGCTGCGGTGCAGAGTTCAGAGTTACAATGTTGGAGAGCTGACAGCTGCTTGTCGTTGCTCGGTGGTTCTCTCCAGGTACTCCGGCTTCCTCCACCCGTAAAACTGTCATGGTCACGATTAGCCATTGTGCATAATATGCAACCTTAAACACCAATAAATAAATAAATATCAGCCCCTAATTCTGCTCATGTACAGTTAGTAAGTTGGAGAGTCTGAACATTTTGTTGCCACTGTTTTGTGATTCTCACCACATACTCTGGCTTCCTCCCCCATAAAACTGTCTGACCCGATGAGAATTTGGCCGTTGAAAATGTCTTTAACCTTTAACCCAACACAGACGATATCAAAATTTATTATTTTTATACTGTACCAATGACCCAGACATAGCTGGTGCTAACTCTTAAAATATAGGGCCAAACACAAATTTTGCCCCCCAATCCCCAAAATTTGCATCTAAAACTAAAGAAAACATGTCCTGAGAGGCCCTCCACACTTCGCCCCTACTGCGCATGCGCAGTGTCAAGGACGTTCCGAAATTGGCGCCATTTATCATTCTAAGTTTGGCCCTTCATCAGTTAACATCTGACTGATCTTTGTGCTTTTAAATCTCAGTTTAAATGATGCCAGACACATAAATATTAGTGAAATGGTGATTCTAAGGAGGATAGAAAAGGAGGAGAGGAAAAGAATGTGTGACAGAATATTATCAGGGCTGTAACTTAAAATTTTTTAATGAAATTATGTTAAGTTACCTATTTTCAAGGCAGCAGCCATTTTGTTGTCATTCTGATTATTTAGTTACACTGTTTTTACAAGTGTTTTTCCTCTCTCCCTGTCCTTTAAGTTCCCCCTTGCTATTCTCCCATGCTTTTGGCATAATTTCTGTAATTATTATTACTAAAATTTCTTGGGAGTTTAGCTGAATAACAGAATGAATTCTGTTCTTTCCCCATGTTTACGTCTTCACCTACGGGTGGTTAGGCGTTGTGTTCTGCATCTACCATCTGATGTTCTGCAGTTTCTTCCCTGGAAGTCTCTGTTTTGCATCAGATGGTGTATTTTTGGTAACTGATTTCGGGCCTGGGTGCCTGGAGTCTTATTTTAGTGTTTTTACACTCATTGTTTACATTTACAACAGCCCTCTGTGTGAGGGGGGGATTTCTAAATAATAATATCTTTATGTTATTTCAATCATAACTAGATACATTATTATTGTTCGTAAGTGTTGAATAAATTGTTTAAAATATTTTTAAAATTTTTGTCTACACTTAGGCTTGGGATCCATTGGGGCTCAACGTTACTTTTCAGAAACTTGGGCTGTTCTGAAAAAATATTTTTTCAAAATATTTTGATTTCAATTATTTTTTCTATATTAATGGATCATATTATTATTATGTATTTTGATTGCCAGGGGTTAGTGCGAGTACCAGGACTTGTTTTCTTTTCACATTGAAAGGATATTGATCAATTGTTTTAAGAGGAAGTCTTCCTCTGACCTTATTATCATTCTATATGTGGTCAGTGTACTCGTATTAACTACGGTTCTGTATCGTATGATTTTGATGACAATATGGGAAGCGTATGTCACGGTATGTTGTTGGGGATTTGGACACTCCGGTCCTTTCCCCGCAGGGTCACTCTACTTTATCAATTTCTATTTCAGACGATCAAGATTAGGGTGATGTATCTGTGATGTCTTCCAACAGTGTGCCTCCGTCGTCACAATTAATGAAGGGCTAGCGGAAAAGTGCTCATGTAATACGCCAATTGCCTAAGAGGACCCTAGTAGGTTCGACGGCCTTTGACGTCCGCTAGCTCGCCCGGTGTAGCGTCCATTCACCGAATGGTTCGGCAGCCGGGTTCGTCCGTTGCGGTCTAGAAGGAATTTTGGGGTGATGCGAGCACTATAAAATTAACTTAATGCACACCCAGTGACGGCAGATCGGAGGGAGAACGGAGGAAGCCTTTTAGTCCGGTTCATAGCTCGTTCCGGTCCATCCGGACGGCAAGCGAGAGAGGCCCCTCTCTCGTTCAACAACATCTGGCCCCAGATGTTGTGGTACAAATGTGTCGTTAGCGGAGCATACGTCCGTCGCTCGGGACGCTCCGTTGTATAGGCAGTCCGCTGAGACTGCTAAGGCTTCCTCTTCTCGTCAGCGCACACGACCGCACCTTGGCTGCGTGACCGCCGATATATTACCAGCTTCGCCGATCAAGGATTCTTCGGCGACCAGGTCACACCATCCGGCAGCCAGGGATTCGAGACCGATGGACTCCGGACGTTCGCATAGGAAAAGTATGCGGGAGCCATCTGATGCGGAGCTGCCCTCGGCGAAGCAGCGATAGACTGCGCCTCCGCAGGTCTCGACGCCGGACATTCTTGTGCACATAGCACAGCTTATCGCAGCATCCCAGCAGCCGACAGAAACGGTGTCGGATCGAGAATTATCCGACAGCGCTGGGTCGGTAGCCGGGGACTCGAGGCCTGCAGACTCCGGACGTTCGCATAGGAAGTATGCGGGAGTCAACGTACACGGAGCTTCCAGCGGCAATGCATCGTAAGTCCGCTACTGCACAGGCCTCGGGAACGGACGTGCTTTCCTTAATAGCACAGTTTATCGCAGCATCCCAGCATCAACTGAATCTGTCGCATATATTTTATCCGACGATGCTGGGTCGGGACGCTCCGCGGAAGCGGGTACGGACGTCCGAAAGTTTCATCCGGTCCGACGGGATACTGAAAGGGATTCGGTGGATTTCAAGCTTTCCCTTTCGGAACAACATATGCTGCGATGCCGGATAAGAAACTGATAGCGTCGGTGGACTTAGAAATTTTTGGTTCGGTTCAGGGACATCGTCCCTCAGTTCCGACATAGTCCAATAATGTCACACAAACTTTCGAATTATTGAACGACGCTATATATATTATTATTTTATGCTTGCTATCCAAGCATTTCTGGTTTCTTGTTCGAAGAGTTATGGAGATGTCTTTCAAAAGTGTGCCTCTGTCGTCATAGTTAATGAAGAGTTAGCGGCAATAAGTGCTCATGGAATATGTCTATCGCTTACGGAGTGACATTCGCTAGCTCACCCGGTGTAGCGTACATTCATCGAATGGTTCGGCTGCCGGGTTCGTCCGTTGCGGTCTAGGAAGGAGATTTGGGTGATGCGAGCACTTTAATTACTTTAGTACTCACCCAGTGACGGCAGATTGAGGACAGATCGGAGGAAGCCAACAACATAGGGGACCGCATGTTGTGGTTCAGATATTTTACATTCGGAGCATATGTCCGTTGCTCGGGACGCTCCGTTATATTGACAGTCCGAGAGACTGTCTTTAATGCTTCCTCATCCTCACAGCAGGGCACACGACCGCACATTGGCTACGTGACCTCGAGTATCCGATCAGTTTCGGCATTCAGTGATTCCACAGCGAATAGGTCGCGCCATCCGGTAGCCAAGGGACACGAGGCCTATACACTCCGTTCGCTCGCATATTGGAAGTATGCACGGGGTAACGATCTCGGAGCTTCCTGCGGCAATGCATCGTAAGACCGCTGCTCCTCAGGCCTCAGTGACGGACGTGCTATCCGAGTTAGCACAGTTGTTTCGCAGCATCCCAGCAATTGACGGTTTCTCGGTCGAATCAGGAATTATCCGACGGCGCTGGGTCGGTGCGGTCCGCGGTTGCATCAAGCTACGGACGACCGAACGCTTTATAGGGTCCGACAGGATGGCGAAAGGGATTCGAAAGATTTCGAGTTTTCCCTTTAGTAGTATCGGAAGATGCCTTTCATATCTTCTGGCATTTCTTCCAGTGATTATTTTTCGGACTTCATTGCTGCGATCTTGGATAAGAGACTTATAGCGTCATTGGACTCGGATTTTTCGATCGGTACAGGGACTTTGTCCCTGACTTACCGACGCAGTCCAATATTGTCATTACAACATGTGTTTTATTTTTCGACGCTATATATTTATATATATATACAAGACGGCTACTAAGCATGATAGTTTAGTTTCTTGTCCGCGTGGCTCATTTCTGCCATTTTATCTTTTTTTACATATAGTTTATTTTGGCAGAGCAGGGCATACCGAGAGTTCATATGCGTCTAGACGGTGTGATTAAAGACTGCATATATTCTTTTTCACCGTTTATGTCTTTTCCAATTTCAATGTTGGGAACGACATTATGTATATTAGACTTAACTTAGACGCTTTATTATACGTAATCCGCCTTACTGAGGCGTTATCATTACGTCTTCAAGAAAAGATTTACGGGATATTATTCTCAATGTAATTTCTTTTGAGGGCAGTAGTTTGTTCACGTATAACTCCGCCCTTCAGTGGCTGATTGGAGTTGGTTAGACGTGATGCAGCCCTAGCTACATCCACGCGTGGATAGTAGGTTAAGAACTCTCTCAGAGTCGCTTCGTTCTCGGAGGAGCTTCTCTTCGACGGCAACTTTCCGGCAATCCATGAATTGCTTGATTTATACATTCTCTTGTCTATCTAGTGTTACAAGAGATTCAGACTGGGGCAAACATTCGGTGGTTGACTCAGAGAGTGCCGCCGCAGTTGCCGGACCCGAGTGTGGCTGTTATGACGGTTGCCAGTCAAACAGATTGGGATATATACTGATCCCTACGGATTCGAAGTGCCAGGGTCTTTGGGTTCCGCAGTCTTTTAGCTATCAGTTAACTTCCGCGGAATAATGTTTTTTAGGCTTGCTTTATGTCATTGCATGAACATTATTCAGAAACGCATGCCCAAATTCCTGTCCTTTAATTCGACAGTAGTGGCGTATCTCCGGAACCAGGGAGGCACTCTTTCGTTTCCGTTATTCAATTTAATGGAAAGAATCCGTCTGTTGGTTATAGTACACCAAGTTCAGTTTTGGTCCGTCATATTCTGGGTCGTCTGATTGTTTTATCGCACTCCCGTTCTCTTACGGGTCGCTTGTTGCTGTCAGAATGGACTCTCAACAAACAAGTATTCTATCAGATTTGCTATCTATGGGAGCGCCCAATGATGATTTATTTATGACACAGCTTGCTAATCAATTGCAGACGTATGTGTTGGCTTGTCCAGATCTCTGAGCTAATATTGTTAACGCTCTATTGATCTATAGGACAGAATGATAGGATACGCGTATCCTCCGGCGCTGTTGTTTTTAGCAGGTATTGCTAAGATAAACAACCACAATACATTTCTGTTGATAGCATCTCTATCTTCACAGAGATCATGAGTAATTTACTCTCTTGTCTACTGTGGATCTTAACGTGAAATCTTCCTCTATGTGAGGATCTTTTTTCACTGGGTAAATCGTGTCATCTTTATCACAACCAGCAAGGTCGCAACCTTCATGTATTCCGTTGTGTGGTCCGTATTGCATTGTAAGCACTGTACTGGACGAGCTTTGGACGCGATTTCTTACTATAGGAGATCCTCTTCTTCGCTATTCTATGCGACTAAAGTGGAGGCTCTTCCGTCGTGGTGTAGGGATCATTATGTTCATATGGTTGATCCCTCCATACTACTCATTGCTATTTTTTTAGTATACTTGTTTCACAAGATCTACTGCAGCCTGTTGTTATTTAGGTTATAGGTTTATGTTACCTCATACCTATGCACTCTACGATAGTTTACAATTGAGTCTTTTGTCTCTTTATCTAAGTCAGTTAGTAAATTTTTGATAAATAGACTTAGAATCTTTAGATTAAATTCCTATACGGATTTTAACTTCAGGTTCTTATTTAGCTAAGTAATCATTTGAGCCTCTGGAAACAGTAGTTTTCAAATTCTGACCTTTTAGACAGTAATTCTGTTGGTTTCTCTTTTACTGTAGAGTCAGTGAGTTTCATGCACTATCGATGGATGATTTTCACTTTCATAGTTTCGGAATCAATACTTCCGTTACTATTTAGGTTGGATTGTTGCATAAGAGTTAGGCTCCTATTATCCGGAACCTATTATTTTAAGGTCCTTCCGTCTTCGTATGGGCATAGGCCTTTACTCTTTCCGGGTACAGTTTATGTATTTATAAACAGATATCTGTTTATTACAAGGGCGTAAGCTTCTTCTGTCTTTGATGTCTAGTAGAAGGACGTTACGCTCCATTTTATTGTTAATGGATTCTATTAACTAGCGTACTGCTTATGGTATATCATTGGCTTAGCAGTTGTGCTTAAGATTTCGGCTCATGAAGTAAGAGTTCTTCTACTTCTTGGGCTTACATTAATAGTGTTCTATTATAGATTTTTGAAGGCTGCTCATTGCGCTCAGCCATCCATTCATGAATTTTATCTCAGAAATATCGAGTCCATTTCTGGAGGCCTCTATTGTTAGGTCTATTATCTACTGCTCAGAATGTCATTCACTTAACAGTTGCTACTATAGCTAGGTAGGCTGTCTGTTTCGGCAGTGTCTCCGTTCGGCTGCCCTCTTCGCTCTGGGCTATTTGACCCAGGGCAAGAAAAGGGGGGGGGGGAGGGTGTTCCCTTGGGTCACCTGTTTTTACTATGAAAACAAGGGGATACCTCCTCCGGAGTTAGTAATTCTGAGCTGTTATTGGGATGGTTGTTTAGTGAGAAGTTTAAGTTTATAAAATTCATTCAAGTCTTAGTTTTTAAAGTATAGCTTTTGAATATTGCATATGTCAACGGACATGATTATGCAATTCTCACACACTTTTAGGAGTATAAGAGTCTCTATTCTCTAGACTTACTTTATTATTGGCTTACTTTAAAAATTATTAGTATAAGGATTATTGGATATTAATAGAGTACATGGATGTATGAAGCTCAATTTTTGGAAGGTGTTGTATCTTTCTAATTTATCATAAATAAGAAAGATACATGTAAGGCCTATTACTTCTTTTCCCTACAGGGGATGACTCTATTTTATTTTATTGAGCGTATTCCATTTTGCTCTATGTCCTTGGCCCTCCAGCCTTTTTACTATTCAGCTATGTCTGGGTCATTGGTACAGTATAAAAATGTTAAAAAATTTATAGTAATTTATATATTTTTTATACTTACCAATGACCCAGACGGGGATGGCCCTCCCAGGAGTTGGGAACTCTTGCCTCCCCGCTGAGTACATAGCGCTTACCAGGCACTGGTTATTAGAATGATAAATGGCGCCAATTTCGGAACGTCCTTGACACTGCGCATGCGCAGTAGGGGCGAAGTGTGGAGGGCCTCTCAGGACATGTTTTCTTTAGTTTTAGATGCAAATTTTGGGGATTGGGGGGCAAAATTTGTGTTTGGCCCTATATTTTAAGAGTTAGCACCAGCTATGTCTGGGTCATTGGTAAGTATAAAAAATATATAAATTACTATAAATTTTTTAACATTTTAAATATCTTTTTTTTTTTAAATTTCAACAAAACCATATGTGACCCCTCTATGTAACGAGCCCAACGAGCTCGTTCCAAAGAGGGGTCACATGATATGGTTTTGTTGAAATTTTTCAAAAAATAATATCTGAAATAATATTCTTTCACCAAGTGCCCAGCCATGTTGTATTTTTGCAATAAATTTCTTATCTTTGTAATTGGATTCGTGGAATGGAAATCCTGAAAATGTTTGTTGAAAGAATTGAGCAAACTGCCTTCTATAACAGAATGCCAGTCTCCTATTGAACTCTTCTATCATCAGATCTCCTGCAGGAGACGACCAGAAGAGTTCAAGAAGTCTCACTTGCCAAACTTTGATCTTGTTTCTGTAATATTCTGCTTTTTCTGATTTACTTGACTAAACAGACAGGTCTGCATGGGATGCAATAATTGACAGGCCTGGACTTTTGAAAAATCTACAGGAACTGTTATGACTCCCCTAAACCTGTGCCCAGAAAGCTATTCTATATTTAAGCCTGTTATTGATAAGGGAATTGAAGGTTTAACTGGTTGAGTGCTGGAAGCCCATATTAAATCTAGGGGAGATACTATGACTCCCCTAAACCTGTGCCCGGAAAGCTATTCTGTATTTAAGTCTGTTATTGATAAGGGAATTGAAGGTTTAACTGGTTGAGTGCTGGAATCCCATATTTGGGCTTTATTCTGAAGTGCAGGTGCCACAGCTTGAAAACTCATATTCAGTGGATGTGCTTTGTATTACCTTTGAAATGATATTATTTAGACTGTGAGGGTGTGCCTTGTTACAATTTATGGGAGAGTGCCCATAGGCACGCCCACAGACACGCCCATAGGCACTCTCCCATAAATTATAACAAGGCAAAGACATGTGTACAAGAATTGATGACCAAGAATAATTTAGCACTCTACCAATTAATGAGAGCTATTACAGCTCTTAAAGGAGAGCAATTATGGCTTTCCTTAAATTGATTTTGTAGGAGCCTTGGAGGGGAGGGCGGGAGCTGTAGCTCTCCTCGCAAGACCAGGCCTGACTTGAATGGAGAGTGGCAATATTTATCATTATAAGAAGGTGCAAAGTCTCCAATTTGGGTAGTAAAGTAATTCTGTATCAAATCACCCAATGGTGTAAATCTCACCTCTTTTAATTTCAATGAAACTTGGTATATGTGTTGGCTAGTAACCCATTGTGATCTTGATGGCATTTGAAAGATGTTCTGAGGATTTTAAAAATGTTGTTGTTTATAACCTCACACTGAGTTAAAATATAACGATCTGATTTTTATATTGATCTTCAATTTTTTTTTGCAGATTACTTGACCTTAACATTTTGGCAGGCCCAGTTGAAAGCCCCATCTATTTTCTACATAATATTAAAACACTGTGGGGGTAATATTTGTAGATAGTTTTAAGTTATGCCGGAAAGAATGCCATTATGCCAATTCAAGGTTGGCTATCAAATTGAATGAATGCATTACCGTTAGTGCATAAAAGTGAACATTCTTATTGTTTCAACTGTGTTATTTAATGTCAGAAGTTTGGTCTGTTTGAATTTGTTCTGTTCAATTTATTGGAGAGTGTGTCAGCTCTCTCCAATAAACTGTATCAAAACAAATCCATATTAACAGTTTCTGGCTACCAAAAGTAATCTAGTATTCCACCAGTTTAGAAAAGTGATCAGATAATATCAGCAATATTTCTCATGTGAAACGTTTTTGTCCCAAGTCGATGCAAATTGAAAAATGTGTTCATTCTGTTAATATATTTGTAGCTCAACTTTGGCGAAGCCAAATTTGAGGTATTGTCATGGCCTGTCATCCGACTTTCTTGTCCGTCCATCGCGCCATCAGCATGGCTTGGGCTAGAGGCCGTATTTATGAACCGATCTTTACGAAACTTCTTGGGTACCTTTGTTATGACTGTGGGACGAGAACAAGTGTTTTTTGGTTCGGTCCGAAATTCAAATGGCCACTGGTAGCCATTTTGTACAAAATTAGGTGCACTCAGATTTTTGCGCAGAACTTCCATCTGAAAGCTCTGATTTGAATAATTTTTTGTATGAATGTTTAGTACCATGGGATACAGCACATATAATACGGTGTTTTTTCTCGTGCGTAAATTATGTAAATTAGACTAACTTTGATTTATTTAGTGTTACTTTCAGCACTGTAAGTGCAAATGCCAATACGGCTCGGGCTAGAGGCCGTATTTATGAACCGATCTTTACGAAACTTCTTGGGTACCTTTGTTATCATCGTGGGACGAGAACGCATGTATTTTTATACTGTACCAATGACCCAGACATAGCTGGTGCTAACTCTTAAAATATAGGGCCAAACACAAATTTTCCCCCCCAATCCCCAAAATTTGCACCTAAAACCAAAGAAAACATGTCCTGAGTGGCCCTCCACACTACACCTCTACTGCGCATGCGCAGTGTCAAGGACGTTCCGAAATTGGCGCCATTAATCATTCTAAGTTTGGCCCTTCATCAGTTAACATCTGACTGATCTTTGTGCTTGTAAATCTCAGTTTAAATGATGCCAGACACATAAATATTAGTGAAATGGTGATTCTAAGGAGGATAGAGAAGGAGGAGAGGAAAAATGTGTGACAGAATATTATCAGGGCTGTAACTTAAAATTTTTTAATGAAATTATGTTAAGTTACCTATTTTCGAGGCAGCAGCCATTTTGTTTTCATTCTGATTATTTAGTTACACTGATTTTTCAGTGTTTTCCTCTCTCCCTGTCCTTTAAGTCCCCCCTTGCTATTCTCCCATGCTTTTGGCATAGTTTTTGTAATTATTATTACTAAATTTTCTTGGGAGTTTTAGCTGAATAACAGAATGAATTCTGTTCTTTTCCCCATGTTTACGTCTTCACCTACGGGTGGTTAGGCGTTGTGTTCTGCATCTTCCATCTGATGTTCTGCAGTTTCTTCCCTGGAAGTCTCTGTTTTGCATCAGATAGTGTATTTTTGGTAACTGATTCCGGGCCTGGGTGCCTGGAGTCTTATTTTAGTGTTTACATTCATTGTTTACATTTACAACAGCCCTCTGTGTGAGGGGGGGATTTCTGGAAAATAATATCTTGATGTTATTTTAATCATAACTAGATACATTATTATTGTTCGTAAGTGTTGAATAAATTGTTTAAAATATTTTTAAAATTTTTGTCCACACTTAGGCTTGGGATCCATTGGGGCTCAACGTTACTTTTCAGAAACTTGGGCTGTTCTGAAAAAATATTTTTTCAAAATATTTTGATTTCAATTATTTTTTCTATATTAATGGATCATATTATTATTATGTATTTTGATTGCCAGGGGTTAGTGCGAGCACCAGGACTTGTTTTCTTTTCACATTGAAAAGATATTGATCAATTGTAATAAGAGGAAGTCTTCCTCTGACTTTTATAATCATTCTATATGTGGTCAGTGTACTCGCATTAACTCCTGTTCTGTATCGTATGATTTTGATGACAATATGGGAAGCGTATGTCACGGTATGTTAGGGGGGAATTGGACACTCCGGTCCTTTCCCCGCAGGGTCACTCTACTTTATCAATTTCTATTTCAGACGATCAAGATTAGGGTGATGTATCTGTGATGTCTTCCAACAGTGTGCCTCCGTCGTCACAATTAATGAAGGGCTAGTGGAAAAGTGCTCATGTAAATACGCCAATTGCCTAAGAGGACCCTAGTAGGTTCGACGGCCTTTGACGTCCGCTAGCTCGCCCGGTGTAGCGTCCATTCACCGAATGGTTCGGCAGCCGGGTTCGTCCGTTGCGGTCTAGAAGGAATTTTGGGGTGATGCGAGCACTATAAATCAACCAAATGCACACCCAGTGACGGCGGATCAGAGGGAGAACGGAGGAAGCCTTTTAGTCCGGTTCATAGCTCGTTCTGGTCCATCCGGACGGCGAGCGAGAGAGGCCCCTCTCTCATACAACAACATCTGGCCCCAGATGTTGTGGTACAAAATGTTTCGCATTCGGAGCATACGTCCGTCGCTCGGGACGCTCCGACATATAGTCAGTCCGGAGTAGACTGTCAATAAGGCTTCCTCATTCTCATAGTAGCGCACACGACCGCTCTTGGCTACGTGACCTCCGATATCCAGTCAGCTTCGCCAGTCAGAGAATCATCGGCGACCAGGTCACACCATTCGGTAGCCAGGGATACAAGGCTTGCAGACTCCGGACGTTCGCATGGGAAGTGTGCAGGAGTCAACGTACACGGAGCTTCCGGCGGCAATGCATCATAAGACCGCTACTGCACAGGCCTCGGGAACGGACGTGCTTTCCTAAATAGCACAGTTTATCGCAGCATCCCAGCATCAACTGAATCTGTCGCATATATTTTATCCGACGATGCTGGGTCGGGACGCTCCGCGGAAGCGGGTACGGACATCCGAAAATTTCATCCGGTCCGACGGGATACCGAAAGGGATTTGGAGGATTTCGAGCTTTCCCTTTCGGAACAACATATGCTGTTGTGTATGTCATCTGACTTGGTCTTCTACAGCTTCTTTCGTCGGACCAGAATGCTGCGATGCCGGATAAGAAACTGATAGCGTCGGTGGACTTAGAAATTTTTGGTTCAGTTCAGGGACATCGTCCCTCAGTTCCGACATAGTCCAATAATGTCACACAAACTTTCGAATTATTGAACGACGCTATATATATTATTATTATATGCTTGCTAACCAAGCATTTCTGGTTTCTTGTTCGCAAAGTTACGGAGATGTCTTTCAAAAGTGTGCCTTTGTCGTCATAGTTAATGAAGAGCTAGCGGCAATAAGTGCTCATGGAATATGTCTATCGCCTAAGAGATCCCTTGTAGGATCGACGGAGTGACATTCGCTAGCTCACCCGGTGTAGCGTGCATTCATCGAATGGTTCGGCTGCCGGGTTCGTCCGTTGCGGTCTAGGAAGGAGATTTGGGTGATGCGAGCCAGATTGAGGACAGATCGGAGGAAGCCTGTTAGTCCGGTTCCTGGCTTGTCCAGGTCCGTCCGGGCTGTGAGCGAGAGAGGTCCCTCTCTCGTCCAACAACATAGGGGACCGCATGTTGTGGTTCAGATATTTTACATTCGGAGCATACGTCTGTCGGTCGGGACGCTCCATTATATTGACAGTCCGAGAGACTGTCCATAATGCTTCCTCATCCTCACAGCAGGGCACACGACCGCACATTGGCTACGTGACCTCGATTATCCGATCAGTTTTCGTCATTCAGTGATTCCACGGCGAATAGGTCACGCCATCCGGTAGCCAAGGGACACGAGGCCTATACACTCCGTTCGCTCGCATATTGGTAGTATGCACGGGGTAACGATCACGGAGCTTCCAGCGGCAATGCATTGTAGGACCGCTTCTCCTTAGGCCTCAGTGACGGACGTGCTATCCGAGTTAGCACAGTTCTTTCGCAGCATCCCAGCAATCGACAATTTCTTGGTCGAATCAGGAATTATCAAGACGGCGCTGGGTCGGTGCGGTCCACGGTTGCATCAGGTACGGACGACCGAACGCTTTATAGGGTCCGACAGGATGGCGAAAGGGATTCGAAAGATTTCGAGTTTTCCCTTTCGTAGTATCGGAAGCTGCCATTTATATCTTCTGGCATTATCTTCCAGTGATTGTTTTTTCGGACTACATTGCTGCGATGTTGGATAAGAGACTTATAGCGTCATTGGACTCGGAATTTTGGATCGACGCAGTCCAATAATTTCATTACAACATGTGTTTTATTTTTCGACGCTATATATGCATACAAGCCTGCTACCAAGCATGATAGTTTAGTTTCTTGTCCGCGTTGCTCATTTCTGCCGTTTTATCATTTATACGAATAGTTTATTTTGGCAGAGCAGGGCATACCGAGAGTTCATGTGCGTCTAGACGGTGTGGTTAAAGACTGGAAATATTCTTTTTCGCCGTCTATGTCTTTTCCAACCTCAATGTTGGAAACGACAATGATGTCTAGTAGACTTAACTTAGACGCTTTATCATACGTATCCACCTTACTGAGGCGTTATCATTACGTCTTCAAGAAAAGATTTACGGGATTTTATTCTCAATCTGATTTCTTTTGAGGGCAGTAGTTTGTTCACGTATAACTCTGCCCTTCAGTGGCTGATTGGAGTTGGTTAGACGTGACGCAGCCCTAGCTACATCCACGCGCGTGGATAGTAAGGTTAAGAACTCTCTCAGAGTCGCTTCGTTCTCGGAGAAACTTCTCTTCGACGGCAACTTTTCAGCAATCCATGAATTGCTCGATTTACACGTTCTCTTGTCTATCTAGTGTTACAAGAGATTCAGACTGGGGCAAACATTCGGTGGTTGACTCAGAGAGTGCCACTGCAGTTGCCGGACCCGAGTGTTGCAGTTATGACGGTTGCCAGTCAAACAGATTGGGATATAATATTGATCCCAACGGATTCGAAGTGCCAGGGTCTTTGGGTTCTGCAGTCTCTTAGCAACCAATTATCTTCCGCGGAATAATGTTTTTTAGGCTTGCTTTATGTCATTGCATGAACATTATTCAGAAATGCATGCCCAAATCCTGTCCGTTAATTCGACAGTAGTGGCGTATCTCCGGAACCAGGGAGGCACTCATTCGTTTCCGTTATTCAATTTAATGGAAAGAATCCATCTGTTGGTTATAGTACACCAAGTTCTGCTTCGGTCCGTCATATTCCGGGTCGTCTGGTTGTTTTACCGGACTCCCGTTTACTTAGGGGTCGCTTGTTGCTGTCAGAATGGACTCTCAACAAACAAGTATTCAATCAGTTTTGCTATCTATTGGAGCGCCCAATGATGATTTATTTACGACACAGCTTGCTAATCAATTGCAGACGTATGTGTTGGCTTGTCCGGATCTCTGAGCTAATGTTGTTAACGCTCTATTGATCTATAGGACGGAATGATAGGATACGCGTATCCTCCGGCGCTGTTATTTCAGCAGGTATTGCTAAGATAAACAACCACAATACATTTCTGTTGATAGCATCTCTATCTTCACAGAGACCATGGGTAATTTACTCTGTTGTCTACTGTGGGACTTAACGTGAAATCTTCCTCAATGAGAGGATCTTTTTTCGCTGGGTAAATCGTGTCATCTTTATCACAACCCGCAAGGTCACAACCTTCACGTATTCCGTTGTGTGGTCCGTATTGCATTGTACTGGACGAGCTTTGGACGCGATTTCTTACTATAGGAGATCCTCTTCTTCGCTATTCTATGCAGCTAAAGTGGAGGCTCTTCCGTCGTTGGGGTAGGGATCATTATGTTCATATTGTTGATCCCTCCATACTACTCATTGCAACTTTTTAGTATACTTGTTTGACAAGATCTACTGCAGCCTGTTATTATTAAGGTTATAGGTTTATGTTACCTCATACCTATGCACTCTAGGATAGTTTACAATTGAGTCTTATGTCTCTTTATCTAAGTCAGTTAGTAACTTTTTGATAAATAGACTTAGAATCTTTAGATTAAATTCCTATATGGAATTTAACTTCGGTTCTTATTTAGCTAAGTAATCATTTGAGCCTCTGGAAACAGTAGTTTTCAAATTCTGACCTTTTAGACAGTAATTCTGTTGGCTTCTCTTTTACTGAAGAGTCAGTGAGTTTCATGCACTATCGATGGATGATTTTCACTTTCGTAGTTTCGGAATCACTACTTCCTTTACTATTTAGGTTGGATTTTTGCATAAGAGTTGGGCTCCTAATTTCCGGAACCTATTGTTATTAAGGTCCTTCCGTCTTCGTACGGGCATAGGCCTTTACTCTCTCCGGTTAGAGTTTATGTATTTATAAACAGATATCTGTTTATTACTACGGGCGTAAGCTTCTTCTGTCTTTGTTGCCTAATAGAAGGATGTTACGCTCCATTCTATTGATAATGGATTCAATTAACTATCGGTACTGCTTATGGTATATCATTGACTCAGCAGTTGTGCTTAAGATTTCGGCTCATGAAGTAGAGTTCTTCTACATCTTGGGCTTACATTAATAGTGTCGCTATTATAGATTTTTGAAGGCTGCTCATTGCGCTCAGCCATCCACATTCATGAATTTTTATCTCAGAAATACCGAGTCCATTTCTGGAGGCCTCTATTGTTAGGTCTATTATCTACTGCTCAGAATGTCATTCACTTAACAGTTGCTACTATAGCTAGGTAGGCTGTCTGTTTCGGCAGTGACTCCGTTCTGCTGCCCTCTTCGCTCTGGGCTATTTGACCCAGGGCAAGAAAAAGGGGGGGGGGGGGGAGGGTGTTCCCTTGGGTCACCTGTTTTACTATGAAAACAAGGGGATACCTCCTCCGGAGTTAGTAATTCTGAGCTGTTATTGGGATGGTTGTTTAGTGAGAAGTTTATGTTTTAAAAATTCATTCAAGTCTTAGTTTTTAAAGTATAGCTTTTGAATATTGCATGTGTCAACGGACATGATTATGCAATCCTCAGACACTTTTAAGGAGTATAAGAGTCTCTATTCTCTAGACTTACTTTATTATTGGCTTACTTTAAAAATTATTAGTATAAGGATTATATTGGATATTAATAGAGTACATGGATGTATTATGCTCAATTTTGGAAGGTGTTGTATCTTTCTAATTTATCATAAATAAGAAAGATACATGTAAGGCCTATTACTTCTTTTTCCCTAGAGGGGATGACTCTATTTTATATTATTGAGCGTATTCCATCTTGCTCTATGTCCTTGGCCCTCCAGCCTTTTTACTATTCAGCTATGTCTGGGTCATTGGTACAGTATAAAAATGTTAAAAAATTTATAGTAATTTCTATATTTTTTATACTTACCAATGACCCAGACGGGGATGGCCCTCCCAGGAGTTGGGAACTCTTGCCTCCCCGCTGAGTACATAGCGCTTACCAGGCACTGGTTATTAG
Organism: Pictodentalium vernedei; assembly: GCA_031216915.1. Taxonomy (NCBI): domain Eukaryota; kingdom Metazoa; phylum Mollusca; class Scaphopoda; order Dentaliida; family Dentaliidae; genus Pictodentalium; species Pictodentalium vernedei. The sequence goes on along the minus strand of CM062294.1, from coordinate 71,704,987 downwards.
AATGATTAATGGCGCCAATTTCGGAACGTCCTTGACACTGCGCATGCGCAGTAGAGGTGTAGTGTGGAGGGCCACTCCGGACATGTTTTCTTTGGTTTTAGGTGCAAATTTTGGGGATTGGGGGGCAAAATTTGTGTTTGGCCCTATATTTTAAGAGTTAGCACCAGCTATGTCTGGGTCATTGGTAAGTATAAAAAATATAGAAATTACTATAAATTTTTTAACTTTTGGGTCCGGTCTGAAATTCAAGATGGCCACTGGCAGCTATTTTATACAATATTAGGTGCAATCAGATTTTTGCGTAGAACTTCCATATGAAAGCGCTGATTTGAATAATTTTTTGTGTGAATGTTTAGTACCATGAGATACATCACATATAATACAGGTTTTTTTCTTGTGCATAAATCATGCCAATTAGACTAACTTTGATCTATTTAGTGTTACTTTCAGCACTGTATCTGCAAGAGGCCCCTTATGAACCAATCTTTACGAAACTTCTTGGGTACCTTTGTTATCACCGTGGGACAAGAACGAGTGTTTTTGGGTGCAGTCCCAAATTCAAGATGGCTGCCAGTGGCCATTTTGTACCGAAATTAGGTACAATTAGTTTTTTGTTCAGAACTTCTATATGAAGGTTCTCATTTGAATAAATTTTTGAATGAATGTTCAGTAACATGGAATACATCACATATAATATGGGTTTTTTTTCTCGTGCAAAAATTATGCAAATTAGATGAACTTTTATTTATTCAGTGCTACTTATACACAGTTAAGTACAAATGTCAATATGCCTCGGGCTAGGGGCTGTATTTATGAACCGATCTTCACAAAACTTCTTGGGTACCTTTGTTATCACCTTGGGACGAGAACGAGTGTTTTGGGGTGCATTCCAAAGTTTCAGGATGGCCGCCGGTGGCCAATTAGACAAACATTGATTTATTCACTGCTACTTATACACAGTAAGTGCACAATTCAATACGGCTCTGGCTTGAGGTATCTAACTGTCACCCACCTTTACAATACTTTACCTGTACATTTGTTACAGGCTACGGTCAGTATTTATGTACAGACCTTTATAGTACTTTACATGTACCTTTGTTATCAGGTCTTTACCTAGATATGTGTCATTGCTGTGTCATACGCTATGCATGTACATGTCTTACACAAGTTGAGCTACAGTGTCATTGACACTTTCATTTAGTACTGTCCCCGATGACTTGAATGTTTTTGTGAAAGATTTAATTTGGATTGACTTTGTTTATTCCTTTCAGATGTTGTGACGTGTTTATCATTAGACCATAGTGGGAATCACTTGATTACAGGATCACGTGATATGACTTGTATGATATGGGAAGTTCTACAACAGGTACAGTTTACTATTTTTTCAGAACTAAAAGCTATTATTAAGGCTTTGTTGACAAACGCTGTAACAGTGAAACCTTGTTAACTGAATAGCCACAGAGAAAAGTATTAAATAAACAGAATTCTATTGAGCGGAAAATGATCATTTACCTGCATTCTTGTGATAAACTTAGCATTTATGGTATTCCATCTTATTAAGGCTCTAAATGGAAACCAAATGGTAAAAATCTGTGTCTGTCTCTTCCTTCCATCCTTCCTTCCATCATTCTTTCCTTCCTTCCTCAATCCCTGCCTCCCTCCCTAACATTCCTTCCTTGCTGATCTCACTTTTTGAAATGTATATTTATCACACACCTATTAAAGTAAAACAAGGGATTTCCACTGTTCTGTCTGTACGGTAAAAATAAAGTTGTATCGCACATGTGGTGATACAAAACACATTCGATTTCGTTTCCAATGTAAACAGAGAAGGAACCTATCTAAATAAATCACGTCAATCATTGGTCGAATGTACAGGAGTCGAGATCGCTTGGAAATTCCAAGTTCCTAATTTAGATTTGTTTATCCAGGATATTTAAACAATCAGATTCGAGTCACAAATTTATAATATAAAAATAACATTCTGGCTGCTTGTTCCTTGACAAATGCTTTCCACAACTGGTCATATAATAATGTTGTGTGCTAAACTTACTTATTAGCTATTTAAAATTTGTTGTGTTATTCCCCGCAGTTTAGTCAATATCTGAAGTTCGATCATCATGACCGTGATACTGATAGGTGTCAATTGGTTTAGACCAATTGAATGCCATAAAAAATTAAAAAGCAAATTAGGATTGGTACCCCGCCAACTAACAGTGATGTCTCATTGTCAATGAAGGAAACACAGCAATTGTCCAGTTGAAAAGTGTTTTTAATTAAACTTTTCTGTAGACTGGTTGTTACATGGACAGAAGGTGTGTGATAAATACAGAACTGTACATACATTTGAATGGGTTAAGACTTTTCGCACTTGATTGCTTTGGCCCAGGATATCACTCCAGCTTTCGGCTATCGTGATATCCGGGCCAAAGCATTCTTGTGCGATAATTCTGAACTCATTCAAACATATGTGCGTTTCTGTATATTTACCACATGAACATTTTTCAGTAATATGGTTAACTAAATTGTTTCCTGACCTTAAATTTGTAAATTTTAATAGACAAGAGATACCAACTATAATAATGACTGTCTTATCAGAATTTTTTACTTTTTTTTGAAGTCTGGAACAAGCAACAACATCAACACAAGACCGGTGCAAATTTTATATGGCCATGACTCAGAGATAACCGCTGTTCACATATCAACACAGCTTGATATGGCTGTATCTGCCTCTCTGGTAAGTACCATTACTATGCTTTGATTGTTTTGGTGGTAATAATGCATCACTGACCATTTCTTTACTGCTCCTTCTTTCCTTTTTCCCCAGCACACACTATACAGTAAAACCTGTCTTGAGAGACCACTGTCTTGAGAGACCACCTGTCTTGAGAGACCATATCTGCCAGGCACAGATTGGTTTTACTCTATAATGGACCTGCTATGGGAGACCACCTGTCTTGAGAGACCACTGTGACCTGGTACCAACTTGTATTTTTATGCCATAATGGACCTGTCTTGAGAGACCGCCCCTTTGAAGACTGAAACCATGACAAAAACTTTTTACCTGTTCTGGAATTGGAAAATCCATTGTGGTTATACTAACATAATTAAAAGTATTAAAAGCTCTTAATTGGGTTTCAATTGGGTTCAATCCCGTTTGTCCCACTTCTGGATTTTCACCTCGGGATAGATTTCCTGGTTGTCCCACGTTGCTTAAAACAACATGTTATAGTCTTTATTATATTAGTCTTTATTATAATCTGAACACAGGTTTACCTGATATGGTGATCATTTATTAATGAACATTTATCACAGAATTGTTTTTAAAAATGATTAATTTTAAACGGTGAATTATACACAACATTCGGTCAATCGTTTTAAGTTTTTGGTATAAGCATTTGACATTTAGCAGAAATGTTTCACAATTTCATTTTACAATCGTATCGTCGACATGGCAAGTGCACAGATTCAAATTGAGTTCATCTAGAATAAACGTGGTGGACAAAACCTTGTGTTCAACAATTACTGTTATATGGTCAAAAATCGAAGACAAGATAAAGTATATTGGAGATGTACTGTAAGAACGTGTCCTGCAACACTGCGTACACATAATCAAATACTAGTTGGGTTCAATCATCAACATAACCACGAAGCGAACAACACAGATATTAGTGTGAGAAAGACTTTAATTAATATTAAAAAACGGTGTAGGGAAGAAGCAACACCCGTATCCCAAGTGTATAGACAAGAACTTTCAAAGCTTCGAACAACTGACTGGAATGACGATGTTCAGAACCTGGTGGAAAAACTACCCACACTACAGTCGTGTCACAGTGCGCTATACCGCCAACGGTCAAAGCTGATTCCCAAAATACCCAAAACAGTGTCAGAACTGGACTTAAAGGAAGAATGGGCTGAAACGTCAACAGGGGAACGATTTCTACTTGTGAATGCTACTGATGATAAGATATTGATATTTGCGACGGATAAAAATCTTCAGCAAATAATAGTAGCAACGGACACTGTCCATGGTGATGGAACATTTTATACATGCCCAACCTTATTTTTTCAGTTATACACACTGCATGGTTTTGTTGATGGCCATATGTATCCACTTGTATATGCCCTTCTTCCTGGAAAAAGTGAGGTCATTTACAGGAAGTTTTTTCATCTCCTAAAAGAAGCTTGTGTCGCCAGAGAGCTTAATTTACACCCTTCAGTGATGTTTTTTGACTTTGAAATAGCGGTACGAAATGCAGCTAGAAATGAATTCCCTGGTGTGAGCATCAAAGGGTGCTTTTTTCCATTATACTCAGTGTTTTTGGCGCAAGACACAAAGCACCGGCTTACAAACTGAATATAAAGAAGATGAGGAAGTTCGCAGACTTCTACGCAGGGCTGCCGTTTTGCCATTAGTGCCGGAGGAACTAGTTGAAGATGTGTGGTTTTTTGCACTAGACGAGTTTGGAATGTCGGATTCCACTGTTAATGCCACACCATTTATTGACTATGTAACTACCCAGTGGGTTGAAGGCGAAACAACTTCATGGAATCATTTCCACACAGAGGGCCCAGGACCACAAATCATTTAGAAGGATGGCACAGCAAAATAAAAAAAGCAGATCCAAACTGCTCATCCAAATATATACAGCCTTATAGACCACCTAAAAGCCATCCAATCATTCAATGCAGCTTGCGGCAGGTGGCCTTCCTGCACCGAAAAAACGAAAGTATAGAAATATTGACAGTAGGCTTAATACTCTCAAACAAAGACTTTTGAATGGAGAGACAGACATTTTACAATATGCAGACCATGCTTCAGATCTGTTACATTTAGAAGGTTAAATATTGAATGAATGAATGTATAATTTATTATTGATATTCAACATAATATAAATAATGCTTTCACATTACTGAGTGTTTTATTTGTGAAAATTATGGGTGCACAGAATAATATCTTGAAACAACCAGCAAAGTTTTAGCACATGGACACGTGTATTATGTATTATTTATATTATCTGAAACAACTAGCAAAGTTTCAGCTCGTGGACCACCGGGTTGTACGCAGTGGTCCACAAGATGACATTTTGCTAGTTGTTTCTAGATAATATAAATAATACGTACTACACGCGTCCACGAACTGAAACTTTGCTAGTTGTTTCTGGATAATATAAATAATACTTTCACATTTCTGAGTGTTTTATTTGCTGAAAATTATGGGTGCACAGAATAATAATATCTTTAAACAACTAGTTAAAATTGTGCTAATTATTTCAAGATTTTTTTATTCTATGCACGTCTAATTTTCAGCAAATAAAACACTCACTAATGTGAAATAAACTATAAATCAAAACCTTTCATCAAACCGCCTAACAAGTAATTAAAACTTCCCGATTGTCACACTTTTTATCACGTTTTAACTACCTGAATTAAGAAAGTGGGACAAACGGGAAGTCACCTTCAATTGCTATTCAGTTACATAACTCATTAAAGATTGAGATGTTTTTATAAGACCCCTGTGAAAAGATTAGGATTATTGCTGAATAAACAATATCATACATACCTGAAATGTGACAGGACTATAAAAAAAAAATTGTGTTGAAAATCTTCAATGAAGATTTTCAACACCAATTTACTTTTTTAATTTTTTAAACAGTCCATTTCAATTTGTTACAAAAACTTCATAAAAAAGAACAACTACAAAGTAATTACAAAAATCCATTCTTCTCCATTTCTGAATTTTGTGGTTGGTTATTCACTGAATTGAGAAAACCTGAAACCTGTTATGAGAGACCACCTGTCTTGAGAGACCACTTTTGTGTGGCCCAAAGGGTGGTGTCTCAAGACAGGTTCTACCGTACCTCTCTCAAAGTTCAAGGATACTTCTAAGTATTTTTCCCAGTTAAAACTTGACATGGTTTCATCATACTTTATTGACATGTAAGAAGCACAGTGGCTCATTGGTTATGGCATTGAATTTCAAACCTAGAGATCCAAGGTTTGATCTCCGTCAGGGGTAACTGCATTGTGTCCTTGGGCAATCCAAATATACACAAGTCCGCTCATAACTTTTGATGGCCTTGAAGGATATATTAATGATACTTGGTATTAATGTTGCCCACCACCAGAGAGTGTATTGCGAATAAGGTTGGTTGGAATGCCTGTCTACAAGGTCAAGGTCACAGATTTAGTTCAAGTTTACATACCCCCACATCCAAATCCAACTAGAACAAGTCATGTCCGGCTCAGAACTTTTGATGGCTTTGAAGGATATTAATGATACTTGGTATTATTGTTGTGCACTATCAGAGAGTGTGTCGCCGGGGGTATTCTTGGTCCCAAGTTGGGACGGGCCACATCTAGTTTTTCACATACAATAGTTCAAAAGTTCTTAGATTTTAGATCCTAACTTCACATAATTTTTTTCTCAAATACTACCGCAGTGTTCTATTTGATACACATTTTTCAAAATTTTCTCTACAGGGGTGAACCATAGTTGCCCCAGTGGAGTCGTTGATTGTCAGTCATCACTTAGCACACCTCCCCATCATTATTCCTTGTTACCTGCACGTACATCTACATTATTGACCTTTACCTTCAAGGTATAGTATTATGATGATATGTCACATCAGAGATGTACAATATGGTCGCCTTGGAATGGTCACTTTCCACAGGTAGGCAGTATTTCCACAGACACAATAATATTAGATTCCAAACACTAATTATAGGAATAATCATCAAAAATTTAATTAATGAAGCACCGGGTACAACCCGGTGCTTCATTAATTAAAATTTTGATAATGATGATTTTTATTACCTGGTAAACGCATGCATGAACATCACTGCCCACGCGTGGAATGCGACCAGTCCACATCAACTGTATTGTACTATTTGTTCTTCATCACTTTTGTGGGTTATACAGAAAAAGCGGATCTCCAATGAGTCATTATTTTATAGTGAATTTTATGACTTAGGTTCATTAAATTAGGTCTGGACTGTGCTTTTGCAGAGACCTAATTTACTGAATGAATTACAGTGTTCACTAAGATCCCGTAACACCCTGAAATTTAGAAATAATTTTTTCAGGACCTGGAAAATCCTTGATACCGTTCCACCTTCCTCACCCCCTCCCCACATACCTCTTGAAAACCCTGGGAAAATATTTGGTGAATATCATCTTCAAGGCTGTGTTTTCAGGATGTTTTTGCATTCAAGGATATATTTATTCTTTCAGCAATTTCTGTTCCATATCCTCATGCTCTGTTGGCAAGTTTCAGTCAACTTTGTTATTTACGGTGTGACAAATGATTCCAAACATTTTTGCATGAGACGCTGTGGTAGGTTGATTACTTTGACCTTTTGTTTTGACCAGTATGTAAAAAATGTGACCAGATAAAAAATACATGGACGTCAAATATACGGAAAACCAGAAGAGAGTCTAAAAAATGCCAGGTTGAAGAAGAAATTCCAAAACAAAAGCATATTGAAAGAAGAGTATAGTCAGTGGCCAGATGCAGTTGAAGGACACATGCACCCGGCACTCTGTCATGTTTGTTGAAAGTTATTGACACCTTCTAAACAACTGAGAAGGCAGTCTGTGGCAAAAACTATAATGTCCTCAAATTTTATACTTATAACTGCGAGGAACAAACTCTCCCCAATAACCACCCATGGCTTCTTGAAACCCTTGAATTTTGGGTTTGCATATCCTGGAAGATCCTGTATACTCCTGAATATTTCTAAATAGTGCTGGAAAATCCTTGAATTTGATCCCAAACTCTGGGTAAAGTTTATAGTGAAACTTACAAAGTGCTTTCCGTAAATCAGGTTTGAACTTAGCCTTTGGTGATGTCTATATCTGGTTTTAGACGATGAGTTTTGTTGCTTTAGAACATGTCCCCAACATGCTGTCATGAGGAAATCTTATTATCAATATTTCCTCATGACAGCATGTTGGGGACATCCAGGTAGTGTTTTCTTGTCATGTACAGTGAAATCCTGTTAATTGAATAACCACTTTGTCAGTGAAACCTATTCAATAAGAGGACTATCCAATTAACAGGGACTGGGCTGTGTTCAAGAGATGAAATTAACATTTATTCTATTATATCTTTTTTGACAGAGCTCATTGAGCTCTGTCAAATAAGATATAATAGAATAAATACATATATTGGGTGTATTGAGGTCAAATAGATCTAGAAACGAAGGAAATTGGTGATTGTCAAAGTAATTTCTCAATTTCTCGGCATATTACAAGATTTTTTATTTAATGAACATTATTTAAGGCCTCACAAAGTAGATCTTCTGTTTCTCAGGCCATTTTTTGTAAAATTGCATGCGGGCGGGCGTTTTTTTATTTTAATTTTTATCTTTACCATTAAAATTTTCATGTTCTTGGTTTGTTTTTTAGGCCTTATAATCTACAGAATAGCATGGGTTGTGGTGTATTAGATCCCTTGAGTGCAAGAAGGCTTTGCAATGCTGAAGCATTGCAAAGCCTTCTTGCACTCAAGGGACAATTTTATTAACTTGGGTAAAATGTCAGACATAAACCATTTGATTTTGATATTTTTATACTGTACCAATGACCCAGACATAGCTGGTGCTAACTCTTAAAATATAGGGCCAAACACAAATTTTGCCCCCCAATCCCGAAAATTTGCATCTAAAACCAAAGAAAACATGTCCTGAATGGCCCTCCACACTTCACCTCTACTGCGCAAGCGCAGTGTCAAGGACGTTCCGAAATTGGCGCCATTAATCATTCTTCGTTTGGCCCTTCATCAGTTAACATCTGACTGATCTTTGTGCTTGTAAATCTCAGTTTAAATGATGCCAGACACATAAATATTAGTGAAATGATGATTCTAAGGAGGATATAGAAGGAGGAGAGGAAAAATATGTGACAGAAAATTATCAGGGCTGTAACTTAAAATATTTTTATACTGTACCAATGACCCAGACATAGCTGGTGCTAACTCTTAAAATATAGGGCCAAACACAAATTTTGCCCCCCAATCCCCAAAATTTGCATCTAAAACCAAAGAAAACATGTCCTGAATGGCCCTCCATACTTCACCTCTACTGCGCATGCGCAGTGTCAAGGACGTTCCGAAATTGGCGCCATTAATCATTCTTAGTTTGGCCCTTCATCAGTTAATATCTGACTGATCTTTGTGCTTGTAAATCTCAGTTTAAATGATGCCAGACACATAAATATTAGTGAAATGGTGATTCTAAGGAGGATATAGAAGGAGGAGAGGAAAAATGTGTGACAGAAAATTATCAGGGCTGTAACTTAAAATATTTTTATACTGTACCAATGACCCAGACATAGCTGGTTAACTCTTAAAATATAGGGCCAAACACAAATTTTGCCCCCCAATCCCCAAAATTTGCATCTAAAACTAAAGAAAACATGTCCTGAAAGGCCCTCCACACCTCGCCCCCACTGCGCATGCGCAGTGTCAAGGACGTTCCGAAATTGGCGCCATTTATCATTCTAAGTTTGGCCCTTCATCAGTTAACATCTGACTGATCTTTGTGCTTTTAAATCTCAGTTTAAATGATGCCAGACACATAAATATTAGTGAAATGGTGATTCTAAGGAGGATAGAAAAGGAGGAGAGGAAAAGAATGTGTGACAGAATATTATCAGGGCTGTAACTTAAAATTTTTTAATGAAATTATGTTAAGTTACCTATTTTCAAGGCAGCAGCCATTTTGTTGTCATTCTGATTATTTAGTTACACTGTTTTTTCAAGTGTTTTTCCTCTCTCCCTGTCCTTTAAGTTCCCCCTTGCTATTCTCCCATGCTTTTGGCATAGTTTCTGTAATTATTATTACTAAAATTTCTTGGGAGTTTTAGCTTAATAACAGAATGAATTCTGTTCTTTCCCCATGTTTACGTCTTCACCTACGGGTGGTTAGGCGTTGTGTTCTGCATCTACCATCTGATGTTCTGCAGTTTCTTCCCTGGAAGTCTCTGTTTTGCATCAGATGGTGTATTTTTGGTAACTGATTTCGGGCCTGGGTGCCTGGAGTCTTATTTTAGTGTTTTTACACTCATTGTTTACATTTACAACAGCCCTCTGTGTGAGGGGGGGATTTCTAAATAATAATATCTTTATGTTATTTTAATCATAACTAGATACATTATTATTGTTCGTAAGTGTTGAATAAATTGTTTAAAATATTTTTAAAATTTTTGTCCACACTTAGGCTTGGGATCCATTGGGGCTCAACGTTACTTTTCAGAAACTTGGGCTGTTCTGAAAAAATATTTTTTCAAAATATTTTGATTTCAATTATTTTTTCTATATTAATGGATCATATTATTATTATGTATTTTGATTGCCAGGGGTTAGTGCGAGTACCAGGACTTGTTTTCTTTTCACATTGAAAGGATATTGATCAATTGTTTTAAGAGGAAGTCTTCCTCTGACCTTATTATCATTCTATATGTGGTCAGTGTACTCGCATTAACTCCTGTTCTGTATCGTATGATTTCGATGACAATATGGGAAGCGTATGTCACGGTATGTTGTTGGGGATTTGGACACTCCGGTCCTTTCCCCGCAGGGTCACTCTACTTTATCAATTTCTATTTCAGACGATCAAGATTAGGGTGATGTATCTGTGATGTCTTCCAACAGTGTGCCTCCGTCGTCACAATTAATGAAGGGCTAGCGGAAAAGTGCTCATGTAATACGCCAATTGCCTAAGAGGACCCTAGTAGGTTCGACGGCCTTTGACGTCCGCTAGCTCGCCCGGTGTAGCGTCCATTCACCGAATGGTTCGGCAGCCGGGTTCGTCCGTTGCGGTCTAGAAGGAATTTTGGGGTGATGCGAGCACTATAAAATTAACTTAATGCACACCCAGTGACGGCGGATCGGAGGGAGAACGGAGGAAGCCTTTTAGTCCGGTTCATAGCTCGTTCCGGTCCATCCGGACGGCAAGCGAGAGAGGCCCCTCTCTCGTTCAACAACATCTGGCCCCAGATGTTGTGGTACAAATGTGTCGTTAACGGAGCATACGTCCGTCGCTCGGGACGCTCCGTTGTATAGGCAGTCCGCTGAGACTGCTAAGGCTTCCTCTTCTCGTCAGCGCACACGACCGCACCTTGGCTGCGTGACCGCCGATATATTACCAGCTTCGCCGATCAAGGATTCTTCGGCGACCAGGTCACACCATCCGGCAGCCAGGGATTCGAGACCGATGGACTCCGGACGTTCGCATAGGAAGTATGCGGGAGCCATCTGATGCGGAGCTGCCCTCGGCGAAGCACCGATAGACTGCGCCTCCGCAGGTCTCGACGCCGGACATTCTTGTGCACATAGCACAGCTTATCGCAGCATCCCAGCAGCCGACAGAAACGGTGTCGGATCGAGAATTATCCGACAGCGCTGGGTCGGTAGCCGGGGACTCGAGGTCTGCAGACTCCGGACGTTCGCATAGGAAGTGTGCGGGAGTCAACGTACACGGAGCTTCCAGCGGCAATGCATCGTAAGTCCGCTACTGCACAGGCCTCGGGAACGGACGTGCTTTCCTTAATAGCACAGTTTATCGCAGCATCCCAGCATCAACTGAATCTGTCGCATATATTTTATCCGACGATGCTGAGTCGGGACGCTCCGCGGAAGCGGGTACGGACGTCCGAAAGTTTCATCCGGTCCGACGGGATACCGAAAGGGATTCGGTGGATTTCAAGCTTTCCCTTTCGGAACAACATATGCTGCGATGCCGGATAAGAAACTGATAGCGTCGGTGGACTTAGAAATTTTTGGTTCGGTTCAGGGACATCGTCCCTCAGTTCCGACATAGTCCAATAATGTCACACAAACTTTCGAATTATTGAACGACGCTATATATATTATTATTTTATGCTTGCTATCCAAGCATTTCTGGTTTCTTGTTCGAAGAGTTATGGAGATGTCTTTCAAAAGTGTGCCTCTGTCGTCATAGTTAATGAAGAGTTAGCGGCAATAAGTGCTCATGGAATATGTCTATCGCTTACGGAGTGACATTCGCTAGCTCACCCGGTGTAGCGTACATTCATCGAATGGTTCGGCTGCCGGGTTCGTCCGTTGCGGTCTAGGAAGGAGATTTGGGTGATGCGAGCACTTTAATTACTTTAGTACTCACCCAGTGACGGCAGATTGAGGACAGATCGGAGGAAGCCAACAACATAGGGGACCGCATGTTGTGGTTCAGATATTTTACATTCGGAGCATATGTCCGTTGCTCGGGACGCTCCGTTATATTGACAGTCCGAGAGACTGTCTTTAATGCTTCCTCATCCTCACAGCAGGGCACACGACCGCACATTGGCTACGTGACCTCGAGTATCCGATCAGTTTCGGCATTCAGTGATTCCACAGCGAATAGGTCACGCCATCCGGTAGCCAAGGGACACGAGGCCTATACACTCCGTTCGCTCGCATATTGGAAGTATGCACGGGGTAACGATCTCGGAGCTTCCTGCGGCAATGCATCGTAAGACCGCTGCTCCTCAGGCCTCAGTGACGGACGTGCTATCCGAGTTAGCACAGTTGTTTCGCAGCATCCCAGCAATTGACGGTTTCTCGGTCGAATCAGGAATTATCCGACGGCGCTGGGTCGGTGCGGTCCGCGGTTGCATCAAGCTACGGACGACCGAACGCTTTATAGGGTCCGACAGGATGGCGAAAGGGATTCGGAAGATTTCGAGTTTTCCCTTTAGTAGTATCGGAAGATGCCTTTCATATCTTCTGGCATTTCTTCCAGTGATTATTTTTCGGACTTCATTGCTGCGATCTTGGATAAGAGACTTATAGCGTCATTGGACTCGGATTTTTCGATCGGTACAGGGACTTTGTCCCTGACTTACCGACGCAGTCCAATATTGTCATTACAACATGTGTTTTATTTTTCGACGCTATATATTATATATATATATACAAGCCTGCTACTAAGCATGATAGTTTAGTTTCTTGTCCGCGTGGCTCATTTCTGCCATTTTATCTTTTTTACATATAGTTTATTTTGGCAGAGCAGGGCATACCGAGAGTTCATATGCGTCTAGACGGTGTGATTAAAGACTGCATATATTCTTTTTCACCGTTTATGTCTTTTCCAATTTCAATGTTGGGAACGACATTATGTATAGTAGACTTAACTTAGACGCTTTATTATACGTAATCCGCCTTACTGAGGCGTTATCATTACGTCTTCAAGAAAAGATTTACGGGATATTATTCTCAATGTAATTTCTTTTGAGGGCAGTAGTTTGTTCACGTATAACTCCGCCCTTCAGTGGCTGATTGGAGTTGGTTAGACGTGATGCAGCCCTAGCTACATCCACGCGTGGATAGTAGGTTAAGAACTCTCTCAGAGTCGCTTCGTTCTCGGAGGAGCTTCTCTTCGACGGCAACTTTCCGGCAATCCATGAATTGCTTGATTTATACATTCTCTTGTCTATCTAGTGTTACAAGAGATTCAGACTGGGGCAAACATTCGGTGGTTGACTCAGAGAGTGCCGCTGCAGTTGCCGGACCCTAGTGTGGCTGTTATGACGGTTGCCAGTCAAACAGATTGGGATATATACTGATCCCTACGGATTCGAAGTGCCAGGGTCTTTGGGTTCCGCTGTCTTTTAGCTATCAGTTTAACTTCCGCGGAATAATGTTTTTTAGGCTTGCTTTATGTCATTGCATGAACATTATTCAGAAACGCATGCCCAAATTCCTGTCCTTTAATTCGACAGTAGTGGCGTATCTCCGGAACCAGGGAGGCACTCTTTCGTTTCCGTTATTCAATTTAATGGAAAGAATCCGTCTGTTGGTTATAGTACACCAAGTTCAGTTTTGGTCCGTCATATTCTGGGTCGTCTGATTGTTTTATCGCACTCCCGTTCTCTTACGGGTCGCTTGTTGCTGTCAGAATGGACTCTCAACAAACAAGTATTTAATCAGATTTGCTATCTATGGGAGCGCCCAATGATGTTTTATTTATGACACAGCTTGCTAATCAATTGTAGACGTATGTGTTGGCTTGTCCAGATCTCTGAGCTAATACTGTTAACGCTCTATTGATCTATAGGACGGAATGATAGGATACGCGTATCCTCCGGCGCTGTTGTTTTAGCAGGTATTGCTAAGTTAAACAACCACAATACATTTCTGTTGATAGCATCTCTATCTTCACAGAGATCATGAGTAATTTACTCTCTTGTCTACTGTGGATCTTAACGTGAAATCTTCCTCTATGTGAGGATCTTTTTTCACTGGGTAAATCGTGTCATCTTTATCACAACCAGCAAGGTCGCAACCTTCATGTATTCCGTTGTGTGGTCCGTATTGCATTGTAAGCACTGTACTGGACGAGCTTTGGACGCGATTTCTTACTATAGGAGATCCTCTTCTTCGCTATTCTATGCGACTAAAGTGGAGGCTCTTCCGTCGTGGTGTAGGGATCATTATGTTCATATGGTTGATCCCTCCATACTACGCATTGTTAGTTTTTAGTATACTTGTTTCACAAGATCTACTGCAGCCTGTTGTTATTTAGGTTATAGGTTTATGTTACCTCATACCTATGCACTCTACGATAGTTTACAATTGAGTCTTTTGTCTCTTTATCTAAGTCAGTTAGTAACTTTTTGATAAATAGACTTAGAATCTTTAGATTAAATTCCTATACGGATTTTAACTTCGGTTCTTATTTAGCTAAGTAATCATTTGAGCCTCTGGAAACAGTAGTTTTCAAATTCTGACCTTTTAGACAGTAATTCTGTTGGTTTCTCTTTTACTGTAGAGTCAGTGAGTTTCATGCACTATCGATGGATGATTTTCACTTTCATAGTTTCGGAATCAATACTTCCGTTACTATTTAGGTTGGATTGTTGCATAAGAGTTAGGCTCCTATTATCCAGAACCTATTATTTTAAGGTCCTTCCGTCTTCGTATGGGCATAGGCCTTTACTCTTTCCGGGTACAGTTTATGTATTTATAAACAGATATCTGTTTATTACAAGGGCGTAAGCTTCTTCTGTCTTTGATGTCTAGTAGAAGGACGTTACGCTCCATTTTATTGTTAATGGATTCTATTAACTAGCGTACTGCTTATGGTATACCATTGGCTTAGCAGTTGTGCTTAAGATTTCGGCTCATGAAGTAAGAGTTCTTCTACTTCTTGGGCTTACATTAATAGTGTTGCTATTATAGATTTTTGAAGGCTGCTCATTGCGCTCAGCCATCCATTCATGAATTTTATCTCAGAAATATCGAGTCCATTTCTGGAGGCCTCTATTGTTAGGTCTATTATCTACTGCTCAGAATGTCATTCACTTAACAGTTGCTACTATAGCTAGGTAGGCTGTCTGTTTCGGCAGTGTCTCCGTTCGGCTGCCCTCTTCGCTCTGGGCTATTTGACCCAGGGCAAGAAAAAAGGGGGGGGGGGGAGGGTGTTCCCTTGGGTCACCTGTTTTTACTATGAAAACAAGGGGATACCTCCTCCGGAGTTAGTAATTCTGAGCTGTTATTGGGATGGTTGTTTAGTGAGAAGTTTAAGTTTATAAAATTCATTCAAGTCTTAGTTTTTAAAGTATAGCTTTTGAATATTGCATATGTCAACGGACATGATTATGCAATTCTCACACTCTTTTAGGAGTATAAGAGTCTCTATTCTCTAGACTTACTTTATTATTGGCTTACTTTAAAAATTATTAGTATAAGGATTATTGGATATTAATAGAGTACATGGATGTATGAAGCTCAATTTTTGGAAGGTGTTGTATCTTTCTAATTTATCATAAATAAGAAAGATACATGTAAGACCTATTACTACTTTTCCCTACAGGGGATGACTCTATTTTATTTTATTGAGCGTATTCCATTTTGCTCTATGTCCTTGGCCCTCCAGCCTTTTTACTATTCAGCTATGTCTGGGTCATTGGTACAGTATAAAAATGTTAAAAAATTTATAGTAATTTATATATTTTTTATACTTACCAATGACCCAGACGGGGATGGCCCTCCCAGGAGTTGGGAACTCTTGCCTCCCCGCTGAGTACATAGCGCTTACCAGGCACTGGTTATTAGAATGATAAATGGCGCCAATTTCGGAACGTCCTTGACACTGCGCATGCGCAGTGGGGGCGAGGTGTGGAGGGCCTTTCAGGACATGTTTTCTTTAGTTTTAGATGCAAATTTTGGGGATTGGGGGGCAAAATTTGTGTTTGGCCCTATATTTTAAGAGTTAGCACCAGCTATGTCTGGGTCATTGGTAAGTATAAAAAATATATAAATTACTATAAATTTTTTAACTTTTTAATGAAATTATGTTAAGTTACCTATATTTTTATACTGTACCAATGACCCAGACTTAGCTGGTGCTAACTCTAACAAAACCAGGGCCAAACACAAATTTTGCCCCCCAATCCCCAAAATTTGCATCCAAAACAAAAAGAAATCATGTCCTAAAGGACCTCCATACTACGCCTCTACTGCGCATGCGCAGTGACGCAGATGTCCCGAAATTGGCGCCAATTATCATTCTCTGTTTGGCCCTTCATCAGTCAACATCTCACTGATCTTTGTGCTTGTAAATCTCAGTTTAAAGGATGCCAGACACGTAATTCTTGGAGAAAATGTGATTCTAAGGAGGATAGAAGGAGGAGAGGAAAAGAAGTGACAAAAAATAATCAGGGCTGTACTTAAAATTTTTTGATGAAATTATGTTAAGTTGCCTATTTTCGAGGCATGGGCCTCTTGTTGTCATTCTTGCTAATTGTTGCACTGCTTATTCAGTGTTTCCTCTCCCCTAGCCTTCTAAAGTCCCCCCTTGCAATTCTCCCATGCTTTTGGCATATTTTTGAGAAATTTTATTTCTAAAATTTCCTGGGAGAGTTGCTTGGTTACAGTATGTTTTCTGTTATTTTCCCCATAGTTACGTTTTCACCCATGGGTGTATAACGTTTGTGTTCTGCATCTTCCATCTGATGTTCTACAGATTCTCCCCTGGGAGTCTCTGTTTTGCATCAGATAGAGTGTAATTGATGACTGATTCCGGGCCAGTTTTTTCAGTGCCTGGAGTCATGTTTTCTGGTGTTTTTACACTGTTTGTTTTCATTGGCAACAGCCTTTTTTGAGGGGGGCTGTTTGCCTTTGCTGTAGTTTATCTCACTATAAGATACATTTATATTATCCGAAAGTGTCTCATTAATTATTTAATATAATTTTAAAATTTTTGACCACACTTTGCCATCGGATCCATCGGGGCTCAACGTTACTTTTCAGCAACTTGGGCTTCGCTGAAAAAATATTTTTTCAAAATTATTTTGTTTTGCAATTGTTTTTTCATTTATTAATGGATCATGTTATTATGTATCTTTGTGTCAGGGGTTTTTGCGAGTAACTAGGACTTATTGTTGTTCTTTCACAATGAAGGGACATTGTTCAAATTGTAATAGGAAGAAATCTTCCTCTGACTTTCATGATCATTGTATTAATTGTAGTCAGTGTTCTCGCATTAATCCCTGTCCTATATGTGAACATTGGGATGAGAAACATTGGAAACGTGTGTCACGATATGTTGTTTCTGGAGAAAGAGCGATTCCGGCTCTTTCTCCGCAAGGTCACTCTACTCTCTCAGTTTCTATTTCAGAGGAACCAGAACAGGGTGATGTTTCCATGTTATCTTCTTCAAGTGTGCGTCCGTCGTCACAAATGAATTCAGAGCTAGCGGCAAAAGTGCTCATGGAGATTAGACAAATGTCGTCCGCTAGCTCGCCCGGTGTAGCATCCATTCACCGAATGGTTCGGCAGCCGGGTTCGTCCGATGCGGTCCAAGAGGAAATTTTGGGTGATGCGAGCACTATAAACATAATAGATGCACACCCAGTGACGGCGGATAGTAAGCGAGAACGGAGGAAGCCTTTGAGTCCGGTTCCTAGCTCGTCCAGGTCCAGCCGGGCCGCGAGCGAGAGAGGCCCCTCTCTCGTACAACAACATCTGGGACCAGATGTTGTGGTACAAAATGTGTCTTTAGCGGAGCATACGTCCGTCGCTCGGGACGCTCCGTTGTATAAGCAGTCCGCAGAGACTGTTAAGGCTTCCTCTTATCGTCAGCGCACACGACCGCACCTTGGCTGCGTGACCGCCGATATATTACCAGCTTCGCCGATCAAGGATTCTTCGGCGACCAGGTCACACCATCCGGCAGCCAGGGATTCGAGACCGATGGACTCCGGACGTTCGCATAGGAAAAGTATGCGGGAGCCATCTGATGCGGAGCTGCCCTCGGCGAAGCAGCGAAAGACTGCGCCTCCGCAGGTCTCGACGCTGGACATTCTTGTGCAGATAGCACAGCTTATCGCAGCATCCCAGCAACCGACAGAAACGGTGTCAGATCGAGAATTATCCGACGGCGCTGGGTCGGTACGCTCCACCGAAGCATCGGGGGTGGACGACCGAGAACATCATGAGGTCCGACCGGATGGTGAAAGGGATACGGATGACTTGGAGTTATCCCTTTCGGAACAACATAAAGCTGCCGTGGACTTCATCCGGCACTTTCTCCCTCAAGTTGTTCCGTCGGGCCAGACTGCTGCGCTTCCGGACAAGAGAATTATAGCGTCATTGGACTCTGAATTTTTTGAGCGGTTCAGGGACATCGCTCCCGAGTTTCCGTCGCAGTCCAATAATGTTGCAAGAACATTTGAATTATTGAACGACGCTATATTTAAACTTGCTTCCAGGACGGGGAAAGCAGGTTTCTTGTCCGCTAATACTCTCAACCTGCCTTTCATTAATGCAAGGAATAAATTCGATACGGCAGGACAGGGTATACCGAGAGTTCCTCTGCGTATGGACAACGAGGCGGAAGACTTAGAGCTATCATTACCGTCGTCAGCTTCTATTCCAACCGCGGTGTTGGAAACAGCTATTGCGTCTAACAGAGCCAATTTAGATGCCTTATCTTACGCAGATCACCTTACTAAGGCGTTATCACTGCGCCTTCAGGGGAAAGAGTTTCAGGATATACAATCCTCTTTAAGACTTCTTTCAAGGGCAGTAGCTTATTCCACGTGTAACTCCGCCCTTTCAGTGGCAAATCTGGAGTTGGTTAGACGTGACGCAGCCCTAGCTACATCCACACTAGTGGATTCTAAGGTGAAGAACTCTCTTAGAGTCGCTTCGGTCTCAGGAGAACTTCTCTTTGACGGCAAGCTTTCCGCTATTTATGATAAAATTACAAAGAAAGCTAAGGATTCTCTGTTGTTCAAATCTGCTCCTAAGAAGTCGGATACAGCAGACACGAATAAGACAGGCACTTCTGGGTCTAATGCGCCCAAGAGAGGTTCCTATAGAGGTTCCGGTGCGTCCTCTTGGTCTTATTCGAGAGACCGTCAGGATAGCGACTCTCGTTCGGGACGTCCTTCAGGCCGGGACAATCGGTCGGACGCCCCGAGGTCGACGGGGTGAGGTGCGGGTCGTGGAAGACGTGGTTTCTCCTACCGCAGGCCTCGCAGGTCCAGGAGGTGATGGCTTAAACCTCTATCGCGTTCCGGTTGGCGGAAGGTTGTCGAGCTTTTCACAAGAATGGGCGTCGATTACGGACGACCCTTGGGTGAGAGGAGTGACTTCGGAAGGTCTAAAGATATCCTTCAGACGAAAGCCTCCATTAACTCGAAGTCCAAAGTGGACTCATCTTCCGTCAAATCCGCAGAAAAGAGACGCTCTGTTATCAGAGGTGCAGTCTCTTTTAATGAAGAACGCGGTAGAGGTCGTAGAAAACCAGGAATCTCCGGGATTCTACAGCCATCTGTTTCTGGTTCCGAAACCAGACGGCTCGTTCCGTCCAGTCATAGATTTGAGCTGGATAAACAAGCTGATCGTCACTCCGAAGTTTTATATGGAGACGATTCGATCGGTCAGAGCGAGTATTCGGGTGAACGATTATGCAACGAGCATAGATCTCAAAGATGCGTACTTTCACGTCATGGTACATCCAACATTCCGAAAGTATCTACGCTTCGCAGTCCTAGGAGTGGTGTATCAATTCCGGGCGATGTGCTTCGGATTGAATCTAGCACCCTGGGCTTTCACTCGGGTAATGAACTCGGTAATGATCTACTTCCGAGCTCATTCGTCTGCGGTAACGTCGGCCTACCTGGACGACATTCTTCAGAGGTACGGCAACGAGTTAACGCTTCAGAACGATGTTCAGAATCTTCTTCTATTGCTCCGACGTCTCGGTTTTATAGTAAACGAGGAGAAGTCGGATCTGGTGCCGTCCAAGTCATTCACTCATCTGGGAATGAGCTTCGAGACGCACAACAATCTCGTTCGTCTGCCGTTAACCAGAGCGAAATTAGTCAGTTGTTACGCTCGCTATTGTCTGCACGCAGACAAAGTCACGGCGAGAGAATTTATGAGACTGATAGGTCTGTGCGGAGCCGCCGCAGATCTCATTCCGATGGGGCGGTTACGCACACGTCCTCTTCAAATTTTCCTGACTCAGAATTGGAGTGTGAAAATTCATTCGCTCGATGTGGACGTTCTCTTGTCAGATCAAGTGAAACAAGAGATTCAGACTTGGGCAAACATTCAGTGGTTAACTCAAGGAGTTCCGCTGCAGTTGCCGGATCCGAGTTTTACCGTTATGACGGATGCCAGTCAAACAGGTTGGGGTGCATCATTAATCCCAACGGATTCGAGATGCCAGGGTCTTTGGGATCCGCAATTCCTGTGCAAGCACATAAACATCAAGGAAATGATGTCAATTTGGCTTGCGTTACGTCACTGGATGGACATTATTCACAATGCTCATGTCCAAATCCTATCCGACAATACGACAGTAGTGGCGTATATACGGAATCAGGGAGGCACTCATTCAGTTCCGTTGTTCAATCTAACGGAAAGAATCCTTCTGTTTGCGTTAGAACATCACGTTCTTCTTTCGGTCCGTCACATACCGGGTCGTCTGAATGTGCTAGCAGACTCCCTTTCACGAAAGGGTCGCTTGTTGCCGTCGGAGTGGACTCTCAACAAACAAGTTTTCAATCAGATTTGCTACCAATGGGAACCGCCAATGATAGACTTATTTGCGACACATCTCAACAATCAGTTGCAGACGTATGTGTCTCCGTGTCCGGATCCAAGAGCATTTGCAGTAGACGTTCTATCGATCCCTTGGGACGGAATGATAGGATATGCGTATCCTCCAGCGCCGTTAATTCAACAAGTATTGCTAAAGTTAAAACAATATCAATGCAAGATTCTGTTGGTAGCATCTCTGTCGCCACAGAGACCGTGGATAAATCTACTCAGGTGTCTGTTGTGGGACCTACCGCGGAAGCTTCCTCCACGGGAGGATCTTCTTTCGCAGGGGAAATCGCGCCAACTCCATCACAACCCGCAAGGTCTCATCCTTCACGTTTTTCCGTTGTGCGGTCCTTCTTGCATGGCAAGCACTTTACAGGACGAGCAGTGGACGCGATTTCTAACTGTAGGAGGACCTCCTCTTCGCTAAACTATGCGGCTAAGTGGAAGGTTTTTCGTCGTTGGTGTAGGGATCATTCTGTAGATATATTCGATCCCTCTATACCAGACATTGCAAACTTTCTAGTATACTTGTTTGACGAAATCAAACTGCAGCCTGTTACTATAAAGGGTTATAGATCTATGTTATCTGATACCTATGCACATCATGATAGTTTACAAATTGGATCTAATGTCTCTTTATCGAAGTTGGTTAGAAACTTTTCGATAAATAGACCCAGAACTCTTAGATTAATTCCTAAGTGGAATTTAGCTTGGGTTCTTCTTAAATTGAAGGAAAAGCCATTTGAACCTCTTGGGACAGTAGATTTCAAATTCTTATCTTATAAGACAGCTTTTCTCTTAGCTTTCTCTTCTGCTAGAAGAGTCAGTGAGCTTCATGCACTTTCGGTGGATGATTCTCATTATCGTAGTGTTGGGAATACTATCACCTTCACTACTAATGTGGGTTTTTTAGCTAAGAATCAGGCTCCTAATAAATATCCGGAACCTATTGTTATTAAGGCTCTTCCGTCTTCAGACGGGCGTAGGCCTTTACTCTGTCCTGTTAGAGCATTACGTATCTATAAACAGAGATCTCAGTTTATCAGAAAGGGACGGAAACGTTTCTTTCTGTCTTTGATGCCTAATAGAAAGGATATATCAGTCCATTCTATTGCTAGATGGATTCAGTTAACTATCCGTACTGCTTATGAAGATTTATCTTCTTCTCAGCAGTCTGTGCTTAAGATTTCTGCTCATGAAGTAAGAGCTCTTTCTACTTCCTGGGCTTATGCTAATAGTGTTGCTATTACAGATTTAATGAAGGCTGCTTATTGGTCTCAGCCATCCACATTTACGAATTTTTATCTCAGAAATATTGAGTCCATTTCTGGAGACCTGCATTGTTTAGGTCCGTTATCTGTTGCTCAGAATGTCGTCCACTAAACGGTTGCAACTATAGTTATGCAGGCTTTCTGTTCCGGCAGTGACTCCGTCCGGCTGCCCTCTTCGCTCTGGGCTATTTGACCCAGGGCAAGGGGAAGGGGGGGGGGGGGGGGGTGTTCCCTTAGGTCACCTGCTTTATAGTGAAAAGCAAGGGAATGCCTCCTCCAAGTCAGTATTTCTGAGTCGCTTCCGGGATGCTTTTAAAGTGTAATATTAATGTTTAAATTCATTCATGTCTTATTTTTAAAGTGTAGCTCGGTGTGAAGCATTTGTTTATGTCAAGTGTCAAACGGGCTTTAATATACAATACTCGGACACTTTTAAATGACTATAAAGAGTCTCAATTCTCTGGACTACTTTATTTATTGGCTTGCTTTAAAAATAATTAGTATAAGGGTTATACTGGATGTTAATAGAGAACATGAATGTTATTGTGCTCAATTATTAAGGGTAGTGTATCTTTCTAATTTAAGATTAAATAAGAAAGATACATGTAAAGCCTAATACTCCTTTTCTCCTTAAGGGGTTACCTCTTTACTATATAGTTGAGCTTATTGGATTTTCCTCTATGTCCTAGGCCCTCCAGCCTGTTTACTATTCAGCTAAGTCTGGGTCATTGGTACAGTATAAAAATGTTAAAAAATTTATAGTAATTTATATATTTTTATACTTACCAATGACCCAGACGGGGATGGCCCTCCCTGGAGTTGGGAACTCTTGCCTCCCCGCTGAGTACATAGCGCTGACCAGGCACTGCCAGTAAGAATGATAATTGGCGCCAATTTCGGGACGTCTGCGTCACTGCGCATGCGCAGTAGAGGCGTAGTATGGAGGTCCTTTAGGACATGATTTCTTTTTGTTTTGGATGCAAATTTTGGGGATTGGGGGGCAAAATTTGTGTTTGGACCTGGTTTTGTTAGAGTTAGCACCAGCTAAGTCTGGGTCATTGGTAAGTATGAAAAATATATAAATTACTATAAATTTTTTAACTTTCGAGGCAGCAGCCATTTTGTTGTCATTCTTGTTATCAAGTTACACTGCTTGTTCAGTGTTTTCCTCTCTCCCTTTCCTTTAAGTCCCCTCTTGCTATTCTCCCATGCTTTTGGCATATTTTCTGTAATTTTATTACTAAAATTTCTTGGGAGTTTTAGCTGAATAACAGAATGAATTCTGTCCTTTTCCCCATGTTTACGTCTTCACCTATGGGTGGTTAGGCGTAGTGTTCTGCATCTACCATCTGATGTTCTGCAGTTTCTTCCCTGGAAGTCTCTGTTTTGCATCAGATAGTGTATTATTGGTAACTGATTTCGGGCCTGGGTGCCTGGAGTCTTATTCTAGTGTTTTTACACTTATTGTTTACATTTACAACAGCCCTCTGTGTGAGGGGGGATTTCTTGAAAATAATATCTTGATGTTAATTTAATTATAACTAGATACATTATTATTGTTCGTAAGTGTTGCATAAATTGTTTAAAATATTTTTAAAATTTTTGTCCACACTTAGGCTTGGGATCCATTGGGGCTCAACATTACTTTTCAGAAACTTGGGCTGTTCTGAAAAAATATTTTTTCAAAATTTTTTTGATTTCAATTATTTTTTCTATGTTAATGGATCATATTATTATGTATTTTGATTGTCAGGGGTTGGTGCGAGTACTAGGACTTTGTTTTCTTTTCACATTGAAAGGATTTTGGTCAATTGTAATAAGAGGAAATCTTCCTCTGACTTTTATAATCATTGTATATGTAGTCAGTGTACTCGCACTAGCTCCTGTTCTGTATGTGATAATTTCGATGACAACATGGAAAGCGTGTGTCACGGTATGTTAGTGGGGAATTGGACATTCCGGTCCTTTCCCCGCAGGGTCACACAACTTTATCAATTTCTATTTCAGACGATCAAGATTAGGGTGATGTATCCGTGATGTCTTCCAAAAGTGTGCCTCCGTCATCACAATTAATGAAGAGCTAGCGGAAAAGTGCTCATGTAAATACGCCAATTGCCTAAGAGGACCCTAGTAGGTTCGACGGCCTTTGACGTCCGCTAGCTCGCCCGGTGTAGCATCCATTCATCGAATGGTTCGGCAGCCGGGTTCGTCCGTTGCGGTCTAGAAGGAGTTTTGGGGTGATGCGAGCACTATAAATCAACCAAATGCACACCCAGTGACAGCGGATTAGAGGGAGAACGGAGGAAGCCTTTTAGTCTGGTTCCTAGTTCATCCAGGTCCATCCGGATGGCGAGCAACAACGTCTGGCCCCAGATGTTGTGGTACAAAATGTTTCGCATTCGGAGCATACGTCCGCCGCTCGGGACGCTCCGGCATATAGTCAGTCCGGAGAGACTGTCAATAAGGCTTCCTCATTCTCATGGTAGTGCACACGACCGCTCTTGGCTACGTGACCTCAGATATCTAGTCAGCTTCGCCAATCGGAGAATCATTGGCGACCAGGTCATACCATCCGGTAGCCAGGGACACGAGGCCTGCAGACTCCGGACGTTCACATAAGAAAGTGTGCAGGAGTCAACGTACACGGAGCTTCCAGCGGCAATGCATCGTAAGACCGCTACTGCACAGGCCTCGGTGACGGACGTGCTATCCCAAATAGCACAGCTTATCACAGCATCCCAGCAACAACTGAATCTGTCGCATCATGCATTATCCGATGATGCTGGGTCGGGACGCTCCGCGGAAGCAGGTACGGACGTCCGAAAATTTCATCCGGTCCGACGGGATGCCGAAAGGGATTCGGAGGATTTTGAGCTTTCCCTTTCGGAACAACATATGCTGTTGTGTATGTCATCTGACTTTATCTTCTACAGGTTCTTTCGTCGGACCAGAATGCTGCGATGCCAGATAAGAAACTGATAGCGTCGGTGGACTTAGAAATTTTTGGTTCGGTTCAGGGACATCGTCCCTCAGTTCCGACATAGTCCAATAATGTCACACAAACTTTTGAATTATTGAACGACGCTATATATTATTATTAAATGCTTGCTATTTCCAAGCATTTCTGGTTTCTTGTTCGCAAAGTTACGGAGATGTCTTTCAAAGTGTGCCTCTGTCGTCATAGTTAATGAAGAGCTAGCGGCAATTAGTGCTCATGGAATATGTCTATCGCCTAAGAGGTCCCTTGTAGGATCGACGGAGTGACATTCGCTAGCTGACCCGGTGTAGCGTCCATTCATCGAATGGTTCAGCAGCCGGGTTCGTCCGTTGCGGTCTAGGAAGGAGATTTGGGTGATGCGAGCACTATAATAACTTTAGTACTCACCCAGTGACGACGGATTGAGGACAGATCGGAGGAAGCCTGTTAGTCCGGTTCCTGGCTTGTCCAGGTCTGTCCGGGCTGTGAGAGAGAGAGGTCCCTCTCTCGTACAACAACATAGGGGACTGCTTGTTGTGGTTCAGATATTTCGCATTTGGAGCATATGTCCGCCGCTCGGGACGCTCCGTTATATTGACAGTCCGAGAGACTGTCGATAATGCTTCCTCATCCTCACAGCAGCGCACACGACCGCACATTGGCTACGTGACCTCGAGTATCCGACCAGTTTTGTCATGCAATGATTCCACGGCGAACAGGTCACGCCATCCGGTAGCCAAGTGACACGAGGCCTATACACTCCGTTCGCTCGCATAATAGAAGTATGAACAGGGTAATGATTACGGAGCTTCCAGCAGCAATGCATCGTAAGACCGCTTCTCCACAGGCCTCAGTGACGGACGTGCTATCCAAGTTAGCACAGTTTATCGCAGCATCCCAGCAATCGACAGTTTCTCGGTCGGATCAGGAATTATCCGACGGCGCTGGGTCGGTGCGCTCCGCTGTTGCATCAGGTTCGGACGACCGAATGCTTTATAGGGTCCGACAGGATGGCGAAAGGGATTCGGACGATTTCGAGTATTTTTATACTGTACCAATGACCCAGACATAGCTGGTGCTAACTCTTAAAATATAGGGCCAAACACAAATTTTGCCCCCCAATCCCCAAAATTTGCATCTAAAACTAAAGAAAACATGTCCTGAAAGGCCCTCCACACTTCGCCCCTACTGCGCATGCGCAGTGTCAAGGACGTTCCGAAATTGGCGCCATTTATCATTCTAAGTTTGGCCCTTCATCAGTTAACATCTGACTGATCTTTGTGCTTTTAAATCTCAGTTTAAATGATGCCAGACACATAAATATTAGTGAAATGGTGATTCTAAGGAGGATAGAAAAGGAGGAGAGGAAAAGAATGTGTGACAGAATATTATCAGGGCTGTAACTTAAAAATTTTTAATGAAATTATGTTAAGTTACCTATTTTCAAGGCAGCAGCCATTTTGTTGTCATTCTGATTATTTAGTTACACTGTTTTTTCAAGTGTTTTTCCTCTCTCCCTGTCCTTTAAGTTCCCCCTTGCTATTCTCCCATGCTTTTGGCTTAATTTCTGTAATTATTATTACTAAAATTTCTTGGGAGTTTTAGCTGAATAACAGAATGAATTCTGTTCTTTCCCCATGTTTACGTCTTCACCTACGGGTGGTTAGGCGTTGTGTTCTGCATCTACCATCTGATGTTCTGCAGTTTCTTCCCTGGAAGTCTCTGTTTTGCATCAGATGGTGTATTTTTGGTAACTGATTTCGGGCCTGGGTGCCTGGAGTCTTATTTTAGTGTTTTTACACTCATTGTTTACATTTACAACAGCCCTCTGTGTGAGGGGGGGATTTCTAAATAATAATATCTTTATGTTATTTTAATCATAACTAGATACATTATTATTGTTCGTAAGTGTTGAATAAATTGTTTAAAATATTTTTAAAATTTTTGTCCACACTTAGGCTTGGGATCCATTGGGGCTCAACGTTACTTTTCAGAAACTTGGGCTGTTCTGAAAAAATATTTTTTCAAAATATTTTGATTTCAATTATTTTTTCTATATTAATGGATCATATTATTATTATGTATTTTGATTGCCAGGGGTTAGTGCGAGTACCAGGACTTGTTTTCTTTTCACATTGAAAGGATATTGATCAATTGTTTTAAGAGGAAGTCTTCCTCTGACCTTATTATCATTCTATATGTGGTCAGTGTACTCGCATTAACTCCTGTTCTGTATCGTATGATTTCGATGACAATATGGGAAGCGTATGTCACGGTATGTTGTTGGGGATTTGGACACTCCGGTCCTTTCCCCGCAGGGTCACTCTACTTTATCAATTTCTATTTCAGACGATCAAGATTAGGGTGATGTATCTGTGATGTCTTCCAACAGTGTGCCTCCGTCGTCACAATTAATGAAGGGCTAGCGGAAAAGTGCTCATGTAATACGCCAATTGCCTAAGAGGACCCTAGTAGGTTCGACGGCCTTTGACGTCCGCTAGCTCGCCCGGTGTAGCGTCCATTCACCGAATGGTTCGGCAGCCGGGTTCGTCCGTTGCGGTCTAGAAGGAATTTTGGGGTGATGCGAGCACTATAAAATTAACTTAATGCACACCCAGTGACGGCGGATCGGAGGGAGAACGGAGGAAGCCTTTTAGTCCGGTTCATAGCTCGTTCCGGTCCATCCGGACGGCAAGCGAGAGAGGCCCCTCTCTCGTTCAACAACATCTGGCCCCAGATGTTGTGGTACAAATGTGTCGTTAGCGGAGCATACGTCCGTCGCTCGGGACGCTCCGTTGTATAGGCAGTCCGCTGAGACTGCTAAGGCTTCCTCTTCTCGTCAGCGCACACGACCGCACCTTGGCTGCGTGACCGCCGATATATTACCAGCTTCGCCGATCAAGGATTCTTCGGCGACCAGGTCACACCATCCGGCAGCCAGGGATTCGAGACCGATGGACTCCGGACGTTCGCATAGGAAAAGTATGCGGGAGCCATCTGATGCGGAGCTGCCCTCGGCGAAGCAGCGATAGACTGCGCCTCCGCAGGTCTCGACGCCGGACATTCTTGTGCACATAGCACAGCTTATCGCAGCATCCCAGCAGCCGATAGAAACCGTGTCGGATCGAGAATTATCCGACAGCGCTGGGTCGGTAGCCGGGGACTCGAGGCCTGCAGACTCCGGACGTTCGCATAGGAAGTGTGCGGGAGTCAACGTACACGGAGCTTCCAGCGGCAATGCATCGTAAGTCCACTACTGCACAGGCCTCGGGATCGGACGTGCTTTCCTTAATAGCACAGTTTATCGCAGCATCCCAGCATCAACTGAATCTGTCGCATATATTTTATCCGACGATGCTGGGTCGGGACGCTCCGCGGAAGCGGGTACGGACGTCCGAAAGTTTCATCCGGTCCGACGGGATACCAAAAGGGATTCGGTGGATTTCAAGCTTTCCCTTTCGGAACAACATATGCTGCGATGCCGGATAAGAAACTGATAGCGTCGGTGGACTTAGAAATTTTTGGTTCGGTTCAGGGACATCATCCCTCAGTTCCGACATAGTCCAATAATGTCACACAAACTTTCGAATTATTGAACGACGCTATATATATTATTATTTTATGCTTGCTATCCAAGCATTTCTGGTTTCTTGTTCGAAGAGTTATGGAGATGTCTTTCAAAAGTATGCCTCTGTCGTCATAGTTAATGAAGAGTTAGCGGCAATAAGTGCTCATGGAATATGTCTATCGCTTACGGAGTGACATTTGCTAGCTCACCCGGTGTAGCGTACATTCATCGAATGGTTCGGCTGCCGGGTTCGTCCGTTGCGGTCTAGGAAGGAGATTTGGGTGATGCGAGCACTTTAATTACTTTAGTACTCACCCAGTGACGGCAGATTGAGGACAGATCGGAGGAAGCCAACAACATAGGGGACCGCATGTTGTGGTTCAGATATTTTACATTCGGAGCATATGTCCGTTGCTCGGGACGCTCCGTTATATTGACAGTCCGAGAGACTGTCTTTAATGCTTCCTCATCCTCACAGCAGGGCACACGACCGCACATTGGCTACGTGACCTCGAGTATCCGATCAGTTTCGGCATTCAGTGATTCCACAGCGAATAGGTCGCGCCATCCGGTAGCCAAGGGACACGAGGCCTATACACTCCGTTCGCTCGCATATTGGAAGTATGCACGGGGTAACGATCTCGGAGATTCCTGCGGCAATGCATCGTAAGACCGCTGCTCCTCAGGCCTCAGTGACGGACGTGCTATCCGAGTTAGCACAGTTGTTTCGCAGCATCCCAGCAATTGTCGGTTTCTCGGTCGAATCAGGAATTATCCGACGGCGCTGGGTCGGTGCGGTCCGCGGTTGCATCAAGCTACGGACGACCGAACGCTTTATAGGGTCCGACAGGATGGCGAAAGGGATTCGAAAGATTTCGAGTTTTCCCTTTAGTAGTATCGGAAGATGCCTTTCATATCTTATGGCATTTCTTCCAGTGATTATTTTTCGGACTTCATTGCTGCGATCTTGGATAAGAGACTTATAGCGTCATTGGACTCGGATTTTTCGATCGGTACAGGGACTTTGTCCCTGACTTACCGACGCAGTCCAATATTGTCATTACAACATGTGTTTTATTTTTCGACGCTATATATTTATATATATATACAAGCCTGCTACTAAGCATGATAGTTTAGTTTCTTGTCCGCGTGGCTCATTTCTGCCATTTTATCTTTTTTACATATAGTTTATTTTGGCAGAGCAGGGCATACCGAGAGTTCATATGCGTCAAGACGGTGTGATTAAAGACTGCATATATTCTTTTTCGCCGTTTATGTCTTTTCCAGTTTCAATGTTGGGAACGACATTATGTATAGTAGACTTACCTTAGACGCTTTATTATACGTAATCCGCCTTACTGAGGCGTTATCATTACGTCTTCAAGAAAAGATTTACGGGATATTATTCTCAATGTAATTTCTTTTGAGGGCAGTAGTTTGTTCACGTATAACTCCGCCCTTCAGTGGCTGATTGGAGTTGGTTAGACGTGATGCAGCCCTAGCTACATCCGCGCGTGGATAGTAGGTTAAGAACTCTCTCAGAGTCGCTTCGTTCTCGGAGGAGCTTCTCTTCGACGGCAACTTTCCGGCAATCCATGAATTGCTTGATTTATACATTCTCTTGTCTATCTAGTGTTACAAGAGATTCAGACTGGGGCAAACATTCGGTGGTTGACTCAGAGAGTGCCGCCGCAGTTGCCGGACCCGAGTGTGGCTGTTATGACGGTTGCCAGTCAAACAGATTGGGATATATACTGATCCCTACGGATTCGAAGTGCCAGGGTCTTTGGGTTCCGCAGTCTTTTAGCTATCAGTTTAACTTCCGCGGAATAATGTTTTTTAGGCTTGCTTTATGTCATTGCATGAACATTATTCAGAAACGCATGCCCAAATTCCTGTCCTTTAATTCGACAGTAGTGGCGTATCTCCGGAACCAGGGAGGCACTCTTTCGTTTCCGTTATTCAATTTAATGGAAAGAATCCGTCTGTTGGTTATAGTACACCAAGTTCAGTTTTGGTCCGTCATATTCTGGGTCGTCTGATTGTTTTATCGCACTCCCGTTCTCTTACGGGTCGCTTGTTGCTGTCAGAATGGACTCTCAACAAACAAGTATTCAATCAGATTTGCTATCTATGGGAGCGCCCAATGATGTTTTATTTATGACACAGCTTGCTAATCAATTGCAGACGTATGTGTTGGCTTGTCCAGATCTCTGAGCTAATACTGTTAACGCTCTATTGATCTATAGGACGGAATGATAGGATACGCGTATCCTCCGGCGCTGTTGTTTTACCAGGTATTGCTAAGATAAACAACCACAATACATTTCTGTTGATAGCATCTCTATCTTCACAGAGATCATGAGTAATTTACTCTCTTGTCTACTGTGGATCTTAACGTGAAATCTTCCTCTATGTGAGGATCTTTTTTCACTGGGTAAATCGTGTCATCTTTATCACAACCAGCAAGGTCGCAACCTTCATGTATTCCGTTGTGTGGTCCGTATTGCATTGTAAGCACTGTACTGGACGAGCTTTGGACGCGATTTCTTACTATAGGAGATCCTCTTCTTCGCTATTCTATGCGACTAAAGTGGAGGCTCTTCCGTTGTGGTGTAGGGATCATTATGTTCATATGGTTGATCCCTCCATACTACTCATTGCTATTTTTTAGTATACTTGTTTCACAAGATCTACTGCAGCCTGTTGTTATTTAGGTTATAGGTTTATGTTACCTCATACCTATGCACTCTACGATAGTTTACAATTGAGTCTCTTGTCTCTTTATCTAAGTCAGTTAGTAACTTTTTGATAAATAGACTTAGAATCTTTAGATTAAATTCCTATACGGATTTTAACTTCAGGTTCTTATTTAGCTAAGTAATCATTTGAGCCTCTGGAAACAGTAGTTTTCAAATTCTGACCTTTTAGACAGTAATTCTGTTGGTTTCTCTTTTACTGTAGAGTCAGTGAGTTTCATGCACTATCGATGGATGATTTTCACTTTCATAGTTTCGGAATCAATACTTCCGTTACTATTTAGGTTGGATTGTTGCATAAGAGTT
This sequence comes from Pictodentalium vernedei, assembly GCA_031216915.1. Taxonomy (NCBI): domain Eukaryota; kingdom Metazoa; phylum Mollusca; class Scaphopoda; order Dentaliida; family Dentaliidae; genus Pictodentalium; species Pictodentalium vernedei. The sequence goes on along the minus strand of CM062294.1, from coordinate 71,673,020 downwards.
AGGCTCCTATTATCCGGAACCTATTATTTTAAGGTCCTTCCGTCTTCGTATGGGCATAGGCCTTTACTCTTTCCGGGTACAGTTTATGTATTTATAAACAGATATCTGTTTATTACAAGGGCGTAAGCTTCTTCTGTCTTTGATGTCTAGTAGAAGGACGTTACGCTCCATTTTATTGTTAATGGATTCTATTAACTAGCGTACTGCTTATGGTATATCATTGGCTTAGCAGTTGTGCTTAAGATTTCGGCTCATGAAGTAAGAGTTCTTCTACTTCTTGGGCTTACATTAATAGTGTTGCTATTATAGATTTTTGAAGGCTGCTCATTGCGCTCAGCCATCCATTCATGAATTTTATCTCAGAAATATCGAGTCCATTTCTGGAGGCCTCTATTGTTAGGTCTATTATCTACTGCTCAGAATGTCATTCACTTAACAGTTGCTACTATAGCTAGGTAGGCTGTCTGTTTCGGCAGTGTCTCCGTTCGGCTGCCCTCTTCGCTCTGGGCTATTTGACCCAGGGCAAGAAAAAGGGGGGGGGGAGGGTGTTCCCTTGGGTCACCTGTTTTTACTATGAAAACAAGGGGATACCTCCTCCGGAGTTAGTAATTCTGAGCTGTTATTGGGATGGTTGTTTAGTGAGAAGTTTAAGTTTATAAAATTCATTCAAGTCTTAGTTTTTAAAGTATAGCTTTTGAATATTGCATATGTCAACGGACATGATTATGCAATTCTCACACTCTTTTAGGAGTATAAGAGTCTCTATTCTCTAGACTTACTTTATTATTGGCTTACTTTAAAAATTATTAGTATAAGGATTATTGGATATTAATAGAGTACATGGATGTATGAAGCTCAATTTTTGGAAGGTGTTGTATCTTTCTAATTTATCATAAATAAGAAAGATACATGTAAGGCCTATTACTTCTTTTCCCTACAGGGGATGACTCTATTTTATTTTATTGAGCGTATTCCATTTTGCTCTATGTCCTTGGCCCTCCAGCCTTTTTACTATTCAGCTATGTCTGGGTCATTGGTACAGTATAAAAATGTTAAAAAATTTATAGTAATTTATATATTTTTTATACTTACCAATGACCCAGACGGGGATGGCCCTCCCAGGAGTTGGGAACTCTTGCCTCCCCGCTGAGTACATAGCGCTTACCAGGCACTGGTTATTAGAATGATAAATGGCGCCAATTTCGGAACGTCCTTGACACTGCGCATGCGCAGTAGGGGCGAAGTGTGGAGGGCCTTTCAGGACATGTTTTCTTTAGTTTTAGATGCAAATTTTGGGGATTGGGGGGCAAAATTTGTGTTTGGCCCTATATTTTAAGAGTTAGCACCAGCTATGTCTGGGTCATTGGTAAGTATAAAAAATATATAAATTACTATAAATTTTTTAACTTTCCCTTTCGGAACAACGGAAGCTGCCATACATTTCTTCCGGCATTATCTTCCAGTGGTTGTTCCTTCGGACTGCATTGCTGCGATGTTGGATAAGAGACTTATAGCGTCATTGGACACGGAATTTTGGATCGGTTCAGGGACATTGTCCCTGACTTACCGACGCAGTCCAATAATGTCATTAGAACATTTGTATTATTTATCGACGCTATATATATATAAGCCTGCTACCAAGCATGATAGTTTAGTTTCTTGTCCGCAATGCTCAATTATGCCTTTTATCATTTCTAGGAATAATTTATTTTGGCAGAACAGGGCACACCGAGAGTTTATATGCGTCTAGACGGCGGGGTTAAAGACTGGAAATTATCTTTTTCGCCGTCTATGTCTTTTCCAACCACAATGTTGGAAACGACAATGATGTCTAATAGACTTAACTTAGACGCTTTATCATACGTAGTCCACCTTACTGAGGCATTATCATTACGTCTTCAAGAGAAAGAATTCCGGGATATGATCCTCAATGTGATTTCTTTCAGGGGCAGTAGTTTGTCCACGTATAACTCCGCCCTTCAGTGGCAACCTGGAGTTGGTTAGACGTGACGCAGCCCTAGCTACATCCACGCGCATGGATAGTAAGGTGAAGAACTCTCTCAGAGTCGCTTCGGTCTCGGAGAAGCTTCTCTTCGACGGCAACTTTTCAGCAATCCATGAATTGCTCGATATACATGTTCTCTTGTCTATCAAGTGTAGCAAGAGATTCAGACTGGGGCAAACATTCGGTGGTTGACTCAGAGAGTGCCACTGCAGTTGCCGGATCCGAGTTTTATAATTATGACGGTTGCCAGTCAAACAGGTTGGGGTACAATATTGATCCCAACGGATTCGTAGTGCCAGGGTCTTTGGGTTCCGCAGTCTCTAGGCAAGCACTTATCTTCCACGGAATAATGTTTTTTAGGCTTGCTTTATGTCATTGGATGAACATTATTCAGAAACGCATGTCCAAATCCTGTCCGATAATACGACAGTAGTTGCGTATCTCCGGAACCAGGGAGGCACTCATTCGATTCCGTTATTCAATTTAACGGAAAGAATCTTTCTGTTTGTTATAGTACACCAAGTTCTGCTTCGGTCCGTCATATTCCGGGTCGTCTGATTGTATTACCGGACTCCCTTTCACGTAGGGGTCGCTTGTTGCTGTCAGAATGGACTCTCAACAAACAAGTATTCAATCAGATTTGCTATCAATGGGAGCGCCCAATGATAATTTATTTACGACACAACTTGCTAATCAATTGCAGACGTATGTGTTTGCATGTCCGGATCTCTGAGCTTATGTTGTTAACGCTCTATTGATCTAATAGGACGGAATGATAGGATATGCGTATCCTCCTGCGCTGTTGTTTCAGCAAGTATTGCTAAGATAAACAACCTCAATACATTTCTGTTGATAGCATCTCTGTCTTCACAGAGACCGTGGGTAAATTTACTCAGATGTCTACTGTGGGACTTAACGCGAAAACTTCCTCCATGAGAGGATCTTCTTTCGCTGGGGAAAATCGTGTCATCTTCATCACAACCCGCAAGGTCTCAACCTTCGCGTATTCCGTTGTGTGGTCCTTATTGCATTGTAAGCATTGTATTGGACGAGCTTTGGACGCGATTTCTTACTGTAGGAGAACCTCTTCTTCGCTATTCTATGCGGCTAAAGTGGAGGCTCTTCCATCGTTGTTGTAGGGATCACTATGTTGATATTGTTGATCCCTCCATACTAGTCATTGCAACTTTCTAGTATACTTGTTTGACAAGATCTACTGCAGCCTGATACTATTAAGGTTATAGGTCTATGTTATCTCATACCTATGCACTCTATGATAGTTTACAATTGAGTCTTATGTCTCTTTATCTTAGTCAGTTAGTAACTTTTCGATAAATAGACTTAGAATCATTAGATTAAATTTCTATATGGAATTTAACTTCGGTTCTTATTTAGCCAAGTATCATTTGAGCCTCTGGAAACAGTAGTTTTCAAATTCTGACCTTTTAGACAGTAATTCTGTTGGCTTCTCTTTTACTGAAGAGTCAGTGAGCTTCATGCACTATCGGTGGATGCTTCTCACTTTCGTAGTTTCGGAATCACTACTTCCTTTACTATTTAGGTTGGATTTTTGGTTAAGAGTCAGGCTCCTAATAAATATCCGGAACCTATTGTTATTAAGGTCCTTCCGTCTTCGTACGGGCATAGGCCTTTACTCTGTCTGGTTAGAGTTTACGTATTTATAAACAGATATCTGTTTATTACTACGGATGTAAGCTTCTTCTGTCTTTGATGCCTAATAGAAGGACGTTACGCTCCATTCTATTGCTAATGGATTCAATTAACTATCGGTACTGCTTATGGTATATCATTGACTCAGCAGTTGTGCTTGAGATTTCGGCTCATGAAGTAAGAGTTCTTTCTACATCTTGGGCTTACATTAATAGTGTCGCTATTATAGAATTTTGAAGGCTGCTCATTGCGCTCAGCCATCCACATTCATGAATTTTTTTTCTCAGAAATATCGAGTCCATTTCTGGAGGCCTCTTTTGTTAGGTCTATTATCTACTGCTCAGAATGTCATTCACTTAACAGTTGCTACTATAGCTAGGTAGGCTGTCTGTTTCGGCAGTGACTCCGTTCTGCTGCCCTCTTCGCTCTGGGCTATTTGACCCAGGGCAAGAAAAGGGGGGGGGGGGAAGGGTGTTCCCTTGGGTCACCTGTTTTACTATGAAAACAAGGGGATACCTCCTCCGGAGTTAGTAATTCTGAGCTGTTACTGGGATGGTTTTTTAGTGAGAAGTTTATGTTTTAAAAATTCATTCAGGCTTTAATTTTTAAAGTATAGCTTTTGAATATAGCACGTGTCAAACGGACGTTATTATACAATCCTCAGACACTTTTAAGGAGTATAAAGAGTCTCTATTCTCTAGACTTACTTTATTTATTGGCTTACTTTAAAAATTATTAGTATAAGGATTATACTAGATATTAAAAGAGTACATGGATGTATGATGCTCAATTTTGCAAGGTGTTGTATCTTTCTAATTTAACATAAATAAGAAAGATACATGTAAGGCCTAATACTTCTTTTTCCCTAGAGGGGATGACTCTATTTTGTATAATTGAGCGTATTCCAACTTGCTCTATGTCCTAGGCCCTCCAGCCTTTTTACTATTCAGCTATGTCTGGGTCATTGGTACAGTATAAAAATGTTAAAAAATTTATAGTAATTTATATATTTTTTATACTTACCAATGACCCAGACGGGGATGGCCCTCCCAGGAGTTGGGAACTCATACCTCCCCGCCGAGTACATAGCGCTTACCAGGCACTGGTTATAAGAATGATTAATGGCGCCAATTTCGGAACGTCCTTGACACTGCGCATGCGCAGTAGAGGTGAAGTGTGGAGGGCCATTCAGGACATGTTTTCTTTGGTTTTAGATGCAAATTTTGGGGATTGGGGGGCAAAATTTGTGTTTGGCCCTATATTTTAAGAGTTAGCACCAGCTATGTCTGGGTCATTGGTAAGTATAAAAAATATATAAATTACTATAAATTTTTTAACTTTCTCGGGCCATTTTTTGTAAAATTGCATGTGGGCGGGTGTTTTTTTATTTTAATTTTTATTTTTGTAATCATTTCTTAACCATTAAAATGTTCATGTTCGTGGTTTGTTTTATGTTTTAGGCCTTATAATCTACAGAATAGCATGGGTTGTGGTGTATTACATCCCTTGAGTGCAAGAAGGCTTTGAAATGCTAAAGCATTGCAAAGCCTTCTTGCACTCAAGGGACAATTTTATTAACTTGGGTAAAATATCAGACATAAACCATTTGATTTTGATTTTTAGCTCAACTTTGACGAAGTCAAATTTGAGCTATTGTCATGGCCCGTCGTCCGTCGTCCATCTGTCCGTCCGTCCGTCCGTCCGTCTGTCCATCTGTCCTTCTGTCCATACGTCAACAATTGGCTATGGCTCGGGCTAGAGGTCGTATTTATGAACCGATCTTTACGAAACTTCTTGTGTACCTTTGTTATGACCCTGGGACGGGAACGAGTGTTTTTAGGTGTGGTCTGAAATTCAAGATGGCTGCCAGCGGCCATTTTGTACCGATGATGCAAAAATCAGTTTTTTGTACAGAACTTCTGTATGAAAGTTCTGATTTGAATAAAGTTTTGTATAAATGTTTAGTACCATGGGATACATCACATATAATACGGGTTTTTTTCTCGTGCGTAAATTGTGCAAATTAGACTGACTTTGATTTATGTAGTGTTACTTTCAGAGCTGTAAGTGCCAAGCTGCTATGGCTCGGGCTAGAGGCCGTATTTATGAACCGATCTTTACGAAACTTCTTGGGTACCTTTGTTATGACTGTGGGACGAGAACGAGTGTTTTTGGGTGCGGTCCGAAATTCAAGATGGCTGCCAGCTGCCATTTTGTACCGACGATGCAGAAATCTGTTTTTTGTACAGAACTTCCATATGAAAGCTCTGATTTTAATAATTTTTTGTATGAATGTTTAGTACCATGGGATACATCACATATAATACGGGTTTTTTTCTCGTGTGTAAATTATGCAAATTAGACTAACTTTGATGTTTTTTGGTGTTACTTTCAGCACTGTAAGTGCAAATGCCAATACGGCTCGGGCTAGAGGCCGTATTTATGAACCGATCTTTACGAAACTTCTTGGGTACCTTTGTTATCACCGTGGGACGAGAACGAGTGTTTTGGGGTCCGGTCCGAAATTCAAGATGGCCGATGGCAGCCATTTTGTACGAAATTTGGTGCAATCAGATTTTTGCACAGAACTTCCATATGAAAGCGCTGATTTGAATAATTTTTTGTGTGAATGTTTAGTACCATGGGATACATCACATATAATACGGGTTTTTTTCTCGTGCAGAAATTATGCAAATTAGATGAACTTTGATTTTTTCAGTGCTGCTTACACATAGTAAGTACACATGTCAATACGGCTCGGGCTAGAGTCTGTATTTATGAACCGATCTTCACGAAACGTCTTGGGTACCTTTGTTATCACCTTGGGACGAGAACGAGTCTTTCTGGGTGCGGTCCAAAATTCAAGATGGCTGCCAGTGGCCATTTTGTATCGAAATTAGGTCTAATCAGTTTTTTGTACACAACTTCTATATGGCTCAGGCTAGATGCCGTATTTATGAACCGATCTTTACGAAACTTCATGGGTACCTTTGTTATTACCATGGGATGAGAACGGGTGTTTTTGGGTGTGGTCCGAATTTCAAGATGGCCACCAGCAGCCATTTTGTACCAAAATTAGTGCAATCAGTCTTTTGTACAGAACTTCTGTATGAAAGTTCTGATTTGAATAAATTTTTGTATGAATGTTTAGTAACATGGAATACATCACATATAGTATGGGTTTTTTTCTCGTGCAGAAATTATGCAAATTAGATGAACTTTGATTTATTCAGTGCTACTTATACTCTGTAAGTGCACATGTCAATACGGCTCGGGCTAGAGGCTGTATTTATGAACCGATCTTCACAAAACTTCTTGGGTACCTTTGTTATCACCTTGGGACGAGAACGAGTGTTTCTGGGCGTGGTCCAAAATTCAAGATGGCTGCCAGTGGCCATTTTGTACTGAAATCAGGTCCAATCAGTTTTTTGTCACAACTTCTACACAGCTCATATTTGTGAACTGATCTTCACGAAACTTCTTGAGTACCTTTGTTTTCACCTTGGGACAGGAATGAGTGTGTTTTGGGGTGCCTTTGTTATCACTGTGCTATGTGAACAAATATTTTGGGGTTCAGTCAGACCCACTCTGGGACTCAAAGATTTTTTTCTAGTTTAGCATCTGACTGTCACCCACCTTTACAATACTTTACCTATACATTTGTTACAGGCAACGCTCAGTATTTATGTACAGACCGTTACAATACTTTATATGTACCTTTGTTATCAGGTCATTACCTAGATGTTTGTCATTGCTGTTTTCCATACTATACATGTACATGTCTTTGTCTTGACAAGTTGAGCTACAGTGTCATTGACACTTTCATTTTAAGTTTGGATAGGTTATAAAAATAGAGCATTCGGCAGCCAAAAGGACCATGCGGGAGGGCCTGAAAAACAGATTTTTATTTTTGTTAGGCCTAATGAACAGGTGTTTACTGTATAATCTATATGCAATTAACAGGTCAGATTCATATAGAATGTACAGTAAATGGTTTGTGTTTGGAAGTTATATTCATTTAACAGGGTTATTTCATTTAGAGATATCTATGGTAATTAAGTGAGCTCCATTTTTTTGGTAGCAAAAATTTAACTAAAAATTACTGCTACACCACAAGACATATAGGTTGTGTAAAAATCACAGGCCAAAGGGTTGAAGTGAACATGTTGAGTGCTGGAAGAACACATTTGGGCTCTCTCATGAAGGGCAGTTACCACAACTTAAAGGATTCATATTCTATGGATGTGCTTTATGTTACCTTAGAAATGAAATATTATTTTTAGCTCATCTTGACATCAAGTATGAGCTATTGGTATGCGTTGCGATCTGTCGTATGTCCGTCCACAATTCCTTTAGCACACCTTTCAGGCCGCAGCTCTCACCCGATCAGTTCCAAATGTCATGTAGCTTTGGTGCAATGTCTAGACGGGAGCTATTGAATTTTTTCAAAATTTTGTTCTAAAACATGGCCGTGCAGTGGCCATCTTGAATTTGGCATATAAATTGTCAACAATTCCATTAGTAAACCCTACAGGCCACATCTCTCGCCCGATCTTTTTCAGATTTCATATATAGCCTTGGTGTGATGTCTAGATGGGAGTTATCAAATTTTTCTGACTTTTGTTGAAAAACATGACCGCCAGTGGCCATCTTGGATTTGGCATATGAATTGTCAATTCTATTTGCAATCCCTACAGGCTGCATCTCTAACCTGATCTTTTTCAAATTTCGTATGTAGCTTTGGTGTGATGTCTTGATAGGAGCTATTGCATTTTTCTGAATTTCGTTGAAAAATATAGCAGCCATCTTGGATTTGGCATATAAATTGTCAACTATTCCATTAGCACACCCTACAGGCCACATCTCTCAACCATTCCTTTTCGAATTTCATACGCAGTTTTGGTGTGATGTCTAGATGGGAGCTATTAAATTTTTCTGAATTTCATTGAAAAACATGACCGCCAGTGGCCATCTTGAATTTGGCATATAAATTGTCAACAATTCTATTACATGTAGTACAACCTACCGGCTGCATCCCTCACACAATCTTTTTCAGATTCATATGTAGGTTTGTTGTGAAATATTTTCAGGAGGAACTTGAGTGAATGACTTGGCATTACCGGAACTTTCTGTTTAGTTCAGTCCCTTCTTAGACAAGTTGAGCTGCAATGTCATTGACACTTTTATTTCTGTATAGATTTGTCTTGTTGCCACAGTTCATGGAAGCGTGCCTGTAGACACTCCCATAAAGTGTAACATGGCGAATTTATCTTAACAAATCTGGACGAATAAAAATAATTGTTGACTCAATTAATCCTAATGTTTCACAGCAACTTTCATTGCATATTCTATATTTGAACAATTATTTTGTTCTTTTAATTTGCAGGATGGCACTGTGATAATTCATACTGTTCGTAAAGGCTTGTACATGCATACATTACGTCCTCCTTGTGATAATATTTCAAATACTTTAACAATTCCACTAATATCAGTGTCAGATGTCGGACATATTGTGATATATGCTCAAGAAATGGATTATAATGGAGCAATCGTAAGTACAATGTATTCAACAACATAACTGGATATTAGTTTAACACATTGTAACCTTTCCACGTTTTATAATATTCCATGATAGGGTGATATTTTTATACTGTACCAATGACCCAGACTTAGCTGGTGCTAACTCTTAAAATTCTAGGGTCAAACACAAATTTTGCCCCCCAATCCCTAAAATTTGCATCAAAATCCAAAAATTCAATGTCCTATGTGGTCCTCCATACTTTTATCCACTGCACATGCGCAGTGTCAAGGAAGTACCGAAATTGGTGCAAAACCTCATTTTTTGTTTGGCCCTAAAATTAGTAACATCTCACTGATATTCGTGCTTATAAATCTCAGTTAAAATGATGCCAGACACAAAATCATGAAAGAAATGGTGGATCTAAGAATGAAATAAGAGGATGAGAAGAAGAATCAGTGGAAGGATGTGTTCAGGGCTGTAACTTATCATTTTTATTGCAAAATTATTTCATGTTCCCTAATTTCGGGGCATAGTCCTGATGTTTACATTTTTGTTATGAAATTTCCATCGTTTTTTCATTGTTTCCTCTCTCCCTTTCCTTTATACCCCCCTTGCTATTCTCCCATGCTTTTGGCATAATTTTTGTAATTTTTTTTTACTGAAATTTCTTGTTTTTAGCCTGGTAACAGAATATTTATTCTGTTTTTCCCCATGGTTACGTCCTCACCCTGGGGGTGGTTAGGCGTTCGGTCATGCATCTACCATCCGATGTACTGCAGTTTCTTCTCTGGAAGCTTCTGTTTTACATCGGATAGTGTTTAATATTGTTACTGATTTTGGGCCATATTTCAGTACCTGGAGTCTTGTTTCCGGTTTTTATTCACTTTTGTTTACGTTGACAACGGTTACTTCTAACAGTAATTACTTGTCTTCTATATAGTTCTGTTCATAGCCAGATACATTAATATTGTCCGTAAGTGTAGCATTAATTTTTAGATACGTTTTAAAAATTTTGTCCACACTTAGGCTTTTTTGGGATCCATTTGGACTCATCGTTCCCATTGAGAACTTGGGCTCATCTTGAAATTTTTTCGAAAATTTTTTTTCTTTTGAATTATTTTTCGAAATGTTTGTAATGGATTATATTATTATTATGTATCTTTGTTTTCAAGGGTTAGTGCGAGTACGATGACTGTTTAATATCTTTTCAGAATGAAAGAATATTTTTGATTGTTATCGAGGAAGTCTTCCTCTGATTCTCATGTTCATTGTATTTATTGTAGTCAGTGTACTCGCACAAATTCTTGCTCAGTGTGTGCCAATTCGGATGACAAACGTTGGAGACGTGTGTCACAGTATGTTGTTTGTGGTGAGAGGTTCATGCCGGTTCTCTCGCCACAGCTTCACTCTAGTTGTCTCAGTCTCTTTTTCAGAGGAACAAGAACAGGGTGATGTTTCCATGATGTCTTCAAAAGTGTGCTTCCGTCGTCGCGATGAAGAGCTAGCGGCATAGTGCTCATCGAAATGCGGCAAGTGCCTAAGAGGTCCCAAGTAGGATCAACGATCACTTCTCGCCCGCTAGCTCCCCCGGTGAAGCAATCATTCATGAAATGATTGTGACTCCGGGTTCGTCCGTTGTTGTCCAGGAGACGAGAAGGGGTGTTGCGAGCACTATAATCTCGGATCACGCACACCCGGCGACGACGGATCAGAGGATGGAACGGAGGAAGCCAGTCAGTCCGGTAGCTAGCTCGTCCAGGTCTACCCGGACCGCGAGTGAGAGAGGCCCCCTCTCTCTTACAACAACATCTGGACACAGATTTTTTCGTCCGGAATAGGGACATTGCGCCTGAGTTTCCGACCCAGTCCAGAAATGTCACACTGACATTTGATCTTCTTATTGATGATATATTCAAGCTAGCTTCTAAGACTGGCAAATCCAGGTTTCTTATCATCGCTTGCTCTACAGCTGCCTTTCATCTATTATAGAAATAGAATTGAGACGGCAGGACAGGGCATGCCAAGAGTTCCTCTGCGTTTAGACGGCCAGGTAGATGACTTGAAGTTGTCGTTGCCCGCGTCTGTCGTTTCATTCCAGTACACTGGAGACGACAATCTCGTCTAACAATCAGTTTAGACGCATTATCTTATGCAGATCACCTTACCAGAGCGTTATCACTACGTCTCGCCTCTCGATGGAAAAGAATTCCAGGATGTTCAAACTTCCTTGAGAGTTCTTTCGAGGGCCATAGCATATTCCACATATAACACCGCCCTTTCAATGGCAATCTGGAGTTAGTTTGATGTGATGCTGCCCTGGCTGCATCCACAAGAGTGGATAGTAAGGTGAAAAACTCTCTTTGAGTCGCTCGGGTCTCCGGAGAGCTTCTCTTCGATGGTAAGCTTTCTATAATCTATCAACAGATTACTAGGAAAGCTTCGGACTCTCTGCCTTTTAAATCCGCTTCGCGAAAGTTGGACTCAGCAGAGGGGAGTAAGACAGGCAATTCTGGGCTGAGTACGTCCAAGGGAAGTTCCTATAGAGGATCTAAGAAAGCCTCTACATCTTACTCCAGAGACTGTCAGACTAGCGACTCAGGTAGGGGTCGTATGCTGGCCGAGATAACCGGTCAGATGCCCCTAGGTCGACTGGGCGAGGTGTGGGTCGTGGAGGACGTAGTTTCTCCTACTGCAAGCCTCGCAGGTCCAGGAGCTGATGGTTTAAACCTCTATTGCGTTCCAGTGGATGGAGGGCTGTCAAGATTCTTATCCAATTGGTTGTCAATTACGGACAAACCATGGGTGTAGGGGGTTATTTCCGAAGGTCTAAAACGGTCCTTCTAGGAAAAGTCTGTTAACTCGACCTCCACATTGGACTCAGCTTCGTCAAACCTTCAGAAGAGAGATTTACTTCTATCAGAAGTCCATACGCGATACAGGTTGTAGAAAACCAGGAATCTCCAGGTTTCTACAGTCATCTGTTCCTGGTTCCAAAACCAGACGGCTCGTTTTGTCCAGTCTTACATCTGAGCTGGATAAAAAAGCTGATCATGCCTCCAAAATTTTATATGGAGACCATCCGATCGGTCAGAGCGAGCAGTCAAGTGAACGATTATGCTGCGAGCATATATCTCAAGTATGCGTACTTTCACGTCATGGTACATCCAGCGTTAAGAAAGTATCGTCGATTCGCTGTCCTAGGGGTTGTTTTTCAGTTCCGAGCTACGTGCTTCGGTCTGAATCTATCGATCTAGGCTTTCACTCGAATAATGAACTCAGTAATGACTCATTTCCGAGCTCATTCGTCTGCGCTAACGTCGGCCTACCTGGACGACATTCTTCAGAGGTACGGCAACGAGTTAACGCTTCAGAACGATGTTCAGAGTCGGCTTCAGCTGCTCCGACGTCTCGGTTTCATAGTAAACGAAAAGACGTCGGATCTGGTGCCGTCCAAGTCATTCACCCACCGGGGAATGAGCTTCGAGACGCACAACTATCTCGTTCGTCTGCTGTTAACCAGAGTGAAATTAATCGGTTGTTACGCTCGCTTTTGTCTTCACTCAGATGTAGTAACAGCGAGAGAATTCATGCGACTGATAGGGTTGTGCAGAGCCGCCGCGGATCTTATTCCGATGGGGCGGCTACGCACTCGACCACTCCAAATATTTTTGACTAAGAATTGGAGTGTGAAGATTCATTCACTCGAAACAAACATCATCTTGTCAAGAGATTCAGACTTGGGGGCAGATATTCAGTGGTTAACTCCGGGAGTTCCACTGCACTTGCCGGTTTCAGTTTTACGATTATGACGGATGCCAGTCAAACAGGTTGGGGCGCAACATTGAGCCCAACAGATTCGAGGTGCCAGGGTCTTTGAGATCCACAGTTCCTAAACAAGCATTAACATTAAAGAGATGATGTCAATTTGGCTTGCGCTACATTATTGGATGAACATTATTCAGAATTCACATGTTCAAATTCTGTCCGACAATTCGACAGTAGTAGCGTATATTCAGAACCAGGGAGGTACTCATTCCATTCCGTTGTTCAACTTAACGGGAAGAATCCTTCTGTTTGTCCCAGAGCATCAAATTCTCCTGTCGGTCCATCATATTCCGGGTCGTCAGAACGTTCTAGGAGACTCCCTTTCTTGGAAAAGTCATATGTTGCCGTCAGAATGGACTCTCAACAAATCTGTATTCAATCAGATTTTCTACCAATGGGAGCGTCCTATGATAGACTTATTTGCGATGCATCTCAACAATCAGTTGCAGACGTATGTGTCGCCATGTCCAGATCCTCGAGCGTTTGCAGTAGACTCCCTCTCGATCTCTTGGGACGGAATGATAGGATACAGGTATCCTCCAGCTCCATTGATTCCGGAGATATTGTTAAAATAAAGCAATCTCACTGCAAGATTCTATTGGTAGCATCTCTGTCACCCCAGAGACCATGGATAAATCTACTCAGGTGTCTGTTGTGGGACATGCCATGGAAGTTTCCTCCACAGGAGGATCTTCTTTCGCAGGGGAAATCGCGCACACTGCATCACAACCCGCAAGGTCTTAACCTTCACGTATTTCCGTTGTGCGGTCCTTCTTGAACGGCAAGCATTTTACAGGACGAGCAGTGGACGCAATTTCTAACTGTAGGAGGACCTCCTCTTCACTAAATTATGCTGCTAAGTGGAAGGTTTTCTCCCATGAGTTGGGAACTCATACCTTCCCGCTGATTACTTAACGCTTACCAGGCACTGGTTGTAAGAATGAGGTTTGGCGCCAATTTGGGCACTTCCTAGACTCTGCGCATGCACAGTGGATAAAAGTATGAAGGACCACATAGGACATTGAATTTTTGGATTTTGATGCAAATTTTGGGGATTGGGGGGCAAAATTTGTGTTTGGTCCTAGAATTTTAAGAGTTAGCACCAGCTAAGTCTGGGTCATTGTAAGTATAAAAAATATATAAATTACTATAAATTTTTTAACTTTCCCAGCAATGTGACTTGGCAACCTATTGCGTTGGTTTTAATGAAAGTGGTTCATGTACTTACAATATATTCTGGTAATCCAAACAGATAGGTCTGTGATAATATCTTAAATTAATACTCCTAGTAACCACAGTGACTCACTTGCAACAGCAATTTAATACACAGTTATTGGTATATAATCCATATCACATTGGATATCCAAGCAGTAGAGTCAACAATAATATCACAAGAATCCCCTCTACCCATCCTGAGTGCCCAGCAAAGGGCCAACTAATGGCCCCAGTGGACCAAATTAATTACATGGCACTATATGCACTCGTAATTTATTGGAAATCTAATTAAGTGTATCACTGATTGTGAATAAGTTGTTCTTGTATCATTCTACCACAGCACCACCAATGCCACTGCCAATGAGCTCAACAGTAGCATTCTTTTGCCAACACTAATCATATCTACAGTAATTTTGTGACTTGATCTAAACCACTTTAACCTTTGAAGGCCTATCTCATCCTTTTGTGATCTTCGAACATGTGGCATTAGCATGTTATCATTAGGAGGTCCTGCTTACAATAGATAAATCACCAGCGCAGTGATTTCTAGTCGAAGTTTTGGCTGCCAGTTCAGGCAGCCAAGACTTGACCAGAAATCACTGCGAAGCATCTGGACATGTACAGTTTGGAGTCAAGTGGGAAATCAGGACAATTTCCCAGGCTCTTGTGGGTCAACAAAACTTAAAAGAAATCCGTCACTTTTTAGCTGCTACTAGTAGCTCTATAAGTGGCAAAGTCAGTCTGTTGATCTGTCAGTCGGTCGGTCGGTCGGTCTGTCTGTGACCAACGAGTTTCAAAACTCAATAACTTTTGAAATACTTGATGGAATGACTTTATATTTGGCATGTAAGTGTATCTTATTGATGTCTAGCCACTATTCAGTGCATGTGTTGTTCCAGATATTTTTCTTGGAGTTATGGCCCTTGATGAACTTAGAATTTTGTGAGATTGCACCACCCATCGATGTCGCGATTTTTTCATGAATATGAACCCTTCAACTGCTATCAAGCTTCAACAAGGCCTTACAAATAGCAAATCTAGGAAAATATGAAAATTCAGTCAGTTTCAGTATTCAATAATGTGTTTGGTTCAGATTTTAAACGCCCGTTTTGAAAAAAAAACGCTTGTATTATGGTATACCGCTGTCCGTCTGCCATCCACAAGTTGTACAATAACTTGAAAACGCTTCTAGCAATCTTTATGATTTTTTGGTGGAAAGTATATGTTGATGGAAGGAAGCTCCCTTTCGATTTGTGTCACTGTCCGATTTGTCATTCCAGAGTTATGGGACTTTGTTCGTCAAAATATAGGCAATTTTCCACGTCGGACAATTACTTGAAAATGCTTTGAGCAATTTTCATGTTTTTTTGGTGGCAAGTATATGTTTGTGTCGTTATCCGATGTGTCATTCTAGAGTTATGGGACATGATTCGTCAAAATATAAGCAATTTTCCACATGTCGAACAATAACTTGAAAATGCTTAGAACAATTTTCATGCTTTTTTGGTTGCAAGTATATGTTGATAGAAGGAATCTCCCTTTCGATTTGTGTCGCTGTCCAATTTGTCATTCCAGAGTTATGGGACTTTATTCATCAAAATATAGGCAATTTTCCACATGTCGGACTTCGAGCAATTTTCATGATTTTTTGGTGGCAAGTATATGTTGATGGAAGGATTATTGTACAAGAATATAAAAAAAAAACCTGACAAGTACACATGTATACTCATATTGTGTGCTTCCCTCTTGTAATTAATAACAGGCATATCATGCGTTCATGGCACAGCTGTTCATTTTGCATCCCTATGATACTGGCATCGGTTTGGTTTTGGTATATTGCCCTGTAGATAGCATGCACAAACAGCTGCCCACTAATGAATGTTACATTTCCTCTGATTATAGCTTGGATGCACTGTCCTTGCTTTTTTCGGATACAGTTAGGCCCCACAAAAGTAGATCTGTTTCTCAAGCCATTTTTTTGTAAAATGGGCATTTTTTAGCTCACCTGACTTTCAACTACATAATCAAGGTATGCGATCGGTGAAAGTATGCCTTGATAATGTAGTTGGGATATTAGTTGGGATTAAAGTTAAAAAATGCAATTCTTCTTGAAAATCTGTTTGTGGATAAATAAAAATATACATGTTTCAGTTGTAACACAAATTCTTATTTAACCCTTTACCTAACTCAGTTTTTTCAAAAATAAATTAAATTTTTTCATTTTTCGAAAACAATTTTCACACTTTTTCAATAAAACCATACAAATATGGATATCATTAGAACCAGCTCTATGAGCTGGTTCTAATGATAACCATATTTTATGGTTTTATTGAGAAACTTCCGAGATATTTTAGGCTGTGGTAGGCTTATTCTGGTTAATTAATTTTTTGCCCATTTTTGGCCACAATGTAAGGTAATGGGTTAATAAGTTCAAGTCTCAAAAGTAGTCTTGTAAGAAAGTGTATGATTACTAGCAAGAGCGAATTGTCATGTGTGACTCCAATGTTGACAAATATATCCAGACTGGAAAAATTATTGGTTGGGGGGGGGGGGGGGGGGGGGTGGGGTTTAGTGAGCTACAAGTTACATTGATTTAGTCTTATATCTAGTTTATGCATCATAACAAAAATAAGGGAGCAATTACTTTTAATGAAAATCAATCCAACATGAGATATCTTTGTCATATTAGATATTCCTGACTCAAAAATCTCATCGATAAGTGTGATACCACAACAATGTACTCACAGACCTGGAAATAACTCCCAAACAATTGTGTAGGTTACACAGGGGTACTTTATTTATAAAATACATGAATAACTACAGGTAATAACAGGGTTCACACAGGTTATGGAAACTCCTGGAAAGTTATGGAAAAATGAAGTTGAATTTCCAGGATCAGGGTTTTTTTCAAGTGGGTTCTGGAAAACCTATGGAAATTTGTATTATTCTAATCAACATGCTCATTCAGCGTTAATATCACCAAAATATATTTATTACGTCTTAAAATAACCCTGCCGCATAAAAGTAAATAAAAAGCTGTGATTCCCCATAACTTCTATTATGTGGGATGAACTAGACTAGCGCATATTCAGTGGGGGAGGTTGTGAGAGTATCGATTCTGTTCTTGTAACTCAATCAAATGTCCCTCATGTTTCTGCTTTCTTTTGAAAAATTCATCACATGCTTTCGCAAAGAGGTTGGAAAATTTGAATAACAATACAGCACTATCTTACATGTACAAAATGCCTGGTGGAAAATGTATATTTTTATACTGTACCAATGACCCAGACTTAGCTGGTGCTAACTCTAACAAAACCAGGGCCAAACACAAATTTTGCCCCCCAATCCCCAAAATTTGCATCCAAAACAAAAAGAAATCATGTCCTAAAGGACCTCCATACTACGCCCCCACTGTGCATGCGCAGTGTGACGAACGTCCCGAAATTGGCGCCAATTATTATTCTCTGTTTGGCCCTTCATCAGTCAACATCTCACTGATCTTTGTGCTTGTAAATCTCAGTTTAAAGGATGCCAGACACGTAAATTTTTATACTGTACCAATGACCCAGACATAGCTGGTGCTAACTCTTAAAATATAGGGCCAAACACAAATTTTGCCCCCCAATCCCCAAAATTTGCATCTAAAACTAAAGAAAACATGTCCTGAAAGGCCCTCCACACTTCGCCCCTACTGCGCATGCGCAGTGTCAAGGACGTTCCGAAATTGGCGCCATTAATCATTCTAAGTTTGGCCCTTCATCAGTTAACATCTGACTGATCTTTGTGCTTATAAATCTCAGTTTAAATGATGCCAGACACATAAATATTAGTGAAATGGTGATTCTAAGGAGGATAGAGAAGGAGGAGAGGAAAAGAATGTGTGACAGAATATTATCAGGGCTGTAACTTAAAATTTTTTAATGAAATTATGTTAAGTTACCTATTTTCAAGGCAGCAGCCATTTTGTTGTCATTCTGATTATTTAGTTACACTGTTTTTTTAAGTGTTTTCCTCTCTCCCTGTCCTTTAAGTTCCCCCTTGCTATTCTCCCATGCTTTTGGCATAGTTTTTGTAATTATTATTACTAAATTTTCTTGGGAGTTTTAGCTGAATAACAGAATGAATTCTGTTCTTTCCCCATGTTTACGTCTTCACCTACGGGTGGTTAGGCGTTGTGTTCTGCATCTACCATCTGATGTTCTGCAGTTTCTTCCCTGGAAGTCCCTGTTTTGCATCAGATAGTGTATTTTTGGTAACTGATTTCGGGCCTGGGTGCCTGGAGTCTTATTTTAGTGTTTTTACACTTATTGTTTACATTTACAACAGCCCTCTGTGTGAGGGGGGGATTTCTAAAAAATAATATCTTGATGTTATTTCAATCATAACTAGATACATTATTATTGTTCGTAAGTGTTGAATAAATTGTTTAAAATATTTTTAAAATTTTTGTCCACACTTAGGCTTGGGATCCATTGGGGCTCAACGTTACTTTTCAGAAACTTGGGCTGTTCTGAAAAAATATTTTTTCAAAATATTTTGATTTCAATTATTTTTTCTATATTAATGGATCATATTATTATTATGTATTTTGATTGCCAGGGGTTAGTGCGAGTACCAGGACTTGTTTTCTTTTCACATTGAAAGGATATTGATCAATTGTTTTAAGAGGAAGTCTTCCTCTGACTTTATTATCATTCTATATGTGGTCAGTGTACTCGCATTAACTCCTGTTCTGTATCGTATGATTTCGATGACAATATGGGAAGCGTATGTCACGGTATGTTGTTGGGGATTTGGACACTCCGGTCCTTTCCTCGCAGGGTCACTCTACTTGATCAATTTCTATTTCAGACGATCAAGATTAGGGTGATGTATCTGTGATGTCTTCCAACAGTGTGCCTCCGTCGTCACAATTAATGAAGGGCTAGCGGAAAAGTGCTCATGTAAATACGCCAATTGCCTAAGAGGACCCTAGTAGGTTCGACGGCCTTTGACGTCCGCTAGCTCGCCCGGTGTAGCGTCCATTCACCGAATGGTTCGGCAGCCTGCTTCGTCCGTTGCAGTCTAGAAGGAATTTTGGGGTGATGCGAGCACTATAAATTAACCTAATGCACACCCAGTGACGGCGGATCAGAGGGAGAACGCAGGAAGCCTTTTAGTTCGGTTCATAGCTCGCTCCGGTCCATCCGGACGGCAAGCGACAGAGGCCCCTCTCTCGTTCAACAACATCTGGCCCCAGATGTTGTGGTACAAAATGTGTCGTAAGCGGAGCATACGTCCGTCGCTCGGGACGCTCCGTTGTATAGGCAGTCCGCTGAGACTGCTAAGGCTTCCTCTTCTCGTCAGCGCACACGACCGCACCTTGGCTGCGTGACCGCCGATATATTACCAGCTTCGCCGATCAAGGATTCTTCGGCGACCAGGTCACACCATCCGGTAGCCAGGGACACGAGGCCTGCAGACTCCGGACGTTCGCATAGGAAGTGTGCGGGAGTCAACGTACACGGAGCTTCCGGCGGCAATGCATCGTAAGACCGCTACTGCACAGGCCTCGGGAACGGACGTGCTTTCCTTAATAGCACAGTTTATCGCAGCATCCCAGCATCAACTGAATCTGTCGCATATATTTTATCCGACGATGCTGGGTCGGGACGCTCCGCGGAAGCGGGTACGGACGTCCGAAAGTTTCATCCGGTCCGACGGGATACCGAAAGGGATTCGGAGGATTTCGAGCTTTCCCTTTCGGAACAACATATGCTGTTGTGTATGTCATCTGACTTGGTCTTCTACAGCTTCTTTCGTCGGACCAGAATGCTGCGATGCCGGATAAGAAACTGATAGCGTCGGTGGACTTAGAAATTTTTGGTTCGGTTCAGGGACATCGTCCCTCAGTTCCGACATAGTCCAATAATGTCACACAAACTTTTGAATTATTGAACGACGCTATATATATTATTATTTTATGCTTGCTAACCAAGCATTTCTGGTTTCTTGTTCGAAGAGTTATGGAGATGTCTTTCAAAAGTGTGCCTCTGTCGTCATAGTTAATGAAGAGTTAGCGGCAATAAGTGCTCATGGAATATGTCTATCGCCTACGGAGTGACATTCGCTAGCTCACCCGGTGTAGCGTACATTCATCGAATGGTTCGGCTGCCGGGTTCGTCCGTTGCGGTCTAGGAAGGAGATTTGGGTGATGCGAGCACTTTAATTACTTTAGTACTCACCCAGTGACGGCAGATTGAGGACAGATCGGAGGAAGCCTGTTAGTCCGGTTCCTGGCTTGTCCAGGTCCGTCCGGGCTGTGAGCGAGAGAGGTCCCTCTCTCGCCCAACAACATAGGGGACCGCATGTTGTGGTTCAGATATTTTACATTCGGAGCATATGTCCGTTGGTCGGGACGCTCCGTTATATTGACAGTCCGAGAGACTGTCTTTAATGCTTCCTCATCCTCACAGCAGGGCACACGACCGCACATTGGCTACGTGACCTCGAGTATCCGATCAGTTTCGGCATTCAGTGATTCCACGGCGAATAGGTCGCGCCATCCGGTAGCCAAGGGACACGAGGCCTATACACTCCGTTCGCTCGCATATTGGTAGTATGCACGGGGTAACGATCACGGAGCTTCCAGCGGCAATGCATCGTAAGACCGCTTCTCCTCAGGCCTCAGTGACGGACGTGCTATCCGAGTTAGCACAGTTGTTTCGCAGCATCCCAGCAATTGACAGTTTCTCGGTCGAATCAGGAATTATCCGACGGCGCTGGGTCGGTGCGGTCCGCGGTTGCATCAGGTACGGACAACCGAACGCTTTATAGGGTCCGACAGGATGGCGAAAGGGATTCGAAAGATTTCGAGTTTTCCCTTTAGTAGTATCGGAAGATGCCTTTCATATCTTCTGGCATTATCTTCCAGTGATTATTATTTCGGACTTCATTGCTGCGATCTTGGATAAGAGACTTATAGCGTCATTGGACTCGGATTTTTCGATCGGTTCAGGGACATTGTCCCTGACTTACCGACGCAGTCCAATATTGTCATTACAACATGTGTTTTATTTTTCGACGCTATATATATATATATATACAAGCCTGCTACTAAGCATGATAGTTTAGTTTCTTGTCCGCGTTGCTCATTTCTGCCATTTTATCATTTATACAAATAGTTTATTTTGGCAAAGCAGGGCATACCGAGAGTTCATATGCGTCTAGACGGTGTGATTAAAGACTGCATATATTCTTTTTCGCCGTTTATGTCTTTTCCAATTTCAATGTTGGGAACGACATTATGTATAGTAGACTTAACTTAGACGCTTTATTATACGTAATCCGCCTTACTGAGGCGTTATCATTACGTCTTCAAGAAAAGATTTACGGGATATTATTCTCAATGTAATTTCTTTTGAGGGCAGTAGATTGTTCACGTATAACTCCGCCCTTCAGTGGCTGATTGGAGTTAGTTAGACGTGACGCAGCCCTAGCTACATCGACACGCGTGGATAGTAAGGTTAAGAACTCTCTCAGAGTCGCTTCGTTCTCGGAGGAGCTTCTCTTCGACGGCAACTTTTCGGCAATCCATGAATTGCTCGATTTACACGTTCTCTTGTCTATCTAGTGTTACAAGAGATTCAGACTGGGGCAAACATTCGGTGGTTGACTCAGAGAGTGCCGCCGCAGTTGCCGGACCCGAGTGTGGCTGTTATGACGGTTGCCAGTCAAACAGATTGGGATATAATACTGATCCCTACGGATTCGAAGTGCCAGGGTCTTTGGATTCCGCAGTCTTTTAGCAATCAGTATTTTTATACTGTACCAATGACCCAGACATAGCTGGTGCTAACTCTTAAAATATAGGGCCAAACACAAATTTTGCCCCCCAATCCCCAAAATTTGCATCTAAAACTAAAGAAAACATGTCCTGAAAGGCCCTCCACACTTCGCCCCTACTGCGCATGCGCAGTGTCAAGGACGTTCCGAAATTGGCGCCATTTATCATTCTAAGTTTGGCCCTTCATCAGTTAACATCTGACTGATCTTTGTGCTTTTAAATCTCAGTTTAAATGATGCCAGACACATAAATATTAGTGAAATGGTGATTCTAAGGAGGATAGAAAAGGAGGAGAGGAAAAGAATGTGTGACAGAATATTATCAGGGCTGTAACTTAAAAATTTTTAATGAAATTATGTTAAGTTACCTATTTTCAAGGCAGCAGCCATTTTGTTGTCATTCTGATTATTTAGTTACACTGTTTTTTCAAGTGTTTTTCCTCTCTCCCTGTCCTTTAAGTTCCCCCTTGCTATTCTCCCATGCTTTTGGCTTAATTTCTGTAATTATTATTACTAAAATTTCTTGGGAGTTTTAGCTGAATAACAGAATGAATTCTGTTCTTTCCCCATGTTTACGTCTTCACCTACGGGTGGTTAGGCGTTGTGTTCTGCATCTACCATCTGATGTTCTGCAGTTTCTTCCCTAGAAGTCTCTGTTTTGCATCAGATGGTGTATTTTTGGTAACTGATTTCGGGCCTGGGTGCCTGGAGTCTTATTTTAGTGTTTTTACACTCATTGTTTACATTTACAACAGCCCTCTGTGTGAGGGGGGGATTTCTAAATAATAATATCTTTATGTTATTTTAATCATAACTAGATACATTATTATTGTTCGTAAGTGTTGAATAAATTGTTTAAAATATTTTTAAAATTTTTGTCCACACTTAGGCTTGGGATCCATTGGGGCTCAACGTTACTTTTCAGAAACTTGGGCTGTTCTGAAAAAATATTTTTTCAAAATATTTTGATTTCAATTATTTTTTCTATATTAATGGATCATATTATTATTATGTATTTTGATTGCCAGGGGTTAGTGCGAGTACCAGGACTTGTTTTCTTTTCACATTGAAAGGATATTGATCAATTGTTTTAAGAGGAAGTCTTCCTCTGACCTTATTATCATTCTATATGTGGTCAGTGTACTCGCATTAACTCCTGTTCTGTATCGTATGATTTCGATGACAATATGGGAAGCGTATGTCACGGTATGTTGTTGGGGATTTGGACACTCCGGTCCTTTCCCCGCAGGGTCACTCTACTTTATCAATTTCTATTTCAGACGATCAAGATTAGGGTGATGTATCTGTGATGTCTTCCAACAGTGTGCCTCCGTCGTCACAATTAATGAAGGGCTAGCGGAAAAGTGCTCATGTAATACGCCAATTGCCTAAGAGGACCCTAGTAGGTTCGACGGCCTTTGACGTCCGCTAGCTCGCCCGGTGTAGCGTCCATTCACCGAATGGTTCGGCAGCCGGGTTCGTCCGTTGCGGTCTAGAAGGAATTTTGGGGTGATGCGAGCACTATAAAATTAACTTAATGCACACCCAGTGACGGCGGATCGGAGGGAGAACGGAGGAAGCCTTTTAGTCCGGTTCATAGCTCGTTCCGGTCCATCCGGACGGCAAGCGAGAGAGGCCCCTCTCTCGTTCAACAACATCTGGCCCCAGATGTTGTGGTACAAATGTGTCGTTAGCGGAGCATACGTCCGTCGCTCGGGACGCTCCGTTGTATAGGCAGTCCGCTGAGACTGCTAAGGCTTCCTCTTCTCGTCAGCGCACACGACCGCACCTTGGCTGCGTGACCGCCGATATATTACCAGCTTCGCCGATCAAGGATTCTTCGGCGACCAGGTCACACCATCCGGCAGCCAGGGATTCGAGACCGATGGACTCCGGACGTTCGCATAGGAAAAGTATGCGGGAGCCATCTGATGCGGAGCTGCCCTCGGCGAAGCAGCGATAGACTGCGCCTCCGCAGGTCTCGACGCCGGACATTCTTGTGCACATAGCACAGCTTATCGCAGCATCCCAGCAGCCGATAGAAACGGTGTCGGATCGAGAATTATCCGACAGCGCTGGGTCGGTAGCCGGGGACTCGAGGCCTGCAGACTCCGGACGTTCGCATAGGAAGTGTGCGGGAGTCAACGTACACGGAGCTTCCAGCGGCAATGCATCGTAAGTCCGCTACTGCACAGGCCTCGGGATCGGACGTGCTTTCCTTAATAGCACAGTTTATCGCAGCATCCCAGCATCAACTGAATCTGTCGCATATATTTTATCCGACGATGCTGGGTCGGGACGCTCCGCGGAAGCAGGTACGGACGTCCGAAAGTTTCATCCGGTCCGACGGGATACCGAAAGGGATTCGGTGGATTTCAAGCTTTCCCTTTCGGAACAACATATGCTGCGATGCCGGATAAGAAACTGATAGCGTCGGTGGACTTAGAAATTTTTGGTTCGGTTCAGGGACATCGTCCCTCAGTTCCGACATAGTCCAATAATGTCACACAAACTTTCGAATTATTGAACGACGCTATATATATTATTATTTTATGCTTGCTATCCAAGCATTTCTGGTTTCTTGTTCGAAGAGTTATGGAGATGTCTTTCAAAAGTGTGCCTCTGTCGTCATAGTTAATGAAAAGTTAGCGGCAATAAGTGCTCATGGAATATGTCTATCGCTTACGGAGTGACATTCGCTAGCTCACCCGGTGTAGCGTACATTCATCGAATGGTTCGGCTGCCGGGTTCGTCCGTTGCGGTCTAGGAAGGAGATTTGGGTGATGCGAGCACTTTAATTACTTTAGTACTCACCCAGTGACGGCAGATTGAGGACAGATCGGAGGAAGCCAACAACATAGGGGACCGCATGTTGTGGTTCAGATATTTTACATTCGGAGCATATGTCCGTTGCTCGGGACGCTCCGTTATATTGACAGTCCGAGAGACTGTCTTTAATGCTTCCTCATCCTCACAGCAGGGCACACGACCGCACATTGGCTACGTGACCTCGAGTATCCGATCAGTTTCGGCATTCAGTGATTCCACAGCGAATAGGTCGCGCCATCCGGTAGCCAAGGGACACGAGGCCTATACACTCCGTTCGCTCGCATATTGGAAGTATGCACGGGGTAACGATCTCGGAGATTCCTGCGGCAATGCATCGTAAGACCGCTGCTCCTCAGGCCTCAGTGACGGACGTGCTATCCGAGTTAGCACAGTTGTTTCGCAGCATCCCAGCAATTGTCGGTTTCTCGGTCGAATCAGGAATTATCCGACGGCGCTGGGTCGGTGCGGTCCGCGGTTGCATCAAGCTACGGACGACCGAACGCTTTATAGGGTCCGACAGGATGGCGAAAGGGATTCGAAAGATTTCGAGTTTTCCCTTTAGTAGTATCGGAAGATGCCTTTCATATCTTATGGCATTTCTTCCAGTGATTATTTTTCGGACTTCATTGCTGCGATCTTGGATAAGAGACTTATAGCGTCATTGGACTCGGATTTTTCGATCGGTACAGGGACTTTGTCCCTGACTTACCGACGCAGTCCAATATTGTCATTACAACATGTGTTTTATTTTTCGACGCTATATATTTATATATATATACAAGCCTGCTACTAAGCATGATAGTTTAGTTTCTTGTCCGCGTGGCTCATTTCTGCCATTTTATCTTTTTTACATATAGTTTATTTTGGCAGAGCAGGGCATACCGAGAGTTCATATGCGTCTAGACGGTGTGATTAAAGACTGCATATATTCTTTTTCGCCGTTTATGTCTTTTCCAATTTCAATGTTGGGAACGACATTATGTATAGTAGACTTACCTTAGACGCTTTATTATACGTAATCCGCCTTACTGAGGCGTTATCATTACGTCTTCAAGAAAAGATTTACGGGATATTATTCTCAATGTAATTTCTTTTGAGGGCAGTAGTTTGTTCACGTATAACTCCGCCCTTCAGTGGCTGATTGGAGTTGGTTAGACGTGATGCAGCCCTAGCTACATCCGCGCGTGGATAGTAGGTTAAGAACTCTCTCAGAGTCGCTTCGTTCTCGGAGGAGCTTCTCTTCGACGGCAACTTTCCGGCAATCCATGAATTGCTTGATTTATACATTCTCTTGTCTATCTAGTGTTACAAGAGATTCAGACTGGGGCAAACATTCGGTGGTTGACTCAGAGAGTGCCGCCGCAGTTGCCGGACCCGAGTGTGGCTGTTATGACGGTTGCCAGTCAAACAGATTGGGATATATACTGATCCCTACGGATTCGAAGTGCCAGGGTCTTTGGGTTCCGCAGTCTTTTAGCTATCAGTTTAACTTCCGCGGAATAATGTTTTTTAGGCTTGCTTTATGTCATTGCATGAACATTATTCAGAAACGCATGCCCAAATTCCTGTCCTTTAATTCGACAGTAGTGGCGTATCTCCGGAACCAGGGAGGCACTCTTTCGTTTCCGTTATTCAATTTAATGGAAAGAATCCGTCTGTTGGTTATAGTACACCAAGTTCAGTTTTGGTCCGTCATATTCTGGGTCGTCTGATTGTTTTATCGCACTCCCGTTCTCTTACGGGTCGCTTGTTGCTGTCAGAATGGACTCTCAACAAACAAGTATTCAATCAGATTTGCTATCTATGGGAGCGCCCAATGATGTTTTATTTATGACACAGCTTGCTAATCAATTGCAGACGTATGTGTTGGCTTGTCCAGATCTCTGAGCTAATACTGTTAACGCTCTATTGATCTATAGGACGGAATGATAGGATACGCGTATCCTCCGGCGCTGTTGTTTTACCAGGTATTGCTAAGATAAACAACCACAATACATTTCTGTTGATAGCATCTCTATCTTCACAGAGATCATGAGTAATTTACTCTCTTGTCTACTGTGGAT
This sequence comes from Pictodentalium vernedei, assembly GCA_031216915.1. NCBI lineage: Eukaryota > Metazoa > Mollusca > Scaphopoda > Dentaliida > Dentaliidae > Pictodentalium > Pictodentalium vernedei. Next base: position 71,646,067 of record CM062294.1, on the reverse strand, counting down.
CTTAACGTGAAATCTTCCTCTATGTGAGGATCTTTTTTCACTGGGTAAATCGTGTCATCTTTATCACAACCAGCAAGGTCGCAACCTTCATGTATTCCGTTGTGTGGTCCGTATTGCATTGTAAGCACTGTACTGGACGAGCTTTGGACGCGATTTCTTACTATAGGAGATCCTCTTCTTCGCTATTCTATGCGACTAAAGTGGAGGCTCTTCCGTCGTGGTGTAGGGATCATTATGTTCATATGGTTGATCCCTCCATACTACTCATTGCTATTTTTTAGTATACTTGTTTCACAAGATCTACTGCAGCCTGTTGTTATTTAGGTTATAGGTTTATGTTACCTCATACCTATGCACTCTACGATAGTTTACAATTGAGTCTCTTGTCTCTTTATCTAAGTCAGTTAGTAACTTTTTGATAAATAGACTTAGAATCTTTAGATTAAATTCCTATACGGATTTTAACTTCAGGTTCTTATTTAGCTAAGTAATCATTTGAGCCTCTGGAAACAGTAGTTTTCAAATTCTGACCTTTTAGACAGTAATTCTGTTGGTTTCTCTTTTACTGTAGAGTCAGTGAGTTTCATGCACTATCGATGGATGATTTTCACTTTCATAGTTTCGGAATCAATACTTCCGTTACTATTTAGGTTGGATTGTTGCATAAGAGTTAGGCTCCTATTATCCGGAACCTATTATTTTAAGGTCCTTCCGTCTTCGTATGGGCATAGGCCTTTACTCTTTCCGGGTACAGTTTATGTATTTATAAACAGATATCTGTTTATTACAAGGGCGTAAGCTTCTTCTGTCTTTGATGTCTAGTAGAAGGACGTTACGCTCCATTTTATTGTTAATGGATTCTATTAACTAGCGTACTGCTTATGGTATATCATTGGCTTAGCAGTTGTGCTTAAGATTTCGGCTCATGAAGTAAGAGTTCTTCTACTTCTTGGGCTTACATTAATAGTGTTGCTATTATAGATTTTTGAAGGCTGCTCATTGCGCTCAGCCATCCATTCATGAATTTTATCTCAGAAATATCGAGTCCATTTCTGGAGGCCTCTATTGTTAGGTCTATTATCTACTGCTCAGAATGTCATTCACTTAACAGTTGCTACTATAGCTAGGTAGGCTGTCTGTTTCGGCAGTGTCTCCGTTCGGCTGCCCTCTTCGCTCTGGGCTATTTGACCCAGGGCAAGAAAAAGGGGGGGGGGGAGGGTGTTCCCTTGGGTCACCTGTTTTTACTATGAAAACAAGGGGATACCTCCTCCGGAGTTAGTAATTCTGAGCTGTTATTGGGATGGTTGTTTAGTGAGAAGTTTAAGTTTATAAAATTCATTCAAGTCTTAGTTTTTAAAGTGTAGCTTTTGAATATTGCATATGTCAACGGACATGATTATGCAATTCTCACACACTTTTAGGAGTATAAGAGTCTCTATTCTCTAGACTTACTTTATTATTGGCTTACTTTAAAAATTATTAGTATAAGGATTATTGGATATTAATAGAGTACATGGATGTATGAAGCTCAATTTTTGGAAGGTGTTGTATCTTTCTAATTTATCATAAATAAGAAAGATACATGTAAGGCCTATTACTTCTTTTCCCTACAGGGGATGACTCTATTTTATTTTATTGAGCATATTCCATTTTGCTCTATGTCCTTGGCCCTCCAGCCTTTTTACTATTCAGCTATGTCTGGGTCATTGGTACAGTATAAAAATGTTAAAAAATTTATAGTAATTTATTAGCTCACCTGACTGAAAGTCAGGGTGAGCTTTTCTGATCACTTTTCGTCCGTCGTCCGTCGTCCGGCGTGAAGGTGGTGTTTGGGTCTTTTTCTTCCAAACCACTGGCCGCATGTTAATGAAATTTCATGTGAGTAGGGGTTATATAGCGGCATTTTGATTTTTGTGCAAATTAGGTTTCGGCTCATATTGAGCAGAGGGGTGGGGCAAAAATGCTCCAATTCTTAAAAAATCTTCTTCTCAAGAACCAGCAATAGCAGAGACTTGATATTTGGTATGCAGCTTCCTTTTGAGGTGTAGACTCAAGTTTGTTCAAGAGAAGTTTGTAGGTCTATACTTGGCGATGTTATGGGAGGAGCAAAAATTTTGGCCCCACCCCAAATTTCTATTTTTTAAACCGAGAGGCCAATTTGAACCAAATTTTATGTGAGGGCTTATTGGGTCATAAGTACCTAATTTATGCAGAAATTTTTTTTCCTGTAGCCCCGTGGGAACCACAGGAGCTAAAAATAGAAAAAAATTAAAACGCCTATATCTCAAAAACTGCACGGCAGTGAGAATTTTTATTTGGTGTGAAGCTTTCTTGGGACCAACAGAAAGGATTGGTAAAAAAAAATTGCTATCGGTTTTATCATAGGGTACTTTTTCGGGACTCTGAAAAAGTGCTGAGTCAGTATTTTTTAACACAGTAGGCAATGGGAAAAAAATAAAGAATTGTTTTCTTCCAAACCACTGCTCTAAAAGCTTTCATATTTTACATATAACATCTTTGGAACATTGATTCACATATTTGTAGAAATCAAATTCCTCGGTCCATATTTGGGTTCCCTATGGGAACCCAAATGTTCAAATTAGTGCAATATGAGGGATATATTTTAAAAATCTTCTTCTTCGGATCCACAAATCAGAATCTTTTGATATTTGCTATGCATCATCCTTAGGGGGGTGAGATTGATGTTTGTTCAAGCCAAGTCCCTGAGTTCATATTTGGACTCCCTTTGGGAACCCAAATTGTAACTTAGTGCAATACGAGGTATATTCTTTTAAAATCTTCTTCTTCGCATCCACCGGTCAGAATCTTTTGATATTTGGTATACAGTATGCTTAGGGAGGTGAGATTCAAGTTTGTTCAAGTCAAGTCCTTCGGCTCATATTTGGTCTCCCTGTGGGAGCCCAAATTATAACTTAGTTCAATATGAGGAATATTCTTTAAAAAAAATTTTTTTTTCAGATCCACCAGTCAAAATGTTTTGATATTTGATGTACAGCATTCTTAGGGGCTGAGAGTGAAGTTTGGTAAAGCCAAGTACCTGGGTTCATATTTGGGCTCACTGTGGGAGCCCAAATTATACCAAAATTTTTATTTTCCAAACCAAAAAGTCGATTTGAACCAAATTTGATATGAGGGCTTATTGGGTCATAAGTACCTAATTTATGCCGAAAATTGTTTACCCTGAGCAATATTCTTTAAAAAAAATTTTTTTTTCAGATCCACCAGTCAAAATCTTTTGATATTTGATGTACAGCATTCGTAGGGGGGGGGGGGGGGGGGGGGGGGGGGGGGGCTGAGAGTGAAGTTTGTTAAAGCCAAGTCCCTTGGTTCATATTTGGGCTCACTGTAGAAGCCCAAATTATACCAAAATTTTTATTTTCCAAACCAAGAGGTCGATTTGAACCAAATTTGATATGAGGGCTTATTGGGTCACAAATACCTAATTTATGCCATAAATTGTTTTCCTGTCCCCCACGGCAACTACAGGAGCTGAAAAAATTTATTTTTTTTGAATGCCCATATTTCCAGAACTACATGGCACTGAGAATTTTTATACAATGTGAAGCTTCCTTAGGGCCGGGAGAAAGGAATGGTGAAAAAAATGCCATTGGTTTTATCATAAGTACTTTTCCAGGACTAAAAGTGCCGAGTCATCATTTTTTAACACTGTAGGTAATGGGAATAACGTTGAATAATCTTCTTCTCCCAAACCACTGCTTCAGAAGCTTTTGTTTTTGGGTTCCCTATGGGAATATTCTTAAAAAATCTTTTTTTTCTGATACTCCTCTCAGAATCTTTTGATATTTGATTTTTAGTTTTCTTAGAAGCGGCAAATTGAAATTTGTTCAAGTTCTGGTTTATTGATAAAATTGGGCCCAGTAACCAATTCCTGCGTTGAAAGCCCTGTAAAGTGGGCAGTAATAGGCATAAACGATTGACCAAACCTGATATTATAATTATGCCTCTGTAATGATGTAGCCTTAGAAAGTGACCTTAAATTCCAATAAATAAATAGATAAATTATTGAGTACCCAATATGGGGATCTAACATATGAACACTCTGGGTTACTAAGTAGAGAAAACACTTTTATGTTGAAAAACTGATAATAACCACAAGGCAGAATCCCTTGCTATTTTGGTGATATGACTCGGCCAGTATCAGGTGAGCGCCCTCAGGCCCCGTGGGGCCTCTTGTATATTTTTTATACTTACCAATGACCCAGACGGGGATGGCCCTCCCAGGAGTTGGGAACTCTTGCCTCCCCGCTGAGTACATAGCGCTTACCAGGCACTGGTTATTAGAATGATAAATGGCGCCAATTTCGGAACGTCCTTGACACTGCGCATGCGCAGTAGGGGCGAAGTGTGGAGGGCCTTTCAGGACATGGTTTCTTTAGTTTTAGATGCAAATTTTGGGGATTGGGGGGCAAAATTTGTGTTTGGCCCTATATTTTAAGAGTTAGCACCAGCTATGTCTGGGTCATTGGTAAGTATAAAAAATATATAAATTACTATAAATTTTTTAACTTTCTTCCGCGGAATAATGTTTTTTAGGCTTGCTTTATGTCATTGCATGAACATTATTCAGAAACGCATGCCCAAATTCCTGTCCTTTAATTCGACAGTAGTGGCGTATCTCCGGAACCAGGGAGGCACTCTTTCGTTTCCGTTATTCAATTTAATGGAAAGAATCCGTCTGTTGGTTATAGTACACCAAGTTCAGTTTTGGTCCGTCATATTCCGGGTCGTCTGATTGTTTTATTGGACTCCCGTTCTCTTACGGGTCGCTTGTTGCTGTCAGAATGGACTCTCAACAAACAAGTATTCAATCAGATTTGCTATCTATGGGAGCGCCCAATGATGATTTATTTATGACACAGCTTGCTAATCAATTGCAGACGTATGTGTTGGCTTGTCCAGATCTCTGAGCTAATATTGTTAACGCTCTATTGATCTATAGGACGGAATGATAGGATACGCGTATCCTCCGGCGCTGTTGTTTTAGCAGGTATTGCTAAGATAGACAACCACAATACATTTCTGTTGATAGCATCTCTATCTTCACAGAGATCATGAGTAATTTACTCTCTTGTCTACTGTGGGTCTTAACGTGAAATCTTCCTCTATGTGAGGATCTTTTTCACTGGGTAAATCGTGTCATCTTTATCACAACCAGCAAGGTCGCAACCTTCATGTATTCCGTTGTGTGGTCCGTATTGCATTGTAAGCACTGTACTGGACGAGCTTTGGACGCGATTTCTTACTATAGGAGATCCTCTTCTTCGCTATTCTATGCGGCTAAAGTGGAGGCTCTTCCGTCGTGGTGTAGGGATCATTATGTTCATATTGTTGATCCCTCCATACTACTCATTGCTATTTTTTAGTATACTTGTTTCACAAGATCTACTGCAGCCTGTTATTATTTAGGTTATAGGTTTATGTTACCTCATACCTATGCACTCTACGATAGTTTACAATTGAGTCTTTTGTCTCTTTATCTAAGTCAGTTAGTAACTTTTTGATAAATAGACTTAGAATCTTTAGATTAAATTCCTATACGGATTTTAACTTCGGTTCTTATTTAGCTAAGTAATCATTTGAGCCTCTGGAAACAGTAGTTTTCAAATTCTGACCTTTTAGACAGTAATTCTGTTGGTTTCTCTTTTACTGTAGAGTCAGTGAGTTTCATGCACTATCGATGGATGATTTTCACTTTCATAGTTTCGGAGTCAATTCTTCCGTTACTATTTAGGTTGGATTGTTGCATAAGAGTTAGGCTCCTATTATCCGGAACCTATTATTTTAAGGTCCTTCTGTCTTCGTATGGGCATAGGCCTTTACTCTTTCCGGGTACAGTTTATGTATTTATAAACAGATATCTGTTTATTACTATGGGCGTAAGCTTCTTCTGTCTTTGATGTCTAGTAGAAGGACGTTACGCTCCATTTTATTGTTTATGGATTCTATTAACTATCGGTACTGCTTATGGTATATCATTGACTTAGCAGTTGTGCTTAAGATTTCGGCTCATGAAGTAAGAGTTCTTCTACTTCTTGGGCTTACATTAATAGTGTCGCTATTATAGATTTTTGAAGGCCGCTCATTGTGCTCAGCCATCCACATTCATGAATTTTATCTCAGAAATATCGAGTCCATTTCTGGAGGCCTCTATTGTTAGGTCTATTATCTACTGCTCAGAATGTCATTCACTTAACAGTTGCTACTATAGCTAGGTAGGCTGTCTGTTTCGGCAGTGTCTCCGTTCGGCTGCCCTCTTCGCTCTGGGCTATTTGACCCAGGGCAAGAAAAAGGAGGGGGGGGGGGGGAGGGTGTTCCCTTGGGTCACCTGTTTTACTATGAAAACAAGGGGATACCTCCTCCGGAGTTAGTAATTCTGAGCTGTTATTGGGATGGTTGTTTAGTGAGAAGTTTAGGTTTTTAAAATTCATTCAAGTCTTAGTTTTTAAAGTATAGCTTTTGAATATTGCATATGTCAACGGACATGATTATGCAATCCTCAGACACTTTTAGGAGTATAAGAGTCTCTATTCTCTAGACTTACTTTATTTATTGGCTTACTTTAAAAATTATTAGTATAAGGATTATATTGGATATTAATAGAGTACATGGATGTATGAAGCTCAATTTTGGAAGGTGTTGTATCTTTCTAATTTATCATAAATAAGAAAGATACATGTAAGGCCTATTACTTCTTTTTCCCTACAGGGGATGACTCTATTTTATTTTATTGAGCGTATTCCATTTTGCTCTATGTCCTTGGCCCTCCAGCCTTTTTACTATTCAGCTATGTCTGGGTCATTGGTACAGTATAAAAATGTTAAAAAATTTATAGTAATTTATATATTTTTTATACTTACCAATGACCCAGACGGGGATGGCCCTCCCAGGAGTTGGGAACTCTTGCCTCCCCGCTGAGTACATAGCGCTTACCAGGCACTGGTTATTAGAATGATTAATGGCGCCAATTTCGGAACGTCCTTGACACTGCGCATGCGCAGTAGGGGCGAAGTGTGGAGGGCCTTTCAGGACATGTTTTCTTTAGTTTTAGATGCAAATTTTGGGGATTGGGGGGCAAAATTTGTGTTTGGCCCTATATTTTAAGAGTTAGCACCAGCTATGTCTGGGTCATTGGTAAGTATAAAAAATATATAAATTACTATAAATTTTTTAACTTTTTGGAGAAAATGTGATTCTAAGGAGGATAGAAGGAGGAGAGGAAAAAGAAGTGTCAAAAAATAATCAGGGCTGTACTTAAAATTTTTTGATGAAATTATGTTAAGTTGCCTATTTTCGAGGCATGGGCCTCTTGTTGTCATTCTTGCTAAATGTTGCACTGCTTATTCAGTGTTTCCTCTCCCCTAGCCTTCTAAAGTCCCCCCTTGCAATTCTCCCATGCTTTTGGCATATTTTTGAGAAAGTTCATTTCTAAAATTTTCCTGGGAGAGTTGCTTGGTTACAGAATGTTTTCTGTTATTTTCCCCATAGTTACGTTTTCACCCATGGGTGTATAAACGTTGTGTTCTGCATCTTCCATCTGATGTTCTGCAGATTCTCCCCTGGGAGTCTCTGTTTTGCATCAGATAGAGTGTAATTTTGATGACTGATTCCGGGCCAGTTTTTTCAGTGCCTGGAGTCATGTTTTCTGGTGTTTTACACTGTTTGTTTACATTGGCAACAGCCTTTTTTGAGGGGGGCTGTTTGCCTTTGCTGTAGTTTAACTCACTATAGATACATTTATATTATCCGTAAGTGTCTCATTAATTATTTAATATAAATTTAAAATTTTTGACCACACTTTGCCATCGGATCCATCGGGGCTCAATGTTACTTTTCAGCAACTTGGGCTTCGCTGAAAAAGTATTTTTTCAAAATTATTTTGATTTGCAATTGTTTTTTCATTTATTAATGGATCATGTTATTATGTATCTTTGTGTCAGGGGTTTGTGCGAGTAACTAGGACTTGTTGTTGACTTTTCACAATGAAAGGAGTTTGTTCAAATTGTAATAGGAAGAAATCTTCCTCTGACTTTCATGATCATTGTATTAATTGTAGTCAGTGTTCTCGCACTAATCCCTGTCCTATTTGTCAATAATCAATATTGGGATGATAAACATTGGAAACGTGTGTCTCGGTATGTTGTTTCTGGAGATAGGGCTATGCCGGCTCTTTCTCCGCAAGGTCACTCTACTCTCTCAGTTTCTATTTCAGAGGAACAAGAACAGGGTGATGTTTCCATGTTATCTTCTACAAGTGTGCATCCGTCGTCACAAATGAATTCAGAGCTAGCGGCAAAAGTGCTCATGGAGATTAGACAAATGTCGTCCGCTAGCTCGCCCGGTGTAGCATCCATTCACCGAATGGTTCAGCAGCCGGGTTCGTCCGATGCGGTCCAGGAGGAAATTTTGGGTGATGCGAGCACTATAAACATACTAGGTGCACACCCAGTGACGGCGGATAGTAAGCGAGAACGGAGGAAGCCTTTGAGTCCGGTTCCTAGCTCGTCCAGGTCCAGCCGGGCCGTGAGCGAGAGAGGCCCCTCTCTCGTACAACAACATCTGGGACCAGATGTTGTGGTACAAAATGTGTCGCAAGCGGAGCATACGTCCGGCGCTCGGGACGCTCCGTTGTATAGGCAGTCCGCGGAGACTGCTAAGGCTTCCTCTTCTCGTCAGCGCACACGACCGCACCTTGGCTGCGTGACTGCCGATATATTGCCAGCTTCGCCGATCAAGGATTCGTCGGCGACCAGGTCACACCATCTGGCAGCCATGGATTCGAGACCGATGGACTCCGGACGTTCGCATAGAAAAAGTATGCAGGAGCCATCTGATGCGGAGCTGCCCTCGGCGAAGCAGCGAAAGACTGCACCTCCGCAGGTCTCGACGCCGGACATTCTTGTGCAGATAGCACAGCTTATCGCAGCATCCCAGCAGCCGACAGAGACGGTGTCGGATCGAGAATTAACCGACGGCGCTGGGTCGGTACGCTCCGCCGAAGCATCGGGGGCAGATGACCGGGAACATCATGAGGTCCGACCGGATGGTGAAAGGGATACGGATGATTTGGAGCTATCCCTTTCGGAACAACATAAAGCTGCCCTGGACTTCATCCGGCACTTTCTCCCTCAAGTTGTTCCGTCGAGCCAGACTGCTGCGGTTCCGGACAAGAGGATTATAGCGTCATTGGATTCTGAATTTTTTGAGCGGTTCAGGGACATCGCTCCCGAGTTTCCGTCGCAGTCCAATAATGTTGCAAGAACATTTGAATTATTGAACGACGCTATATTTAAACTTGCTTCCAAGACGGGGAAATCAGGTTTCTTGTCCGCTAATACTCTCAACCTGCCTTTCATTAATGCAAGGAATAAATTCGATACGTCAGGACAGGGTATCCCGAGAGTTCCTCTGCGTATGGACGACGAGGCGGAAGACTTAGAGCTATCATTACCGTCGTCGGCTTCTATTCCAACCGCGGTGTTGGAAACAGCTATTGCGTCTAACAGAGCCAATTTAGATGCCTTATCTTACGCAGATCACCTTACTAAGGCGTTATCACTGCGCCTTCAAGGGAAAGAGTTTCAGGATATACAATCCTCTTTAAGACTTCTTTCAAGGGCAGTAGCTTATTCCACGTGTAACTCCGCCCTTTCAGTGGCAAATCTGGAGTTGGTTAGACGTGACGCAGCCCTAGCTACATCCACACTCGTGGATACTAAGGTGAAGAACTCTCTTAGAGTCGCTTCGGTCTCCGGAGAACTTCTCTTTGACGGCAAGCTTTTTGCTATTTATGATAAAATTACAAAGAAAGCTTCGGATTCTCTGTTGTTCAAATCTGCTTCTAAGAAGTCGGATACAGCAGACAAGAATAAGACAGGCACTTCTGGGTTTAATGCGCCCAAGAGAGATTCCTATAGAGGTTCCGGTGCGTCCTCTTGGTCTTATTCGAGAGACCGTCACTGTAGCGACTCTCGTTCGGGACGTCCTTCGGGCCGGGACAAGCGGTCGGACGCCCCGAGGTCGACGGGGCGAGGTGCGGGTCGTGGAGGACGTGGTTTCTCCTACCGCAGGCCTCGCAGGTCCAGGAGGTGATGGCTTAAACCTCTATCGCGTACCGGTTGGCGGAAGGTTGTCGAGCTTTTCACAAGAATGGGCGTCGATTACGGACGACACTTGGGTGAGAGGAGTGACTTCGGAAGGTCTAAAGATATCCTTCAAACGAAAGCCTCCATTAACTCAAAGACCAAAGTGGACTCATCTTTCGTCAAATCCGCAGAAAAGAGACGCTCTGTTATCAGAGGTGCAGTCTCTTTTAATGAAGAACGCGGTAGAGGTCGTAGAAAACCAGGAATCTCCGGGATTCTACAGCCATCTGTTTCTGGTTCCGAAACCAGATGGCTCGTTCCGTCCAGTCATAGATTTGAGCTGGATAAACAAGCTGATCGTCGCTCCGAAATTTTATATGGAGACGATTCGGTCGGTCAGAGCGAGTATTCGGGTGAACGATTATGCAACAAGCATAGATCTCAAAGATGCGTACTTTCACGTCATGGTACATCCGACATTCCGAAAGTATCTACGCTTCGCAGTCCTAGGAGTGGTGTATCAATTCCGGGCGATGTGCTTCGGATTGAATCTTGCACCCTGGGTTTTCACTCGGGTGATGAACTCGGTAATGATCTATTTCCGAGCTCATTCGTCTGCGGTAACGTCGGCCTACCTGGACGACATTCTTCAGAGGTACGGCAACGAGTTAACGCTTCAGAACGATGTTCAGAATCTTCTTCTATTGCTCCGACGTCTCGGTTTTATAGTAAACGAGGAGAAGTCGGATCTGGTGCCGTCCAAGTCATTCACTCATCTGGGAATGAGCTTCGAGATGCACAACAATCTCGTTCGTCTGCCGTTAACCAGAGCGAAATTAGTCAGTTGTTACGCTCGCTATTGTCTGCACCAGGGGTCAGCCTGGCAGCTGATTTTAGGGAGAAGTGACTTCTCCCTTCAGAGACTTTAGGGAGAAGTCAGGACCCAGGAGGGAGAAGTCAGTGGACATGAAGGAGAAATCAGAAAAAAAAAACATAAAACGTATATGACATCGTGCCAAAATAAATGAACATAGACGACACAATTGTGGAGAAAAAAATAAATAAAAGTTTATACAAACACACACAAAACTAAGTCAAGATGGTTACATAACAAAATGTAGGTTAAAATCCCCCACCCCACCCTACAAAAAACTGTGTCGTTCATGGTTTCTGAATACCCCCTAACTCTTTGCCTAACAGTGATGACTAAGGTTACCGTGCAGTTGATTTTGTATTTGCCTCAACGATGTGGATTTGAAATTTAGTATGACCCATGGTGAGAGTGTTCTTCTCTGTAACAGAAGGTATATTCTTTTTAAAAAAATATTTAAAGTGTTTAAAATAAATTTCAAGTTCATATAAGAAGCTGGGTCATTCATGGTTTCTGAATACCCTAACTGAGTTGAAAAGCGTAGTTAAAAATGTTTTCGATATCCTTCGTAAATTAAGCGTTATTAACAATTTGAGTTAATTAATTTCTTTGGTAAATGACAAAACATTTCAGTTGTCTTCCTTCCCGGCTGCGCTGGGTAAACTAATAATACACTGTTCAGAAAACTGACAATTTCTGCCAACCATCTTTCACTGACATGTGCGATTGGTGCTTTGAAGGTCTGCCATTCTTATCCATCCAAATATCTGTGATTTCTATTGTAGCCTTATTACATTTAACCCCCTTCCAACAAACTTCACAAGTTTTCAAAGAAAAACATTCAATGCAAATTGCGGGGCGAATTTCAATGCAGCCAATTTTTCGGTGGAACAGAGCGTAACCGCAAGCAATTTCAAAATGGACGAACTGTCTCCAATACATTTTTTTTTGTTTTGAAACGATGGTTAACTTTAATAAATTCTAATTAACTCGATGCGTGTCTTGTGTGATTCGTTGTTGTCTGGTACTTTGTTTTTAAATAGCCATTTTGTGCTGGTTGCTATCAGTTGGGGCGAATTGTTCGAACGACTACGCCATTGCAATTCTTTTCACAAATATAAAATTGGGCTAGTTTAGACTATTTTCATAGCCGTGTGACGGACTTTAACAGCAACCGTGTTTACTGTTTTTTGCGGAAGCGTGTGTTTTTAAAAAATAAAACATAAGAAAATACAGTAAACTGCCATGTCTCCCAAGGAAGTTTGGGAGGGCGACTTGAATTTCGCCCCCAATGTAAGCCAAGGCGACTTGAGGAATGACAAGGCGACTTCTTCGCCCAAGTCGCCCACTCGGCTGACCCCTGGTCTGCACGCAGACAAAGTCACAGCGAGAGAATTTATGAGACTGATAGGTCTGTGCGGAGCCGCTGCGGATCTCATTCCGATGGGGCGGTTACGCACACGTCCTCTTCAAATTTTCTTGACTCAGAATTGGAGTGTGAAAATTCATTCGCTCGATGTAGACGTTCTCTTGTCAGATCAAGTGAAACAAGAGATTCAGACTTGGGCAAACATTCAGTGGTTAACTCAGGGAGTTCCGCTGCAGTTGCCGGATCCGAGTTTTACCATTATGACGGATGCCAGTCAAACAGGTTGGGGTGCATCATTAATCCCAACGGATTCGAGATGCCAGGGTCTTTGGGATCCGCAATTCCTGTGCAAGCACATAAACATCAAGGAAATGATGTCAAGTTGGCTTGCATTACGTCACTGGATGGACATTATTCACAATGCTCATGTCCAAATCCTATCCGACAATACGACAGTAGTGGCGTATATACGGAATCAGGGAGGCACTCATTCAGTTCCGTTGTTCAATCTAACGGAAAGAATCCTTCTGTTTGCGCTAGAACATCACGTTCTTCTTTCGGTCCGTCACATTCCGGGTCGTCTGAATGTGCTAGCAGACTCCCTTTCACGAAAGGGTCGCTTGTTGCCGTCGGAATGGACTCTCAACAAACATGTATGCAATCAGATTTGCTACCAATGGGAATGACCAATGATAGACTTATTTGCGACACATCTCAACAATCAGTTGCAGACGTATGTGTCTCCATGTCCGGATCCAAAAGCATTTGCAGTAGACGCTCTGTCGATCCCTTGGGACGGAATGATAGGATATGCGTATTCTCCAGCGCCGTTAATTCAACAGGTATTGATAAAGATAAAACAATCTCAATGCAAGATTCTGTTGGTAGCATCTCTGTTGCCACAGAGACTGTGGATAAATCTACTCAGGTGTCTGTTGTGGGACCTACCGCGAAAGCTTCCTCCACGGGAGGATCTTCTTTCGCAGGGGAAATCGCGTCAACTCCATCACAACCCGCAAGGTCTCAACCTTCACGTTTTTCTGTTGTGCGGTCCTTCTTGCATGGCAAGCACTTTACAGGACGAGCAGTGGATGCGATTTCTAACTGTAGGAGGACCTCCTCTTCACTAAACTATGCGGCTAAGTGGAAGGTTTTTCATCGTTGGTGTAGGGATCATTCTGTAGATATATTCGATCCCTCTATACCAGACATTGCAAACTTTCTAGTATACTTGTTTGACGAAATCAAACTGCAGCCTGTTACTATAAAGGGTTATAGGTCTATGTTATCTGATACCTATGCACATCATGATAGTTTACAAATTGGATCTAATGTCTCTTTATCTAAGTTGGTTAGAAACTTTTCGATAAATAGACCCAGAACTCTTAGATTAATTCCTAAATGGAATTTAGCTTGGGTTCTTCTTAAATTGAAGGAAAAGCCATTTGAACCTCTTGGGACAGTAGATTTCAAATTCTTATCTTATAAGACAGCTTTTCTCTTAGCTTTCTCTTCTGCTAGAAGAGTCAGTGAGCTTCATGCACTGTCGGTGGATGATTCTCACTATCGTAGTGTCGGGAACACTATCACCTTCACTACTAATGTGGGTATTTTTATACTGTACCAATGACCCAGACTTAGCTGGTGCTAACTCTAACAAACCCAGGGCCAAACACAAATTTTGCCCCCAATCCCCAAAATTTGCATCCAAAACAAAAAGAAATCATGTCCTAAAGGACCTCCATACTACGCCTCTACTGCGCATGCGCAGTGACGCAGACGTCCCGAAATTGGCGCCAATTATCATTCTCTGTTTGGCCCTTCTTCAGTCAACATCTCACTGATCTTTGTGCTTGTAAATCTCAGTTTAAAGGATGCCAGACACGTAATTTTTGGAGAAAATGTGATTCTAAGGAGGATAGAAGGAGGAGAGGAAAAAGAAGTGACAAAAAATAATCAGGGCTGTACTTAAAATTTTTTGATGAAATTATGTTAAGTTGCCTATTTTCGAGACAAGGGCCTCTTGTTGTCATTCTTGCTAATTGTTGCACTGCTTATTCAGTGTTTCCTCTCCCCTAGCCTTCTAAAGTCCCCCCTTGCAATTCTCCCATGCTCTTGGCATATTTTTGAGAAATTTCATTTCTAAAATTTCCTGGGAGAGTTGCTTGGTTACAGAATGTTTTCTGTTATTTTCCCCATAGTTACGTTTTCACCCATGGGTGTATAACGTTTGTGTTCTGCATCTTCCATCTGATGTTCTACAGATTCTCCCCTAGGAGTCTCTGTTTTGCATCAGATAGAGTGTAATTGATGACTGATTCCGGGCCAGTTTTTTCAGTGCCTGGAGTCATGTTTTCTGGTGTTTTTACACTGTTTGTTTTCATTGGCAACAGCCTTTTTTGAGGGGGGCTGTTTGCCTTTGCTGTAGTTTATCTCACTATAAGATACATTTATATTTTCCGAAAGTGTCTCATTAATTATTTAATATAAATTTAAAATTTTTGACCACACTTTGCCATCGGATCCATCGGGGCTCAACGTTACTTTTCAGCAACTTGGGCTTCGCTGAAAAAATATTTTTTCAAAATTATTTTGTTTTGCAATTGTTTTTTCATTTATTAATGGATCATGTTATTATGTATCTTTGTGTCAGGGGTTTTTGCGAGTAACTAGGACTTATTGTTGTTCTTTCACAATGAAGGGACATTGTTCAAATTGTAATAGGAAGAAATCTTCCTCTGACTTTCATGATCATTGTATTAATTGTAGTCAGTGTTCTCGCATTAATCCCTGTCCTATATGTGAACATTGGGATGAGAAACATTGGAAACGTGTGTCACGATATGTTGTTTCTGGAGAAAGAGCGATTCCGGCTCTTTCTCCGCAAGGTCACTCTACTCTCTCAGTTTCTATTTCAGAGGAACCAGAACAGGGTGATGTTTCCATGTTATCTTCTTCAAGTGTGCGTCCGTCGTCACAAATGAATTCAGAGCTAGCGGCAAAAGTGCTCATGGAGATTAGACAAATGTCGTCCGCTAGCTCGCCCGGTGTAGCGTCCATTCACCGAATGGTTCGGCAGCCGGGTTCGTCCGATGCGGTCCAAGAGGAAATTTTGGGTGATGCGAGCACTATAAACATAATAGATGCACACCCAGTGACGGCGGATAGTAAGCGAGAACGGAGGAAGCCTTTGAGTCCGGTTCCTAGCTCGTCCAGGTCCAGCCGGGCCGCGAGCGAGAGAGGCCCCTCTCTCGTACAACAACATCTGGGACCAGATGTTGTGGTACAAAATGTGTCTTTAGCGGAGCATACGTCCGTCGCTCGGGACGCTCCGTTCTATAAGCAGTCCGCAGAGACTGTTAAGGCTTCCTCTTCTCGTCAGCGCACACGACCGCACCTTGGCTGCGTGACCGCCGATATATTACCAGCTTCGCCGATGAAGGATTCTTCGGCGACCAGGTCACACCATCCGGCAGCCAGGGATTCGAGACCGATGGACTCTGGACGTTCGCATAGGAAAAGTATGCGGGAGCCATCTGATGCGGAGCTGCCCTCGGCGAAGCAGCGAAAGACTGCGTCTCCGCAGGTCTCGACGCCGGACATTCTTGTGCAGATAGCACAGCTTATCGCAGCATCCCAGCAGCCGACAGAAACGGTGTCGGATCGAGAATTATCCGACGGCGCTGGGTCGGTACGCTCCGCCGAAGCATCGGGGGTGGACGACCGGGAACATCATGAGGTCCGACCGGATGGTGAAAGGGATACGGATGACTTGGAGCTATCCCTTTCGGAACAACATAAAGCTGTCGTGGACTTCATCCGGCACTTTCTCCCTCAAGTTGTTCCGTCGGGCCAGACTGCTGCGCCTCCGGACAAGAGAATTATAGCGTCATTGGACTCTGAATTTTTTGAGCGGTTCAGGGACATCGCTCCCGAGTTTCTGTCGCAGTCCAATAATGTTGCAGGAACATTTGAATTATTGAACGACGCTATATTTAAACTTGCTTCCAGGACGGGGAAAGCAGGTTTCTTGTCCGCTAATACTCTCAACCTGCCTTTCATTAATGCAAGGAATAAATTCGATACGGCAGGACAGGGTATACCGAGAGTTCCTCTGCGTATGGACGACGAGGCGGAAGACTTAGAGCTATCATTACCGTCGTCAGCTTCTATTCCAACCGCGGTGTTAGAAACAGCTATTGCGTCTAACAGAGCCAATTTAGATGCCTTATCTTACGCAGATCACCTTACTAAGGCGTTATCACTGCGCCTTCAGGGGTAAGAGTTTCAGGATATACAATCCTCTTTAAGACTTCTTTCAAGGGCAGTAGCTTATTCCACGTGTAACTCCGCCCTTTCAGTGGCAAATGTGGAGTTGGTTAGACGTGACGCAGCCCTAGCTACATCCACACTAGTGGATTCTAAGGTGAAGAACTCTCTTAGAGTCGCTTCGGTCTCAGGAGAACTTCTCTTTGACGGCAAGCTTTCCGCTATTTATGATAAAATTAAAAAGAAAGCTAATGATTCTCTGTTGTTCAGATCTGCTCCTAAGAAGTCGGATACAGCAGACACGAATAAGACAGGCACTTCTGGGTCTAATGCGCCCAAGAGAGGTTCCTATAGAGGTTCCGGTGCATCCTCTTGGTCTTATTCGAGAGACCGTCAGGATAGCGACTCTCGTTCGGGACGTCCTTCAGGCCGGGACAATCGGTCGGACACCCCGAGGTCGACGAGGCGAGGTGCGGGTCGTGGAAGACGTGGTTTCTCCTACCGCAGGCCTCGCAGGTCCAGGAGGTGATGGCTTAAACCTCTATCGCGTTCCGGTTGGCGGAAGGTTGTCGAGCTTTTCACAAGAGTGGGCGTCGATTACGGACGACCCTTGGGTGAGAGGAGTGACTTCGGAAGGTCTAAAGATATCCTTCAAACGAAAGCCTCCATTAACTCGAAGTCCAAAGTGGACTCATCTTCCGTCAAATCCGCAGAAAAGAGACGCTCTGTTATCAGAGGTGCAGTCTCTTTTAATGAAGAACGCGGTAGAGGTCGTAGAAAACCAGGAATCTCCGGGATTCTACAGCCATCTGTTTTTGGTTCCGAAACCAGACGGCTCGTTCCGTCCAATCATAGATTTGAGCTGGATAAACAAGCTGATCGTCGCTCCGAAGTTTTATATGGAGACGATTCGATCGGTCAGAGCGAGTATTCGGGTGAACGATTATGCAACGAGCATAGATCTCAAAGATGCGTACTTTCACGTCATGGTACATCTGACATTCCGAAAGTATCTTCGCTTCGCAGTCCTAGGAGTGGTGTATCAATTCCGGGCGATGTGCTTCGGATTGAATCTAGCACCCTGGGCTGTCACTCGGGTAATGAACTCGGTAATGATCTACTTCCGAGCTCATTCATCTGCGGTAACGTCGGCCTACCTGGACGACATTCTTCAGAGGTACGGCAACGAGTTAACGCTTCAGAACGATGTTCAGAATCTTCTTCTATTGCTCCGACGTTTCGGTTTTATAGTAAACGAGGAGAAGTCGGATCTGGTGCCGTCCAAGTCATTCACTCATCTGGGAATGAGCTTCGAGACGCACAACAATCTCGTTCATCTGCCGTTAACCAGAGCGAAATTAGTCAGTTGTTACGCTCGCTATTGTCTGCACGCAGACAAAGTCACGGCGAGAGAATTTATGAGACTGATAGGTCTGTGCGGAGCCGCCGCGGATCTCATTCCGATGGGGCGGTTACGCACACGTCCTCTTCAAATTTTCCTGACTCAGAATTGGAGTGTGAAAATTCATTCGCTCGATGTAGACGTTCTCTTGTCAGATCAAGTGAAACAGGAGATTCAGACTTGGGCAAACATTCAGTGGTTAACTCAAGGAGTTCTGCTGCAGTTGCCGGATCCGAGTTTTACCGTTATGACGGATGCCAGTCAAACAGGTTGGGGTGCATCATTAATCCCAACGGATTCGAGATGCCAGGGTCTTTGGAATCCGCAATTCCTGTGCAAGCACATAAACATCAAGGAAATGATGTCAATTTGGCTTGTGTTACGTCACTGGATGGACATTATTCACGATGCTCATGTCCAAATCCTATCCGACAATATGACAGTAGTGGCGTATATACGGAATCAGGGAGGCACTCATTCAGTTCCGTTGTTCAATCTAACAGAAAGAATCCTTCTGTTTGCGTTAGAACATCACGTTCTTCTTTCGGTCCGTCACATACCGGGTCGTCTGAATGTGCTAGCAGACTCCCTTTCACGAAAGGGTCGCTTGTTGCCGTCGGAGTGGACTCTCAACAAACAAGTATTCAATCAGATTTGCTACCAATGGGAACGGCCAATGATAGACTTATTTGCGACACATCTCAACAATCAGTTGCAGACGTATGTGTCTCCGTGTCCGGATCCAAGAGCATTTGCAGTAGACGCTCTGTCGATCCCTTGGGACGGAATGATAGGATATGCGTATCCTCCTGCGCCGTTAATTCAACAAGTATTGCTAAAGATAAAACAATCTCAATGCAAGATTCTGTTGGTAGCATCTCTGTCGCCACAGAGACCGTGGATAAATCTACTCAGGTGTCTGTTGTGGGACCTACCGTGGAAGCTTCCTCCACGGGAGGATCTTCTTTCGCAGAGGAAATCGCGCCAACTCCATCACAACCCGCAAGGTCTCAACCTTCACGTTTTTCCGTTGTGCGGTCCTTCTTGCATGGCAAGCACTTTACAGGATGAGCAGTGGACGCGATTTCTAACTGTAGGAGGACCTCCTCTTCGCTAAATTATGCGGCTAAGTGGAAGATTTTTCGTCGTTGGTGTAGGGATCATTCTGTAGATATATTCGATCTCTCTATACCAGACATTGCAAACTTTCTAGTATACTTGTTTGACGAAATCAAACTGCAGCCTGTTACTATAAAGGGTTATAGATCTATGTTATCTGATACCTATGCACATCATGATAGTTTACAAATTGGATCTAATGTCTCTTTATCGAAGTTGGTTAGAAACTTTTCGATAAATAGAACCAGAACTCTTAGATTAATTCCTAAGTGGAATTTAGCTTGGGTTCTCCTTAAATTGAAGGAAAAGCCATTTGAACCTCTTGGGACAGTAGATTTCAAATTCTTATCTTATAAGACAGCTTTTCTCTTAGCTTTCTCTTCTGCTAGAAGAGTCAGTGAGCTTCATGCACTATCGGTGGATGATTCTCATTATCTTAGTGTTGGGAACACTATCACCTTCACTACGAATGTGGGTTTTTTAGCTAAGAATCAGGCTCCTAATAAATATCCGGAACCTATTGTTATTAAGGCTCTTCCGTCTTCAGACGGGCGTAGGCCTTTACTCTGTCCTGTTAGAGCACTACGTATCTATAAACAGAGATCTCAGTTTATCAGAAAGGGACGGAAACGTTTCTTTCTGTCTTTGATGCCTAATAGAAAGGACATTTCAGTCCATTCTATTGCTAGATGGATTCAGTTAACTATCCGTACTGCTTATGAAGATTTATCTTCTTCTCAGCAGTCTGTGCTTAAGATTTCTGCTCATGAAGTAAGAGCTCTTTCTACTTCCTGGGCTTATGCTAATAGAGTTGCTATTACAGATTTAATGAAGGCTGCTTATTGGTCTCAGCCATCCACATTTACGAATTTTTATCTCAGAAATATTGAGTCCATTTCTGGAGACCTGCATTGTTTAGGTCTGTTATCTGTTGCTCAGAATGTCGTCCACTAAACAGTTGCAACTATAGTTATGCAGGCTTTCTGTTCCGGCAGTGACTCCGTCCGGCTGCCCTCTTCGCTCTGGGCTATTTGACCCAGTGCAAGGGGAAGGGGGGGGGGGGGGGGGGTGTTCCCTTAGGTCACCTGCTTTATAGTGAAAAGCAAGGGAATGCCTCCTCCAAGTCAGTATTTCTGAGTCGCTTCCGGGATGGTTTTAAAGTGTAATATTAATGTTTAAATTCATTCATGTCTTATTTTTAAAGTGTAGCTCGGTGTGAAGCTTTTGTATATGTCAAGTGTCAAACGGGCTTTAATATACAATACTCGGACACTTTTAAATGACTATAAAGAGTCTCAATTCTCTGGACTACTTTATTTATTGGCTTGCTTTAAAAATAATTAGTATAAGGGTTATACTGGATGTTAATAGAGAACATGAATGTTATTGTGCTCAATTATTAAGGGTAGTGTATCTTTCTAATTTAATATTAAATAAGAAATATACATGTAAAGCCTAATACCCCTTTTCTCCTTAAGGGGTTACCTGTTTACTATATAGTTGAGCGTATTGGATTTTCCTCTATGTCCTAGGCCCTCCAGCCTGTTTACTATTCAGCTAAGTCTGGGTCATTGGTACAGTATAAAAATGTTAAAAAATTTATAGTAATTTATATATTTTTTATACTTACCAATGACCCAGACGGGGATGGCCCTCCCTGGAGTTGGGAACTCTTGCCTCCCCGCTGAGTACATAGCGCTGACCAGGCACTGCCAGTAAGAATGATAATTGGCGCCAATTTCGGGACGTCTGCGTCACTGCGCATGCGCAGTAGAGGCGTAGTATGGAGGTCCTTTAGGACATGATTTCTTTTTGTTTTGGATGCAAATTTTGGGGATTGGGGGCAAAATTTGTGTTTGGCCCTGGTTTTGTTAGAGTTAGCACCAGCTAAGTCTGGGTCATTGGTAAGTATAAAAAATATATAAATTACTATAAATTTTTTAACTTTTTAGCTAAGAATCAGGCTCCTAATAAATATCCGGAACCTATTGTTATTAAGGCTCTTCCGTCTTCAGACGGGCGTAGGCCTTTACTCTGTCCTGTTAGAGCGTTACGTATCTATAAACAGAGATCTCAGTTTATCAGAAAGGGACGGAAACGTTTCTTTCTGTCTTTGATGCCTAATAGAAAGGACATTTCGGTCCATTCTATTGCTAGATGGATTCAATTAACTATCTGTACTGCTTATGAGAGTTTATCTTCTTCTCAGCAGTCTGTGCTTAAGATTTCCGCTCATGAAGTAAGAGCTCTTTCTACTTCCTGGGCTTATGCTAATAGTGTTGCTATTACAGATTTAATGAAGGCTGCTTATTGGTCTCAGCCATCCACATTTACGAATTTTTATCTCAGAAATATTGAGTCCATTTCTGGAGACCTGCATTGTTTAGGTCCGTTATCTGTTGCTCAGAATGTCGTCCACTGAACAGTTGCAACTATAGTTATGCAGGCTTTCTGTTCCGGCAGTGACTCCGTCCGGCTGCCCTCTTCGCTCTGGGCTATTTGACCCAGGGCTAGGGGAAGGGGGGGGGGGGGCGGGTGTTCCCTTAGGTCACCTGCTTTATAGTGAAAAGCAAGGGAATGCCTCCTCCAAGTCAGTATATCTGAGTCGCTTCCGGGATGGTTTTAAAGTGTAATATTAATGTTAAAATTCATTCATGTCTTATTTTTAAAGTGTAGCTCGGTGTGAAGCATTTGTATATGTCAAGTGTCAAACGGGCTTTAATATACAATACTCGGACACTTTTAAATGACTATAAAGAGTCTCCATTCTCTGGACTACTTTATTTATTGGCTTACTTTAAAAATAATTAGTATAAGGGATATACTGGATGTTAATAGAGAACATGAATGTTATTGTGCTCAATTATTAAGGGTAGTGTATCTTTCTAATTTTTTATTAAATAAGAAAGATACATGTGAAGCCTAATACTCCTTTTCTCCTTAAGGGGTTACCTCTTTACTATATACTTGAGCTTATTGGATTTTCCTCTATGTCCTAGGCCCTCCAGCCTGTTTACTATTCAGCTAAGTCTGGGTCATTGGTACAGTATAAAAATGTTAAAAAATTTATAGTAATTTATATATTTTTTATACTTACCAATGACCCAGACGGGGATGGCCCTCCCTGGAGTTGGGAACTCTTGCCTCCCCGCTGAGTACATAGCGCTGACCAGGCACTGCCAGTAAGAATGATAATTGGTGCCAATTTTGGGACGTTCGTCACACTGCGCATGCGCAGTGGGGGCATAGTATGGAGGTCCTTTAAGACATGATTTCTTTTTGTTTTGGATGCAAATTTTGGGGATTGGGGGGCAAAATTTGTGTTTGGCCCTGGTTTTGTTAGAGTTAGCACCAGCTAAGTCTGGGTCATTGGTAAGTATAAAAAATATATAAATTACTATAAATTTTTTAACTTTCAATGAAGCATGGACTAAAAATGAATTGTATGCAGATTGGTTAGTGCAAGTGCCGGGTGAACGAAACCGTGCACGTTGTTTGTTGTGTGTAAAAAATTTCAACATCGGTATTATGGGCGCGAAAGCCATTCTTAGCCACAAGAAAGGTGTCTGTGGCTATGAATTTTTTCATTTGTGGGCTATGGAAAGGTTATGGAAAAGCTATAGAAAAATCTTTTTCCAATCCTGTGTGAACCCTGTAATAATGAATATAAATACAATTCTTAATCCTGCATTTTTTGATTGTTAACCCTTTACCCAATGCAGACGATATCAAAATTTATTATTTTAAATATCATTTTTTCAAATTCTTCAAAAAATTTCGACAAAACCATATCATGTGAACCCTCGTTGGAACGAGATTGTTCCAACGAGGGGTCACATAATATTGTTTGTTGAAATTTTTTGAAAAATTAATATTTTTTCAACTGCTGAATTTGCATATCACGCGGGCTGATGCGGGCGATTCGTTGGGTAAAGGGTTAAACCTGACAGTCTTTCGAGACTAACTGGAATCCAAGTTTGAGCATTGCATCCATGTATGAAAAGAAGGTATGCTGTTTCCATCTTAACAGAATTTTGGCCAAAATGGCAACAACCAATGCGGGATCTCGCCAAGATCATTTATCATTTATTTTGGTAGCAGTTCTGTTATAACATAAACTTCACGGTTAGCGTTGTACAACAAAGAAACATTATAGCATTTTATTCCTATAGGTTACCACCATGTTACGCCATGTAACTTATAATATCACCCTGGAAGTGACATACAGCATGCTGATGATACATATGCTTTCAACCAATGATAACCCTGTTTGTGCCTGGTTAGTAAGTTGGTGGGCTTGACGATAAGCCACCACCACTCATTACCTCTCTCCCAATACTCAAACATTTAACCCTTAAGAGGCTGGACAATTGTCCTGAAGTCACACCTGACCACAGCCTACACATGCCCAGTGGCTTAATAGTGATTTAGTCAAGTCTTGGCTGCCTGTGACTTGATAAGAAACCACTGCCTATGTAATTTGTCTATTGTCAACAGGACATACTCATGCTGGCATTTTAAGGGCTCCTGTTCTGAGGTTGTAAAAGTTGGAAATAGGCATTTAACCCTTTTTCTAACATCAAAAGCAGATGACACTTGCAAACAAAATTCTTGAATGACTATATTTTTATACTGTACCAATGACCCACATAGCTGGTGCTAACTCTTAAAATATAGGGCCAAACACAAATTTTGCCCCCCAATCCCCAAAATTTGCATCTAAAACCAAAGAAAACATGTCCTGAATGGCCCTCCACACTTCACCTCTACTGCGCATGCGCAGTGTCAAGGATGTTCCGAAATTGGCGCCATTAATCATTCTTAGTTTGGCCCTTCATCAGTTAACATCTGACTGATCTTTGTGCTTGTAAATCTCAGTTTAAATGATGCCAGACACATAAATATTAGAGAAATGGTGATTCTAAGGAGGATATAGAAGGAGGAGAGGAAAAATGTGTGACAGAAAATTATCAGGGCTGTAACTTAAAATTTTTTAATGAAATTATGTTAAGTTACCTATATTTTTATACTGTACCAATGACCCAGACTTAGCTGGTGCTAACTCCACAAAAACCAGGGCCAAACACAAATTTTGCCCCCCAATCCCCAAAATTTGCATCCAAAACAAAAAGAAATCATGTCCTAAAGGACCTCCATAGTACGACTCTACTGCGCATGCGCAGTGACGCAGTCGTCCCGAAATTGGCGCCAAATATCATTCTCTGTTTGGCCCTTCATCAGTCAACATCTCACTGATCTTTGTGCTTGTAAATCTCAGTTTAAAGGATGCCAGACACATAATTCTTGGAGAAAATGTGATTCTAAGGAGGATAGAAGGAGGAGAGGAAAAAAGAAGTGGCAAAAAATAATCAGGGCTGTACTTAAAATTTTTTGTTGAAATTATGTTAAGTTGCCTATTTTCGAGGCAAACGCCTCTTGTTGTCATTCTTGCTAATTGTTGCACTGCTTATTCAGTGTTTCCTCTCCCCTAACCTTCTAAAGTCCCCCCTTGCAATTCTCCCATGCTTTTGGCATATTTTTGAGAAGTTTCATTTCTAAAAATTCCCTGGGAGAGTTGCTTGGTTACAGAATGTTTTCTGTTATTTTCCCCATAGTTACGTTTTCACCTATGGGTGTATAACGTTTGTGTTCTGCATCTTCCATCTGATGTTCTGCAGATTCTCCCCTGGGAGTCTCTGTTTTGCATCAGATAGAGTGTAATTGATGACTGATTCCGGGCCAGTTTTTTCAGTGCCTGGAGTCATGTTTTCTTCTGTGTTTACACTGTTTGTTTTCATTGGCAACAGCCTTTTTTGAGGGGGGCTGTTTGCCTTTGAGGTAGTTTATCTCATTATAAGATACATTTATATTATCCGAAAGTGTCTCATTAATTATTTTATATAATTTTAAAATTTTTGACCACACTTTGCCATCGGATCCATCGGGGCTCAACGTTACTTTTCAGCAACTTGGGCTTCTCTGAAAAAATATTTTTTCAAAATTATTTTGTTTTGCAATTATTTTTTCATTTATTAATGGATCATGTTATTATGTATCTTTGTGTCAGGGGTTTTTGCGAGTAACTAGGACTTATTGTTGTTCTTTCACAATGAAGGGAACTTGTTCAAATTGTAATAGGAAGAAATCTTCCTCTGACTTTCATGATTATTGCATTAATTGTAGTCAGTGTTCTCGCATTAATCCCTGTCCTGTATGTGAACATTGGGATGAGAAACATTGGAAACGTGTGTCACGATATGTTGTTTCTGGAGAAAGAGCGATGCCGGCTCTTTCTCCACAAGGTCACTCTACTCTCTCAGTTTCTATTTCAGAGGAACCAGAACAGGGTGATGTTTCCATGTTATCTTCTTCAAGTGTGCGTCCGTCGTCACAATTAAATACAGAGCTAGCGGCAAAAGTGCTCATGGAGATTAGACAAATGTCGTCCGCTAGCTCGCCCGGTGTAGCGTCCATTCACCGAATGGTTCGGCAGCCGGGTTCGTCCGATGCGGTCCAAGAGGAAATTTTGGGTGATGCGAGCACTATAAAAATAATAGATGCACACCCAGTGACGGCGGATAGTGAACGAGAACGGAGGAAGCCTTTTAGTCCGGTTCCTAGCTCGTCCAGGTCCAGCCGGGCCGCGAGCGAGAGAGGCCCCTCTCTCGTACAACAACATCTGGGACCAGATGTTGTGGTACAAAATGTGTCTTTAGCGGAGCATACGTCCGTCGCTCGGGACGCTCCGTTGTATAAGCAGTCCGCAGAGACTGTTAAGGCTTCCTCTTCTCGCCGGCGCACACGACCGCACCTTGGCTGCGTGACCTCCGATATTTTGCCAGCTTCGCCGATGAAGGATTCTTCGGCGACCAGGTCACACCATCCGGCAGCCAGGGATTCGAGACTGATGGACTCCGGACGTTCGCATACGAAAAGTATGCGGGAGCCATCTGATGCGGAGCTGCCCTCGGCAAAGCAGCGAAAGACCGCTCCTCCGCAGGTCTCGACGTCGGACATTCTAGTGCAGATAGCACAGCTTATCGCAGCATCCCAGCAGCCGACAGAGACGGTGTCGGATCGAGAATTATCCGACGGCGCTGGGTCGGTACGCTCCGCCGAAGCATCGGGGGCGGACGACCGGGAACATCGGGAGGTCCGACCGGATGGTGAAAGGGATACGGATGAATTGGAGCTATCCCTTTCGGAACAACACAAAGCTGCCGTGGACTTCATCCGGCACTTTCTTCCTCAAGTTGTTCCGTCGGGCCAGACTGCTGCGCTTCCGGACAGGAGAATTATAGCGTCATTGGACTCTGATTTTTTCGAGCGGTTCAGGGACATCGCTCCCGAGTTTCCATCGCAGTCCAATAATGTTGCAAGAACATTTGAATTATTGAACGACGCTATTTTTAAACTTGCTTCCAGGACGGGGAAAGCAGGCTTCTTGTCCGCAAATACTCTCAACCTGCCTTTCATTAATGCAAGGAATAAATTCGACACGGCAGGTCAGGGTATACCGAGAGTTCCTCTGCGTATGGACGACGAGGCGGAAGACTTAGAGCTATCATTACCGTCGTCAGCTTCTATTCCAACCGCAGTGTTGGAAACAGCTATTGCGTCTAACAGAGCCAATTTAGATGCCTTATCTTACGCAGATCACCTTACGAAGGCGTTATCACTGCGTCTTCAAGGGGAAGAGTTTCAGGATATACAATCCTCCTTAAGACTTCTTTCAAGGGCAGTAGCTTATTCCACGTGTAACTCCGCCCTTTCAGTGGCAAATCTGGAGTTGGTTAGACGTGACGCAGCCCTGTCTACATCCACACTAGTGGATTCTAAGGTGAAGAACTCTCTTAGAGTCGCTTCGGTCTCAGGAGATCTTCTCTTTGACGGCAAGCTTTCCGCTATTTATGATAATATTAAAAAGAAAGCTAGTGATTCTCTGTTGTTTAGATCCGCTCCTAAAAGGTCGGATACAGCAGACACGAATAAGGCGGGCACTTCTGGGTCTTATCCGCCCAAGAGAGGTTCCTATAGAGGTTCCGGTGCGTCCTCTAGCTCTTATTCGAGAGACCGTCAGGATAGCGACTCTCGTTCGGGACGTCCTTCAGGCCGGGACAATCGGTCGGACGCCCCGAGGTCGACGAGGCGAGGTGCGGGTCGTGGAAGACATGGTTTCTCCTACCGCAGGCCTCGCAGATCCAGGAGGTGATGGCTCAAACCTCTATCGCGTTCCGGTTGGCGGAAGGTTGTCGAGTTTTTCTCAAGAGTGGGCGTCGATTATGGACGACCCGTGGGTGAGAGGAGTGACTTCGGAAGGTCTAAAGATATCCTTCAAACGAAAGCCTCCATTAACTCGAAGTCCAAAGTGGACTCATCTTCCGTCAAACCCTCACAAAAGAGACGCTCTGCTATCAGAGGTGCAGTCTCTTTTAATGAAGAACGCGGTAGAGGTCGTAGAAAACCAGGAATCGCTGGGATTCTACAGCCATCTGTTTCTGGTTCCGAAACCAGACGGCTCGTTCCGTCCAGTCATAGATTTGAGCTGGATAAACAAGCTGATCGTCGCTCCGAAGTTTTATATGGAGACGATTCGATCGTCAGAGCGAGTATTCGGGTGAACGATTATGCAACGAGCATAGATCTCAAAGATGCGTACTTTCACGTCATGGTACATCCGACATTCCGAAAGTATCTACGCTTCGCAGTCCTAGGAGTGGTGTATCAGTTCCGGGCCATGTGCTTCGGATTGAATCTGGCACCCTGGGCTTTCACTCGGGTAATGAACTCGGTAATGATCTACTTCCGAGCTCATTCGTCTGCGGTAACGTCGGCCTACCTGGACGACATTCTTCAGAGGTACGGCAACGAGTTAACGCTTCAGAACGATGTTCAGAATCTTCTTCTATTGCTCCGACGTCTCGGTTTCATAGTAAACGAGGAGAAGTCGGATCTGGTGCCGTCCAAGTCATTCACTCATCTGGGAATGAGCTTCGAGACGCACAACAATCTCGTTCGTCTGCCGTTAACCAGAGCGAAATTAGTCAGTTGTTACGCTCGCTATTGTCTAAATACAGACAAAGTCACAGCGAGAGAATTTATGAGACTGATAGGTCTGTGCGGAGCCGCCGCGGATCTCATTCCGATGGGACGGCTACGCACACGGCCTCTTCAAATTTTCCTGACTCAGAATTGGAGTGTGAAAATTCATTCGCTCGATGTAGACGTTCTCTTGTCAGATCAAGTGAAACAAGAGATTCAGACTTGGGCAAACATTCAGTGGTTAACTCAAGGAGTTCCGCTGCAGTTGCCGGATCCGAGTTTTACCATTATGACGGATGCCAGTCAAACAGGTTGGGGTGCATCATTAATCCCAACGGATTCGAGATGCCAGGGTCTTTGGGATCCGCAATTCCTGTGCAAGCACATAAACATCAAGGAAATGATGTCAATTTGGCTTGCGTTACGTCACTGGATGGACATTATTCACGATGCTCATGTCCAAATCCTATCCGACAATACGACAGTAGTGGCGTATATACGGAATCAGGGAGGCACTCATTCAGTTCCGTTGTTCAATCTAACGGAAAGAATCCTTCTGTTTGCGTTGGAACATCACGTTCTTCTTTCGGTCCGTCACATACCGGGTCGTCTGAATGTGCTAGCAGACTCCCTTTCACGAAAGGGTCGCTTGTTGCCGTCGGAGTGGACTCTCAACAAACAAGTATTCAATCAGATTTGCTACCAATGGGAACGGCCAATGATAGACTTATTTGCGACACATCTCAACAATCAGTTGCAGACGTATGTGTCCCCGTGTCCGGATCCAAGAGCATTTGCAGTAGACGCTCTATCGATCCCTTGGGACGGAATGATAGGATATGCGTATCCTCCAGCGCCGTTAATTCAACAAGTATTGCTAAAGATAAAACAATCTCAATGCAAGATTCTGTTGGTAGCATCTCTGTCGCCACAGAGACCGTGGATAAATCTACTCAGGTGTCTGTTGTGGGACCTACCGCGGAAGCTCCCTCCACGAGAGGATCTTCTTTGGCAGGGGAAATCGCGCCAACTACATCACAACCCGCAAGGTCTCAACCTTCACGTTTTTCCGTTGTGCGGTCCTTCTTGCATGGCAAGCACTTTACAGGACGAGCAGTGGACGCGATTTCTAACTGTAGGAGGACCTCCTCTTCGCTAAACTATGCGGCTAAGTGGAAGGTTTTCCGTCGTTGGTGTAGGGATCATTCTGTTGATATATTTGATCCCTCTATACCAGACATTGCTAACTTTCTAGTATACTTGTTTGACGAAATCAAACTGCAGCCTGTTACTATAAAGGGTTATAGATCTATGTTATCTGATACCTATGCACATCATGATAGTTTACAAATTGGATCTAATGTCTCTTTATCGAAATT
Organism: Pictodentalium vernedei; assembly: GCA_031216915.1. Classification (NCBI taxonomy): domain Eukaryota; kingdom Metazoa; phylum Mollusca; class Scaphopoda; order Dentaliida; family Dentaliidae; genus Pictodentalium; species Pictodentalium vernedei. The sequence continues at coordinate 71,616,492 of CM062294.1, read as the reverse complement.
GGTTAGAAACTTTTCGATAAATAGACCCAGAACTCTTAGATTAATTCCTAAGTGGAATTTAGCTTGGGTTCTCCTTAAATTGAAGGAAAAGCCATTTGAACCTCTTGGGACAGTAGATTTCAAATTCTTATCTTATAAGACAGCTTTTCTCTTAGCTTTCTCTTCTGCCAGAAGAGTCAGTGAGCTTCATGCACTATCGGTGGATGATTCTCATTATCGTAGTGTTGGGAACACTATCACCTTCACTACTAATGTCGGTTTTTTAGCTAAGAATCAGGCTCCTAATAAATATCCGGAACCTATTGTTATTAAGGCTCTTCCGTCTTCAGACGGGCGTAGGCCTTTACTCTGTCCTGTTAGAGCACTACGTATCTATAAACAGAGATCTCAGTTCATCAGAAAGGGACGGAAACGTTTCTTTCTGTCTTTGATGCCTAATAGAAAGGACATTTCAGTCCATTCTATTGCTAGATGGATTCAGTTAACTATCCGTACTGCGTATGAAGATTTATCTTCTTCTCAGCAGTCTGTGCTTAAGATTTCTGCTCATGAAGTAAGAGCTCTTTCTACTTCCTGGGCTTATGCTAATAGTGTTGCTATTACAGATTTAATGAAGGCTGCTTATTGGTCTCAGCCATCCACATTTACTAATTTTTATCTCAGAAATATTGAGTCCATTTCTGGAGACCTGCATTGTTTAGGTCCGTTATCTGTTGCTCAGAATGTCGTCCACTAAACAGTTGCAACTATAGTTATGCAGGCTTTCTGTTCCGGCAGTGACTCCGTCCGGCTGCCCTCTTCGCTCTGGGCTATTTGACCCAGGGCAAGGGGAAGGGGGGGGGGGGGGGGGGGGGGGGGGGGGGGGCGGGTGTTCCCTTAGGTCACCTGCTTTATAGTGAAAAGCAAGGGAATGCCTCCTCCAAGACAGTATTTCTGAGTCGCTTCCGGGATGGTTTTAAAGTGTAATATTAATGTTTAATTTCATTCATGTCTTATTTTTAAAGTGTAGCTCGGTGTGAAGCATTTGTATATGTCAAGTGTCAAACGGGCTTTAATATACAATACTCGGACACTTTTAAATGATTATAAAGAGTCTCAATTCTCTGGACTACTTTATTTATTGGCTTGCTTTAAAAATAATTAGTATAAAGGTTATACTGGATGTTAATAGAGAACATGAATGTTATTGTGCTCAATTATTAAGGGTAGTGTATCTTTCTAATTTAAATATTAAATAAGAAAGATACATGTAAAGCCTAATACTCCTTTTCTCCTTAAGGGGTTACCTCTTTATTTTATAATTGAGCTTATTGGATTTTCCTCTATGTCCTAGGCCCTCCAGCCTGTTTACTATTCAGCTAAGTCTGGGTCATTGGTACAGTATAAAAATGTTAAAAAATTTATAGTAATTTATATATTTTTTATACTTACCAATGACCCAGACGGGGATGGCCCTCCCTGAGTTGGGAACTCTTGCCTCCCCGCTGAGTACATAGCGCTGACCAGGCACTGCCAGTAAGAATGATATTTGGCGCCAATTTCGGGACGACTGCGTCACTGCGCATGCGCAGTAGAGTCGTACTATGGAGGTCCTTTAGGACATGATTTCTTTTTGTTTTGGATGCAAATTTTGGGGATTGGGGGGCAAAATTTGTGTTTGGCCCTGGTTTTTGTGGAGTTAGCACCAGCTAAGTCTGGGTCATTGGTAAGTATAAAAAATATATAAATTACTATAAATTTTTTAACTTTCGAGGCAACAGCTATTTTGTTGTCATTCTTGTTATCAAGTTACACTGTTTGTTCAGTGTTTTCCTCTCTCCCTTTCCTTTAAGCACCCTCTTGCTATTCTCCCATGCTTTTGGCATATTTTCTGTAATTTTATTACTAAAATTTCTTGGGAGTTTTAGCTGAATAACAGAATGAATTCTGTTCTTTTCCCCATGTTTACGTCTTCATCTACGGGTGGTTAGGCGTAGTGTTCTGCATCTACCATCTGATGTTCTACAGTTTCTTCCCTGGAAGTCTCTGTTTTGCATCAGATAGTGTATTATTGGTAACTGATTTCGGGCCAGGGTGCCTGGAGTCTTATTCTAGTGTTTTTACACTTATTGTTTATATTTACAACAGCCCTCTGTGTGAGGGGGGATTTCTTGAAAATAATATCTTGATGTTAATTTAATCATAACTAGATACATTATTATTGTTCGTAAGTGTTGCATAAATTGTTTAAAATATTTTTAAAATTTTTGTCCACTCTTAGGCTTGGGATCCATTGGGGCTCAGCATTACTTTTCAGAAACTTGGGCTGTTCTGAAAAAATATTTTTTCAAAATTTGTTGATTTCAATTATTTTTTCTATGTTAATGGATCATATTATTATGTATTTTGATTGTCAGGGGTTGGTGCGAGTACTAGGACTTTGTTTTCTTTTCACATTGAAAGGATTTTGGTCAATTGTAATAAGAGGAAATCTTCCTCTGACTTTTATAATCATTGTATATGTAGTCAGTGTACACGCACTAACTCCTGTTCTGTATGTGATAATTTCGATGACAACATGGGAAGCGTGTGTCATGGTATGTTAGTGGGGAATTGGACATTCCGGTCCTTTCCCCGCAGGGTCACTCTACTTTATCAATTTCTATTTCAGACGATCAAGATTAGGGTGATGTATCCGTGATGTCTTCCAAAAGTGTGCCTCCATCGTCACAATTAATGAAGAGCTAGTGGAAAAGTGCTCATATAAATACGCCAATTGCCTAAGAGGACCCTAGTAGGTTCGACGGCCTTTGACGTCCGCTAGCTCGCCCAGTGTAGCGTCCATTCATCGAATGGTTCGGTAGCCGGGTTCGTCCGTTGCGGTCTAGAAGGAGTTTTGGGGTGATGCGAGCACTATAAATCTACCAAATGCACACCCAGTGACGGCGGATTAGAGGGAGAACAGAGGAAGCCTTTTAGCCCGGTTCCTAGCTCGTCCAGGTCCATCCGGACGGCGCGCGAGAGAGGCCCCTCTCTCGTACAACAACATCTGGCCCCAGATGTTGTGGTACAAAATGTTTCGCATTCGGAGCATACGTCCGCCGCTCGGGACGCTCCGACATATAGTCAGTCCGGAGAGACTGTCAATAAGGCTTCCTCATTCTCATGGTAGCGCACACGACCGCTCTTGGCTACGTGACCTCGGATACCCAGTCAGCTTCGCCAATCAGAGAATCATCGGCGACCAGGTCACACCATCCGGTAGCCAGGGACACGAGGCCTGCAGACTCCGGACGTTCGCATAAGAAAGTGTGCGGGAGTCAACGTACACGGAGCTTCCGGCGGCAATGCATCGTAAGACCGCTACTGCACAGGCCTCGGTGACGGACGTGCTATCCCAAATAGCACAGCTTATCGCAGCATCCCAGCAACGACTGAATCTGTCGCATCATGTATTATCTGACGATGCTGGGTCGGGACGCTCCGCGCAAGCAGGTACGGACGTCCGAAAATTTCATCCGGTCCGACGGGATGCCGAAAGGGATTCGGAGGATTTCGAGCTTTCCCTTTCGGAACAACATATGCTGTTGTGTATGTCATCTGACTTTATCTTCTACAGGTTCTTTTGTCGGACCAGAATGCTGCGATGCCGGATAAGAAACTGATAGCGTCGGTGGACTTAGAAATTTTTGGTTCGGTTCAGGGACATCGTCCCTCAGTTCCGACATAGTCCAATAATGTCACACAATCTTTCAAATTATTGAACGACGCTATATATATTATTATATGCTTGCTATTACCAAGCATTTCTGGTTTCTTGTTCGCAAAGTTACGGAGATGTCTTTCAAAGTGTGCCTCTGTCGTCATAGTTAATGAAGAGCTAGCGGCAACAAGTGCTCATGGAATATGTCTATCGCCTAAGAGGTCCCTTGTAGGATCGACGGAGTGACATTCGCTAGCTCACCCGGTGTAGCGTCCATTCATCGAATGGTTCGGCAGCCGGGTTCGTCCGTTGCAGTCTAGGAAGGAGATTTGGGTGATGCAAGCACTATAATAACTTTAGTACTCACCCAGTGACGACGGATTGAGGACAGATCGGAGGAAGCCTGTTAGTCCGGTTCCTGGCTCGTCCAAGTCCGTTCGGCCTGTGAGCGAGAGAGGTCCCTCTCTCGTACAACAACATAGGAGACCGCATGTTGTGGTTCAGATATTTCGCATTCGGAGCATATGTCTGTCGCTCGGGACGCTCCGTTATATTGACAGTCCGAGAGACTGTCGATAATGCTTCCTCATCCTCACAGCAGCGCACACGACCGCACATTGGCTACGTGACCTCGAGTATCCGACCAGTTTCGTCATTCAGTGATTCCACGGCGAACAGGTCACGCCATCCGGTAGCCAAGGGAAACGAGGCGTATACACTCCGTTCGCTCGCATAATAGAAGTATGCACGGGGTAACGATCACGGAGCTTCCAGCGGCAATGCATCGTAAGACCGCTTCTCCACAGGCCTCAGTGACGGACGTGCTATCCAAGTTAGCACAGTTTATCGCAGCATCCCAGCAATCGACAGATTCTCGGTCGGATCAGGAATTATCCGACGGCGCTGGGTTGGTGCGCTCCGCTGTTGCATCAGGTTCGGACGACCGAACGCTTTATAGGGTCCGACAGAATGGCGAAAGGGATTCGGATGATTTCGAGCTTTCCCTTTCGGAACAACGGAAGCTACCATACATTTCTTCCGGCATTATCTTCCAGAGGTTGTTCCTGCGGACTACATTGCTGCGATGTTGGATAAGAGACTTATAGCCTCATTGGACACAGAATTTTGGATCGGTTCAGGGACATTGTCCCTGACTTACCGACACAGTCCAATAATGTCATTAGAACATTTGTATTATTTATCGACGCTATATATATATAAGCCTGCTACCAAGCATGATAGTTTAGTTTCTTGTCCGCATTGCTCTATTCTGCCTTTTATCATTCCTAGGAATATTTTATTTTGGAAGAACAGGGCATACCGAGAGTTCATATGCGTCTAGACGGCGGGGTTAAAGACTGGAATTTATCTTTTTCGCCGTCTATGTCTTTTCCAACCACTATGTTGGAAACGACAATGATGTCTAATAGACTTAACTTAGACGCTTTATCATACGTAGTCCACCTTACTGAGGCGTTATCATTACGTCTTCAAGAGAAAGAATTCCGGGATATGATCCTCAATGTGATTTCTTTCAAGGGCAGTAGTTTTTCCACGTATAACTCCACCCTTCAGTGGCAACCTGGAGTTGGTTAGACGTGACGCAGCCCTAGCTACATCCACGCGCGTGGATAGTAAGGTGAAGAACTCTCTCAGAGTTGCTTCGGTCTCGGAGAAGCTTCTCTTCGACGGCAACTTTTCAGCAATCCATGAATTGCTCGATATACACGTTCTCTTGTCTATCAAGTGTAGCAAAAGATTCAGACTGGGGCAAACATTCGGTGGTTGACTCAGAGAGTGCCACTGCAGTTGCCGGATCCGAGTTTTATAATTATGACGGTTGCCAGTCAAACGGGTTGGCGTACAATATTGATCCCAACGGATTCGAAGTGCCAGGATCTTTGGGTTCTGCAGTCTCTAGGCAAGCACTTATCTTCCACGGAATAATGTTATTTAGGCTTGCTTTATGTCATTAGATGAACATTATTCAGAAACGCATGTCCAAATCCTGTCCGATAATACGACAGTGGTTGCGTATCTCCGGAACCAGGGAGGCACTCATTCGATTCCGTTATTCAATTTAACGGAAAGAATCCTCCGTTTGTTATAGTACACCAAGTTCTGCTTCGGTCTGTCATATTCCGGGTCGTCTGATTGTATTAGCGGACTCCCTTTCACGTATGGGTCGCTTGTTGCTGTCAGAATGGACTCTCAACAAACAAGTATTCATTCAGATTTGCTATCAATGGGAGCACCCAATGATAATTTTTTACGCCACAACTTGCTAATTGCAGACGTATGTGTTTGCATGTCCGGATCTCTGAGCTTATGTTGTTAACGCTCTATTGATCTAATAGGACGGAATGATAGGATATGCGTATCCTCCTGCGCTGTTGTTTCAGCAAGTATTGCTAAGATAAACAACCACAATACATTTCTGTTGATAGCATCTCTGTCTTCATAGAGACCGTGGGTAAATTTACTCAGATGTCTACTGTGGGATTTACCGCGAAAACTTCCTCTATGAGAGGATCTTCTTTCGCTGGAGAAAATTGTGTCATCTTCATCACAACCCGCAAGGTCTCAACCTTCACGTATTCCGTTGTGTGGTCCTTATTGCATTGTAAGCATTGTACTGAACGAGCTTTGGACGCGATTTTTTACTGTAGGAGAACCTCTTCTTCGCTATACTATGCGGCCAAAGTGGAGGCTCTTCCGTCGTTGGTGTAGGGATCACTATGTTGATATTGTTGATCCCTCCATACTAGTCATTGCAACTTTCTAGTATACTTGTTTGACAAGATCTACTGCAGCCTGTTACTATTAAGGTTATAGGTCTATGTTATCTCATACCTATGCACTCTATGATAGTTTACAATTGAGTCTTATGTCTCTTTATCTAAGTCAGTTAGTAACTTTTCGATAAATAGACTTAGAATCATTAGATTAAATTTCTATATGGAATTTAACTTCGGTTCTTTTTTAGCTAAGTAATCATTTGAGCCTCTGGAAATAGTAGTTTTCAAATTCTGACCTTTTAGACAGTAATTCTGTTGGCTTCTCTTTTACTGAAGAGTCAGTGAGCTTCATGCACTATCGGTGGATGATTATCACTTTCGTAGTTTCGGAATCACTACTTCCTTTACTATTTAGGTTGGATTTTTGGTTAAGAGTCAGGCTCCTAATAAATATTCGGAACCTATTGTTATTAAGGTCCTTCCTTCTTCGTACGGGCATAGGCCTTTACTCTGTCCGGTTAGAGTTTACGTATTTATAAACAGATATCTGTTTATTACTACGGACGTAAGCTTCTTCTGTTTTTTATGCCTAATAGAAGGACGTTACACTCCATTCTATTGCTAATGGATTCTATTAACTATCGGTACTGCTTTTGGTATATCATTGACTCAGCAGTTGTGCTTGAGATTTCGGCTCATGAAGTAAGAGTTTTTTTTCTACATCTTGGGCTTACATTAACAGTGTCGCTATTATAGATTTTTGAAGGCTGCTCATTGCGCTCAGCCATCCACATTCATGAATTTTTATCTCAGAAATATCGAGTCCATTTCTGGAGGCCTCTATTGTTAGGTCTATTATCTACTGCTCAGAATGTCATTCACTTAACAGTTGCTACTATAGCTAGGTAGGCTTTCTGTTTCGGCAGTGACTCCGTTCTGCTGCCCTCTTCGCTCTGGGCTATTTGACCCAGGGCAAGAAAAAGGGGGGGGGGGGGGGAGGGTGTTCCCTTGGGTCACCTGTTTTACTATTAAAACAAGGGGATACCTCCTCCGGAGTTAGTAATTCTGAGCTGTTACTGGGATGGCTTTTTAGTGAGAAGTTTATGTTTTAAAAATTCATTCAGGTCTTAGTTTTTAAAGTATAGCTTTTGAATATAGCACGTGTCATACGGACATTATTATACAATCCTCAGACACTTTTAAGGAGTATAAAGAGTCTCTATTCTCTAGACTTACTTTATTTATTGGCTTACTTTAAAAATTATTAGTATAAGGATTATACTAGATATTAATAGAGTACATGGATGTATGATGCTCAATTTCGGAAGGTGTTGTATCTTTCTAATTTATCATAAATAAGAAAGATACATGTAAGGCCTAATACTTCTTTTTTCCTAGAGGGGATGACTCTATTTTATATAATTGAGCGTATTCCAACTTGCTCTATGTCCTAGGCCCTCCAGCCTTTTTACTATTCAGCTATGTCTGGGTCATTGGTACAGTATAAAAATGTTAAAAAATTTATAGTAATTTATATATTTTTTATACTTACCAATGACCCAGACGGGGATGGCCCTCCCAGGAGTTGGGAACTCATACCTCCCCGCTGAGTACATAGCGCTTAACAGGCACTGGTTATAAGAATGACTAATGGCGCCAATTTCGGAACGTCCTTGACACTGCGCATGCGCAGTAGAGGTGAAGTGTGGAGGGCCATTCAGGACATGTTTTCTTTGGTTTTAGATGCAAATTTTGGGGATTAGGGGGCAAAATTTGTGTTTGGCCCTATATTTTAAGAGTTAGCACCAGCTATGTCTGGGTCATTGGTAAGTATAAAAAATATATAAATTACTATAAATTTTTTAACTTTTTGAAAGCCCTGATAGTGGCTTCTGGAACTCAACCAGTTAAGAAGTCTTGACAGCAGGACTATATTAGTATTTTAAGCTACGATAACATTTGACTCAATGCTTGTCACTGAGCACTATTCAGGAGAAAATAGGAATTGATGTTAAAACTTTAAAAAATCGAAAAATAATAAAACAACTGACCACATAGTACTAACGCACTGTCTTATTACGTACTTCATAAGACATACCAAAATACGAAAAGGTTAGAAATTACCTACTGTGTTTATTATGCAATGCCAGGCGTAGCTCTTGATCCACATATTGGTGGTCATATTAACTTTTTACAAGTCAGTAGAATAGTTAAACATGTTTTGTTATGTTTTTAGGTGAATAACATGCTGCATCTTTACTCTATTAATGGAAAACCTCTCTACTCTTATCAGCTATCCTGTGATTTGAATTACATGATGATTTCGGGAGATCATTTATTACTTGGTGACAGTCATGGTCAAGTAACCATTATGGAAACCTTTAGGTAAGTAGTATCCAGGCCCTTGCTTGTTGGGGGTGAGGAGGGAGGTATAGCTGCCTAATTATTTGTTTCAATTTTTGCCTCCAAAAAATAACTTAAGTCCCTCACTGGAACAAGCTTATTGAGCTTGTTCCATTGAGTTGTCATTAGGTAAGTTTTTGAAAAAAAAATATGAAAACTAGTAGTTTTTAGCTCACCTCAGAAAAGCTCAAGGTTAACTGGTAGAGTGCTAAATTATTTTTGGCCATCACAACTTCAACACAGGTCTTTGCCTTGTTACAATTTATGGGAGAGTGCCTATGGGCACTCTCCCATAAATTGGAACAAGGCAAACCCTCACAGACTAAATAATATCACTTCAAAGATAATACAAAGCACATGAATGTGAGCCTTTAAGCTGTGGTACCGGCACTTCAGAATAAAGCCCAAATATGGGCTTCCTGCACTCTACCATTTATTTTGGGTTCTCTATGGAGCCAAATTATGTACTGTGTGTAGTATGATGAATATTCTTTGAAAATCATCTTCAAATCCACCAGTCAGAATTTCTATATAGTTATATACAATTAACAAGCTTATTCTATAAAGCAGTATTGAATTAATTTCTACCCACTGTTTCCTAGTTTGTCCAAGACAAATTAACAAGCTTATTCTATAAAGCAGTATTGAATTAATTTCTACCCACTGTTTCCTAGTTTGTCCAAGACAGAGTCATTCAGGCTATAGTTTCTCAGGCAATGCTTTCATCATTGAAAATCTAACTCATCACTTTTGTTTACCTGGAAATCTCTCCAATGTTAATATTTTCCACTTGAGGGACTAAAAATGTATGGTAACCAACGATATCTTGTTTTACAGAGCACACTGAACTCTGTCAAACAAGATATTGTTGGCTACATTTGAAACTGCATGATGGGAAATTTTCACATTGCTTTTTCTACCTAAGGAGTTATATTCTTATACTACAACCAATGGCCCAGACTAGCTGGCTGCAGGCTCGATATTATCAAGGGCCAAACAAAGATTTTGAACCCCCAATCCCCAAAATTTGCATACAAAACCGAAAATTAAAAGTCCTATCTGGCCCTCCATACTTTTACTCTCTGCGCATTCGCAATGGTCAGGAAGAGACCGGTATTGGCACCAACATCATCTTTGTTTGGCCCTAAAGTCAGTAACAATGAGCTGACATCTGTGCTTTAAAATCTCCTTTTTTGAGGATGCCAGACAAATCATTGCAAGAATTGGTGGATCCAAGGCTGTTACTGGATGATGGAAGTGAACTACGGTGGTTTCAGACATTCAGGGCTGTAACTTTATAATAATTATAAAAATTATTTCATGTTTCCCATTTTTGGGACATACACCTGACGTCATCATTTTTGCTAATGATTAATCAACTGTTTGTTAAGTATTCCTTCCCTATTCTTCCATGAACCCTTCCTGTTAAACTCCTAAGCTTTTTGGCTATTTTTTATTGAAATTTTTTATTAAATTTCTTGGGAGTTTAACGTGTGTTACAGAATATTTATTCTGTTTATCCCCGTTTTAGTCTTGCATCTTCTATCCGATGTATCGTTTTTTCTTGTATAAAGATCTAGCTTTACATCTTGCAGCTTTTAAATTGGTTTCTGACTTTGGGCCTTTTTATGCCTGATGTCTTCTTTCCATTTTTTTTCCTTGACATTGTTTACATTGGCACATATGTCCCTCCCTGCATCATTCAATATACGCTCGGAAGTGATGGAATGTGTTTTTTCATCCAATAGAGCGAATCTGGAAGTGATGTCCTATGCAGATCACCTCACCAGAGCTATGGCACAATGTCTTAATGGGAAGGAATTTGAGGACGTTTGTTCCTCGCTTAGAGTTCTTTCCAGGGCAGTCAGGTATGCCACGTACAACTCCGTCCTGACAGTGGCAAATTGGGAGTTGATCAAACTTGATGCTGCCCTTGCATCGTCATCACTTATAGATGACAAGGTGAAAAGCTCTCTCCGGTCTCCGGATATACTGTATTTGACGATGAGCTTTCGTTAGTCTATGAACAGGCTACAAGAAAGCTTCCAGTACACTGCTACTGAAGTCTGCACCTCAATACTCCGGAGGTCGTCAGTATAGCAACTCGGGAAAGGGGCGCAGGTCTAATCCAGACTATAGGTCAGATGCCCCTAAGCCGACGGGACGAGGTTGTGGCTATGATTCCAAACATAACCCCCCACTTACAAGATGTCCATGTTGGACAAATCTTTCGGCGGATCCTTTCAAAAGGGAGTTGCTCCTATAGTGGAGGTACATGCTCTTTTATAGAAGGAAGCAGTAGAGGTCGTCGAGAATAGACTTCTGTTGCTTTCCACTTAGAAGAAGGTTATCAACCTTGCAAAAGTGGATGAAAATTGTGGAAGATCAGTGGATGAGAATGTAGTCTCGGCAGGCCTGTGGCTATCAGTCTGAGCAAAGCTCCACTTACTACAAGTACGTGTTGGTCAAATCTTCCGGAGAATTCTTCCAAGAGAGTCTCTCCTTGTGAAGATATAGGCTCTCCGATTGAAGAAGTAGAGGAGGTCATCGAAATATTCTCCAGGTTTTTAGCTTAACTTGACATAGTCAAGATAAGCTATTGCCATCACGTGTGCAGAAGTCTGTTAGTCTGTGAGTCTGTTCACATTTTCCTTTAGCACAGGCTACTCCCTGCAGTTCTTGTCTGATCGTTATGAAATTTCATATGCAGGTTTGGGGTCATGTCTAGATGAGAACGTCCCCTCTTGGTCTCGATCGGTCAACTGGTATGGCTGCCAGAGCCCAAAACCCGAAAACCATTAGCACAGTCTACAGGTCATATTTATGAAGGGATTTCTTTGTAACTTGGTAGGATGCCTCTGTATAATGCCTAGATGAGAACATCCCCTTTTGGGCATGATCTATCAACCATGATGGCTGCCCAAACCCGAATCCCAAAAACTTTTAGCACAGTCTGCAGGTCATGTTTAATATGGAGGGATTTCATTGTAACTTGGTAGGATGACTCCTTATGTGTCTAGATGAGAATTTCCCCATTTGGAAGTGATCTGCCAACCGTGACAAATGCCCGAGCCCAAAACCCGAAAACCTTTAGCACAGTCTACAGGTCATATTTATTGAGGAATTTCATTGTAACTTGGTGGGTTGACTTCATACATTGTCTAGATGAGAAAGTCCCCTTTTGGTCGTGATTGGGCAACTGTGATGGCTACAGGGGCCCGAAGCCCAAAGACCTTTAGCACAGTCTACAGGTCATATTTATGAAGGGATTTCATTGTAACTTGGTAAGATGACTCCAAATAATGTCTAGATGACAACATCCTATTTTGATCGCGATCATTCAGCCTTGATGGGTGCCCAAGGCCAAAACCTTTAGCATAGGCAAAAGGTCATATTTATGGAAGGATTTCCTTGTAACCTGTTTGGTTGACTCCATATAATGTCTAGATGATGACATCCCCTTTTGGTCGTGATTGGTCACCTGTGATGGCTACAGGTGCCCGAAGCCCGAAAACCTTGAGCACAGTCTACAGGTCATATTTATAAAGGGATTTCAGTGTAACTTCGTATGATCACTCCAGATGATGCCCAGATGAGATTGTCCCCTTTGGTTGTGATCATTCAACCATGATGGCTGCCCGAGCCCTAAGCCCGAAAACCTTTAGCACAGTCTACAGGTCATATTTATGAAGGGATTTCATTGTAACTTGGTAGGTTGACTTCATATAATGTCTAGATGAGAACGTCCCCTTTGGACGCAATTGGGATACCGACGGCTACAGGGGCTCGAAGCCCAAAAAGCTTTAGCACAGTCTACAGGCCATATTTATGAAGGGATTTCAATGTAACTTGATGGGATGACTCGTTTTGGAATAATTTCACTGTAACATGGTAACTTTTGTTGATATACGTTAACTGTGATAGCCACATACATTAACTGTGAGGTCATATTAACCCACCCCTCAGCTCTTTAGTACAGTGTACACCTCATATTATTTTTATCAAAAACATAGCATACAGGAACAGAAATGAACATATTCCCAATTATCACAATTCTTGTCTTATTTCATAATCCTTTCATAAACATTGAACATTATCCTTTTCATCAAACTCAACACACAAGTTAAGCTACAGTATCATTGACACTTTCATTTTTCAAATCACCTGTTTTTCGTCCTGAAGTCAGACGAATAGTGCATAGATAGGCTGAGACAGATGTCTTGTTTGCAATAGAGCCATTAGAGGGAATAGGTACGTCTTTTCCCTCTTGGTGTTCTATTCCTTGGTGTCAAGACATTTATTGTCATTGTGGATGCCATTGTCACCTTATGTACTGTTACAGCAGTCTTTTCTTAGCGGCTAGTGTTGTAAGTCTCCATTTAGTGAACTTTCAAGGCCGCAAGTGACACAGATATGTCTTCAGGTTGTTGAAGACACATAACTGCGTAGCTACCTTGAGATTACTGTCTCTTTGGGAATTACAGCTGTTAGAATAGCGGCTTGTCATTCCCTACCTTGCGCGATGATGGTTGTGAGTCTCCGTTTAGTGAGCTTTCAAGTCGCTAGTTACACCGAGATATCTGTCTTCACGGAGAGGGAGACTTCTAGCTACATTAGCCAGGCTCTGACCGCTGTCTTTTGGGAATAAAAACGATAAGATACAGTGCTTTTTCGGTTTGTTTTTATAGGTGTCCTAGACTTGAGTCTTATTGTTTACACCGTAGTAGCCCAGCTAGAATCATAAGCGAGATTGTTTCAGTTATTATGCAGTGACATAACTGAATTTATTTTCTCTTGGGACTGCTGTCTCTTTGGGAATTTAGGGCTGTTAAATAGCTGCTCTTCATTCCCGACCTTCAAGGTCGCAACTTACACCGATATATCTGTCTTCACGTAGATGAAGACTTATAAGCTACGGCTAGCATTGTTAGTCTCCTTAGTGAGCTTCTAAGGCTGCAGTTATCAGCCTTTTATTGTCTTCATGTATAGGAAGACCTTTAGCTGCATCAGCTAGGCTGAGTTCATTGTCCTATCGGGCATGGTACCATAGGTTTGAGGAAGTTACAAATTTCGGTAGTGAAATTTTAAAAGTGTAGAGGCATACGCCAAGAATGAGACCCTGTGGTACATCACAAATTTACCATGGAAATGGCTTTTGCCATCATAAAGTTGCCACAGGGGTATATTTTTATACTGTACCAATGACCCAGACATAGCTGGTGCTAACTCTTAAAAATATAGGGCCAAACACAAATTTTGCCCCCCAATCCCCAAAATTTGCATCTAAAACCAAAGAAAACATGTCCTGAATGGCCCTCCATACTTCACCTCTGCTGCGCATGCGCAGTGTCAAGGACGTCCCGAAATTGGCGCCATTAATCATTCTTTGTTTGGCCCTTCATCAGTTAACATCTGACTGATCTTTGTGCTTGTAAATCTCAGTTTAAATGATGCCAGACACATAAATATTAGTGAAATGGTGATTCTAAGGAGGATATAGAAGGAGGAGAGGAAAAATGAGTGACAGAAAATAATCAGGGCTGTAACTTAAAATTTTTTGATGAAATTATGTTAAGTTACCTATTTTCGAGGCAACTGCCTGTTGTGGTCATTCTTGTTATCAAGATTACACTGCTTATTCAGTGTTTTCCTCTCTCCCTTTCCTTTAAGTCCCCTCTTGCTATTCTCCCATGCTTTTGGCATATTTTCTGTAATATTATTACTAAAATTTCTTGGGAGTTTTAGCTGGATAACAGAATGTATTCTGTTCTTTTCCCCATGTTTACGTCTTCACCTATGGGTGGTTAGACGTAGTGTTCTGCATCTACCATCTGATGTTCTGCAGTTTCTTCCCTGGAAGTCTCTGTTTTGCATCAGATAGTGTATTATTGGTAACTGATTTCGGGCCAGGGTGCCTGGAGTCTTGATCTAGTGTTTTTACACTTATTGTTTACATTTCCAACAGCCCTCTGTGTGAGGGGGGATTTCTTGAAAATAATATCTTGATGTTAATTTAATCATAACTAGTCACATTATTATTGTTCGTAAGTGTTGCATAAATTGTTTAAAATATTTTTAGAATTTTTGTCCACACTTAGACTTGGGATCCATTGGGGCTCAACGTTACTTTTCAGAAACTTGGGCTGTTCTGAAAAAATATTTTTTCAAAAGTTTTTGATTCAATTATTTTTTCTATGTTAATGGATCTTGTTATTATGTATTTTGATTGTCAGGGGTTGGTGCGAGTACTAGGACTTTGTTTTCTTTTCACATTGAAAGGATATTGTTCAATTGTAATAAGAGGAAATCTTCCTCTGACTTTCATAATCATTGTATAATGTAGTCAGTGTACTCGCACTAACTCCTGTTCTGTATGTGTTGATTACGATGACAACATGGGAAGCGTGTGTCACGGTATGATAGTGGGGAATTGGCCATTCCGGTCCTTTCCCCGCAGGGTCACTCTACTTTATCAATCTCTATTTCAGACGATCATGATCAGGGTGATGTATCCGTGATGTCTTCCAAAAAGTGTGCCTCCGTCGTCACAATTAATGAAGAGCTAGCGGAAAAGTGCTCAGGTAATACGTCAATTGCCTAAGAGGACCCTAGTAGGTTCGACGGCCTTTGACGTCCGCTAGCTCGCCCGGTGTAGCGTCCATTCATCGAATGGTTCGGCAGCCGGGTTCGTCCGTTGCGGTCTAGAAAGGAGTTTTGGGTGATGCGAGCACTATAAATATCCATGTGCTCACCCAGTGACGGCGGATTAATGGGGAGAACGGAGGAAGCCTTTTAGTCCAGTTTATAGCTCGTCCAGGCCCATCCGGGCTGCGAGCGAGAGAGGCCCCTCTCTCGTACATCAACATCTGGCCCCAGATGTTGTGGTACAAAATGGCTCGCATTCGGAGCATACGTCCGCCGCTCGGGATGCTCGGTTATATAAACAGTCCGGAGAGACTGTCAATAAGGCTTCCTCATTCTCATGGCAGCGCACACGACCGCACCTTGACTATGTGACCTCCGATATCCAGTCAACTTCGCCAATCAGAGAATCCTCGGCGACCAGGTCACGCCATCCGATAGCCAGGGACACGAGGCCTGCAGACTCCGGATGTTCGCATAAGAAAGTATGCGGGAGTCAACGTACACGGAGCTTCCAGCGGCAAAGCATCGTAAGACCGCTTCTGCACAAGCCTCGGTGACGGACGTGCTATCCCAAATAGCACAACTTTTCGCAGCATCCCAGCAACGACAGAATCTCTGTCGCATAATATAATATCCGACAACGCTGGGTCGGGATGCTCCGCGGAAGCATCAGGTGCGGATGTCCGAAAATTTCATACGGTCCGACGGGATGCCGAAAGGGATTCGGAGGTTTTCGAGCGTTCCCTTTCGGAACAACATAAGCTGTTGTATATGTCATCCGACTTCATCTTCTAGAGGTTCTTTGTCGGACCAGAATGCTGCGATACCGGATAAGAAACTGATAGCGTCGGTGGACTTAGAAATTTTTGGTTCGGTTCAGGGACATCGTCCCTCAGTTCCGACACAGTCCAATAATGTCTCAGATACGTTCGATTTATTGAACGACGCTATATATATTTTTTTATATGCTTGCTATGTACAAGCATATCTGGTTTCTTGTTCGCAAAATTACTGAGATGTCTTTCAAAAGTGTGCCTCTGTCGTCATAGTTAATGAAGAGCTAGCGGCAATTAGTGCTCATGGATTACGTCAATCCCCTAAGAGGTCCCTAGTAGGATCGACGGGGTTGACATTCGCTAGCTCACCGGGTGTAGCATCCATTCATCGAATGGTTCGGCAGTCGGGTTCGTCCGTTGCGGTCTAGGATGGAGATTTGGGTGATGCGAGCACTATAATAGACTTTAGTACACACCCAGTGACGACGGATTAGAGGAGAGATCGGAGGAAGCCTGTTAGTCCGGTTCCTAGCTCGTCCGGTCCGTCCGTCCGGGCGGCGAGCGAGAGAGGTCCCTCTCTCGTGCAACAACATATGGGACCGGATGTTGTGGTACAGACATTTCATCTTCGGAGCGTATGTCCGCCACTCGGGACGCTCCGTTATATAGACAGTCCGAGTGACTGTCGATAATGCTTCCTCATCCTCACAGCAGCGCACACGACCGCACATTGGCTATGTGACCTTGAATATCCGGCCAGCTTCGGCATTCAGTGATTCCATGGCGAACAGGTCACGCCATCCGGTAGCCAAGGGACACGAGGCCTGCACACTCCGGTCGCTCGCATAATAGAAGTATGCACAGGATAACGAACACGGAGCTTCCAGCGGCAATGCATCGTAAGACCGCTTCTCCACAGGCCTCAGTGACGGACGTGCTATCCAAAATAGCACAGCTTATCGTAGCATCCCAGCAAACGACAGATTCTCGGTCAGATCAGGAATAATCCGACAGCGCTGGGTCGGTACGCTCCGCTGTTGCATCAGGTACGGATGACCGAATATTTCATAGGGTCCGACAGGATGGCGAAAGGGATTCGGATGATTTCGAGCTTTCCCTTTCGGAACAACAGAAGCTGCCATACATTTCTTTCGGCATTATCTTCCAGAGGTTGTTCCGTCGGACTACATTGCTGCGATGCTGGATAAGAGACTAATAGCGTCATTGGACACGGAGTTTTGGATCGGTTCAGGGACATTGTCCCTGAGTTGCCGACGCAGTTCAATAATGTGTTTAGAACATTCGAATTATTGAACGACGCTATATATATATAAGCTTGCTATCAACATGCTAGTATAGTTTCTTGTCCGCAATGCTCTATTCTGCCTTTCGTGAATTCTAGGTATTAATTGTTTATTGGCAGAACTGGGCTTACCGAGAGTTCCTTTGCGTCTAAGACGGCGAGACTGAAGACTGCAAATTATCTTTTTCGCCGTCTTTGTCAGTTCCAACCACGATGTTGGAAACGACAATGATGTATAATAGACTTAACTTAGACGCTTTATCATATGTATACCACCTTACTGAGACATTTATCATTACGTCTTCAAGAGAAAGAATTCCAGGATATGATCCTCAATGAGATTTCTTTCAGGGGCAGTAGTTTTTCCACGTATAACTCCGCCCTTCAGTGGCAACCTGGAGTTGGTTAGACGTGACGCAGCCCTAGCTACATCCACGCGCATGGATAGTAAGGTGAAGAACTCTCTCAGAGTCGCTTCGGTCTCCGAGAAGCTTCTCTTCGACGGCAACCTTTCAGCAATCTTGAATTGCTCGATATACACGTTCTCTTGTCTATCAAGTGTAACAAGAGATTCAGACGTGGGCAAACATTCGGTGGTTGACTCAGAGAGTTCCACTGTAGTTGCCGGATCCGAGTTTTTCGATTATGACGGATGTCAGTCAAACAGGTTGGGACACAATTTTGATCCCAATGGATTCAAAGTGCCAGGGTCTTTGGGTTCCGCAGTTTTTAGGCAAGCTCCTTACTTCCAAGGAGGAATATTATGTTGGCTTGCACTACGTCATTGGATGAATTTTATTCAGAAACGCATGTTCTATCCTGTCCGATAATACGACAGTAGTTGCGTATATCCGGAACCAGGGAGGCACTCATTCGGTTCCGTTATTAATTTTAATGGAAAGAATCCTTCTGTTTGTTATAGAACACCAAATTCTGTTTCGGTTCATCATATTCTCGGTCGTCGGATCGTATTAGCAGACTCCCTTTCACGTAAGGGTCGTTTGTTGCCATCGGAATGGACTATCAACAAACAAGTATTCAATCAGATTTGCTATCAGTGGGAGCGCCCAGTGATAATTTATTTGCGACACAACTCTCCAATCAATTGTAGACGTATGTGTCACCGTGTCCGGATCCCTGAGCATATGTAGTTAACGCTCTATTGATCTAGTAGGACGCGATGATAGGATATGCGTATCCTCCAGCGCTGTTGATTCAGCAAGTATTGCTAGGATTATTCATTCACAATACAATTCTGTTGGTAGCATCTCTGTCTCCACAGAGATGGTGGATATATTTACTTAGATGTCTACTGTGGGACTTACCGCGGAAACTTCCTCCACGAGAGGATCTTTTTTTTCGCTGGGGAAATCGTGTCAACTCTATCACAACCCACAAGGTCTCAACCTTCACGTATTCCATTGTGCGGTCCTTCTTGCATGGCAAGCATTGTACAGGACGAGCAGTGGACGCGATTCCTAACTGTAGAAGGACCTCCTCTTCGCTATACTATGCGGCTAAAGTGGAGGGTCTTCCGTCGTTGGTGTAGGGATCTTTATGTTGATATTTTTGATCCCTCCATACCAGACATTGCAAACTTTCTAGTATACTTGTTTAACGAGATCATCTGCAGCCAGTTACTTTTAAAGGTTATAGGTCTATGTTATCTGATACCTATGCACACCATGATAGTTTACAATGGAGCCTAATGTCTCTTTATCTAAGTTAGTTTGAAACTTTTCGATAAGAGACCTAGAATCGTTAGATTAATTCCTATTCGGAATTTAGCTTGGGTTCTTATTAATATAAGCAACCATTTGAACCCCTTGAGACAGCAGTTTCAAATTCTGGCCTTTTAAGGCAGCGATTCTCTTAGTCTTCTCTTCTGCTGAAGAGTCAGTGAGCTTCATGCACTATCGGTGGACGATTCTCACTTTCGTAGTATCGGGAACTCTATTACCTTTACTACTAATGTTGTATTTTTGGTTAAGAATCAGGCTCCTAATGTTATCCGGAACCTATTGTTCTTAAGGTCCTTCCGTCTTCGAGCGGGCATAGGCCTTTACTCTGTCCGGATAGACCTTTATGTATTTATTAACAGATCTCAGTTTATCAGTTGGACGTAAGCTTCTTCGGGCTCTGATGCCTAATAAAAGGGTCATTACGGTCCATTCTATTACTTAATGCATTCAGTTAACTACCGGTACTGCTTACGATAATCTATCCTTAACTCAGCAGTCTGTGCTTAAGATTCCGGCTCATGAAGTAAGAGCTCTTCTACATCTTGGGCTGACGTATAGTTTTGCTATTATAGATTAAGTAGGCTGCATATTGGTCTCAGCCATCCACATTCACGAATTTTTATCTCAGAAATATTGTATCCATTTCTGGAGACCTGCATTATTTAGGTCCATTATCAGCTGCTCAGAAAGTCGATCACTTAATAATTGCAACTATAGCTATGCAGGCTTTCTGTTCCGGCAGTGACTCCGTCCTGCTGCCCTCTTCGCTCTGGGCTATTTGACCCAGGGCAAGAAAAAGGGGGGGGGGGGGGATGGTTTCTCTTTTGGGTCACCTGTTTTATTATGAAAACAAGGGGATACCTCCTCCGGAGTT
The DNA here is from genome assembly GCA_031216915.1 of Pictodentalium vernedei. Lineage (NCBI taxonomy): Eukaryota > Metazoa > Mollusca > Scaphopoda > Dentaliida > Dentaliidae > Pictodentalium > Pictodentalium vernedei. Next base: position 71,596,329 of record CM062294.1, on the reverse strand, counting down.
AGTAATTCTGAGCGGTTACTGGGATGGTTTCTTAAGTGATAGTTATGTTTTTAAATTCATTCATGTCATAGTTTTAAAGTATAGCATTTGAATATGTCATGTGTCAAACGGATGTTATTATACTATCCTCGGACACTTTTAAAAGAGTATAAAGAGTCTCAATTCTTTGGACTAACTTTATTTATTGGCTTACTTTAAAAATAATTAGTATAAGAATTATACTGCATATTAATAGAGAACATGGATGTTATGATGCTCAATTATAGAAGGTATTGTGTCTTTCTAATTTGTCATAAATAAGAAAGATACACGTGAAGCCTATTTCTCCTTTTCTCCTCCAGGAGATGACTCTATTTTATATAGTTGAGCTTATTGGATTTTCCTCTATGTCCTGGGCCCTCCAGCCTTTTTACTATTCAGCTATGTCTGGGTCATTGGTACAGTATAAAAATCTTAAAAAATTTATAGTAATTTATATATTTTTTATACTTACCAATGACCCAGACGGGGATGGCCCTCCCAGGAGTTGGGAACTCATACCTCCCCGCTGAGGACATAGCGCTTACCAGGCACTGTTGGTAAGAATGATTAATGGCGCCAATTTCGGGACGTCCTTGACACTGCGCATGCGCAGTAGAGGTGAAGTATGGAGGGCCATTCAGGACATGTTTTCTTTGGTTTTAGATGCAAATTTTGGGGTTTGGGGGGCAAAATTTGTGTTTGGCCCTATATTTTTAAGAGTTAGCACCAGCTATGTCTGGGTCATTGGTAAGTATAAAAAATATATAAATTACTATAAATTTTTTAAGTTTTTCATTATCAGTTCCCATCATTCCGGCATGTATATAAATGATAAAATATTGAAGGGGGGGAGGGGGGGCTGTTAACGAATATTAATTTTTATCAAGAGTTGAAAATCACCGGCAGTGGTTTTCAATTCTTGATAACAAAATAATATTTGTGAACAGGTGATGGGAAATGTGGGCGTGCACCAGGAACGAGAACCTGTGGGACTCCAAACATTTACATACCGACAGTTACAAATTCCGGCACTGAAATTTTAAAAGTGTAGAGGCATACGCCAAGAACGAGACCCTGTGGTACCTCGCAAATTTACCATGGAAATTGCTTTTGCCCTCATGAAGTTGCCATCGGGGTATTTTTAGCTCAGCTTGACTTTGTCTCATCGCTTCCCGTCCGTCGTCCGTCGTCCGTCAACACCATGTTTTGGTCTTCTCCTCCAAAGCCACTGGGCCAATTCAAATGAAAGTTTGTGTGAGTGATGGTCCCAAAGGGGCATTTCATTTTTGTTCAACTCAGCATGCCCAGCCCCATAGGGAGGGAGTGGGGGAAAATGCACCCAAATATTTTAAAAATCTTCTTCTCAAGAACCAGTGTGTACAATGACTTGATATTTGCTATGGAGCTTTCATATGAGGTGTAGAATCAAATTTGTTCAAACGAAGTTCGTGAAGTAATATTTGGCTTTGTAATAGGAGGGGTAAGATTTTTGGCCCCGCCCAAAATTTCTGTTTTCTGAACCAATGGTCCGGTATGAACCAAATTTGGTTTGTGGTATTATTGGGTCATAAGTACATGACCCAAGCAAAAAAAATAATTCCCGCATCCCCATGGGAACCCTGGGAGCTAAAAATAGAAATATTTTCAAACGCCCATATTTCCCAAACCCCACGGAACAGAGAGCTTTTATTTGGTATGAAGTATCCTTATGACCAGTAGAATTGAATGGTAAAAAAAAATTGCCATCGGTTATGTTAGGGTGTTCTGTAATGGGCATCGAAAAAATGCTGAGTCAGCATATTTGCAAAAATTTTTAAAAATCTTTTCTCCAGAACCAATCATCAGAATCTTTGATATTTGGTATACAGCATTCATAGGGGGGTCAGATAAAAGTTTGTTGAAATAAAGCTCATTGGTTCATATTTGGGCTCTCTACAGGAGCCCGAAGTTTTAACATAGGGTAATATGGGGAATATTCTTTAAAAATCTTCTTCTTCAGAACCACCAGTCAGAATCTTTTAATATTTGGTATACATCATTGTTATGAGGGTCAGATTCTAGATTGTTCAAACCAAGTCCCTAGGTTAATATTTGGGCTTCCTACGGAAGCCCAAATTTTATCTTTGTTCAATATGGAGGGTAATTTAAAAAAATCTTCTTCTTCAGATCCATCAGTCAGAATGCTTTGATATTTGGTATGCAACATCTCTATGGGGGTCAGATTCAAGTTTGTTCAAATCAGATCCCTAGGTATATATTTGGGCTCACTATGGTAGCCCAAATTTTTACTTAGTGCAATATGAGAAAATTTCTTTAAAAATCTTCTACTTCAGATCCACCAGTCGGAATACTTTTATATTTGGTATACAACATCTCTAGGGGGGTCAGATTCCAGGTTGTTCAGTTCGAGTGCCTAGGTTAATATTTGGGCTCCATATGGGAACATGAAATTTAACTTAGTACAATAAGAGGGAATTTCTTCAAAAATCTTCTTCTTCAGATTCACTTGTCAGAATGCTTTCACATTTGGTATACAACATCTCTAGGGGGGTCAGATTCAAGTTTGTTCAAATCGGATCCATAGGTCAATATTTGGGCTCGCTATGGTAGCCCAAATTTGAACTTAGTGCAATTCGGAGAAATTTCTTTACAATTTCTCTTCTTCAGATCCAACAGTCAGAATGCTTTCATATTCGGTACACAACATCTCTAGGGAAGTCAGATTTAACTCTGTTCAAATCAAGAGCCTGGGGTAATATTTGGGCTCTCTGTGGGAGCCGGAATTGGCCATTTTGCTGAAGAATTAAAAATTTTGTATTCAGTACCTTCTAGAGGTACTAAGATTAATCCACATAAGTTGTATCAAGGGGCTTCATAGGGGAGCTCTACATTTTACTTATGATCAACTGAAGAAAAGGCATAATGCCCAGATTATTTTTGTCACTCCTGAGGGACTCAAGGATTGACAGTGTAGCCTATGGAGATGGCTTGCTTAATGTAGACTCATTCTTGGACTCTGTTTAAATTGTGTTCTGTACAAGATGAGCGCTTCAGGCCCCGTGGGGCCTCTTCTTTCATTATCAGTTTCCATCATTCCGGCATGAATATAAATTCTAAATATTGAAGGGGGGGAGCTGTTAATGAATATTATTTTATTATCAAGAGTTGAAAATCACCGGCAGTGGTTTTCAATTCTTGATAACGAAATAATATTTGTGAACAGGTGATGTGGCACCTCACAAATTTCCCATGACATGGGGAGGGGGGGGGGGGGGGGGGGGGGACTGTTTACGAATATTAATTTTTTATCAAGGATTGAAAATGACCATGATAAGAAAATAATATTTGTGAACAGGCGATAGGAAACTACTTTCTATTCTTTCTTTCTCACGTGAGGGGGTAATTAATTGTCATCGTCAGGCAGTTCGTCAGGCAGACCTTCAATATTTAGAATTTATATTCATGCCGGAATGATGGAAACTGATAATGAAAAAATACCCCGATGGCAACTTCATGAGGGCAAAAGCAATTTCCATGGTAAATTTGTGAGGTACCACAGGGTCTCGTTCTTGGCATATGCCTCTACACTTCTGGTATCTCCAAAACTACACGGCACAGAGAATTCTTATTTTGTATAAAGCTTACTTTTATCCAGTACAATAGAATGGTTTAAAAAAATCTCTATCGGTTTGATCACAAGGTACTTTTTTCAGGACTTTGAAAAAGTGCTGAGTCAGCACTTTTTAACACTGTAGGCAATGGAAAAAGATTAAAAAATCTTCTCCAGATCCAGCAGGCAGAATCTTTTGATATTTGATATGCAACATTGTGGGGGTGGATCTGATTCAAGTTTGTTCAAATCGGCCCCCTGGGTTCATATTTGGGCTCAGTATAAGAGCCCGATTTTGAACTTAGTGCATTTCAGGCAAATTTCTTTAAAAATCTTCTTCTCCAGATCCAGCAGGCAGAATCTTTTGATATTTGGTATGCAACATTGTGGGCTGGATCTGATTCAAGTTTGTTCAAACCGGCTCCCTAGATTCATATGTGGGCTCACTATAGAAGCTCGAATTCAAACTTAGTGCATTTCAGGCAAATTTCTTAAAAAATCTTCTCCAGATCCAGCAGGCAGAATCTTTTGATATTTGGTATGCAACATTGTGGGGTGGATCTGATTCAAGTTTGTTCAAATCGGCTCCCTGGATTCATATTTGGGCTCACTATAGAAGCCCGAATTCGAACTTAGTGCATTTCAGGCAAATTTCTTAAAAAATCTTCTTCTCAAGATCCAGCAGGCAGACTCTTTTGATATTGGGTATGCACCATGCTTAGGGTGTGTGTGTGTGTGTGGGGGGGGGGGGGGGGGGGGAGATTCAAGTTTGTTCAAGCCAAGTCCCTGGGTTCATATTTGGGCTCACTGTGGTAGCCTGAATTATAACTTAGTTCAAAATGAGGAATTGTCTTTAAAAATCTTCTTCTTCAGATCCAACAGTCGGAATGTTTTGATATTTGGTGTACAGCATCCTTAGGGGGGTGAGATTCAAGTTCGTTAAAACCAAATCCCTGGGTTCATTTATGGGCTCCCTGTGGGAGCCCGCATTATAACTTAGTTCAATATGAGGAATATTCTTTAAAAAATCTTTTTATTTTTATACTGTACCAATGACCCAGACATAGCTGGTGCTAACTCTTAAAATATAGGGCCAAACACAAATTTTGCCCCCCAATCCCCAAAATTTGCATCTAAAACTAAAGAAAACATGTCCTGAAAGGCCCTCCACACCTCGCCCCCACTGCGCATGCGCAGTGTCAAGGATGTTCCGAAATTGGCGCCATTTATCATTCTAAGTTTGGCCCTTCATCAGTTAACATCTGACTGATCTTTGTGCTTTTAAATCTCAGTTTAAATGATGCCAGACACATAAATATTAGTGAAATGGTGATTCTAAGGAGGATAGAAAAGGAGGAGAGGAAAAGAATGTGTGACAGAATATTATCAGGGCTGTAACTTAAAATTTTTTAATGAAATTATGTTAAGTTACCTATTTTCAAGGCAGCAGCCATTTTGTTGTCATTCTGATTATTTAGTTACACTGTTTTTTCAAGTGTTTTTCCTCTCTCCCTGTCCTTTAAGTTCCCCCTTGCTATTCTCCCATGCTTTTGGCATAGTTTCTGTAATTATTATTACTAAAATTTCTTGGGAGTTTTAGCTTAATAACAGAATGAATTCTGTTCTTTCCCCATGTTTACGTCTTCACCTACGGGTGGTTAGGCGTTGTGTTCTGCATCTACCATCTGATGTTCTGCAGTTTCTTCCCTGGAAGTCTCTGTTTTGCATCAGATGGTGTATTTTTGGTAACTGATTTCGGGCCTGGGTGCCTGGAGTCTTATTTTAGTGTTTTTACACTCATTGTTTACATTTACAACAGCCCTCTGTGTGAGGGGGGGATTTCTAAATAATAATATCTTTATGTTATTTTAATCATAACTAGATACATTATTATTGTTCGTAAGTGTTGAATAAATTGTTTAAAATATTTTTAAAATTTTTGTCCACACTTAGGCTTGGGATCCATTGGGGCTCAACGTTACTTTTCAGAAACTTGGGCTGTTCTGAAAAAATATTTTTTCAAAATATTTTGATTTCAATTATTTTTTCTATATTAATGGATCATATTATTATTATGTATTTTGATTGCCAGGGGTTAGTGCGAGTACCAGGACTTGTTTTCTTTTCACATTGAAAGGATATTGATCAATTGTTTTAGGAGGAAGTCTTCCTCTGACCTTATTATCATTCTATATGTGGTCAGTGTACTCGCATTAACTCCTGTTCTGTATCGTATGATTTCGATGACAATATGGGAAGCGTATGTCACGGTATGTTGTTGGGGATTTGGACACTCCGGTCCTTTCCCCGCAGGGTCACTCTACTTTATCAATTTCTATTTCAGACGATCAAGATTAGGGTGATGTATCTGTGATGTCTTCCAACAGTGTGCCTCCGTCGTCACAATTAATGAAGGGCTAGCGGAAAAGTGCTCATGTAATACGCCAATTGCCTAAGAGGACCGTAGTAGGTTCGACGGCCTTTGACGTCCGCTAGCTCGCCCGGTGTAGCGTCCATTCACCGAATGGCTCGGCAGCCGGGTTCGTCCGTTGCGGTCTAGAAGGAATTTTGGGGTGATGCGAGCACTATAAAATTAACTTAATGCACACCCAGTGACGGCGGATCGGAGGGAGAACGGAGGAAGCCTTTTAGTCGGTTCATAGCTCGTTCCGGTCCATCCGGACGGCAAGCGAGAGAGGCCCCTCTCTCGTTCAACAACATCTGGCCTCAGATGTTGTGGTACAAATGTGTCGTTAGCGGAGCATACGTCCGTCGCTCGGGACGCTCCGTTGTATAGGCAGTCCGCTGAGACTGCTAAGGCTTCCTCTTCTCGTCAGCGCACACGACCGCACCTTGGCTGCGTGACCGCCGATATATTACCAGCTTCGCCGATCAAGGATTCTTCGGCGACCAGGTCACACCATCCGGCAGCCAGGGATTCGAGACCGATGGACTCCGGACGTTCGCATAGGAAGTATGCGGGAGCCATCTGATGCGGAGCTGCCCTCGGCGAAGCACCGATAGACTGCGCCTCCGCAGGTCTCGACGCCGGACATTCTTGTGCACATAGCACAGCTTATCGCAGCATCCCAGCAGCCGACAGAAACGGTGTCGGATCGAGAATTATCCGACAGCGCTGGGTCGGTAGCCGGGGACTCGAGGCCTGCAGACTCCGGACGTTCGCATAGGAAGTGTGCGGGAGTCAACGTACACGGAGCTTCCAGCGGCAATGCATCGTAAGTCCGCTACTGCACAGGCCTCGGGAACGGACGTGCTTTCCTTAATAGCACAGTTTATCGCAGCATCCCAGCATCAACTGAATCTGTCGCATATATTTTATCCGACGATGCTGGGTCGGGACGCTCCGCGGAAGCGGGTACGGACGTCCGAAAGTTTCATCCGGTCCGACGGGATACCGAAAGGGATTCGGTGGATTTCAAGCTTTCCCTTTCGGAACAACATATGCTGCGATGCCGGATAAGAAACTGATAGCGTCAGTGGACTTAGAAATTTTTGGTTCGGTTCAGGGACATCGTCCCTCAGTTCCGACATAGTCCAATAATGTCACACAAACTTTCGAATTATTGAACGACGCTATATATATTATTATTTTATGCTTGCTATCCAAGCATTTCTGGTTTCTTGTTCGAAGAGTTATGGAGATGTCTTTCAAAAGTGTGCCTCTGTCGTCATAGTTAATGAAGAGTTAGCGGCAATAAGTGCTCATGGAATATGTCTATCGCTTACGGAATGACATTCGCTAGCTCACCCGGTGTAGCGTACATTCATCGAATGGTTCGGCTGCCGGGTTCGTCCGTTGCGGTCTAGGAAGGAGATTTGGGTGATGCGAGCACTTTAATTACTTTAGTACTCACCCAGTGACGGCAGATTGAGGACAGATCGGAGGAAGCCAACAACATAGGGGACCGCATGTTGTGGTTCAGATATTTTACATTCGGAGCATATGTCCGTTGCTCGGGACGCTCCGTTATATTGACAGTCCGAGAGACTGTCTTTAATGCTTCCTCATCCTCACAGCAGGGCACACGACCGCACATTGGCTACGTGACCTCGAGTATCCGATCAGTTTCGGCATTCAGTGATTCCACAGCGAATAGGTCGCGCCATCCGGTAGCCAAGGGACACGAGGCCTATACACTCCGTTCGCTCGCATATTGGAAGTATGCACGGGGGTAACGATCTCGGAGCTTCCTGCGGCAATGCATCGTAAGACCGCTGCTCCTCAGGCCTCAGTGACGGACGTGCTATCCGAGTTAGCACAGTTGTTTCGCAGCATCCCAGCAATTGACGGTTTCTCGGTCGAATCAGGAATTATCCGACGGCGCTGGGTCGGTGCGGTCCGCGGTTGCATCAAGCTACGGACGACCGAACGCTTTATAGGGTCCGACAGGATGGCGAAAGGGATTCAAAAGATTTCGAGTTTTCCCTTTAGTAGTATCGGAAGATGCCTTTCATATCTTCTGGCATTTCTTCCAGTGATTATTTTTCGGACTTCATTGCTGCGATCTTGGATAAGAGACTTATAGCGTCATTGGACTCGGATTTTTCGATCGGTACAGGGACTTTGTCCCTGACTTACCGACGCAGTCCAATATTGTCATTACAACATGTGTTTTATTTTTCGACGCTATATATTATATATATATATACAAGCCTGCTACTAAGCATGATAGTTTAGTTTCTTGTCCGCGTGGCTCATTTCTGCCATTTTATCTTTTTACATATAGTTTATTTTGGCAGAGCAGGGCATACCGAGAGTTCATATGCGTCTAGACGGTGTGATTAAAGACTGCATATATTCTTTTTCGCCGTTTATGTCTTTTCCAATTTCAATGTTGGGAACGACATTATGTATAGTAGACTTAACTTAGACGCTTTATTATACGTAATCCGCCTTACTGAGGCGTTATCATTACGTCTTCAAGAAAAGATTTACGGGATATTATTCTCAATGTAATTTCTTTTGAGGGCAGTAGTTTGTTCACGTATAACTCCGCCCTTCAGTGGCTGATTGGAGTTGGTTAGACGTGATGCAGCCCTAGCTACATCCACGTGTGGATAGTAGGTTAAGAACTCTCTCAGTGTCGCTTCGTTCTCGGAGGAGCTTCTCTTCGACGGCAACTTTCCGGCAATCCATGAATTGCTTGATTTATACATTCTCTTGTCTATCTAGTGTTACAAGAGATTCAGACTGGGGCAAACATTCGGTGGTTGACTCAGAGAGTGCCGCCGCAGTTGCCGGACCCTAGTGTGGCTGTTATGACGGTTGCCAGTCAAACAGATTGGGATATATACTGATCCCTACGGATTCGAAGTGCCAGGGTCTTTGGGTTCCGCAGTCTTTTAGCTATCAGTTTAACTTCCGCGGAATAATGTTTTTTAGGCTTGCTTTATGTCATTGCATGAACATTATTCAGAAACGCATGCCCAAATTCCTGTCCTTTAATTCGACAGTAGTGGCGTATTTCCGGAACCAGGGAGGCACTCTTTCCTTTCCGTTATTCAATTTAATGGAAAGAATCCGTCTGTTGGTTATAGTACACCAAGTTCAGTTTTGGTCCGTCATATTCTGGGTCGTCTGATTGTTTTATCGCACTCCCGTTCTCTTACGGGTCGCTTGTTGCTGTCAGAATGGACTCTCAACAAACAAGTATTTAATCAGATTTGCTATCTATGGGAGCGCCCAATGATGTTTTATTATGACACAGCTTGCTAATCAATTGCAGACGTATGTGTTGGCTTGTCCAGATCTCTGAGCTAATACTGTTAACGCTCTATTGATCTATAGGACGCAATGATAGGATACGCGTATCCTCCGGCGCTGTTGTTTTAGCAGGTATTGCTAAGATAAACAACCACAATACATTTCTGTTGATAGCATCTCTATCTTCACAGAGATCATGAGTAATTTACTCTCTTGTCTACTGTGGATCTTAACGTGAAATCTTCCTCTATGTGAGGATCTTTTTTCACTGGGTAAATCGTGTCATCTTTATCACAACCAGCAAGGTCGCAACCTTCATGTATTCCGTTGTGTGGTCCGTATTGCATTGTAAGCACTGTACTGGACGAGCTTTGGACGCGATTTCTTACTATAGGAGATCCTCTTCTTCGCTATTCTATGCGGCTAAAGTGGAGGCTCTTCCGTCGTGGTGTAGGGATCATTATGTTCATATTGTTGATCCCTCCATACTACGCATTGCTAGTTTTTAGTATACTTGTTTCACAAGATCTACTGCAGCCTGTTGTTATTTAGGTTATAGGTTTGTTACCTCATACCTATGCACTCTACGATAGTTTACAATTGAGTCTTTTGTCTCTTTATCTAAGTCAGTTAGTAACTTTTTGATAAATAGACTTAGAATCTTTAGATTAAATTCCTATACGGATTTTAACTTCGGTTCTTATTTAGCTAAGTAATCATTTGAGCCTCTGGAAACAGTAGTTTTCAAATTCTGACCTTTTAGACAGTAATTCTGTTGGTTTCTCTTTTACTGTAGAGTCAGTGAGTTTCATGCACTATCGATGGATGATTTTCACTTTCATAGTTTCGGAATCAATACTTCCGTTACTATTTAGGTTGGATTGTTGCATAAGAGTTAGGCTCCTATTATCCGGAACCTATTATTTTAAGGTCCTTCCGTCTTCGTATGGGCATAGGCCTTTACTCTTTCCGGGTACAGTTTATGTATTTATAAACAGATATCTGTTTATTACAAGGGCGTAAGCTTCTTCTGTCTTTGATGTCTAGTAGAAGGACGTTACGCTCCATTTTATTGTTAATCGATTCTATTAACTAGCGTACTGCTTATGGTATATCATTGGCTTAGCAGTTGTGCTTAAGATTTCGGCTCATGAAGTAAGAGTTCTTCTACTTCTTGGGCTTACATTAATAGTGTTGCTATTATAGACTTTTGAAGGCTGCTCATTGCGCTCAGCCATCCATTCATGAATTTTATCTCAGAAATATCGAGTCCATTTCTGGAGGCCTCTATTGTTAGGTCTATTATCTACTGCTCAGAATGTCATTCACTTAACAGTTGCTACTATAGCTAGGTAGGCTGTCTGTTTCGGCAGTGTCTCCGTTCGGCTGCCCTCTTCGCTCTGGGCTATTTGACCCAGGGCAAGAAAAAAGGGGGGGGGGAGGGTGTTCCCTTGGGTCACCTGTTTTTACTATGAAAACAAGGGGATACCTCCTCCGGAGTTAGTAATTCTGAGCTGTTATTGGGATGGTTGTTTAGTGAGAAGTTTAAGTTTATAAAATTCATTCAAGTCTTAGTTTTTAAAGTATAGCTTTTGAATATTGCATATGTCAACGGACATGATTATGCAATTCTCACACACTTTTAGGAGTATAAGAGTCTCTATTCTCTAGACTTACTTTATTATTGGCTTACTTTAAAAATTATTAGTATAAGGATTATTGGATATTAATAGAGTACATGGATGTATGAAGCTCAATTTTTGGAAGGTGTTGTATCTTTCTAATTTATCATAAATAAGAAAGATACATGTAAGGCCTATTACTTCTTTTCCCTATAGGGGATGACTCTATTTTATTTTATTGAGCGTATTCCATTTTGCTCTATGTCCTTGGCCCTCCAGCCTTTTTACTATTCAGCTATGTCTGGGTCATTGGTACAGTATAAAAATGTTAAAAAATTTATAGTAATTTATATATTTTTTATACTTACCAATGACCCAGACGGGGATGGCCCTCCCAGGAGTTGGGAACTCTTGCCTCCCCGCTGAGTACATAGCGCTTACCAGGCACTGGTTATTAGAATGATAAATGGCGCCAATTTCGGAACGTCCTTGACACTGCGCATGCGCAGTGGGGGCGAGGTGTGGAGGGCCTTTCAGGACATGTTTTCTTTAGTTTTAGATGCAAATTTTGGGGATTGGGGGGCAAAATTTGTGTTTGGCCCTATATTTTAAGAGTTAGCACCAGCTATGTCTGGGTCATTGGTAAGTATAAAAAATATATAAATTACTATAAATTTTTTAACTTTTTAGATCCTCTGGTCAGAATCTTTGGATATTTGGTATAAGCTTTTCTTACGAGGAGCAGATGCAACTTGTTGAAATCAAATCTCTGGTTTGATATTTAGGCTACCATGTCAGGTGAGTGTCCTCAGGCCCTCTTATGATTCAAGCTGTCTGGGTCATTGGTTGTTGTATAAAAATATAAATTTTAAGTAATTTGTATATTTTTTATACTTACCAATGGCCCAGACGCGGATGGCCCTCCTATGAGTGGGCACTCATACCTCCCCACTGAGTTATGTAGTACACTTTTCTACAAAGAATGATGTTGGTGCCAATTCCGGTCTCTTCCTGACCACTGAGCATGTGCAGAGAGTAAAAGTATGGAGGGCCAGATAGGACTTTTAATTTTCGGTTCTGTATGCAAATTTTGGGGATTGGGGGGGTTCAGAATTTGTGTTTGTCCCTTGATAATATCGAGTTTGCAGCCAGCTAGTCTGGGCCATTGGTAAGTATAAAAAATATACAAATTACTTAAAATTTATCATATTGCTAATTTCAACTATTTTCAGGACTTTTGTGGATAAAGAGAAAAAGCTTCCTTACATCATCACAAAGTTGAGAAAATGCCCAAGAAACAAGAACTTTATCATAAGCTTAAAAAAGGCCCCACAAAGTAGATCTTCTGTTTCTCAGGCCATTTATTGTAAAATTGCATGTGGGTGGGCATTTTTTTATTTTATTTTTTATTTTTGTAACTATTCCTTTGCCACCAAAAGTTCATGTTCTTCGTTTGTTTTATGTTTTAGGCCTCATAATCTACAGAAAAGCCTTGTTGCACCCAAGGAACAAATTTATTGATTTTATTAGCTTGGGTAAAATATCAGATATAAACCTTTCCATTTTTATTAGCTCAACTTTGGCAAAGCCAAATTTGAGCTTTTGCCATGGCCAGTCATCCGTCTGTCTGCCTGTCTGTCAACAATTCAATACGGCTCGGGCTAGAGGCCGTATTTATGAACTGATCTTTACGAAACTTCTTGGGTACCTTTGTTATGACCGTGGGATGAGAACGAGTGTGTTTGGGTCCTATCCGAAATTCAAGTTGGCCGCTGGCGGCCATTTTGTACAGACTTGGGTGAAATCAGATTTTTGCGCAGAACTTCCATATGAAAGTGCTGATTTGAATAATTTTTTGTATAAATGTTTAGTACCATGGGATACATCACATATAATACGGTTTTTTTTCTCGTACGTAAATTATGCAAATTAGACTAACTTTGATGTATTTAGTGTTATTTTCAGCACTGTAAGTGCAAATGCCAATACGGCTCGGACTAGAGACCGTATTTATAAATCGATCTTTACGAAATTTCTTGTGTATCTTTGGTATCACCGTGGCACGACAACGCGTGTTTTTGGGTGCGGTCCGAAATTCAAGATGGCCAATGGCAGCCATTTTGTACAAAATTAGGTGCAATCAGATTTTTGCACAGAACTTCCATATGAAAGCTCTGATTTGAAAAACATTTTGTGTGAATGTTTAGTACCATGGGATACATCACATATAGTACGGGTTTTTTTCTCGTGCAGAAATTATGCAAATTAGATGAACTTTAATTTTTTCAGTGCTAATTACACACAGTAAGTACACATGTCAATACGGCTCGGGCTAGAGGCTGTATTTATCAACCGATCTTCACGAAACTTCTTGGGTACCTCTGTTATCACCTTGGGACAAGAACGAGTGTTTCTGAGTGCGGTCCAAAATTCAAGATGGCTGCCAGTGGCCATTTTGTACCGAAATTAGGTCTAATCAGTTTTTTGTACACAACTTCTATATAGCTCAGGCTAGAGGCCTTATTTATGAACCGATCTTTACGAAACTTCTTGGGTACCTTTGTTATCACCGTGGGATGAGAACTGGTGTTTTTGGGTGTGGTCCAAAATTCAAGATGGCCACCAGCAGCCATTTTGTACCAAATTAGTGCAATCAGTCTTTTGTACAGAACTTCTGTATGAAAGTTCTGATTTGAATAAATTTTTGTATGAATGTTTAGTAAAATGGAATACATCACATACAGTACGGGTTTTTTTCTCGTGCAGAAATTATGCAAATTAGATGAATTTTGATTTATTTAGTGCTACTTATACGCTGTAAGTACACATGTCAATACGGCTCGGGCTAGAGGCTGTATTTATCAACCGATCTTCACGAAACTTCTTGGGTACCTTTGTTATCTCCTTGGGACGAGAACGAGTGTTTCTGTGTGCGGTCCAAACTTCAGATGGCTGCCAGTGGGTCAATCAGTTTTTTGTCACAACTTCTATACAGTTCGTTTTTATGAACTGATCTTCACGAAACTTCTTGGGTACCTTTGTTTTCACCTTGGGACAGGAATGAGTGTGTTTTGGGGTGCCTTTGTTATCACTGTGCTATGAGAACAAATATTTTGGGGTTCAGTCAGACCCACTCTGGGACTCAAAGATTTCTTTTCTAGTTTAGCATCTGACTGTCACCCACCTTTACAATACTTTACCTATACATTTGTTACAGGCTACGGTCAGTATTTATGTACAGACCGTTACAATATTTTATATGTACCTTTGTTATCAGGTCATTACCTAGATGTTTGTCATTGCTGTGTCACATACTATACATGTACATGTCTTGACAAGTTGAGCTACAGTGTCATTGACACTTTCATTTTTAGTCGAGTTGTGACAAAGTCAAACTCGACTTATAGTTTGATGAATGGCGGGCTGGCAGTTGACAATTGGTTTCCGGATGATAACTTGATAATGGTTCAACCCACTTTCATGGAACTTCATAGGTAGGTTGGCCTTGGTGAGAGGAAGAACCCTATTTATTTTGGACTTTCTAGGTGAAAGGTCAAGGTCACAGTGGCCTTCAACATAGTAAATCTTTAAACAATTGGTTTCCAGACGATAACTTGATAATGGTTTGACCCACATTCATGAAACTACATATGTAAGTTGGCAGCAGTGAGAGGAAGAACCCTATTTATTTTGGACTCGCTAGGTCAAAGGTCAAGGTCAGAGTGACCTTGAACATAGTAAATCATAAACAGTTGTTTCCGGATGATAACATGACTATGGTTCAACCCACATTTATGAAACTTCATATGTAGGGTGGCCTTCTTGAGAGGAAGAACCCTCTTTATTTCGAACTCGTTAGGTGAAAGGTCAAGGTCACAGTGACCTTCAATGTAGTAAATCATAAACAATTGGTTTCCAGATGATAACTTGATAATGGTTTGACCCACATTCATGAAACTTCATAGGTAGGTTGGCCTAGGTGAGTGGAAGACCCCTATTTATTTTGGACTCGCTAGGTCAAAGGTCAAGGTCACAGTGACCTTGAACATAAATCATAAACAATTGGTTTCCGGATAATAACTTGATAATGGTTCCACCCACGTTCATGAAACTTCATAGGTAGGTTGGCCTGGGTGAGTGGAAGACCTGTATTTATCTTGGGATCACTAGGTCAAAGGTCAAGGTCACAGTGACCCTTCACATAGTAAATTGTAAACAACTGGTTTTCAGGCGATAAGTTGATAATGATTAAACCCACTTTTGTGCTGTCACGACTCGACTTTGGATCGGTGATCCTATCAGCATTTTTTAAAGTTTGCATTGGTTATTAAAAGAGCAGGTGGCAGCCAAAAGGACCATTTGGGAGGACCTGAGAAACAGATTTTTAACTTTTTAGGCCTAAATAATTAAATTAATTTATTATTTTTATTTTTTCAGATTACAAGCATGTACTGTTATTCCACTTCATGTACCCATAACAAGTATCACAGTTTGTCCTGGACAAAGTCATTTACTCGTTTCACTGATTGATGGAAAGGTAATCATCATCGGGATCAAAAATAAAGTGGAAGCAAAGAGATTTATTTTCTAGAGCATATTGTATCATGTTTGATCAATCATCACCTGCTTTTAATTTATCATTGTACAACAAGAACAAGATATGCAAGACATGGAAGCTTACTGAGAGAGTATATTTTTCGGGGTACTTATTGGATTCCAGAATATACGTAGAAACATGTCAAGTACTAACCTAGAAACATGTCAAGTATTAACCCTTTTTATCTAATGTAATGTCTCTAACTGATCAATGCTACTCGCAAAAAAACATCCAATCCATTTTTTAGACCCCCACGAGGTTACCAAGAGTTGACTTATGGATTGCACTCCGTCCGTCTGTCAGTCTGTCTGTCCATCTATCCTGTTACCACCTGTATCTCAGGGATGCTTTTGTTTCAAATTTTCAGCAATAATCAGACATTTTGTAAAACTGATGCACGTCAATTTTTTAAAAAAATAATTCAAGATGGCTGACTGGCGGCCATTTTTGTTGGAAATTGTGTAATTAGTATTCTGCCATGAAGTTCTAAATGACATTTCCAATTTCAATAATATTTTGTGTGGAGGTGTAGCAGCATAAGATAAATAACATATCATACAGGTTTTTTCCTGTGCAAAAATTGGACAAATTAGACGAACTGCAGGTTTTTTTTAGTCATATTTGTATATATTATGTTGGTGTGTCCTGTTTGTTACCCCATGAATCTCAGAGACATTTTGACACATTTGTTTCAAATATTCTTAAATGCCATCCTAAATTTCATTGTTAACATTTTTATGGATAGTTATTTTAGCATGTAGTCTATTCTCCTCCAGTACCATGTTTACAAATCTGTGTAGAAAACATGTTGCATATGCATTTCTGCTGATAGACTATTTTTCTGCCTGATGTAATGGATCCATCAGTAGAACTAAATGCTGCCCATTTTTGTGATCGTCCAATCGAAACATCACATTCTAACCTAGATCAATTCGGAAAACTGCAGTAGTGACAGCTAATAAATCGAATGTCAGTTGAAAAAAATGTTTGTTCAAATACCCTTAAATTAACTGGTAGAGTGCTAAATTTTTTTTGGTCATCTAAATTTGTCCACGACTCTTTGCCTTGTTACAATTTATGGGAGAGTGCCTAATGGCACTCTCCCATAAATTGTAACAAGGCAAATCCTCACAGACTAAATAATTTCAGTTCAAAAATAACATGAAACACATCCACAATATGGAGCCTTTAAGTTGTGGCACCTGCTCTTCAGAACAAAGC
The DNA here is from genome assembly GCA_031216915.1 of Pictodentalium vernedei. Taxonomy (NCBI): domain Eukaryota; kingdom Metazoa; phylum Mollusca; class Scaphopoda; order Dentaliida; family Dentaliidae; genus Pictodentalium; species Pictodentalium vernedei. The sequence continues at coordinate 71,579,533 of CM062294.1, read as the reverse complement.
CCAGATATGGGCTTCCAGCACTTTACCAGTTAACATTCTATAAATGGGGAGTGATAACACTCAAGTTCTGTCTTTGATGTGAATATCTCTCAGATAACGGAAGCTAATTTCTGAAAAATACAAATAAATAACCTGTTTGGACACAATTTTCATTTCATGCCAATCACACCTGAGTTTTGTTTTTTGTTTTTATTTCAAGCAAACTTCAGAACTGTCAAATTTTACACATAAGACCAAATTGTTGGATTCTATGTTATAGAGGCATATGATGAATATAGAATAAACGTATAGTGTTTTCAAGTAAAAAAATTTATTCTACGAGTAGGATTAAGAATGAAACTGACGAGCTTCTGGCGAGTCGGTTTCATTCTTAATTCTACGAGTATAATAATTTTTTTTACTTGAAAACACTATACGTTTATTTTGTTTATCCCATAAATCTTCTATAGGGCAGTCGTGGCAAAATCGTGCTATAATTCACTACAAAAGACAGCGAGAAGTGAGGAGCACATTGGTCCAATTCATTCGACCAGCAAAATTGGCAAAAATAAACAAGGCACAGTAATACATTTCTGTCTAGAAATAATTCCCCTACAAACTTGAGCTAAACTTGCAAAAATACTTTATTATATGAGCAATGTGTGGTGTTTTCTACTGGCATTGTGTAATACTTTCCAAAAGATTTAAAGAAATCAACAATCGTACTATTAATTATGCTGAACAAATGTGGTAGAGGCCAGAGAACAAAGTCTGTCACTAATACATGTAGGGGAATAAATTCTTTCAGTGTTAAGCCTACAGGGAAAATTTATCACCCTACTAGGTGAATAAAGCAAAAATTTATCCAAGGCCTTTATTGTTCAAATAAACGGCCATTTGTGGGATAAATACAGAATGCCACACTGTGTGAATGTGTTTGCCAATAAGACACTTATGCCATCACGGAAGGATAGAACTTCTCCCTGTGTTCTATCATTCCGTGTTGGCACTTGTGCCATATTGGCAAATGCATTCACGTGTGACATTCTGTGGATTTATTGAAGATTGCTTATTAGCCCATTCCAATAAACCACAACAAACCATTTATTGGAATAAATGGGGGATACCTTCTGGGGTTTTTTTTATATAAGTTGGCTGCCTATAGACTACAAATTGCTGGCAAGCCTATAGAGTCACATTTGTTGAGCTGGAGCGATGAAATTAAAAATAGGTCATGTTCTCAAAGGGTAAATAAGAAAATCCAGGAGGGATCAGGGATAATCTGGGCTCATTAGATTTCTCCTGACATTCAAACAGTCAAACCAAAATCTGTAAAATGATTCACATCCAGAATTACAAAAATGTACACTTGTGTTTATGCCCCAACTGCATTTACATTAAGGGTTCTTCCAGTCCTACTGTATGTTATATAAGTACTCGGATGTCCTGGGGATTTTTATACATTTTTCTACACTTTGACACTGTACATCCTGTGACTTTGTAGTTGTTTACAGACAAGTCTTGGCTGCCTATGTAGGCAGCCAAGACTTGCCTAGAAACAACTGCCAAAGCACTTTGAATGCAACTTGACTTATTTCCGACTTTTACATGAGCACATGTGATCTTAACATTCCATCAAGAAGCAGTCCCTATGACAATAGACAAATTACATAGGCTGTGGTTTAACAGGCAGCCAAGACTTGACTAGAAATCACTGAGGCTGAAGGCAGGTGTGAATTCCAGACACTTGTCCAGGCCTGTAAGGGTTATGGGTTAAGTTTCATTGTTTTCAAATTATACAGCATTACTTCGCCCAGTGGTCAGTTATGATTTTCAGAACCTATGTGCATGTATTTTAAGCGTTATGGCCCTTAATTATACAAAAACATTGCTATTTTTTATTCCCACTTGATACTTTTAATTCCATTCACTAACCTTGGCCTGGTTAAAATTCATCGGAGAGTGCCTAAAAGCACTCTCTCATAAATTGTAACATGGTAAATCTGTGTAGACTAAATAATTTGACTTCAAATATAATACGAAGCAATTCCATACAATATTGTAACAGATTGAGAGAAAAGTGTGGTAGTCACGGTTCGACTGTCGACATCTAGCACACAAAGCGACCAATTTAGCACAAGACTAAGAGATCTGAACCAAGCAAGCTGGTTGGTAAATGGCCTTTATACCTAGACTGCTACACTACTCTCACAACACGTTCTTTTTACGATTCAACCCTGGTAGATCGCACCCCAGATTCCACCTCAGAGTGGTTGAAACATCCATAGTGCTTGATCACAGCACTCATAATGCAACCAACTGCTGAGCGCTGGTCAACTGCACCAATATAACAGATTGAGATAGAAGTGCTGGAGCCCAGACTGACCTCCAGCACACAAAGTGAGAGATTTACCACGAGACTAAGAGATCTGGTTGGTAAATGGCTTTGAGTAGAAATGTAACTGACTTGTAATGGTAACAGTGATTGTAGTGATGCAGCTACAACTGTACAACTGTTGATGTTACTTTACTGCAAACACTATTATCACTACAGCTGTTCATTTCAGCTTATTGTACATTATGACCAATGACCATTTATAAAAAGTTTTGAACTTTGAAAAGTTATTCAGCTGTTCAACTTCAATATATGATTTGTTCCACAACATGATCACATTATTTTATATTGAGCATTGTTCTGTTCGATCACAGTTGCTGGATACATCGTCAAAAGCAACGGTTTTCTAAAAGAATATCCCTGATTATTATATAAACAGAAGTAGAGCAGGCTTTAATTTACAAGTGGATTGACTCCATTCAGCGTTGAATTATCATTTCATTTTAATCATTCCGCATTTTTATTTAAAACAAATGGCTTCTCGACCGAATGGAGTCGATCCGATTTGAAACAAGTTTTTTCCAAGAAAACGTGATAAAAGTGAGGCATCAGCCCTATCAGCCAGGTTCGTTTAAAAATGTTTATTGCTGCAGTTTTTGGAGCTACAAAGTCAATTCGAATAATTTCAATCAATAGCTAGTAGATTGGTTTATATCTCAATTTATAGTGTGGGAAGTGGTGAGGCGAAAAATGCACTCTACATAACTGTGTGTCTTTTAACTGGTTGAGGGCTAGATTATTTTGGTGGTCTGAATTTGTTATTCAAAATTTGTTCTATTACAAATTATTGGAGAGTGCCCATCAGCACTCTCCAATAATTTGTAATAGAACAAATGTATACAAACAAAATGCTATTTCAGTTTGGCTGAATACGAAACATGAACAAGGAAAATGCTGGCTTTTGCTCTGTTACCCTCATTTCTTGAAAGCCCTGATAGTGGCTTCTTGCACTCAACCAGTTAATAATCAGGGTTATTATTTTAGAAAAAACTTTTCTGCTGATGACCTAGTCAATAACTGTGATTCGATTCAAAATTTGATTTGAAATTCAATTCATTTTCACCAATTCGATTCGATTTGATACAAATCGGCAATTCACAGCTCCCTAGTCAAACAGTATTGCTAAGCATGTTTCTACTTGTATTTGGAAAGTGTAGATAAATATTAATAGACTATATTTTGCTTCTGTGAATGCAAACATTGTTTATGCTCATTTTAACTTTTATATCCCACCAAGTTGACAAAAGAAACTTAAATATTTTAACAACATTTCAACTATTATTATGGACGAGTATACTCATTTTCAGTATTTAATATCATAATATCTTTCCCTTTTGGATGTATTTTTTTAGAGCACTGCGTGGCTTCAAAATTCAAGTTGATTCAAAATCGACTCAATGATTTGATTAGAGTCACGTTGATTCGGTGACTGATTCGGAAAATTTCAAATCATCCAGATCTTCTCTCAAAATCCTACTAAATGATAGGAGACCTGATGATAGGAGAAGAATTCAAGAAGATTCTGCATCTGGGACTTCTTTCATTCTGTTTTGGAATACATGTTGTCTGCTTTTCAACTAACCTGCTCAGTCAGATAAGTAAGCTGTTGAACAGGGCTCAAAATAAGCGGCGTCATGACGCTTTTTGCGATGCAAAACTTGCAAAAAGCTATACAATGTTCAATTATGTATAGCATTTTGCGATACAAGATAATCAACTGTAGCCTATTAGGCTGCAGTTGATTATCTTGTATCACAAAATGTAAATGAAAATTTGCAAACAAATTTGAAAACTAGTTCACTGATGCTTTACTTCTGATTGTGGAACATTCCATGCATAACTCAGATTAACTCTCTATCAAGCATCATTAGCAACTTCATATGTAAGATGAATTCTATTGGTTTAAATTCTTCCTGTTTTTACAACATTTTGCATAAAATGTCCATTAAAAATAACTTCAAACCCATCAAATTAAAAATCCTAACTTCCATTTTGAGAATTCTATTAAACAACCAAGACGCCAATTGAAAATATCCAAGCCCATGCAACCTTTAAAGGCAGTTTAGTTAAAAAAAACATAGTAAATGTTTCATGTGTTGCAGATCATTTGGAAATGCCCAGAAATGGATGGAAACTATTCTATCTACTTAGAAGAATTCAATACAAAACAGCATAACATAACTCTGGTATACAAAAATAGCTATGCAATTTTTACAAAATGCTATTCATTTTTTGGAAATGTGTAGCATTTTGCTACGCAAAGAAAAAAAGTTATTTTGAGCACAGCTGTTGAATACAATACTTGGATGAAGATAGGCATTGCGCGGCTTCGAAATTCAAGTTGATTCAGAATCGTCTCAATGTTTTGTTTTGTGTCAAGCTTATTCGGTGACTGATTCAGAAAATTTCGAATCATCCAAATTTTCCAAAAATTCTGCCAAACTCTTGAACTCTTCTTCTGTCATCAGGTATCCTTGATTGGAGACCTGAGGATAGAAGAAGAATTCCAGAAGGTTCTGCAGCTGATGGGGAGCGCGGTGGCTCAGTAGGTAAAGGTGCAGGCTGCAAGCCGAGAGGTCCTCGGTTCGAATTCCACCTGCGGCAACCACGTTGTGTCCTTGGGCAAGACACTTCATCTCCATTGCCCACGTGGGGGCACGATGACGCCGTGTACTAAGGCGTAATGCACGTCGATGGTACGCCTGTCTTCAACCAATCTAACCCTGCCTGTGCAGCGGTGTGGAGTTACGATGTTGGGGAGCTGGTAGCTGCTCGTCGTTGCTCGGTGGTTCTCTCCGGGTACTCCGGCTTCCTCCACTCGTAAAACTGTCACGGTCATGATTAGCCATTGTGCATAAATATGTGACCTTAAACATCAATAAATAAATAAATTCTGCAGCTGAAACTTCTTACATTCTGTTCTAGAATACATGTAGTCTGCTCATTGACTGACTTTCTTAAACAGATGAGTTGCTGTCGAATACAATACTTGAATGGAGACAACAGTATTTATGGTTGTTAAAAAAAGGATGCAGTATTTACAACCTGAAGAGTGGTGAAATTTGATTTGATTTGATTTTCCTCTGTCTGATTTGATTCTGGATTCGATTTGAGCTGAATTTGAGATTCACGGGGCTTTAGTATTTTTAGAGAAATCCAGGTTCATATTATCAGGTATCCTTGATAGGAGACCCGATGATAGAAGAATTCAAGGAGATGCTGAATCTGAAACTTCTTACATTCTGTTCTGAAATACATGTTGTCTGCTTTTTAACTGACTTCTTAAACCCTTTACCCAACGTAACGGCCAAAACCGGCCAGCGCTATTCTCAAAAATCTCTAATTAATTTTCATTATTTTTTCCATTTTTTGTCTCAAAAACATAGGTTATGACCCCTCTTTGGAACGAGCTCATCGAGCTCGTTCCAATGAGGGGTCATAACCTATGTTTTTGAGAAAATAAATGAAAAAAATTAGTTATTCAAGAATTTTGTTTGCAAGTGTCATCTGCTTTTCGTGTTAGTTAAAGGGTTAACCCATGACGGACTGAAGATTTTTATATATGTTTGCTCCACTTTGACAGTCTGCATCCTCTGACTTTGTTGTTGTTTTGGCAAGTCTTGGCTGCCTATATAGGCAGCCAAGACTTGCCTAAAAACAACTACCAAGGTGCTTAGAATGTAACCTGTGAGTTAACCCAAAGACTCCATTTGAGGGCACCTGTTCTGTTGCAAAAAGTGTGATCAAAGTCAGAATTATGCCCTTAAGGGGGTTAAACAGATGAGTTACTGTTGAATACAATACTCAAATGGAAATGACAATATTTATGGTTGTAAAAAAAGACGAGGCTGTATTTACAACTTGAAGAACGGTGAAGAAGTTTGATTTGAAATCCCCTGTTTGATTCGATTCAGAATTCAATTCAAGCAGAATTTGAGATTCGCAGGACCTTAGTATTTTTAGAGAGATCTGGGTTCATTGACTTCTTGAGCTCTTCACCTAACAAATCTGTCCCATCCGCCTGCGTAATATGAAAATTAAGCAGTTGGAAAAAAAAATTTCAGAACATTTCAACAAAACCATATCATGTGAGCCTCCATTGGAACGAGCTCATCGTGCCCATTCAAATGAGGGTCACATGATATTGCTTTACTGAAATTTTTGGAAATTTTTTTTTAAAATAATAATTAAAATAACAAATTTTGATATTCTGTGCGTTGGGTAAAGGGCTAAGAGGTTATCGTTGTCACTAAATCAGTTACATCTGTGTTAATAAATTTCTTTGTTTTACAAATTTAATGAATGTTGCATTGATGAATACATTTGACTTATGAATAGAATGAATGGGTTTTGAACATTTAACAGTTTTCATCCCTTGTCAAGTATTTTCCTTATGTTCAATGAATTAGATATATGGAAACATGTTACCTATCCTTGTAGACTGTGTTTTATTTTAGCAATATACCTGTAAAAGAGGTCAATCTCTTTTGTTCAAAATGTTGTAATACATAATTTTGTTACACATTATTAAGGAGCACTGAGTTGAAGGAGCAATTTATGAATGACTTACTCCAACATGAGGTTACTCTGACTGTCGAAAGTGTTATTAACCCCCCCCCCCCCCCCCATCCCACCCCCCCCCCCCCCAATAAAAAAAATATTATATATATTATATGACTTACATTGACACAGATCAAAACAGAACATAATGAGGGTGAAGTACATAAGACAGAAAGCAACAAGCCAAGTTGCAATTTCTCAGATATAGCAAAAACTCCCTACAAGGGCTGTTGCTTCCTGTCCCTGGTACTTTACCTGAGTTGTGTTCTGTATTTATACCATGAGTAAACTTGAATTAAGTAAATAAAGCTTAGATTTTAAAAGAAAAATATCACCTTTGGCAATATGTTTACTTTTTTTATGTGCAGGGTTCCCACTCAAATGAAAAGTCCTTGAATTTTGGCCCCTTCTTTGAAAAGGGCTTGAATTTGTTTCTAACCTTGAAAAGTACTTGATTTTCCATCACTCCCCTTGAAAAATACTTAAATTCAGTTTCCCTAAAACCTCAGAGAAAATACAACTTAGGATAACCCTCCACACATACATGCAGTGTCACAAAATCGATCAGGAATCACATTTATTTGATCTCTATATTGTACTTGAGTGCAACACTGCATCATCTGCAATGCTTAAGCGGTGCAGATGCCTCCTTGTTGAACTGAAGGAACATTATACATTTAGCTAATTGGGTTTTCCAGAGATAAGGTCCTCTAGGCTTAAATTCTTTGTATGGCTATGGTGCTGTAAGTTCATATAAAAAAAATAGCAGTCCTTGAAAATCATGGTCAGAGTCCTTGAAAAGTGCTTAAATAGTGCTTAACCCTTTACCCAACGCAGACGTTATCAAAATTTATTATTTTAAATATCATTTTTTTTAATTTTTCCAAAAATTTCAACAAAACCATATCATGTGACCCCTCATTGGAACGTGCTCAATGAGCTCATTCCAATGAGGGGTCACATGATATGGTTTTGTTGAAATATTTTAAAAAAATTAATTTTTTCAACAGCTCAGTTTGCATATTACGCGGGCGGATGCGGGCGATTCGTTAGGTAAAGGGTTAAATTTGATTTTCTGATATCAGTGGGAACTCTGGTGTGACACTGCTGTTTTGTGTCAAAAGTATTTCATTCACGTCATAACATCAATCAATTCAGATGCACAACAACCAATCAGATGCAATCTTACATACTTACTATTGCCGATGATGTATTCCATGCCTGGTTTTCCTATATTTTATATACAGTACCGCCGCTGTGAACTGGTCACTTTCCACGGGTAGGAGGCAAAATATCCACAGACGTAATAATATTAGTTTTCAAACACTAATTATAGGAATAGTCAACAATTAATTAATTAATGAAGCACAACCCGGTGCTTCATTAATTAAAATTTTGCTGCTGCTTATTTTTAGTACAGTAGAATCCTCTTAATTGAATATCCATTTTGCCAGTGAAAATTATTCAATTAACAGGAGTATACAATTAACAGGGATTTGGTCAGTTTCCTGTGTTCTGGAGGTAAACTGAGCATTTATTCTATTATCTCTTGTTTGACAGAGCACATAGAGGTCTGTCAAACAAGATATAATAGAATAAATTCCTGTATTGGATGTAGTGAGGCTAAAAAGGTTGATAAATAAGGGGAATTTGGTGCATGTCACAGTAATTTTTTCGACATATTACAAAAATTTATATAGAATTAACAGGAGTTTACTCTACAACCCATATGCAATTAACAGATCAAATTTGTACTGAAGATATGGTGAATGGTTTTGTGTTTGAAAATTATATTCAATTAACAGGGATATACAATTCAGAGATATCCAATTAAGTGGGACTGTACTGTATTAGCTGTATTTTCTGGGTACTCACAATAATTGTGGTATAAATAGAGGAGTTCCCTCCAAAACCACGAATTTTTAAAACACTTTCTTGAATTGTTTTTGCTTATCTTTGAATGGCCGTGAAATTTTCTTAAATTTCCCCTGCACCATCGCCTGTTGGCCTGGTGGCATGTCAGTGATTTCTTGTCTAGTCATGGCTGCCTTCAGAGATGGCCAACACTTGACAAGAAACCACTGTTAGGGTATTTTCTATTTTATCTGCAGGACATCCTCATGAGTACATGTTTGGAAGCTCAGAGTTTGTCAGAGTTAGAATTAGGCCTTTAATGTTTAACCCTTAAGGGTCTAATTCTGACTTGGATAACTTTTAACCCTTTACCTAACATGAAAAGCAGACGACACTTGCAAAAAAAATTCTTGAATAACCAATTATTTTCATTTTTTGTCTCAAAAACATAGGTTATGACCCCTCGTTGGAATGAGCTCGATGAGCTCGTTCCAACGAGGGGTCATAACCTATGTTTTTGAGACAAAAAATGAAAAAATAATAAAAATTAATTGGAGATTTTTGAGAATAGCACTGGCCGCTTTTGGCCGTTACGTTGGTTAAAGGGTTAATGCTGACTTGGATAACTTTTAATGCAAAGTAACCCCAACATGCATTATTTGGGTAAACTCAAAACTTGTTTTCTAAGTACCTTATCACTTGTTTGTAGGGAAGTCTTGGCTGCCTCTGTAGGCAGCCAAGATTTGACTAGAAACAACTACAAAGCCACTGGAGGTAGACTTTCAAAGTGTAGCGAAAATGTATAGAAATCTCTCCAGACCCTCAACTGGTAGAGTGCTGGAAGCCCATATTTGGGCTTTATTCTGAAGTGTTGGTACCACAACTTAAAGGCTTCATATTCTGTGGATGTTCCACATATCACCTTTGAAGTGAATTATTTAGTGTGTTAGGATTTACCTTCTTACAATTTATGGGAGAGTGCCTATTGGCGGAGGATGAGATGGGGTGGGGGGCTGCCTATTGGCACTCTCCCATAAATTGTAATGATGCAAAAATATGTGAACAAATTTTAATGACCAAAAATAATTCAGCACTCTACCAGTTAAGGGTTAAGCAATGGTTCATACATCCTAAAATAATTTTGATTGGTCAGTTTGAGTCAAGAAGATTTTATACTTTTAAGACCCCTACTTTTTAACAATATATCAAGCGAAGAGGATGGACACTTACCTTAATATATGGATCAGACCTCAAAACTTCAGGCAGAAATTAGTGATACAAGGTATTGCCACATGCCTCATGTGACACCTGGCAGTAAATCACATTGCTAATTTCTGTTACAAATATTAAGGTCTTGATACTCCCTCTGCCAGAAAACAAACCCATCTGTGCCACTGCTAGCCTGGTCCCCCTTGGAAGTTTTGTAATGAGTTCTAATTGCTTTCAAAAGAGTTTTGAAAGATAATACCGTATTTACTCTATGTATTGGGACACTCTATGATTTGGGACACACATTTTTTCCAGAAAACTATATTTTTTTTATGCTCCAAAGTTTGGGACATTCAGGAGATTTGTTTCCAGTTGGCCCGTCGCTAGTAGCAGACGACACTCATAAAAAAATTCTTGGGTAACTAAAAATTTTTATTTTTGCTTCCAAAACATAGCTTATGATCCCTCATTGGAACGCACGCAATGCGCTCGTTCCAATGAGGGATCATAAGCTATGTTTTGGAAGCAAAAAATGAAAATATAAAAAAAAATTGGACGGCAATTTTCGTATATAGTGATGGAAAACAAATCACACACAACTTTATTCAGCATCATATCAAGACCAGACTGTGTTCTTTCCCCATTTTCTAAGAATTGGGACATCTGTGAAAATAATTATTTTTAGCTGTCCCAATACATAAGTAAATACGGTAATTGTTTTCAAAAGAATTTTGAAAGATAATAACGCGCTAAATTATTTCTGTGATTCAGTTGTAATATATTGCTGATACAATCATTTATGATTGTACACATGTAGATGTTTTTAATGTTTTAACAATTATTTTATCATATCATTTAATATTTTTCTTATTTACTCATCAACTCTTTTAATGCTGTAATTGAGAATCATGGGAAATGGAGCACTGCTTGTTTACAGTGGCAAACAAGTTCTCTTTTACTAGTCTGCTAGGACATGGTAACCAACGTTTGAGGTGGAAGTCCTTAACTGGTAAAATAGGACTCGGTGACCAGTGCCTAGGGTGGAAGTTCTCTAAAATGGGCCACATGGATATAAACGATTTGCTGGACTTGACTTTACCTCCATGCTGCTGGTCACGGTTCGACATTGTGCAGAAGTATGTATAACTGGTTGTGGGCTAGACTATTTTGGGTTTTCTGAATTTGTTATTCAAAATGTGTTTTTTTACAAATTATTGGAGAGTGCCTACAGGCACTCTCCAATAATCTGTAACAGAACAAATTTATATAGACAAAAATATTATTTGTGTTTGACTGATTAAGCCTATTTCGAAACTGTCATCTTGGCTTTTAATCTAGGCAAAGTCACAGGTTGCGAGATGTAAGCATTTCTAGAAAACACATTGTAAGCAATTGGAGAAGAGAGTGGGTGAAGTGCATCAGACCCCATTACATTCATTAGTGCGAATTAAAAAAACATACAGCCAAGGTTACCATTTGTTTAAGGCAATGGCAATATTGTATGAGAACTTTAATTATTTCGAATTGAGTTCCTATCAACTTACCATATTTAGTCGAGTTGTGACGAAGTCAAACTCGACTTATAGTTTGGTGAATGGCGGGCGGGCAGGCGGGCGGGCGGGCGGGAGGGCGGGCGGGCGGGCGGGCGGGCGTAAACAATTGGTTTCCGGATGATAACTTGATAGTGGTTCAACTCACATTCATTAAACTTCATACATAGGTTGGTCTTGGTGGGAGGAAGAACCCTATTGATTTTGGACATGCTATGTCGAAGGTCAAGGTCACAGTGACCTTGAACATAGTAAATCTTAAACAATTGGTTTCCGGATGATAACTTGATAATGGTTCAACTCACATTCATGAAACTTCATAGGTAGATTGGCCTTGGTGAGGGGAAGAACCCTATTGATTTTGGACTCGCTGCGTCAAAGGTCAAGGTCACAGTGACCTTTAACATAGTATATCGCAACAATTGGTTTCCGGATGATAACTTGATAGTGGTTCAACCTAGAGTCATGAAACTTCATATGTGTGTTGGCCTTGGTGCGAGGAAGAACCCTATTGATCTTGGACTCACCAGGTCAAAGGTCAAGGTCACAGTGACCTTGAACATAGTATATCGCAACAATTGGTTTCCGGATGATAACTTGATAGTGGTTCAACCTAGAGTCATGAAACTTTATAGGTGTGTTGGCCTTGGTGCGAGGAAGAACCCTATTGATCTTGGACTCACCAGGTCAAAGGTCAAGGTCACAGTGACCTTGAACATAGTATATCACAACAATTGGTTTCCGGATGATAACTTGATAGTGGTTCAACCTAGAGTCATGAAACTTCATAGGTATGTTGGCCTTGGTGCGAGGAAGAACCCTATTGATCTTGGACTCACCAGGTCAAAGGTCAAGGTCACAGTGACCTTGAACATAGTATATCACAACAATTGGTTTCCGGATGATAACTTGATAGTGGTTCAACCTAGAGCCATGAAACTTTACAGGCGTGTTGGCCTTGGTGCGAGGAAGAACCCTATTGATGTTGGACTCACCAGGTCAAAGGTCAAGGTCACAGTGAGTTGAACATAGCATATCGCAACAATTGGTTTCCGGATGAGAACTTGATAGTGGTTCAACCTAGACTCATGAAACTTCATAGGTGTGTTGGCCTTGGTGCGAGGAAGAACCCTGTTGACCTTGGACTCGCCAGGTCAAAGGTCAAGGTCACAACTCGACATTGGATCTGTGATCCTGAGCGGCATTTTTACTCTATGTATTGGGACACTCTATGATTTGGGACACACATTTTTTTCAGAAAACTATATCTTTTTTATGCTCCAAAGTTTGGGACATTCAGGAGATTTGTTTCCAGTTGGCCCGTCGCTTGTAGCAGATGACACTCATAGAAAAAATTATTGGGTAACTAAAAATTTTCATTTTTTGCTTACAAAACATAGCTTATGATCCCTCATTGGAACGAGCGCAATACGCTCATTCCAATGAGGGATCATAAGCTATGTTTTGGAAGCAAAAAATTAAAATATAAAAAAAAAATTGGACGGCGATTTTCGTATATAGTGATGGAAATTGAATCACACACAACTTTATTCAGCATCAAATCAAGACCAGGCTCTGTTCTTTCCCCATTTTCTAAGAATTGGGACACCTGTGAAAATAATTATTTTCAGCTGTCCCAATACATAGAGTAAATACGGTAAGTGGTGTTTGAATGCACATTGTGTCAGGACTCTGTGGCCATGGGCACTGTTTCTACAACTTTTGGGGATTTCCCCCAAGCCGAGAAACTCTGTGCAATGAATGTTTCCTTGTTGCCACTCATAACAAGTCCTCGCCTCTGTGATAAAAAGTCTTTAAACCTGCGATATCATGTCGTTTAAAGTCATCTAGGGTTGCCCGTTCAGTTAATTCGAATGATGAGAATGGTTCTACGAAATTAAAGTTGATATTTCACAAATCTAGTTGACTTTGCGGACACAGAACTCAATGCAATGAACATGGAAATCGCTTTGTTTACACCCCGTGATCTGTGACCTTGCATAGATTAAGTCCCAAGGTAGCAGTTTCAAAATAGCCTAATAAATAAATAAATAAATAAATAAATATATATATAAGATCTCAGTGTGGGCAGCCTAGGTATAAATGATTGACTGAACTGGACTTTATACTTGTATTACAATCATTATATAGCTGTAGGTGATGAAAGTGACCTTAAACACTAATATAATAATAAATAATGCTGTGATGTTTCATGTAACAAATGATGTTGTGATCTCTCATGGGAATCCTGGGAAGTGAAGCAGTGCTTGTTTATTGTGGTAAACAAGTTCTCATTTACTGGTAAAATAAGAGCCGGTAACCAATACTTGGAGTAGGAGTCTTCTAAAGTTGGCAACATAGGTATGAATGATTAGCTAGGGCCTAAAAACATTTAAAAATATGTTTCTCAGGCCCTCCCGCATAATCCTTTTTGGCTGCCACATGCTCTTTTTTTTATAACCAATGCAAACTTTAAAAAAATAAAAATGAAATGGTTTATGTGTGATATTTACCCAAGTTATTGATGAAAAATTCATGGAGGGGACCAAAACCTATCCCATGTTATTCCTGAGACAAAATTACACCCAAGTGCCAAATTTGGGCCCAATAGTTTGTAAATTGTAAGAATGCATATCCATCAAAGGCTGAGAGAGAGAAACACTCATAATTTTTTGTATTAGAATAGAACAGATTATAACTAATACTACTTGTAGCATAATTACTACTTTATGATTTACTTCAGTAGAATCCTCTTAATTGAATATCCATTTTGCCAGTGAAAATTAATCAATTAACAGGAGTATACAATTAACAGGGATTTGGTCAGTTTCCTGTGTTCTGGAGGTAAACTGAGCATTTATTCTATTATATCTTGTTTGACAGAGCTCATAGAGCTCTGTCAAACAAGATATAATAGAATAAATGTCTGTATTGGATGTATGAGGCAAAAAAGGTTGACAAATAAGGGGAATTTGGTGCGTGTCACAGCAATTTTTTCGACATTTTACAAAAATTTATATACAATTAACAGGAGTTTACTCTACAACCCATATGCAGTTAACAGATCAAATTTGTACTGAAGGTATGGTAAATGGTTTTGTGTTTGAAAATTATATTCAATTAACAGGGATATACAATTAAGAGATATCCAATTAAGTGGGCTCCACTGTACCACTATTTTTTCTTCTACTAACAGTGATAGTAGTAGCAATATGACCTGTAAACAATTTTTTTGTTTTTCAAGCAATTTATCCTCATTTTTTTATGATGAGGGAGGGGTGCGGTGGCGTGGCGGTAACCGATTCTCATCAGATCACCGAAGTTAAGCAATGTTGAGCTCGGTTAGTCCTCGGATGGGTGACCGTCTGAGCAATCGATTTGGACTCCCACATTTTGTCCTTGGGCAAGGCACTTAACCCCGATTGTCCACATAGAGCAAGATGACGCCATGTACTAAGGCGTACTACACATCATTGGTGCGCATGTCTTCAACCAATCTAACCCTGCCTGTGCTGCAGTGCAGAGTTACGATGTTGGGGAGCTGGCAGCTGCTCGGTGGTTGTCTCCGGGTACTCTGGCTTCCTCCACCCGTAACACTGTCACGGTCCTGATTAGCCATTGTGCATAAGTATGTGACCTTAAACACCAATATATAATATGATGAGGGAGGGATTTTTTTTTTCTTTTTCTTTTTCCGTTAATCCACAAAAGTCATGAAAATAAAGTAGAAATTGACCTCCTTACAGTATAATGTGGGAAGATTCATTTTTAGCTCAACTTTGACGAAGTCAAATTTGAGCTATTGTCATGGCCCGTCGTCCGTCTGTCCGTCTGTCCGTCTGTCCGTACGTCAACAATTGGCTATGGCTCGGGCTAGAGGTCGTATTTATGAACCGATCTTTACAAAACTTCTTGTGTACCTTTGTTATGACCCTGGGATGGGAACGAGTGTTTTTAGGTGTGGTCCAAAATTCAAGATGGCTGCCAGTGGCCATTTTGTACCGATGATGCAAAAATCAGTTTTTTGTACAGAACTTCTGTATGAAAGTTCTGATTTGAATAAAGTTTTGTATAAATGTTTAGTACCATGGGATACATCACATATAATACGGGTTTTTTTCTCGTGCGTAAATTATGCAAATTAGACTGACTTTGATTTATTTAGTGTTACTTTCAGAGCTGTAAGTGCCAAGCTGCTATGGCTCGGGCTAGAGGCCGTATTTATGAACCTATCTTTACGAAACTTCTTGGGTACCTTTGATATGACCGTGGGACGAGAACGAGTGTTTTTGGGTGCAGTCTGATATTCAAGATGGCTGCCAGCCGCCATTTTGTACCGACGATACAGAAATCTGTTTTTTGTACAGAACTTCCATATGAAAGCTCTGATTTGAATAATTTTTTGTATGAATGTTTAGTACCATGGGATACATCACATATAATACGGGTTTTTTTCTCGTACGTAAATTGTGCAAATTAGACTAATTTTGATGTTTTTTGGGGTTACTTTCAGCACTGTAAGTGCAAATGCCAATACGGCTTGGGCTAGAGGCCGTATTTATGAACTGATCTTTACGAAACTTCTTGGGTACCTTTGGTATCACCGTGGGACAAGAACGAGTGTTTTGGGGTCCGGTCCGAAATTCAAGATGGCCGATGGCAGCCATTTTGTACAAAATTAGGTGCAATCAGATTTTTTCACAGAACTTCCATATGAAAGCCCTGATTTGAATAATTATTTTGTGTGAATGTTTAGTACCATGGGATGCATCACATATAATACGGGTTTTTTTCTCGTGCAGAAATTATGCAAATTAGATGAACTTTGATTTTTTCAGTGCGACTTACACACAGTAAGTACACATGTCAATACGGCTCAGACTAGAGTCTGTATTTATGAACTGATCTTCACGAAATGTCTTGGGTACCTTTGTTATCACCTTGGGACGAGAACGAGTGTTTCTGGGTGCGGTCTAAAATTCAAGATGGCTGCCAGTGGCCATTTTGTACCGAAATTAGGTCTAATCAGTTTTTTGTACACATCTTCTATACAGCTCAGACTAGAGGCCATATTTATGAACCAACTTTTTACGAAACTTCTTGGGTACCTTTGTTATCACCGTGGGGTGAGAGCGAGTGTTTTTGGGTGTGGTCCGAAATTCAAGATGGCCACCAGCAGCCATTTTGTACCAAAATTAGTGCAATCAGTCTTTTGTATAGAACTTCTGTATGAAAGTTCTGATTTGAATAAATTTTTGTATGAATGTTTAGTAACATGGAATACATCACATATTGTAAGGGGTTTTTTTTCGTGCTGAAATTATGCAAATTAGATGAACTTTGATTTATTCAGTGCTACTTACACAATGTAAGCACACATGTCAATACGGCTCAGGGTAGAGGCTGTATTTATGAACCGATCTTCACAAAACTTCTTGGGTACCTTTGTTATCTCCTTGGGATGAGAATGAGTGTTTCTGGGTACGGTCCAAAATTCAAGATGGCTGCCAGTGGCCATTTTGTACCGAAATTAGGTCCAATCAGTTTTTTGTCACAAGTTCTATACAGCTCGTATTTATGAACTGATCTTCACAAAACTTCTTGAGTACTTTTGTTTTCACCTTGGGACAGGAACGAGTGTGTTTTGGGGTGCCTTTGTTATCACTGTGCTATGAGAACAAATATTTTGGGGTTCAGTCAGACCCACTCTGGGACTCAAAGATTTTTTCTAGTTCAGCATCTGACTGTCACCCACCTTTACAATACTTTACCTATACATTTGTTACAGGCAATGGTCAGTATTCATGTACAGACCGTTACAATACTTTATATGTACCTTTGTTATCAGGTCATTACCTAGATGTTTGTCATTGCTGTGTCACATACTATACATGTACATGTCTTTGTCTTGACAAGTTGAGCTACAGTGTCATTGACACTTTCATTTCAACAGTGAAGATTTCTGAAATGCAGTTTCAAATTCAGCCAACAAGATCTTGTTTGACAGAGCTCAGTGAGCTCTGTCAAACAAGATCTAGTTGGTTACATTGTTAGCCAACTATTGCAAAATAAAATAATGTCATATCTGGCCAGCGCTTTCCACAAAATACACCATTCAAATTTCATTATGTTTCAAATTTTTAATTCTCAAACATTGCTTGTGACTTTTGCAACGAATGAAAATGTTTAGTTAGGCCTTTAAAAAAAAATCTTGTTTCTCGGGCAAATTTTCTAAATTTTATGAGGGATGAAGGCATTTTTTTTTGTTAACCCTTTACCCAACGTAACAGGAAAAACCGTTCAGCGCTATTCACAAAAATTGCAAATTAATTTTCATTATTTTTTGTCTCAAAAACATAGGTTAGACCTCTCGTTGTGTGTGTTCCAATGAGGGGTTATAAAGCCTAAAAAAATAAAAAATCTGTTTTTCAGGCCCTCCCGCATGGTCCATTTGGTTGCCGCATACTCTCTTTTTATAACCAATTTAAACTTAAAAAAAATTAAAATTAAATGGTTTATGTCTGATATTTCACCCAAGTTAAAAAAATTGATGAATTTGTCCCTTGAGTGCAAGAAGGCTTTGCAATGCTTTAGCATTGCAAAGCCTTCTTGCACTCAAGGGATGAAATACACCACCACCAATGCTATTCTGTAGATTATGAGGCATAAAACTTGAACCAAGAACATGAACTTTTGATGGTAAAGAAGTAATTACTGAAATAAAAAATAAAATAAAAAACCGCTCGCCCGCATGCAATTTCACAAATAATGGCCTGAGAAACAGAAGATCTACTTTGTGTGGCCTAACCTAATTTGGAGACAAAAAATGAAAAAAATTAGTTTTTTAAGAATTTTGTTTGCAAGTGTCGTCTGCTTTTCATGTTAGGTAAAGGGTTAATTCACAAAACAGTCCTGAAAATAAATTGAATTAGAAATACACCTCTCTGTACTATTATGCAGATAAATATTGTCTGCAGCAAAAATTTCCCATAACACAGTTGCAAATTTAACCAACTGTATCTTGTTTCCTTAAATTCTCATTCAAACAAGTGTTAAATGGTATCACTGAAGAGATTTCCAGGTAAAAAAAATAGTGATGAAGCATATTTTGTGCATTGAGGAAGTTGGCTGAGAAACCAAATTTTTTATTTCAATAGCCAAGTAATACAGTGCAGCTCAAATTCTGAGATGGATGTACAATTTCTGAGATCCCAAAAAGCTCAGCGTTTATCAACAATATTTACACCACAACTGAAATGTTCTTTTATCAATACTCTTTTGGCAATGGATTCTTGAGCGATGCCATTTTTTTGTGAATACATGTAATAGTTGATCATGTGATTTACCCCTTGAATTCTAGCTGATCTGTGATAGGCACACATGTGGCATTACATGTACAGTAGAATCCTCTTAATTGAATATCCATTTTGTCAGTGAAAATTATTCAATTAACAGGAGAATACAATTAAT
This sequence comes from Pictodentalium vernedei, assembly GCA_031216915.1. Classification (NCBI taxonomy): domain Eukaryota; kingdom Metazoa; phylum Mollusca; class Scaphopoda; order Dentaliida; family Dentaliidae; genus Pictodentalium; species Pictodentalium vernedei. The sequence continues at coordinate 71,560,516 of CM062294.1, read as the reverse complement.
AGGGATTTGGTCCATTTCCTGTGTTCTGGAGGTAAACTGAGCATTTATTCTATTATATCTTGTTTGACAGAGCTCATAGAGCTCTGTCAAACAAGATATAATAGAATAAATGCCTGTATTGGATGTAGTGAGGCCAAAAAGGTTGATAAATAAGGGGAATTTGGTGCGTGTCACAGTAATTTTTTTGACATATTACAAAAATTTATATACAATTAACAGGAGTTTACTCTACAACCCATATGCAATTAACAGATCAAATTTGTACTGAAGGTATGATAAATGGTTTTGTGTTTGAAAATTATATTCAATTAACAGGGATATACAATTAAGAGATATCCAATTAAGTGGGCTCCACTGTATTACAATTGTTGTTAAAAACAAAAATCTGTTTCCCAATTCTAGGTGACATCAGAATCATATTTATTACATGCCTGTTCTAAGAAATTCCCATCTAAATCAACACTAAACCATGCAGAACATGAAAATCTGTTCTTCACATATGTGCAGAATGGAAATCGTTCATGTACTATTTTTATAAAGAAGTGAAATTTCACTGGAAGTTTCTACAAATCATGCACCGCAATTACAATTTGAATCACTAGCGATAGCTAACAATCGTCCCATGAGTTCCAATGTGTTCTATTTGCCAGTAGGCACATAGAACACATTTGAACTCAGGGGACAAAATAGTAACATGGGTTCCTGTCGCAAATTTGGTTGGCGATGAAATGTGTTCTTTTTTTGATAATTGTCAAATTAATTACTGAATGTCCTTCTAATAATTGTTTTTTAGACGTGAAGGCATGTAATAAACACAGAACAACACACAATGGGTTAATCGATGTGGCACTTGTGCCATCGCGGAAAGGATAAAACCCGAGGCATGCGGCCTCTTGTTCTATCCTTCCACGCTGGCACGTGTGTCCTATCGATTAACCCATTCACACATGTGTGTCGTTCTGTGTATACCTCTTTGAAGATAACCTGCTGGGAGAGGTGTTTCTCTTCAAATAATGAATTTTCGTTCAAGAAATATTTTTAAAAATTATAATTTATCTTTCAGCTTTGTGGAGTACAAAACTGATTTCTCTTTGTAAAGCATCGCTGCTGTTATCTTGACCAGCAGAGTGACAACTTACTCAAGAATAGAAGCACATGACTCAATCCCAAATAAGTATTTCCTATTCGGGAGTAAAATATTTCTTTTTATCAAGTAAACATACAAATTAAATTATGATTGTTCAGAATCCATGAGATGATCAAACAAATTGATCATGTGCAAATTTATCATGAATCATTTTGTAGTTGATGGTAAATTTGTGCATGATTAACCCTTTACCCAATGCAGACGATATCAAAATGTATTATATTTTTATACTGTACCAATGACCCAGACTTAGCTGGTGCTAACTCCAACAAAACCAGGGCCAAACACAAATTTTGCCCCCCAATCCTCAAAATTTGCATCCAAAACAAAAAGAAATCATGTCCTAAAGGACCTCCATACTACGCCTCTACTGACGCAGTCGTCCCGAAATTGGCGCCAATTATCATTCTCTGTTTGGCCCTTCATCAGTCAACATCTCACTGATCTTTGTGCTTATAAATCTCAGTTTAAAGGATGCCAGACACGTAATTCTTGGAGAAAATGTGATTCTAAGGAGGATAGAAGGAGGAGAGGAAAAAGAAGTGGCAAAAAATAATCAGGGCTGTACTTAAAATTTTTTGATGAAATTATGTTAAGTTGCCTATTTTCGAGGCATGGGCCTCTTGTTGTCATTCTTGCTAATTGTTGCACTGCTTATTCAGTGTTTCCTCTCCCCTAGCCTTCTAAAGTCCCCCCTGGCAATTCTCCCATGCTTTTGGCATATTTTTGAGAAATTTCATTTCTAAAATTTCCTGGGAGAGTTGCTTGGTTACAGAATGTTTTCTGTTATTTTCCCCATAGTTACGTTTTCACCCATGGGTGTATAACGTTTGTGTTCTGCATCTTCCATCTGATGTTCTACAGATTCTCCCCTGGGAGTCTCTGTTTTGCATCAGATAGAGTGTAATTGATGACTGATTCCGGGCCAGTTTTTTCAGTGCCTGGAGTCATGTTTTCTAGTGTGTTTACACTGTTTGTTTTCATTGGCAACAGCCTTTTTTGAGGGGGGCTGTTTGCCTTTGTGGTAGTTTATCTCATTATAAGATACATTTATATTATCCGAAAGTGTCTCATTAATTATTTTATATAAATTTAAAATTTTTGACCACACTTTGCCATCGGATCCATCGGGGCTCAACGTTACTTTTCAGCAACTTGGGCTTCTCTGAAAAAATATTTTTTCAAAATTATTTTGTTTTGCAATTGTTTTTTCATTTATTAATGGATCATGTTATTATGTATCTTTGTGTCAGGGGTTTTTGCGAGTAACTAGGACTTATTGTTGTTCTTTCACAATGAAGGGACATTGTTCAAATTGTAATAGGAAGAAATCTTCCTCTGACTTTCATGATCATTGTATTAATTGTAGTCAGTGTTCTCGCATTAATCCCTGTCCTATATGTGAACATTGGGATGAGAAACATTGGAAACGTGTGTCACGATATGTTGTTTCTGGAGAAAGAGCGATGCCGGCTCTTTCTCCACAAGGTCACTCTACTCTCTCAGTTTCTATTTCAGAGGAACCAGAACAGGGTGATGTTTCCATGTTATCTTCTTCAAGTGTGCGTCCGTCGTCACAAATGAATTCAGAGCTAGCGGCAAAAGTGCTCATGGAGATTAGACAAATGTCGTCCGCTAGCTCGCCCGGTGTAGCGTCCATTCACCGAATGGTTCGGCAGCCGGGTTCGTCCGATGCAGTCCAAGAGGAAATTTGGGTGATGCGAGCACTATAAACATAATAGATGCACACCCAGTGACGGCGGATAGTAAGCGAGAACGGAGGAAGCCTTTTAGTCCGGTTCCTAGCTCGTCCAGGTCCAGCTGGGCCGCGAGCGAGAGAGGTCCCTCTCTCGTACAACAACATCTGGGACCAGATGTTGTGGTACAAAATGTGTCTTTAGCGGAGCATACGTCCGTCGCTCGGGACGCTCCGTTGTATAAGCAGTCCGCAGAGACTGTTAAGGCTTCCTCTTCTCGTCAGCGCACACGACCGCACCTTGGCTGCGTGACCGCCGATATTTTACCAGCTTCGCCGATGAAGGATTCTTCGGCGACCAGGTCACACCATCCGGCAGCCAGGGATTCGAGACCGATGGACTCCGGACGTTCGCATAGGAAAAGTATGCGGGAGCCATCTGATGCGGAGCTGCCCTCGGCGAAGCAGCGAAAGACTGCGCCTCCGCAGGTCTCGACGTCGGACATTCTTGTGCAGATAGCACAGCTTATCGCAGCAGCCCAGCAGCCGAAGAAACGGTGTCGGATCGAGAATTATCCGACGGCGCTGGGTCGGTACGCTCCGCCGAAGCATCGGGGGCGGACGACCGGGAACATCGGGAGGTCCGACCGGATGGTGAAAGGGATACGGATGACTTGGAGTTATCCCTTTCGGAACAACATAAAGCTGCCGTGGACTTCATCCGGCACTTTCTCCCTCAAGTTGTTCCGTCGGGCCAGACTGCTGCGCTTCCGGACAAGAGAATTATAGCGTCATTGGACTCTGAATTTTTTGAGCGGTTCAGGGACATCGCTCCCGAGTTTCCGTCGCAGTCCAATAATGTTGCAAGAACATTTGAATTATTGAACGACGCTATATTTAAACTTGCTTCCAGGACGGGGAAAGCAGGTTTCTTGTCCGCTAATACTCTTAACCTGCCTTTCATTAATGCAAGGAATAAATTCGATACGGCAGGACAGGGTATACCGAGAGTTCCTCTGCGTATGGACGACGAGGCGGAAGACTTAGAGCTATCATTACCGTCGTCAGCTTCTATTCCAACCGCGGTGTTGGAAACAGCTATTGCGTCTAACAGAGCCAATTTAGATGCCTTATCTTACGCAGATCACCTTACTAAGGCGTTATCACTGCGCCTTCAAGGGGAAGAGTTTCAGGATATACAATCCTCTTTAAGACTTCTTTCAAGGGCAGTAGCTTATTCCACGTGTAACTCCGCCCTTTCAGTGGCAAATCTGGAGTTGGTTAGACGTGACGCAGCCCTAGCTACATCCACACTAGTGGATTCTAAGGTGAAGAACTCTCTTAGAGTCGCTTCGGTCTCAGGAGAACTTCTCTTTGACGGCAAGCTTTCCGCTATTTATGATAAAATTAAAAAGAAAGCTAATGATTCTCTGTTGTTCAGATCGGCTCCTAAAAAGTCGGATACAGCAGACACGAATAAGACAGGCACTTCTGGGTCTAATGCGCCCAAGAGAGGTTCCTATAGAGGTTCCGGTGCGTCCTCTTGGTCTTATTCGAGAGACCGTCAGGATAGCGACTCTCGTTCGGGACGTCCTTCAGACCGGGACAATCGGTCGGACGCCCTGAGGTCGACGAGGCGAGGTGCGGGTCGTGGAAGACGTTTCTCCTACCGCAGGCCTCGCAGGTCCAGGAGGTGATGGCTTAAACCTCTATCGCGTTCCGGTTGGCGGAAGGTTGTCGAGTTTTTCACAAGAGTGGGCGTCGATTACGGACGACCCTTGGGTGAGAGGAGTGACTTCGGAAGGTCTAAAGATATCCTTCAAACGAAAGCCTCCATTAACTCGAAGTCCAAAGTGGACTCATCTTCCGTCAAATCCACAGAAAAGAGACGCTCTGTTATCAGAGGTGCAGTCTCTTTTAATGAAGAACGCGGTAGAGGTCGTAGAAAACCAGGAATCTCTGGGATTCTACAGCCATCTGTTTCTGGTTCCGAAACCAGACGGCTCGTTCCGTCCAGTCATAGATTTGAGCTGGATAAACAAGCTGATCGTCGCTCCGAAGTTTTATATGGAGACGATTCGATCGGTCAGAGCGAGTATTCGGGTGAACGATTATGCAACGAGCATAGATCTCAAAGATGCGTACTTTCACGTCATGGTACATCCGACATTCCGAAAGTATCTACACTTCGCAGTCCTAGGAGTGGTGTATCAATTCCGGGCGATGTGCTTCGGATTGAATCTAGCACCCTGGGCTTTCACTCGGGTAAAGAACTCGGTAATGATCTACTTCCGAGCTCATTCGTCTGCGGTAACGTCGGCCTACCTGGACAGCATTCTTCAGAGGTACGGCAACGAGTTAACGCTTCAGAACGATGTTCAGAATCTTCTTCTATTGCTCCGACGTCTCGGTTTTATAGTAAACGAGGGGAAGTCGGATCTGGTGCCGTCCAAGTCATTCACTCATCTGGGAATGAGCTTCGAGACGCACAACAATCTCGTTCGTCTGCCGTTAACCAGAGCGAAATTAGTCAGTTGTTACGCTCGCTATTGTCTGCACGCAGACAAAGTCACGGCGAGAGAATTTATGAGACTGATAGGTCTGTGCGGAGCTGCCGCGGATCTCATTCCGATGGGGCAGCTACGCACACATCCTCTTCAATTTTCCTGACTCAGAATTGGAGTGTGAAAATTCATTCGCTCGATGTAGACGTTCTCTTGTCAGATCAAGTGAAACAAGAGATTCAGACTTGGGCAAACATTCAGTGGTTAACTCAAGGAGTTCCGCTGCAGTTGCCGGATCCGAGTTTTACCGTTATGACGGATGCCAGTCAAACAGGTTGGGGTGCATCATTAATCCCAACGGATTCGAGATGCCAGGGTCTTTGGGATCCGCAATTCCTGTGCAAGCACATAAACATCAAGGAAATGATGTCAATTTATTTGGCTTGCGTTACGTCACTGGATGGACATTATTCACGATGCTCATGTCCAAATCCTATCCGACAATACGACAGTAGTGGCGTATATACGGAATCAGGGAGGCACTCATTCAGTTCCGTTGTTCAATCTAACGGAAAGAATCCTTCTGTTTGCGTTAGAACATCACGTTCTTCTTTCGGTCCGTCACATACCGGGTCGTCTGAATGTGCTAGCAGACTCCCTTTCACGAAAGGGTCGCTTGTTGCCGTCGGAGTGGACTCTCAACAAACAAGTATTCAATCAGATTTGCTACCAATGGGAACGGCCAATGATAGACTTATTTGCGACACATCTCAACAATCAGTTGCAGACGTATGTGTCTCCGTGTCCGGATCCAAGAGCATTTGCAGTAGACGCTCTGTCGATCCCTTGGGACGGAATGATAGGATATGCGTATCCTCCAGCGCCGTTAATTCAACAAGTATTGCTAAAGATAAAACAATCTCAATGCAAGATTCTGTTGGTAGCATCTCTTTCGCCACAGAGACCGTGGATAAATCTACTCAGGTGTCTGTTGTGGGACCTACCGCGGAAGCTTCCTCCACGAGAGGATCTTCTTTCGCAGGGGAAATCGCGCCAACTCCATCACAACCCGCAAGGTCTCAACCTTCACGTTTTTCCGTTGTGCGGTCCTTCTTGCATGGCAAGCACTTTACAGGACGAGCAGTGGACGCGATTTCTAACTGTAGGAGGACCTCCTCTTCGCTAAACTATGCGGCTAAGTGGAAGGTTTTTCGTCGTTGGTGTAGGGATCATTCTGTAGATATATTTGATCCCTCTATACCAGACATTGCAAACTTTCTAGTATACTTGTTTGACGAAATCAACTGCAGCCTGTTACTATAAAGGGTTATAGATCTATGTTATCTGATACCTATGCACATCATGATAGTTTACAAATTGGATCTAATGTCTCTTTATCGAAGTTGGTTAGAAACTTCTCGATAAATAGACCCAGAACTCTTAGATTAATTCCTAAGTGGAATTTAGCTTGGGTTCTCCTTAAATTGAAGGAAAAGCCATTTGAACCTCTTGGGACAGTAGATTTCAAATTCTTATCTTATAAGACAGCTTTTCTCTTAGCTTTCTCTTCTGCCAGAAGAGTCAGTGAGCTTCATGCACTATCGGTGGATGATTCTCATAATCGTAGTGTTGGGAACACTATCACCTTCACTACTAATGTGGGTTTTTTAGCTAAGAATCAGGCTCCTAATAAATATCCGGAACCTATTGTTATTAAGGCTCTTCCGTCTTCTGACGGGCGTAGGCCTTTACTCTGTCCTGTTAGAGCACTACGTATCTATAAACAGAGATCTCAGTTTATCAGAAAGGGACGGAAACGTTTCTTTCTGTCTTTGATGCCTAATAGAAAGGACATTTCAGTCCATTCTATTGCTAGATGGATTCAGTTAACTATCCGTACTGCTTATGAAGATTTATCTTCTTCTCAGCAGTCTGTGCTTAAGATTTCTGCTCATGAAGTAAGAGCTCTTTCTACTTCCTGGGCTTATGCTAATAGTGTTGCTATTACAGATTTAATGAAGGCTGCTTATTGGTCTCAGCCATCCACATTTACGAATTTTTATCTCAGAAATATTGAGTCCATTTCTGGAGACCTGCATTGTTTAGGCCCGTTATCTGTTGCTCAGAATGTCGTCCACTAAACAGTTGCAACTATAGTTATGCAGGCTTTCTGTTCCGGCAGTGACTCCGTCCGGCTGCCCTTTTTGCTCTGGGCTATTTGACCCAGGGCAAGGGGAAGGGGGGGGGGGGGGTGTTCCCTTAGGTCACCTGCTTTATAGTGAAAAGCAAGGGAATGCCTCCTCCAAGTCAGTATTTCTGAGTCGCTTCCGGGATGGTTTTAAAGTGTAATATTAATGTTTAAATTCATTCATGTCTTATTTTTAAAGTGTAGCTCGGTGTGAAGCATTTGTATATGTCAAGTGTCAAACGGGCTTTAATATACAACACTCGGACACTTTTAAATGATTATAAAGAGTCTCAATTCTCTGGACTACTTTATTTATTGGCTTGCTTTAAAAATAATTAGTATAAGGGTTATACTGGATGTTAATAGAGAACATGAATGTTATTGTGCTCAATTATTAAGGGTAGTGTATCTTTCTAATTTAATATTAAATAAGAAAGATACATGTAAAGCCTAATACTCCTTTTCTCCTTAAGGGGTTACCTCTTTACTATATAGTTGAGCTTATTGGATTTTCCTCTATGTCCTAGGCCCTCCAGCCTGTTTACTATTCAGCTAAGTCTGGGTCATTGGTACAGTATAAAAATGTTAAAAAATTTATAGTAATTTATATATTTTTTATACTTACCAATGACCCAGACGGGGATGGCCCTCCCTGGAGTTGGGAACTCTTGCCTCCCCGCTGAGTACATAGCGCTGACCAGGCACTGCCAGTAAGAATGATAATTGGCGCCAATTTCGGGACGACTGCGTCACTGCGCATGCGCAGTAGAGGCGTAGTATGGAGGTCCTTTAGGACATGATTTCTTTTTGTTTTGGATGCAAATTTTGGGGATTGGGGGGCAAAATTTGTGTTTGGCCCTGGTTTTGTTGGAGTTAGCACCAGCTAAGTCTGGGTCATTGGTAAGTATAAAAAATATATAAATTACTATAAATTTTTTAACTTTTCATATCATTTTTTCAAAAAATTTCAACAAAACCATATCATGTGACCCCTTGTTGGAATGAGCTCGACAAGCTCGTTCCAACGAGGGGTCACATGATATGGTTTTGTTGAAATTTTTTGAAAAATAATATTTTTTCAACTGCTGAATTTGCATATTAAGTGGGCGGATGCGGCCGATTCGTTGGGTAAAGGGTTAATACATTTCATCATCTCATGTATTTCAAACAATCATAATTCAATTCTTAATCATCTGGTGCGAGCACAAGTGACAAAAATACTTAAATAGTACAGTGGGACCCTGTTAATTGAATAGCCACTTTGCCAGTGAAATTTATTCAATTAACAGGAGTATACAATTAACAGGGATTTGGTCAGTTTCCTGTGTTCTGGAGGTAAACTGAGCATTTATTCTATTATATCTTGTTTGACAGAGCTCATAGAGCTCTGTCAAACAAGATATAATAGAATAAATGTCTGTATTCGATGTAGTGAGGCCAAAAAGGGTTGATAAATAAGGGGAATTTGGTGCGCGTCACAGTAATTTTTTCAACATATTACAAAAAAAAATTCATATACAATTAACAGGAGTTTACTCTACAACCCATATGCAATTAACAGATGAAATTTGTACTGAAGGTATGGTAAATGTTTTTTTGTTTGAAAATTATATTCGTTTAACAGGGATATACAATTAAGAGATATCCAATTAAGTGGGCTCCACTGTATATGTAAAGTAAACTAAAACTTGAAAATTTAATTCTATTCTCTTGACCAAATGCATTTTTTAACAAAATATTATATATTCTCTTTTTATATAACTTATAAAGACAGCAAATTATGTATTGTAGTTCTGAAAATGTCATCTTCAAATGTATCAGCATTACTTAATTTCAGTTATGTTTCTTTTTTTTCTGTATGTTTCATTACAGTGACAGGCCATGCATTCTAGAAAATGTACGGTGCAAATAATTGCCCTTCAAATTGTGTAGGAATGCAGTTTAGACATTTTAATATTTTATTGCAAGAATTGAACAAGACAGGCAAGATGAGGAACCTTTGGTACCAAGGGCTTCCTTTGGTGCAGGGCTTGACAGTTATGGGACCCACTCAAACTTTCATTTAGTCTTTACCCTTTACCCATTGTAGTGGCCAAAACCGGCCAGTGCTATTCACAAAAATCGCCAATTATTTTTCATTATTTTTTTTCATTTTTTATCTCAAAAACATAGGTTATGACCCCTTACTGGAATGAGCTCATAGAGCTCATTCCAGTAAGGGGTCATAACCTATGTTTTTGAGACAAAAAAATGAGTTATTCAAGAACTTTTTTCACAAGTGTCGTCTGCTTTTCATGTTAGGTAAAGGGTTAAAAGGATCCTCCTGTTGTTATAATTCCCTTTGTGGGTAAAACAACTGAAGGGTCCTTATTAGGACTGACTCTGGATGTGACATTTTGATTTGAATGAAATAACCAGCTACTTACAATCATAAGGACTAGAAGTCAAGCCTGCTCAACCTAAGCCAGACATCTCCATAAAGGACGTACAAAACCAACAAAATTAAAATTCAGTCTTTCAGGCCATGTTTGGACGAGTTCAAACCATAAGGATGTATGGTCTGGAGGATAAAGATCCAATGCCATTTATCACTCCTGATCTGTGTGTTTTCACTGAGGTCAGGGTCACTCTGAAGTAAGTCAATAATTCAGAACTTCATACGTATTGGCAGATGAATGGTCCAGTTCAATAAAGTGTTTTCTGGTGGGTTTATGATTCATGTTTCTGATTTCCCTAAAACATTCCTATATTCGATCATGGAATGCATGTTTTTGTTTCACCGAAAGATAGGCTAACCTTTGTTATATATTATATTTTATTTAACGTGAATGAAATATTGGGTCTGTAGTGAATATTGTTTTGTTATAATTTACCTAACTCCCTACCAGCTGATGTAAAATGTTATTTTTTCTTTCTATGGTAACCCTACACAAACTATAGAGGCTCTGTTGAACAAGATGTAATGAATTATGTAGGGTCCTGTGAAGCTTAGAAATTCTGTGCATCCCGATAATTCAATTTAATTCATTTTCAGTCACTGCTTCTGAAATTTTGGAATCGTTGAGATGGTCTTAAAATCCTACAAAGTGTCTCCTATTGAATTCTTCTTCTGTCATCAGGTCTTCTGTCAAGGAGGGGGATGGGGGGGAGTCCTGTCAAGGAGACCTAACGATAGAAGGAGAGTTCAAAGAAGGCTCAGCTTTCAAAACTACTTAGATTTTGACCTGTAATATTCTACCTTTTTGATTGATATGCCCAAATAACCAACCCAGCATTGCATGGACCAACCCAGCATTTCTTGAGTTGGGACTGACAATATTTACTGTTGTGACAATGGGCAATATCCCTCGTGGGAACCTTGAAAAGTGAAGCAGTGCTTGTTTAACCCTTTACCTAACATGAAAAGCAGACGACACTTGCAAACAAAATTCTTCAATAACTAATTTGTTTCATTTTTTGTTTCAAAAATATAGGTTATGACCCCTATTTGGAACGAGCTCAACGGGCTCGTTCCAAAGAGGAGTTATAACCTATGTTTTAGCTGCGACAAGCGGATCTTTATGTAGCAATGTCTGTCTGTCTGTCTGTCTGTCTGTCTGTCTGTCTGTCTGTCTGTCAACGAGTTTGTCACCAACGAGTTTTTTTTGTCACCAACAAGTTTTTTTGTCACCAACAAGTTTTAAAACATCCATGGCGTTGCACGAATCGTCGCAGCTTCGGCACTGTGACAGTGCGTCTTGTTGAGACAAAAAATGAAAAAATAATGAAAATTAATTGGCGATTTTTATGAATAGCGCTGGCCAGTTTTGGCCGTTCTGTTGGGAAAAGGGTTAAAAGCTCTGTTTTACAGGTGAAATTGGGCCCAGTCACCAATGCTTGGGGTGGAAGTCCTCTAAAATGGGCAACGTGGTTATAAACGATTATCTAAACATAACTTTATCTCCATCATCCATGTTGTGGTCACAATTAGCCATTGTACAGATATATGTGGCATTAAATACCAAAAAAATAAAAAAATGAATGTGCAGTATCAACAACTTGAAAAGCAATTAGATTTGAATCAAGATTCAAATCGATTCGAAATCTTCTAATTTGATTTGACTTGAAATTTAAGTTTTGCAGGGCCCTAGAATTGTGTTTTATAATTTTTCTTGTCTTAAATGTAATTTTTCTTGTCTTAACCCTTTACCCAACGTAACGGCCAAAACCGGCCAGCGCTATTCTCAAAAATCGCCAATTAATTTTTTAAATATTTTCATTTTTTGTCTCAAAAACATAGGTTATGACCCCTCGTTGGAACGAGCTCGTCGAGCTCGTTCCAACGAGGGGTCATAACCTATGTTTTTGAGACAAAAAATGAAAAAAATTATTTATTCAAGAATTTTTTTTGCAAGTGTCGTCTGCTTTTCATGTTAGGTAAAGGGTTAAACAGGACTTCCGGTGAAATGGGAAATTTGCTATCAGAGTGAAGGAGTGTTAGACTTTTAGTGTACATCTGAAGTGTTAAGTAAAAAAACTTCACTTCTTTGGATGTCTACGATATCAAAACCAATTATGAAGTGTCCATGGCCACTTAATTAGCTTTCTTTTAACTGAATAACCTTGATATTTGAATATAATTTTTGAACCCCAAACCATTTATCACGCCTTCATTTAAAATTTTACTTATTAATTGCATATAGTTCATAGAGTAAGCTCCTGTTGAGTGAATAAAAATCATCCTTTAACCGTTTACCCAACGAATCGCCTGCATCCACCAGTGTAATGTGCATAACTCGAAATAGTCGACAAAACCATATCATGTGACCCCTCATTGGAACGAGCTCGTTGGGCTCATTCCAACGAGGGGTCACATGATATGGTTTTGTTGAAATTTTTTGAAAAATTTGAAAAAATGATATTTAAAATAATAAATTTTGATATCGTCTGCATTGGGTAAAGGGTTAAGCTGGCTCCACTGTATATCATGTTTGACAGTCCTCAATGAACTCAGTCAAACGAGATTGAATACATGCTTAATTCATCAGCCGAATTCAGGAAAATAAGCAAATTCCTGTCAATTGAATATTCATGTTAATTAAATATTACTGGGAAAGTATGTGTTCAGTTAACATGATCAGGGAAAACGGTGGCTCAGTAATGGCTTGGACTTTAAACCAAAATGTCCACAGATCAATCCTTGCCAGGGGCAACTGCATTGTGTCCTTGGGCAAGGCAGTTCATCCTGATTGCCCACATGAGGGCACGGTGGCGCTGTGTACTAAGGAATACTGCACGTCGATGGTGCACTTGTCTTCAGCCAATGCAAACCCTGCTTGTGTGGAGTTAGTACATTGGGGAGCCTGGTAGTTGCTTGCCATTGCTCGAGGGTTCTCTTTGGGTACTCCGGCTTCCTCCACCGGTAAAACTGTCAGACACAGGGTGACCCTGACTGTCGAAAGGTATATGTGCTGGCTGAAAGGTCCTTTGTTCGAATCGCACCTGCGGCAACTGCATTGTGTCCTTGAGCAAGACACTTTACCCCCATTGCCCATGTGGGGGCATGGTTGCGTTGTGTGCTAAGGCATACTGCATGTCGATGGTGCACCTGTCTTCAACCAGTGCTAACCGAGCTTGTGTGAAGTTAGAATGTGGGGGAGCTGATAGTTGCTCAGTGGTTCTCACTGGGTACTCCGGCTTCCTCCGCCCTTAAAACTGTCATGGTCATGATTAGCCATTGTGCAGAAATAATTATGTGACCTTAAACACCAATAAATAAATAATCTTTCTAAAAAATTTCCACAAAACCATATCATGTGACCTCCCCTCATTGGAATGAGCTCATCGAGCTCATTCCAATGAGGGGGTAACATGATATGGTTTTGTGGGAAAATTTTGAAAAAACAAAAATTAAAATAATAAATTTTGATATCATCTTTGTTGGGTAATGGGTTAAACATCAAATACATTAACATGGTTCAACTGTATTAGATCATGGAAAATCATAGAAATTCTTTAAATTTATCACAGAAATATCATGGATTCCAGATTCCCAGAGATCTTGTTTTACTCATGTTTACTCATGCATAATATTCTGTATTATAAGGAAATATTCACATGTGTAATATAGTTTTTTATTTGAAATGTTTTGGGTCATTTGTTGGATGAACAAAAAATGTCATATGCAAATATAGTTTGTAATAGAGCCGAAACAGTTAAACGTTTAATCGATTAACCAATGATCAATGTCTTAATCGATCAAAAAGTAATTGATCAATTAATCATTACTGTTGAACTACTGTATTATATGGGATCAACAAAGCAATAGAACAAGCAAACATTGTCACATTCACTCACGTCAATTATATGAGACAGAGTAAAACATGCAAGTTTGAATGGAGATTTTTGGAAAAGAGTATTGGTTGGTTTTGTCCATTACATTGGGTAACGGGTTAATGTTGTAAATCATCAACGGTATGGCATTATTCAGCTAAACTGTAGGGCAAGTGATTAATTGGTTAACCAAGGTTAATCCATGTGATTAATTGATCAAGAAAACCCATTAACCACTTCAGCTCTAGTTAATAACTCAGTAAATCCAACTGGTTGACCTTTGCACCTCATATGAAGTTAAGTGATAAAACTGTCTCTTTCGTGAGCTTTTCCAGTGCAGAAATAATTATCAGTTATAATCTGAGATATCTATTTACACATTTATGTACGCACTGGGAGGGAGTGTGGTGGATCAGTATTTAGAGCATTGGACTTTACACCAAAAGTTAGAGATGGGCATAGGGCTGCACGATATTCAAACCTGAATACCGGTATCGGTATTAAAAAAAAATACCACAGTATACCGGTATATCGAAAACTGTTCAGATAAATGATCACAAGTACCCCAATCGAGACTCGAGACATCACAGTCGGAACGAATTAGCATGCCTTGATGACGCGATTCGAAAAACCTTTACCCGACGCAGACGATATCAAAATTTATTATTTTCAAAATTAGTTTATCAGATTTTCTCCAAAGATTTCAACAAAACTATATCATGTGACCCCTTATTGGAATGAGCTCAACGAGCTCGTTCCAATGAGGGGTGACATGATATAGTTTTGTTGAAATTTTTTAAATTTATTTTTTCAACTGCTGAATTTGTATTTTACGAGGGCACAAGCAGATGATTCCTTGGATAAAGGGATAATATTATTCATTTGGGGCTACAGTTTAAAAACTCAAGACATCTTGAAAATTAAATTGTTGGTAAATAAATAATGACGATAAACCGATATTTTTGAAATTACACTGGTATTCAATCAATATTGGTTTGAATACTGGTATATATCGGTTTATTGATATACTGTGCAGCCTTAGATGGGCAATATACCAGAAAATCGAACCGATACCGAAATCATGGGGATACCGAAAAATTGAACCAATCACTGAATACCGAAACCATCTGTATTTTGAAATTTCCCTACATTTGCTATTTACCAGGCCTTGTTGAGGCTTGATTGCAGTTTGAATGTTCATTTTCATAAAAGAAGTGACTGATTTTCCTTATGGTCCAGGGCAGCTGTCCTGAATTCCCACCAGGCTACAACCTGTACATGTCCATATGCTTAGCAGTGATTGCTAGTCATGTCTTGGCTGCCCTTTAAGGCTGCCAAGACTTGAATAGAAATCACTGCCCAGGTGGTTTGTCTTTTGTCAGCAGGACATCCTAATTATGGCATGTTAAAGGCACATGCTCTGAGATAGCTGAAGCCTGATATAGGCCTTTAAAGGTTAAGGTGTGTTGGGAACAAGTCACAAAATTACTGTAGATATGATTTGTGTTGGCAAAAGAATGCAAATGTTGAGCTGGTTCATTAGCAGTGGCATTTACGGCAATGTGGTAGAATGATTCAACTTATTCTGTATTTTCTTTGGGTGATACTATCAGCAAATCTCAGTCAAGCCTGTTACCGATACCGTGGTACAAAAATATTGAAACCGATACCAAACTCAAAATTCCAATGCCTCCCATGTCTATCAAAAGATCAACAGTTCAATCTTGACCTGTACTTACTGTGTCGTGTCCTTGGGCAAGACGTTTAATCCTTTACCCAACGAATCGCCCGCATTCGCCTGCATAATATGCAAATTCAGCAGTTGAAAAAATATTATTTTTCAAATAATTTCAACAAAACCATATCATGTGACTCCTCATTGGAACGAGCTCATTTCAAAGAGGGGTCACATGATATGCTTTTGTTGAAATTTTTTGAAAATTTAAAAAAAAAATGGTATTTAAAATAATAAATTTTTCGTCTGCATTGGGTAAAGGGTTAATCCTGATTACCCACATGGGGACACGGTGGTGCTGTGTACTTATATATCAGAGCTCGTCGATGGTGCTCTTGTTTTCAATCACTAACTTCGCTTGTGTCAGGTTTTTAAGTCTGACAGTTACATGCAGCTGCTCAGTGGTTCTTTCCGGTTATACCGCTTTCTTCACCTGCATAACTGTCTGTCAGGACATGACCTTGGTTGTTGAAAGTGTTGTTAAAATCCCATTAAAACACATAAAAATTCAAACACACTGGGAAGGTTAGGTTTTATTGAAACAACAGACTCAACTTCCAAATTCCTGGTTTCACACAATAGCCATCGGACTGGAATACAGCACATGCAAAAATATGTATTGAGTAACTGAGAATTTAAATTTTTTCCGCCAAAACTTTGTGTGTCATATCTTTCCAGTATGACAAATTCATTATACAGATCTTTGGCATGGTACACAGCCCCCGTTTTCCGTTAAAATTTGATGTATCCTGAGCCTACTTACGATGTACCCTGCAAAAGACCTTTATAACTAATATTGTACTTGCTGAGCAAGCCAGAAAATAAGCAGACTGACATCTGCAAAATGAGGTCCCCAGAGGATGAATTTAGTGATGCTACCATGCACAGCAGGGTAGCATCACTAAATTTACCCTCTGTGAACCCCAATCAGAATCAGTGTCTCAAACCTAAACAGAACGAGGTACCCAGAGGATAAATTGGCCCACTGTATGGGATAGTATGATCAAATTCACCCTCTGGGGACCTCATTCTGCAAATGTCAGACTGGTTATTTTCAGGCCTGTTGCTGAGGTCATCATATAGCCATATATGCTGAAAGTGATCTTAATCATTTAACCTTTTCAACACTGGCACCATGGAAGGTATCATTTCAGTGAATACTGTCAACGATGAAATGATGAAACCATCCTGGTTCGTTTGGAGGTTCAGTAATAATTTAATCCCACAACTCGACAGAGCTGTTGGATTGAATTATTACAGAGCTGCATTTCAGATTTTTTTGCTATTTATGTCATCTGCTTGTCCTCTACCAATTTTCTCTTCGCACAAAAATTTATGCACACCAAGTTGAAAGGGTTGATGAATTTTTTCTACAACAAAACAGGTCCCGCAACATGTAATTGATGGGTAAATATTTTTACGTTTCAAGCTTATTTGTTTTAGCAAATGGTGAGCAAGTTATGCAGCTTATAATAAAGCCACTCCTTGACCCAACGGCACAAGTATGGTGGATGAAATGAAATGAAATCTTTTATTCGCAGTATATCAATTACATAGAAAATACAATAATTGAAATAAAAATTTTTTAAACGTATTTTGATACACTGCAAGGAAGCGACATGGCAAAGTTAGCTGCCTTCCTGTTGCTCCTTAGAAAAAGCAAAATTTCCCGACAGCAGACCGGCTTCTTTGTGGAAGAGGGGGGGGGGGGGGGGGGGAGGAGGGGCAATACTATCACCTTGACAATATGGAAAATGGATCACAGCTATTGAGAGTTTAGGCAAAAGTGACTTGATTGGTATCATATGGTACAACGTTCGGAGTTGTAGAATGACATTTTGAAACATGGTCTCCATCTTATAATAATAAAGCCAGGCCCGATGGCCAAGAACTCCTTTAAAAAATGTCTTGAGCTCTTTGCCCAGGTTAACGCACCTTGGTGTAATTGCACTTAATTGCTGTCTGGGTACATCATTGAGCAGATGATAATCAAATCAGGAGAAAGTAATTGAGCAGGACTCTACAGAGGTCATGGTTTGAAATCAAGTCAAGGGATGACCTTTGTAGTGGCAAATTCATGGCCTCACTCATCTAGAATACTACAAAGGTATCTTTAGCCGGCATGGAGTTTGTGTCTCTTCGCACAGTCATTGTATATCCCCATCTGAGAGGATGGTATGCCATGACAGCTTCAAGAGGGTGAATTTGGTGCTGCTACCCTGCACAGCAGGGTAGCATCACTAAATTTACCCTCTGAACCTCATTCTGAATCAAACTATCAGGCCTAAATAGAATTTTTATTATTTATTGGTGTTTAAGGTCACATACTTGTGCACAATGGCTGATCATGACCGTGACAGTTTTATGGGTGGAGGAAGCCGGAGTACCTGGAGAGAACCACCAAGCAGTGACGAGCAGCTGTAAAGCTCCCCAGCATCGTAACACCGCACTGCAGCACAGGCAGGGTAAGATTGGTTGAAGACATGCACACCATTGACGTACAGTACGCCTTGGTACATGGCGTCATCGTGCCCCTATGTGGACAATCGGGTTTAAGTGCCTTGCCCAAGGACACAATGCGGGAGTCTGAATCGATCGCTCAGACGGTCCCCCATCCAAGGATTAACCGGGCTCGACGTTGTTTAACTTCGGTGATCTGACGAGAACCGCCTAAATAGAAAAAAGGTACCCAGAGGATAAATTGGGGAATTCTAGCACACTGTATGGGATAGCATCAGTAAATTCACCCTCTTGGTAACTCGTTCTGCAAATGACAGATTGCTTATTTCCAGACTTGGTCACAATTGGCCATTGTACTGAAATATGTGACCTTAAACACCAATAAATAGATAAATAAATAGATTGAATGCTTCTATTAATTGATTATTTTTTCTCTGATGAAGTGGCTATTTAGTTAAAAGGGTCCTACTCTATTGAACTGACCTAAAGTTTTTTGACAGTAGTAAGCTCTGATCATGAATGGATCCATATTCAGCAGTCAGTTGATGATTGTTTTGATGTTGTTTTGTGTTGCAATGGTATTTTTGTTAACATTCGCACAATTCTATTTCTCCCTTTCTTGGTCTTGTTAGTGGTAGTGTCTGCTATATTTTTTAGTTATCATTAGGTGCAATAATTACATTAATATGTGTATAAATATGGAAAATTGTACAAGAATATACTATTTATTGACAATAAAATCACAAAATAATGTTGTTTTAAAGCCTATACTCATTTTACGTCCAACCTAGTGTTTATCATTTGACATCCAGGCAAGCTAGAAAATAAGCAGACTATCAACTGCAAAATGAGGTCCCCAGAGGGTGAATTTAGTGATGCTACCCTGCACAGCAGGGTAGCATCACTAAATTTACCCTCTGTGAACATCAATCTGAATCAGGGTCTCAAAACTAAACAGAAAGAGGTACCCAGAGGATAAATTGGCCCACTGTATGGGATAGCTTCATCAAATTCACCCTCTGGGGACCTCGTTCTGCAAATGTCAGACTGCTTATTTTCAGGCCTACCTCCAGGAAAAGGTATCAGTATGGCATCCCCATGGCAACCCCGGGAAGTGAAACACTGCTTCTTAACTGTGGTAAACAAGCTCTGTTTACTGGTAAAATAGGACCCACCCTGGGGTGGAAGTCCTCTAAAATTGGCAACATGGGTATAAACGATTAGCTTGACTTGACTTTATATATCCATGTTGTGGTCATAAATGTCCCCGTGGAACATGGGAAGTGAAGCAGTGCTTGTTTACTATGGTGAACAAGCTCTGCTTTACTTGTAAAATAGGACCTGGTCACCAATGCTTGGGGTGGAAGTCTTCTAAAATGGGTAACATGGGTATAAACAATTAGCTGGACTTGACTTTATCTCCATGTTGTGGTCACAATTAGCCATTGTGCAGAAATATGTGACCTTAAACACTTATAAATCAATAAATCAGTACTGTAATGAGACTTTGTAGTTTTTTTTATCACGATTCTGCCCTGTGTGAACCCCAGGAAGTGAAGCAATGCTTGTTTACTATGGTAAACAAGCTCTGCTTTACTGGTAAAATAGGACCTAGTCACAGTGCTTGGAGTGGAACACCTCTAAAATGGGCAACTTGGGCATAAATGATTGGTTTGACTTAACTTTATATCCATGTTGCAGTCATCGTTAGCCATTGTGCAGAAATGTGTGACCTTAATTAAATACCAGTAAATAAATAAATGTGTCTGGATTCTACTTATTTTTTAACCCTGTACCCAACGCAGACGATTTCAAAATTTATTATTTAAAATATCATTTTTTAAATTTTTTTCAAAACATTTCAACAAAACCATATCATGTGACCCCTCTTTGGAACGAGCTCGACGAGCTCGTTCCAAAGAGGGGTCACTTGATATGGTTTTGTTGAAATTTTTCGAAAAATAATATTTTTTCAGCTGCTGAATTTGCATATTACACGGGCGGATGCGGGCGATTCGTTGGGTAAAGGGTTAATCCTTTCAAACTGGTATTATTAATCTATGCATAAAGAAAAGTTAGCAGTCCAGGAGTCGACAACACAATTGATTCACAGAGGATTTTAAATATAATTTTTGTCAAATCTAGTCGTGGCTGTTTTGAAGCAGCCATGACGCGATTTGATGGAAATCGTTACAATTTAGCTCCAGAAATCATTGGACAAAAAAGTTTTCTAATATGAAGGGGATAATTCGGCTAAAAGTGCACAAATTATACTCATTTTAGAGGCAAGATATTTTCTGTGCTGGGCAGGAATATCAGACAGCACCTAACTGGACACGAGGATCAGAGATAATTTAATCCCTCTCCCCCATAGGGCTGTAAGATTAAATTATTACTGAACCACCCAACAAATGGCAGGGGGTCAGAGATAGTTTAATCTTACTGCCCCCATAGGGCTGTAAGATTAAATTATACTGAACCTCCCACCAAATGGACACAAGAAAACGAGATAATTTAATCTTACACCTCCAAATGGCTGTAGGATTAAATTATTACTGAACCTCCCAACAAATGGCCGGGGGATCAGAGATAGTTTATTCCTAACCCCAACAGGGTTGTAGGATTAAATTTTTACTCCCAGTCAGGGCGATCAGAGATAGTTTAATCTTACAGCCCCCCCCCCCCCTCCCCCCACAGGGCTGTAAGATGAAGTTATACTGAACCTCCCACCAAATGAACAGGAGGATTGGAGATAATTTAATCTTACACCCCCCAAATGGCTGTAAGATTAAATTATTACTGAACCTCCCAACAAATGGCCAGAGGATCAGAGATAGTTTATTCCTAATCCCCACAGGGCTGTAGGATTAAATTAGTACTGAACCTTCCAACAAATGGAGAGGAGGATCAGAAATAATTTAATCTTACAACTCCCAGATGGCTGTAGAATTAAATTAGTACTGAACCTTACAACAAATGGACAGGAATATCGGGGATAATTTAATCTTGCCGCCACAATAGGGCTGTAAGATTAAATTAGTACTAAACCTGCCAACAAATGGACACGAGGATCGCAGATAATTTAATTTTACAACTCCCATAGGGCTGTAGGATTATTTTTTTTTTACTGACCCTATCAACAAATGGACAGGAGAATGAGAGGTAGATTAATCCTACACCCTCCTCCCAGCAGGGCTGTAGGATTAAATTATTACTGAACCTCCCAACAAATGCAACACAGACATGCCCATCTTGCTGTGTACTGTAGGGCATAAGGTGATACCATTCAGGGCATCAGGAGTTTATTCACCAAAATCGCCACTCACATTTGATTATTTTTTTCATTTTTTTTTGGCCTCCAAAACATGGTTTATGCCCCCCCCCCCCTCCATTGGAACGAGCTCACTCTGCTTCCGGCGCGTATGACAGCCAAGTTAGGGGTAAGAGTAATATCTAGGGGGCGTACAGAATATGATGCGCATCATCATCCGAGCGGCGAGGTGGAGGAGAGCACAAGAGGGGGTATCCCCCTCTCGTTGGAGAGGTTATCGAACTCTCAGAAAAAAATATTTTAAATTCGAGACAAAAAAAACCTCCGCAATTTCCTTGACTGTGAGTCCGTTTGTAAGTTGTGAACAACTATAAATATCTAGATATTAAAGTTTCTTGCCTGATGTTCCTTATATGCGTTAACTTGGGGGGGGGGGCATGTGCGCCCCCACGCCACTGTTCTGTTTGTTCCAGTGATTGTCACAGGCAAGCCAGGAAATAAGCAATCTGTCATTTGCAAAATGAGGCCCCCAGAGGGTGAATTTGCTGATCCGATCCCACATAGTAGACCAATTTATCCTCTGGGTACCTCTTTCTGTTTAGGCCTGAGACCTTACCACAGTAGATAGGCCAAGGTAGCATTACCAAATTCACCATCTGGGGACGTCTTCTCATCGCTTCCTTGTCTGCATGATAACACGAAAACAAATCTATCTGTATCATTGCTTTTTATACGCCCGTTTGAAAAAACGGTCGTATTATGTAAATGGTCTGTCTGTCTGTCCGCCCGTCCGTCCGTCTCTGTCTGTCCGTAAACAATTGGTTTTCGACCGATAACTCCAGTTTGGATTATTTGATTTCGACCAAAGTTGACGTGTGTATTCTCCAACTAATAATACAGGTCAAATTCGAATATGGGTTCAGTCCAATTATTTTTACATGAGTTATGGCCCTTTTTCGACTTAGAATTTGAGCTTCTATTAAGATTTTTGGTTTCCGACCGATAACACCAGTTTGGATTGTTTTATCTCAACCAAAGTTGGTACGTGTGTTCCCCAGCAAGTAAACCAGACCAATTTCGAATGTGGTTTCCATCCAATTAGTTTTACATGAGTTATTCCCCTTCTTCGACTTCGAATTTGACCTTCTATTAACATTTTTGGTTTCCGACCGATTACTCATTTATATCTAAACGAAGGTTAAGTCCGAATTGATGCATGGTCCGATGAGTTTTTCAAGTGTTTTTTTTTGTTGTCTTTTCGACCTGGAAATTTGCATATTTCAATCAACATTTTTCAGAACTTTGTTTATGGCCAAACTTTAATAGTTAACAGATTTCAATTCTTTTTGGTATATGTCTCTATAGCAACAATCTCTTCGTCCATTTCGATGACCAACCATATCTGATTAAAATTATGGAAGTTATAAAAATATAATATAATATAAATATCGTGTAATGCTTGTTTCTGGAATAACTTGAACATTAGTAACCAAATATCAATTTATTTTGGTATATACCTCTTTGTTAACAATATGTACCTCAAGGTCGATGACCATCGTTATCTGATGAAAACTGTCAGAGGTATTGCCCTGCGCCCCGCCCCCCACCCACCCCCGTATCATTTGGGCATTTTTTTCCAAAATGCATTTTGAAGGATTGGGAGTTATTACATGCAATTTTTTTTTTTTGCTGACATAGTCCCAAAATGCATTTTTAATGATTTGAAGTGAAAACATGGGGATTGGGCGTTATTACATGGAAAAATAAATTGACTCCAATACTCCTCCCCCAACATCTACCCCCGTGTCATTTAGGTATGTTCTTATTTTGACGCAAAATGCATTTTTAACCATTTGGAGTGATCACCTGCAGACTCCTATAACCTTTTTTTTCTTTACTCCAAAATGCGTTTATGCGTTTTGAAGCATTTAGCGCTTGGCGATGCAGGCCTTTTGTTGGATGAAAGCAGTTGTTATGCACAATTTGAAAAAGCCTAATCGGGCGTATGATGCACTGGACGTGGCTCTAATTAGCCTACTGATAGACAGTTACTAATGCTCGGCCATCTATGTTTTTCAGGCTCCTGGGGCGTTCGTAGGTGTGTTTTAAAGTGGGTCACGCTCGTATTCTCAAGCCCCCCCCCCCCCCCCCCCCCCCCCACGCAGTCCATTCCGGACGTTCATACATTTATTTGATCACTAAAAAAGTGGGCGGAGCCAAAAAATTTGAAAGTGGGCCACACTCGTATCACATGCACGGCATGACCTTTGGACCTGGGACCAACACCAAATGAAATGTCCTGGAGGTTCAAAATGTGGGTCCAGGGCTCTGAGTTTCCTAGGGGTCATTGACTGCATTTTTTTCGAATTGGTGGAAATTGCCTTTTGTAACCCCAATCCATTCCGAGCGCCCATAAAAGTATTTCATCACTCAAAAAGGTGAGCGGAGCCAAACAATTTGAAAGTGGGTCACACTCATATCTCAAGCATGGTATGACCTTTGAACCTGGGACCAACACCAAATGTGTCGAAAGTCGCAGGCGGTTCAAGTTATATGTCCATGTCACTGGGGTCACCCAGGTGTCATTGAGTGCTTTTTATGCAAATTCTGAAAGGAAATAAAATTTGTCGCCAAGCTCCACACGCCTTTACAGAAGTGGTTGGACAATCACCCCGACAACGTGACGTTGGATTAGTCCCGAAATTCAAAACGAAATGTTGCAAATAATATCAAAATATGTTCTTGAGACAATAAAGGGCCAGGTTTTGGAGGCCAGATATTCTGTTTGGTGCGACGAGGTGCTAGCCATCATCACTCGTATATGTCAATTGCGCTAGTAAAGTATAATAATAATAATAATATACACATTTATATAGCGCCAAAATTATAGTTCAGAAGATATAGAACCATATTATAAGGCGCTGCACGTGTTACTGAGCTCGTGCAAATATACAAACGGAATATATACAGTATCTTACAGCCCAGAACATCACTTAGGGGCTTTTTGAAACAGATAAATTATTCCACAAGTGAGGGCCAGCAAATGAGAATGACCTATCTCCAAATGTCTTACACCTATGTTTTGGAACATGTAGCAGCATTTTACCATCGAACCTCAAGTTGTATTGACACACATTTTTGGTATTAAGGAGTTCTTCTACATAGGCTGGAGACATGTTGTTTTGTGTCTTAAAAACTAATAATAAAGTTTTGAAAATTATTCTGTACCTGACTGGCAGCCACTGCATATCCTTCAGAACAGGAGTAATGTGTTGAGATCGTGATACCCTACATACCACTCGGGCTGGTGCATTTAGTACCATCTGCAGGCGAAAGTACTGATATTGTGGAAGGTTGAACAGTAAGGCATTACAATAATCCAAATGTGAAGTTACAAAGGCATGAACTAGGGTTTTTGTTGAGTCTTTGGTGAGGAACTGTCTTATCTGTTTAACTTTGTATAGACCTCCGAAGCCTTATTGCACATATTTGTAACATGTCTGTCCGTAGACATGGTAGAGTCGAAGAGGGCACCAAGTTTGCGTACACTGTTACTTGCACTGATGTCTGAATCTCCTACCTTCACTGAATTAATGTCAACTTTAGTCGTGAACCAATTATTAGGAATTCAGTCTTATCATCATTTATCATTAATTTGTTTGAAACCATCCATGTGCGAATGTCCGAAATACATGATTCAATAGTTTCTAGAGCTTTAGTTTGATCCTTGATTGACAATCGAAAAGAGAAATAGACCTGTGTGTCATCAGCATAACCATGGACGTCAGGCAGGTAAGATTCAAGGATGGTGAACATTTTTGAAATATAGAATAGAAACAGAAAAGGACCAAGGCAACTGCCCCGTGGGACTCCACATTCAAGATGGAAGTCTTTTGACAGATTACCGTTTATTGATACACGCTTCTGTCTATTCTTGAGGTATGATGATGCAAGTGTGTAATATATGAGCGTGTAGTGCTCGTATCTGAACTACATCTTCAGATACCAATCAGGGTCGGCGGAACGTTTTTCAAAGTGTGTGGGGGGGAGGGGAGCGATGGATGGTAGTCGGTATGACGGACCGACCATGGTTCGTCCCGCCGTACGAAAATTTTAAATTCTAGGGCCCCAAAACCCCCATTTCCATGCATCTGAGCAGATATTTTTCAGGAGATGTATTTGAAAGATTTCACACTTTGGGAGACGTTCAAAAACGTCGATAAAGCATACAGGTGGGTTCTATTTATCAGCTTTGGTCGCAACGACCAAAGCTGATAAATAGACCTCACCTGTATGCTTTACCACACGTTAACAGCAATTATACTGGCTGTGGATTATCTTGTCTGGGGGTGGTTTTGGTACTTGTATGTCTGTAAGATTTCAATCTATTTCAGTTAACCGATTATTTAACAGACTGTTTACTTTTTAGCGTTTGCTGCCATTTACTGCAAAAAATGATCCGAAATCCATCGAAACTGAACTAGTACGAGAGAAACATAGCTAGGGAAAATATGGGGGGAGGCTCTGGATCCGGCCCTTGTTTCATCAGTCATTGGTTGTGTTAAAATATATGCATACAAAAAAACATGGCCCGGTAAAAAAGAGTGTGGGCAGAGAAGCGCCCCCGCCCCCCTCCAGCCCCCGGTTCCGCCGCCCCTGACCAATTAGCGACATGATCGGGAAGAGATTTGACGGTGCGAAAAGATAAAAGCATGCAAAAACAATTACCTGATGCTGTGGCTTCACATTCACTGTACTTCCACTGCTTTGCATTTTGTTCAAATAAATCTTGATCTAGAAAAATGTACAGAAGCCTTGTCACCCATAAGAGACAAATTCGAAACAATCGGTGTATATAACCTGTTAGAAGGTTCGTCACAAAGAAATTCCATATATGAAGAACAGTTAAAAAGGCTTTCAGTTAACAGTGGTAGAAGAGCACTTCACTGTTCCTCAGACACACGATGGACGGCAAAGTCAGACAATTTAGCTGCTTTCATCAACACATTGCCAGCTATAATTGGAACACTGGATATATTGGAAGAACAGACTGCATGTACAGACAGGTATTTTGCTGAGAATAGAAAGCTTTGAATTTTTGTTGAAAGTTTATATTCTAAACGAATTCTTTGAACATTCCAGGTATGCTTCAGAATATTTACAAAAGAAGGGCTTGGACATGGTGACTGTTGTGCACGCAGTTACAAACTTAAAAGAGTCTACTGGGGGCGCGGTGGCGTCGCGGTAACCGGTTCTCTTCAAATCATCGAAGATAAACAACGTCGAGCGCGGTTAGTAGTTGGATAGGTGACCATTTCAGCGACTGATTCGCGCTCCCGCGTTGTGTCCATGGGCAAGGCACTTGACCCCGATTGCCTACATGGGGGCACGATGACGCTGTGTACTAAGGCGTACTGCACGTCGCAGATGCGCATGTCTTCAACCAATCTAACCCTGCCTGTGCCGCGGTGCAGAGTTCAGAGTTACTATGTTGGAGAGCTGACAGCTGCTCGGTGGTTCTCTACGGGTACTCCGGCTTCTTCCACCTGTAAAACTCTCACCGACATGATATGCCCTGGCTGTTAATGTGTCTTTAAACCCTAATAAAAAAGAGCCTAATATCGTCTCTACGCAATGAAAAGAGTTTGGATTCAATAATGGGGAAAGTAAAGGATAGAGCTAACTCCACTGGCCTCAGTCCTAGCTTTACTGAAAGAAGGATCAACGTGTTTTACCTGCTAGATTCTTAGATGATTACGTCATCGAGTAGCAAGTGACAGAATAGACGAATTGCCAGAAACAGTATTTCGACTATGGTTTAATCCTGGGAACGGGAATTCCCGGTTCCGAAAGCCGGCTCCAATACCCGGGAAATCTATAGCATGGAACCGGGAATGACGCGTGGCACTCTTTGTGTACTGAACTGAAGTTTTCTGAATTGAAACTTTGTAGGATTTCGTCAGCCCTTTCACGCCTGAAGTTTTTACAGTCCTGATTCCTGACGAACCTTTTTTAACAAATCACTGTAGCTCTCAATCAGTTCCGGAGGACACCCCCCCCCCCCCCCACCCCACCCCACCACCACCACCGTGCCTTTCAACGGCAAGATCTTATTCACCCGCTTCAAATTCAAACTCGTCTTCATCTTCATAATTACTAGTATCACTGTTCACTATCTCCTCCAACATCAACACCCTCTTCACTGTCGTCACCAGTCTCGTGACGGTAGTGAAGAGGGTGTTGTTGATATTGGAGAAGGTAAAGGTGATGATGCGAGTTATTCTGAAAATAAAGACGAGATTGAAGCGGATTTGGGTTTTCATACTTATCTTAGGAAAAGAACTCTTCCGTTTGGAGATGGGAGATTGCCAATGAAATATGCTCATTATCATTAAAATAAATGCGTCATGTTATCCTCGTAAATTTGCTTGATATTACCTGGGAAATTTCCCCGTTCCCGGTTCTAAGAGTAATTTCATTCCCTTTCCCGGTTCCTAGAAAACCAGGGAATATATTAAACCCAAATTCCGACAAGACTTTTACT